>OZ005651.1:129093474-130293474 GCA_963930645.1 Salticus scenicus | reverse complement strand
ATTATTATATTTTTTTCCAATTTTTGCAAAAAAAAAAAAAAAAAAAAAAAAAGGATGGGGGGGGGGGTATTTTTTAAAATATCATTTGTAGAGAATAAAATTTACTTTTTCTTTGGATAATTAGTGTTATACTCCTCTAGGATGAAAATCGTCTGCATTCATCATGGAAGATAATTTTAATAAATAATAACTTATATATTATTTATACTGAGTAAATTTCTATCGAAAAATATTTGTTTTGTGATGACCAAAACATACTAGTTATTGATATGTGTATTTTAATTCACTCCCTATCATTAAATAGAGTTGAAATTGTGCGTACATGAAAAACTTCAATGGCAATATATAATTAAGTAAGAGACTTGGGCGGGGGTGGGGGGGGGGGGAAGACTGGGGGTCCTAGGTTTCCATCTTCAGTTAAAAATATTATTTCAAATTTTAACGCACAGCCTATCATCCGACCGAGCTGAAATTTTGAATACATGTACACTCTGATGACAATACATGTTCAGGCAGAAACGGACTTAGAGGAGGGAGTCTTGGAGACCATGGATACCCAACTCAAGTTAAATTTTAATCTCTAAATATAATCATTTCTTCTTCCTATCATTCACTCAGCTGAAATTGTGCATACATGTTTAACTCCAATGACAATACATGCTCGGTCAGCAATGGACTTACGAGGAGAGGTCACAACATGGAAAATTCAGATCGGGACGAAATTGCGCAGGATTGTAGTGTACTATGAGGGCAACAACATATTAAAGCAGTAGGACCCACTATCCACAAAATTTCGAGAAAAAAAGCATTTAAAGTTTCAGTAATCTTTAAATACAAGTTATTTCGCAAGCGAGTAAGCGCCTCAGTGGTGTGATCCTAAAGCGCGAGTCTCCCAACCAGGTGACTTGGGTTCGAGGCTGCCCACGGGACTACTTTTTTTTTCCTTCTTTAACTTTTTATGTAATCTTAATTTTTTATTTATTTTACTTTATTTTACAATTCAGTTCAAAATTTGAAAATCTAAATGAAAAATTATTTAATTTTCTTGAGTATAAAATAACTTTTTCTATTTTTAATATTTATAACTTAAAAACACAAGAAATTTATATAACTTAAAAAATAAATTTTAGTTTTATTTTAAATGTAAAATAAGGTAAAACTAATGAAACTGTTTTTAATTATTTATTTGAATATTTTATTTTATTTTATTTTAGGTATATTTAATTTTATTTATTAAATTACAAAAAAAAAAAAAAAAAGAGAGAGAGAGAAATGGTGATTTTAATTGCATATATAATTACTATCCAAATTAAATAATTACTTCTCCTATCAATACAGTTTCCTGAAAAATTATAGTATAGGATTACGATGCTATTAAATTATTACAGGCAAAGAAATTTTATCTTTAAAAGTAGATTTTAAATGTTAATGAACATCCTTTCTTTTTCGATAACAACTTCCTTTTTTTTTTTTTTTTTTTTTTTATCCTTCTGTGCACAAAATAAAATTCCACCTGCCCTTTATTATTAACACGCTAGAAGTGTTTATGTAATTTAAACACATTCAAACCTAATCAGGAAGCTCAAACAAAGATTTAAGTACACCTGCTAACTATTTTACACTTTGTTTACAATTTGCTTATTTTTTAATTATTTAAATATTTGTCTGTTTTTCTTTATGTTTCTTATTTAGGGTTTTGTAAAACTAAACTTTATTTTTTAAGTTATATAAATTTATTGTGATTTTAAGTTATAAATATTAAAAACAGAAAAAGATATTTTATACTCAAGAAAATTAAATAATTTTTTATTAAAATTTTCAAATTTTGAATTGAATTGTAAAATAAAGTAAAATAAATAAAAAGTTAAGATTACATAAAAAGTTAAAGGAAAAAAAAAATTGTCCTGTAGGTAGCCTCGAACCCAAGTCATCTGGTTGGGAGACTCACGCTTTAGGATCACACCACTGAGGCGCTTACTCGCTTGCGAAATAACTTGTATTTAAAGATTACTGAAACTTTAAATGCTTTTTTTCTCGAAATTTTGTGGATAGTGGGTCCTACTGCTTTAATATGTTGTTACCCTAATAGTACACTACAACCCTGCGCAATTTCGTCCCGATCTGAATTTTCCATGTCGTGACCTCTCCTTGTTAGTCAAAAGAGTTGGGGGAAGGGATTTGGGTACCCCCCCTTTTTTATGTCTGTCAGGCTCAAATCTTGCAAGAGAATTTTAACACGTTGAGCGCCACGCGAATTCTTCATAAAATCCATTAAAATTCCTTAATGATATCCTGTAATAAATAAAAATTAAGTAAATTTTAAATAAATTTTCAATAATACATAAATAAAACATACAACCTTTAATTCTTCATGTTGCTTTTACTGCCGAACTAGTTTCGCATGGGGCGCCCCAGCTTTTTCACCGTCAGGTACGGTGCCCGAAGTTTGACGAGACTGTTGTTTCTTTTGGTCTTCACCACCTTTAAACACTCGGCGCCACTGACAATCGAGTAGTGCCCCATCGTTGCCATTACAAGAATTATGATGAGATAAAATTTCTATTGAATCTCTAAACGCGGCATATCTATGATTTTGATAATTTGCGATTTTTACTTACATCCTCAAACTTTATATTGTCATTTTTATTTACTTGCTTAAAGCTGTGGTTATTTTTCCGGTAGTGATATGATGACTATGCTCTTTTATGCGTGTTTTTATTTTTGTTTTACCTATATAACACATATCTTTATCGTTACTGTCTGTATAGGGGGGATTTTATATATATTGGCTGTTTCCAATGGGTTAATGGGGTCTTTATTACTTCTAATTAATTGAAAAATGTTCGGATTTGGTTTGATTGGAATATTTACATTGTGTTTAGCAGCGACATTTTTTATTTTATTTGAAGTAGAGGTCTGCACGGGCTGGGCTTCCGGCTCGGCCCTCGGGCCGGGTTCGGACCGAATTTTTGAATTTTCTCTCGGGCCGGGCCGCGCTCGGGCTCAGTTTTTTTGTGTATATTTGGGCCAGGCCGGGCCTGAATGAAATTTTCTCCGGGCCGAGTCGGCCCGAATCTTTTTCTGGTTTCCTCGTTAATCAACGAAAAAGGAAAATGATAAAATATTTCTTCAGTCATTTATTTTGCGCAATTTTACAGGCTTGTATGTCACATAAAGTTCTATTTTGATAAAAAAGTGTCTGTAACGTCCATTTAATTGTCTATCAGTCTGTCTGTCCGAAATCTGATTTTTCGCAAATATTTTTAGCATGCCTCGAAATTAATATATTTTATTTAAAGTAATATTGGATGGTTTCCTATTCAAAATAGTATGCAGGTCACTACCAGTTTGCGTACATGTACATAACAAAAGAAATTAGATACATTACTGTGTATAAGGGTTTGTTTCTTATGATCTGTTGAGCTTAGGTGGTATAAAGGCTATAAAAATCTTTCCGCTGTAACTTTTTCTCTAAGGCTCCTTTTCCTTTTCTCCAGTGGACGAAAGTAGCATCATTTTTATCATGGACAAAAGCAACTTTTCTATTGAATATGGTTGGATTAACATTAAAGTTTTGTTTACCGGAGCACATGAAAGATTAGGATACATTATGGTATATAAGAGGAGATGGTTGAAAGTGCATTTTCACTAGTATTAACCATTTTAAATACTTTCCTATATTGTTTGATTAATGCTAATATTTTCGATTTGACTTTCTGTTTGTCTTTGTGCCTTGTCTATAATAATGAATTTCTGTTTATATATAATTGTCTTGTAAAATTTCAGCAGTTTTGTTAAAGAACGTACTATTGTTTGATTATATAAAACCTCTGCAAAACACATACTAAAAATCTTTTTCATGAAAAGGCATTTTTTTTTTGTTATTTTACATATTTTTGAATCGGGCCGGGCCTGATTTTATCGTTTTTTGTCCGGGCCGGGCTGGGCCATAAACCGTTAAAAAATAAACGGGCCGGGCCGGGCCCGGGCCTCATTTTTCAACTTCATAACGGGCCGGGCCGGGTAAGCAAAGTTTTCGTACGGGCCGGCCCGGGCCCGGGCCTCGAAATTCCGTTATTATTATTATCATTCCGTTATTCTTAATGATTATACCAAACGCATGGTAATTCCTTCTGCTGCTAATTGTACTCGTTTCTATGCACTTCCGAAAATTCATAAACCCACTCTCTGCTTTCGACCTATTGTATCTAATATTGGTACGGCTTCTTATAATCTTGCTCGATTTCTTTCAAACTCTCTTTCTCATCTAACTTCTACTAATCTTCATACTGTAAAAAACACGTATGATTTTGTGGACAAAATTAAATGCATCTCTCCGTCTAACTATACTATGATTTCTTTAGATGTAAAGTCACTTTTTACAAATGTTCCGGTTCAAGGTGCTCTGGTTTGTTTAGAGAGAAGACTACGTGAATTCCATTATTCTTCTATTGAAATTGAGGAGCTTGTAAATTTAGTTCATTTGTGTATCAGGCAAACTGCCTTGATTTTTAATGGAACTTATTATTCCCAAAATGATGGTATGGCCATGGGTAGTCCTCTCTCTCCTTTACTTTGCGACATTTATATGCAGTATTTTGAAGAAAAACTCTTCGGTGTATATAAATTTCCTCACTGGTTTAGATATGTGGATGACACTTTCGTTCTTGTCTCCCCTGACGTCGATTTGTCCAATTTACTTTCTTTGGTCAATTCGATTGACCCATGCATTCAATTCACTTTTGAGGTTGAACAGGATTGCTCTTTGCCTTTCCTTGACGTTCTTGTGAATAAAGAAAAGGATTGTTTCTCAACTACTGTTTTTAGAAAACCATTCTCAGTCTCTTTACCGCCGCATGCTCTCTCTAACCACGCCCCTCAACAAAAAATGTCTGCTTTTTACACTTATGTTTACCGTGCCTTACACATTTGTTCTGATCCGTCTAATCTTTCGAAAGAAATTAATTATTTAAAATCTCTTGCTCTCTCTCGTGGCTATAACCCATCTATCATCGATAAAGCTCTATATAAATTTAAGAATCCTAAACGTTCTGCTCCCAAATTAAACGATCACAGTCTCATCCCAGTTGTTTTACCTTTTTATTCTTCACTCTCTTTTAAAATCTCTAAAATTCTTTCACCGTTTGGTTTCAAAGTCATTTACAAACCCGTCAATAAAATTAAATTATCTTCTCTTAAGGATCCCATTCCCACCGAAAACCGTTCTGGAATTTATTTAATTCCGTGTTCGTCCTGCAACTTAGGTTATATTGGTCAAACTAGGAGGCGTTTGAAATACAGAATGAATGAGCACCGTCGGAATGTTCGTAATGAAGAGATTACCAAATCTTCTATTGCTTCCCACTGCTGGTCTCAAGGTCATCGTTTTGATTTTTCCAAAACTAACATAATTTCATCTCCTGTCTGTTCCTCCCATTTGGATATTCATGAAGCATTTTACATATTTAAAAATTCGAAAAATCTTGTTAATGATATTTCTTCCACTCCTTTCTTCTCTGATGCTTGGAAATTACTCACGTAACTTAGATTTTAGTTTAATTTTTGTTATCCTTAGATTGTTATATATTTAATCTCACTCATTTATTTATTTCCTTGTTTTTTTTGTACAATTCTACTCACACCAGTAGCTATATTTAGTTTCTACTTTATAAACTTCTTCTTTTCATTTTGAACGATTTTGTACGTTGCCGCTTTGACTGCAGCACTCGTGCTTACTTTGTTCGCCTGATGAAGGGTCGTGTGTTTTTTCGACCCGAAACAATTGTTGCGAGTTTATTGCATTTTATGGTGTTTATTCAAAGTTTGTATGTAATAATAAGCCTGTATTGTATTTATTTTGTGGAAAAATAACCACAGCTTTAACGCAAGTAAATAAAAATGACAATATAAAGTTTGAGGATGTAAGAAAAATAGCAAATTATCAAAATCATAGATATGCCACATTTAGAGAGTCAATAGAAATTTTATCTTTTCATAATTCTTGTAATGGCAACGATGGGGCACTACTCGATCGTCAGTGGCGCCGAGTGTTTAAAGGTGGTGAAGACCAGAAGAAACAACAGTGTCGTCAAACTTCATGCACCGTACTTGCCAGTGAAAAAGCTGGGGTGCCCCATGCGAAACTAGTTCGGCAGTAAAAGCAACATGAAGAATTAAAGGTTGTATGTGTTAATTATGTATTATAGTTATACTTCATGGTTAATTTTTATAAAGTAAATTTTCAATATTTGCTTAAAACAATGTAATATTTTTAGTTTTATATCATATTTGACACTCTCAGCCACTGATGGCTGACATGGCGCTCTGTGTTAAATAACATCCTATCATTGAATTGAACTGAAATTATGCATAAGTGTTTAACTTCGGAGTTAATACATATTAAAGCAGTAACAGACTTTGGACAAGGGGCATGGGGCCATGGGCTTACAAATGCAATTAAAAATTTTATTTCGACTTTTAACACACTTTCTATTATTTCACTAACAAGGGAAGTATGAATGAGTAAAATTCCGATTTAAACCAAATCAAGCTTAAATTAAAGAGCATGGTCGAAAACATAGGATAGCGTTTAAATTTGCTGCAACAACTCCCCAGGAGGCAAGAAATGACCCTTAAACTTTTAGATGCTTTTTATCGAAATCGGAAAAAAAAAAAGACTCCAGCTCGTAGAAGCGTGGTGTTGTGGCAAGGTCTTGGATTCGTGCGTTCGATCCCCGACGGAGCACTTACCTTTTTTTTTTTTTTTTCTTTTTTCCCAAATATGCATATACAGATATATTATATGCATACTTTTTTTTAATAAAATTAAGGGAAGAAATTAAGGAAGATAATTATTAAATTTAATTAAAAAATATATTTAAATGTTTAATAAATTATTAAAACATTTTTTTTCTACTGAAAAAAATATTTTTAATTTTTCTTTGTAATTTATATAAATGACGAGTTTAAGAGAAAATAAATTTTATTTACACATTTTTTTTTTTTTTCTTTCCTAAAGTTTCAGTTAATTTTTTTTATCAATATTTTACGTCAAAGCCGGTAGTAGCAAATGGTGATCGTCTGCTTTTAATTTTGTTATTCTTCGTACATAAAAATGAATAGTATTTCTATTAAATTATTAAAACATTTTATTTCAAGCGAAAAAATGCTTTTAATTTTTCTTTCTAAATTAAATAAAGGAATAATTCAAAGAGAAATATTACCTTTATTTATTTATTTATTTTTGCTTTATATAAATTCTTAATTAATATTTTTTGCCAACGCTGCTAAAGCATACATCGCCTCCAAAAGCTGATCGTCTGCTTTGAATTGAATTATTTTTCATGCGTAAAAAGAAAGAACTTTTACTTATATAGTCGTTATTGTGATAAATTTTCGTTTATACGTTGCGCTTATAAATTGAAAAATGCTTATGTTAAGATCATTTTTTTTAAATTTCTAATCATAGTCATTATTAACTTGACACTAAATTTGTAAATTTAAGCATATATATATATATATATATTTTTTTTTTTTTTTTTTTTTTTTTTCCCGTAAAGAGATAATTTTACCCTATATTCCTTAATAATATCTTTGTATAGAGTATATTTATTTTTAATTTCATAATCAAATTTCATAATGATTTTTTCTAAAATTATTCATTTATTTTAAAATTTTGTTTTATTTGATTTATATATATTAACTAGCAGGCTACGCCCGCTTCGCTGGTCACTATTTTTAAATGAATCACAATAATTAATGAATTCTCAAAATTGCATTAATTTTTATCATGTGATAAAAAAAGAAAAAAAAATCTGATCAGGAAAAATGTCGCACCGGGTCCCCACTGCCTTCGGCAGCGTAGACCCGTGCACTGCGCGCAAGTATTCCTTCACCATCCTTATGACTTCTCAAAATTCCATGTTATTACTCATAAACTTTCATTCTCAAGAAAAGGAATTAAAAAATATATCATTTAGCATCGGGTAAAAACTCACACCGGGACGCCACTGCCTTCGGCAGCGCAGACCCATGCGCGCTGCGCGCGCACGTTTGAGGATATACGTGCGCTGTACACGCATATTCCTTCTCAACTCAAACTTTTATTAAGAAAATTAAATTTTAAAAAAATCTTTTATCATCGGGTAAAAACTCGCACCGGGTCCCAAACCCATGCGCGCTGCGCGCCTATTCCTTCCCCACCGTTCCAGCCCCTCCTAATTAACTTGCATATACCAATTTTGAACGGTCTTACTCAATTAGCTGAGATGCAAAAGAAAACCTGATCAGGACACTTTAAATTGTAAATCAGGTGAAATCTCGAATTCCACTTTCGATAATGTAAAAGAACTTTAAAATATCTTTCGAACGATGTATTAAAAATAATTTAATCATAATTAGAATATGAAATATTGAAATTAAAAATATTACAGCGCCATCTGGCGGTAGAAATTTCTGTAATCTATTGTTCCATTCCAGATCAACAAAGCTTTCAAATGATGTATTACTCATGAAATTATTTTAATTAGTAGATGAGATACAAAAGAAAACCTAATCAGGACACCTCAAAACGTGTAAATCGGGTGAAATCTCGAATTCCATTTTCGATAATGCAAAAGTACTTTAAAATGTGTATCAACTAAAATAAGCTTTCAAATGATGTATTACTTATGAATTTTTTTAATTAATAATTGAGATACAAAAAAAAAACTGATTCAGGGCACCTCAAAACGTGTAAATCTGGTGAAAACTTTCAATAATTTAAAAGAACTTTAAAATATCTTTCGAATGCTGTATTAAAAATAATTTAATCATAATTAGAAATTGAAATATTGAAATTTTAAAATATTACAGCGCCATCTGGCGGTACAAATTTCTGTATTCCACTGTTCGAAAAGCTTTCTAATGATGTATTACTTACGAAATTATTTTAATTAGTAGCTGAGATACAAAAGAAAACTAATTCAGGAGACCTCAAAACGTGTAAATCTGGTGAAAACTGTCGATAATATAAAAGAACTTTAAAATATCTTTCGAATGATGCATTAAAAATAATTTAATCATAATTAGAAATTGAAATATTGAAATTTGAATGTATTACAGCGCCATCTGGCGGTAGAAATTTCTGTAATCCACTGTTCGATTCCAAATCAAAAAAAGCTTTCTAATGATCTATTACTTATAAAATTATTTTAATTAGTAGCTGAGATAAAAAAAAAAAAAAACCTAATCAGGACACCTCAAAACGTGTAAATCGGGTGAAATCTCGAATTCCATTTTCGATAATGTAAAAGTACTTTAAAATGTGTATCAAGTCAACAAAGCTTTCAAATGATGTATTACTTATGAAATTTTTTTAAATTAATTTCTGAGATATAAAAGAAAACTGATTCAGGACACCTCAAAACGTGTAAATCTGGTGAAAACTTTCGATAATTTAAAAGAACTTTAAAATATCTTTCGAATGATGTATTCAAAATAATTTAATCATAATTAGAAATTGAAATAATGAAATATTGAAATTATAACAAATAATTAGCAATAAATTAAAATTGCGACTATAATTTGAGATTTAAACTATCCTATCTCTCAAGTTGGATCGAACTGCACATGGTGTGCGAATTTTATTATAATCGGTTAAGTGGTTTAGGAGTCCATTGAGGACAAACATTGTGACACGAGATTTATATATATTAAGATAATAATATAAAAAAAAAAAAAAAAGCAGTCGCCTGGGTTCGATCTCACGACCTCTCGCACTGGAATTGAATACTCTAACCATTGTCCCACACCGTCTTGCTAGCGGAGTCTCTTTCGTAGGTTTTTACAGAAACAACTAAAACTTTTAGGGCCGTTTTCTCTCTCCATGGGGGGTTGTTGCAGCAAATTTGTACGCTACCTTATGTTTTCAACCATGCTCTTTAATTTAAGCTCGGTTATGTTTAAATCGGAATTTTACTCATTCATACTTCCCTTGTAAGCTGAAATTTTGCATACACGCATAACTTTGATAGCATTACATGTTCAAACAGAATTCGGAGGCTCAACTATAGTTAAAAAATTTATTTTGAATTTTAACACACTTCCTGTCATCCAATTCAGCTGAAATTTTGTATATGATATATGCATAACTCCAATGACAGTATATGTTTAAGCAGTAACAGACTTAGCTAGGAAGGACATGGACACACAATTCCAATTAAAATTTTTATCTTGAATTTTAAACTACCTTCCTATCATCTGAATGAGCTGAAATTTTGTATACATGATACATTTTGCATAAATCGATGACAATACACGCTCAAGTAGAAATAGACTAAGGGAGGGGACTTGGAGTCTCTTAGCCCCCCCCCCCCCCCCAAATTCATTTAACATTTAATTTAGAATTTTAACTCACTTCTTATCATCTGATCGAGTTGAAATTTTACATAGAAACTGAAATAGACCTAAAATTTTCTTTAACATACGACTAAAAAGCTGAAAATAATCATTTAAATGAAAAAGTAATATACCACATTTTTAAAACTCACTAAAATGTATAACATAACTTCTCGTACAGATTTGTAAACGAACTCCATACAGACTGTTCTGAAAAAAATTTTTATTACAAATTTTTAGTTAGCTATGAAAGTATTTATAAGATTTCAAAGGAAAAATATGGGGCACATGCAGTAGATAATAGTAAGGACAGGAGACTTGGCGTTGGAATATTAAAACCCGAATAAACTACTACGTCAGAAACGCCAAAGAAAAATATTGGAAATGCATACAGCTGTTTCGGTAGCCTATAGCGTACCGTCTTCAGTGCAAAAAGGATTCTGAATCAGGAGAAGTGCTCGTATATATAGGAGAGGGGCCGGATTTAGTTCAACCAATAGGATTACGGGAAAGGTGGGGTGAGTGGCCAATAGGAATTTAGGAATGTTAGCTGTGTAAACAGTAGAAAAATTAAGAAAATGTGGACTGAATATAAAATTTCCAATCAGACAAATAGGGAATAGCGAAATCACAATTTACAAGGTTTTTAAAATTTTTATAAATATGAAAAGCTTCAAAGAAATCAAGTTCATGGATGGATTTAGGTCTGCAAATTATTTTAGCTGAATTAAATTTAAAATTATGATTTTCCTCCAAGCAATGTTTAGAAATAGCCGATTTATTGGTTTCTTGTTTGCGGACATAATTCATATGTTCTTTTAGACGAAATTTAAGACTGCGTTTAGCTTGGCCAATATATCCTTGGCCAGTAATATCCAATTTACATATGAAATAGAAAATAATGGCTCCCTTCCATTTCTTGATACCCTTGTCTCTCGCACTGTAAATGGATTTTCAACCACCGTCTATCGAAAAAATTTTGCTGTCTCCTTTCCTCCCCATGCGCGTTCATGTCACCCACCTAACCAAAAAATGGCTGCTTTCTATACTTTTGTAAACCGTGCATTTAATATTTGTTCAAATCCTATTTTATTAAAATCTGAAATTAAATACCTGAAAGCCATTGCAATTGACAGAGGTTATGACCCTTCCATTATAGACAAAGCTATCCAAAAATTACAACTCCCTCGTATTTCGTCAACTAAATCAGTCTCTTCTAATATCAGTATTGTCTTACCCTATTTTTCTAAATTCAGTCAAACCATAGCTAAAATTCTCAAACAATATGATTTTAAAATAATATTTTCGTCTTCCAATAAACTCACCTTTTCTCAGTTAAAAGATCCCATTGACATGCATAATTCTTGGGGCATTTATAGTATTTCCTGTCAGTGTGGTTTATCATATATTGGCCAAACTAAACGCAGTCTTAAATTTTGTCTAAAAGAACATATGAATTATGTCCGCAAACAAGAAAACAATAAATCTGCTATTTCTAAACATTGCTGGGAGGAAAATCATAATTTTAAATTTAATTCAGCTAAAATAATTTGGAGACCTAAATCCATCCATGAACTTGATTTCTTTAAAGCTTTTCATATTTATAAAAATTTTAAAAACCTTGTAAATTGTGATTTCGCTATTCCCTATTTGTCTGACTGTTGGAAATTTTATATTTAGTCCACATTTTCTTAATTTTCTACTGTTTACACAGCTAACTCTCCTAAATTCCTATTGGCCACTCTCCCCACCTTTCCCGTAATCCTATTGGTTGAACTAAATCCGGCCCCTCTCCTATATATACGAGCACTTCTCCTGATTCAGAATCCTTTTTGCACTGAAGATGGTACGCTATAGGCTACCGAAACAGCTGTATGCATTTCCAATATTTTTCTTTTGCGTTTCTGACGTAGTAATTTATTCGGGTTTTAAGAGTAAAGAGTGTCTTTGATAAAACTCCCACAACAGTGCACATCATTTGCAGTGTAATAAAATTTTAATAACATTGGTGAACTATTTATGCATTAATTGTCTATTGCATGCACCTCCTGTTTTTCATTTTAAATTTTATAAGTATTTTATACAGCTATAAAAAATTTGCTGTAAAAGTTTTTCAGGATAATCTCTATAGGATTACAAACCCATATGGGACTAGGGCATATTTTAAATCTTTTTAGTCCATTTTAAAAACAAGGTATATTATTATTATTATTTTTAAATAAATACTTAATTTATGAATAGTCTTTTATACATAATTGATGGCAAAGCCATCATAAGTTTCTGTCATGAGGTAGAACTACTCTTCTACTTTAAACAGATTGTGTCACATAAATGCACATTTCGATAAAGCAAAGTTTACTGCATCATTAAATTTTACTTCCTGAGATTGGGTCTAGCTGAAATATCAATATGCAAACATGCCAACACATGTTTTTCAAGAAATTTATAATTAAAAGATTAATTAGCTTCAGTTGCTAGTGGGTCGCTATTATATAAAAAATAATAATAGAATTCAAAATTGCATGGATTCTCAATATTGCACATCACCCTTTCAATTTTACCCCTCTTTGCACACAAACCTCGGCTGCGTCCCCATTGCATTCAGCAGATTCTTCTCCACCTACACCATGTTGGCACTGAATCCTCACTGTCCATGGTAGTGTGCACTTGCATGCGTCAACATCCATCTCGCACGAAGAGATGTCTACTTGTATTTTCCATCTGTCAGACCAATTTTAAAATATAATTTATGATACTTGCAAGAAAATTTCAACATTTTAATTTTTAAACTTTGAAAGTTATTCAAAATTAAAGATTTTCTTAACAATACAGAATTAGGCACAATTTCTAATAAACTTGTATTAAAAATTGTTCTCATCGTAAAGAAGTCTGAGTAGATTTAAATTCTCTTATGATAGTGTGCAAACAAATCCTATCAATTTCTAAGATTCCCTTTTAAAAACTTTGTAAGGTAGTCGAAAGTTAAGATTTTTTAATATGGCAGGACAGAACAAAATTTCCCATAAGATAAACATGTATTATGAAGATTATTTTTATTGTACAGTCGGTAACAAAAGTCTCCGAACAATGGTAAAAATTCCTATGTAAAAAAAGTACACTTAATACAGTTTTGTCAAATAAATCCTTGTCGAATCCTGTTTCTAGACTGCCTAAGAACAGGATTCAACAAGGATTTGTTTAACAAAACTGTATTAAGTGTACTTTTTTTACATAGGAATTTTTGCTAGTGTTCGGAGACTTTTGTTACCGACTGTAAATAAGTCGTACCTGTTTTAAAATACCATTCATATGATACTGGAATGAACTATAACAATCTACTTTAAAAACTTCGTAAATAGTTCAAAAAATGATGATTTTCATAACAAGTTGTAATAGTACAATATAGTATGAGGACTACAGCTTTGGAAATAACATGGAATTAGAGGAAAATCTAAATACAAAACTGCCACCAATAGAATTACGTAACAAATGAGAGTAACTTAAAAGCATCGAACAGAGAGAAAGTTTAGCTGTAATGTAAATTAAAGCATATTATAAAATTTGTTTTCTCTTAATAAGATAAGCTGTTCTAAACAGAAAAAAATTATAAATTATTTAATTTTTAGAAACATTTTAAATATAATGACTATTTTAACCTATGAGCAATAACTTAATATGTCACACAAATTCATCCACAAATTGTACTGGGTCTATATATTCATATCTTAAAGTTATAGATCATTTCGTTATACAGGATGATCACAAGCATTATTGATTTTGCTCAATTTGCTACCAGCCCCTTAAATGGTGTCTTAAACCAACTTCACTGAAAAAGATGATGAAGACATAGTTCTTTAAATACACAATGTTTGAAAACATTTCATTGAGAGAAAAGTTTTTAAATTGAAAAAAACTGATTGTTTGCAAATCTTGCTAAACTTTTGAGCAGGAGTTTATATTAGTTTAAGGCAAGTGTGCTACACTGTGTACTTTGCAGTTGAAAAGGTACACAGTGCGTCAAATTTAATTGACAACAGTTTTGGTTATGGGCTTTTAAGCCCTTCCCTTAAGCAATTTGGTTGTGTGATTTTTTGCAGTTTTCATTTAAAGTTTTTTCTTTCATTCCATGGAACATGTCTGTAAATTTAGTTCCAGGTATTGAGAGGTTAAATGCTAACAATTACATGGCATGGTCTAAATATATAAAATTCATTTTAATTGAGAAAGGATGCTGGGATATTATAACTGAAAAAGAGACACTACCAGAGATAAATGTTGAATTGGGGCATTACTTCTAAGCAAGTTGACAATTTTCATGCTCATAAAAGGACTGACTGCCTTAGCTACTTCATATTTAAACATCTCCTCTGAATTTAGATGGTTAATTGATGACTGCACCTGTCCTGTATCAGCGTGGAAGATTCTCTGTGTTAATTTTGTGTCTGATTCATAGGCCAGATAAATTTTTTTTTTTACTTTCACAGTGTGAAATATCCTCAAACGAGTCCGTCAATTCGTATGCTACAAGACTTTTTCATATTGCTGACCAACTTCGCGGCATAGAGCATCCTATTGAAGATAGCTACTGGAGCTTTCAGTTGCTACATCATCTGCCATCAAAGTATGGATCAGCAATTCAATATATTCTTCGATGGAAGGATGGTTTTATGTTAAGAATATTGTGGCTGAATTAGTCGCAGAAGAATCATGCCTTTAGTTACGGGAGTCTGACAGGAGGAATGATCAGCATGTGGAGGTTCAGAACACTCAGTCTGGTAAGAACAACTTTTATAAAAAAAAAAAAAAATCAGTAATTTGTAATAAGTGTTGCCGCAAGGGCCACTATAAGAAAAACTGTACTTTTAATGTGAATGGTAATTCTAATGTTAATGTAAATAGATTTAATAGTAATTGTTCAAATTTTAGTACTAATAATGGTAATAGGTCTGGCTCCATCCCAACCATGGTAGAAACAAGAAAGGTGGAACAAGAGGTCTTTAGGTAAAAAGCTTAAAACAATTTGAACTGACAATGGTTCATAGTTTGAGAATGAAAGATTTAGGTCGTACTGCCATAAAAATAGCATGGTACATGAACTAACCAACACATTTTCACCTGAACAGAATGATTTATGTAAGCATCTAAACCAGACTGCTCTTAATATAATTGTATCAGGGTAACTCTTAAAGACAGTGGTTTACCATTAAGTTTTTGGCCGGAAAGTGCACTGTATTTCTCATATACTTAGAAGACTTCTTCATGATGCACAAAGTAAAACACCCTTAGAACTGTACACTGGGCATAAACCATCCATTAGACATTTGAAACCTTTTGGGTTAATTGCATACATTGGTGTACCAAAACAAAAGCGGCCCCATAAACTTGATGCAAAATCAAAGAAAGATGTTTTTGGGGGCTACGCATTAAGGACTAAAGGATACAAAATTTGGATTGCTGATGAAAATAAAATTGTAGAGACATAACATGTTTCTTTTTCTGACATTTTATGTAGCAAAGACAGAGAAGCTGTAATGAGCACCTCACCAGTTGAATTAGAACTATTTTTGGATGATTTGGTAGATTGTGCTTTCTCCGATCCCATTAATTAGGACTGATGATACTGATGAGGATGCTTCTCCTGAACCCCCTGTTACTTCTCAATCTGAATTAGTTTGGATGCGTAAAGCTGTCCCTAGGCCCATTGGTAACCATGTAAACATTTACTATTATCCAGAGGGGGAGAAATACACATCTGAGATCTTCAAATGATGTTAAGAAATATTGTGAACAACATGGTTTAACTTTTAATTCAAATATTTTTGATTTTTCAGGAGGTAACCTTTTTGAGGAGAAAGTGAATCAGTCCTCTGTACCACCTGTTTTAAATTTAACTAAAAAGTTTTTAACTATAAACCCTGCATGACTAGAATTAGTTGTTCCTCGTACTTATAAACAGGTGGCTAAATTTGATTAACATAATGAGTGGAAAGCCGCGATGGATGAAGAGACTGAGAATATGCACAGTTGTGGGGTTTGGCATTTGGTGCAATTTCCCAAAGGAAAAAGTCCCTTAGGTAATAGATGGGTTTATGCTGTTAAGCAAGTGAATATTGCCCACTTTAAAGCAAGGCTTCCATCAAATCAGAGGCGAAACTTATGAGACCTTTTTTTCCAGTAGTAAATTTTTCAGTGGTGTGTTACTTTTTCTCTCTTGTATCCTGTTTTAGATTGCATAATACTCAATGTGATGTGAAAAGTGCATATTTATGCGCCCCTCTAAATGAGGATATTTTTATGGTTCAGCCACCTGTTTATATTGTGCCTGGAAAAGAATAACTGGTGTACAAACTCGATCGTGCACTGCACTATATGGACTGCATCAGAGTGGGCAATTATGGCTTTATGCAGGGGCGGCGGAACTGCCCGGGCATTAGTTTTGTCTTTTTTTTGTACTGTATCTTTTCTGACCTGACTTGATAATAAAAGAAGGTAAAGAGTTACATAGCAGGATAACTCTCTGGTTGCCGCTTATAGCTGTTTACGTCTAATAGCTGTTGCAATCTATTTCCCTACAGATATGAGATTCCTGAAAGGATAACAGTGTGTGTGCGTGGGGGTGGGGGCTGGTGACGGCAGAAAAAGGATTAGTAAGCCAGTTTTCTTTACTCTCTGGAAAGCAGGGATTGCTAACAAGTTTCCCGGAATCCCCATTCATCTGTGCGTTGTATTATATTCCTTGTTCTATATGAATTTTCAGGTGAGAAGTGCAATACCCATTACTACAGTCTCAGTCACTCGCGCCTCGGGGGATGAGGTAAAGTAGAATTTAGCCGCTGAATGTGCTCCTGCCCCCTCCCCTTTCAGAAGAGATTATTCTTATGTCCGTATTTTTGGGGTGACAAGTCCCCTCTCTTCTTCAGTGGCTTCTATGGTCTGTCACAAATCTAGGGAGAGAACGAGGAAGACACTTTTCCTGTGCTCCATCTAAAAATGCATTTTGGTTAATTAAACTACATATTTATTTTTTTTCACTTACAAAAATGAGTTCCAGAAAACGGCAAAAAATCGAGTCATATTTTAAAGTGTCTTCAAACTCCCCGATTCCAAGTTTAGAAAAAGAAACTGTACTTGATAAAAACAATGATGATACTCGTAGAGATGAAGATAACACTAATTTTACAAAAACTGCAAATGCTGAACCTTGTATGTGCCCATTATGCAACGAACAAGAGAAATTGGTACGAAGTGTCGCCTAATTTTTTCTGTTTTACAAAGTTAAAAATAAAATTTTGTTAATACAGCTTTTATAAAATATTATTCTTATGTGTCGTTTTGGTCTGGGGTGCTCGATCCCCCTTAGCCCCCCCCCCCCCAGTGGTGCACCATTGATCATGCTTCAATATTCCAGGCCTGGTCAATAAAATTCACGTTCCGCCGCCCCTGGCTTTATGAGTTGAATGAAGTTTTGTTAGAATCGGAATTTCAAAAATTTAATTGCTGCAATTATACTTATTATTTAAAAAATTTTATTGTTTTATTAATTTATGTTGATGGATATAGTAATTTTCAGTAAAGAACAGTTTCATATAGACAATGTTATCAAACTTTGGGGAAAGAAATTTGATTTAACCCCTTCTTTCTTGCGCCTGTGAAAATGACAGGGTGAGTTTATCACTTTCTATTTCTCATGCTTGTGATATTTTCGTGCTCGTGTTCAAAAGTAATGCACTAAAAAGATTTAAAAATAAATCATTTCTGATACCCAGAAATTTTTTTATTTGCTATTTTACACTCCAGATGGAAGTAGTAGACTATTTTAAATGTAATTGGAGATAGTAGATTTATTTCAAGCTATCAGCCCCATCCAATTTGTATTACAGTAGAGCACCGATTACCCGTGAGTGCAAGAGCCTCGAAAAACAATTTAAATTACTAACCTCCAAAAAACTCAATTTTAATTCAAGCCAACAACAAAGAAAATACAATAGGTTCTACAGTGCGAAGGTCGAAAATTACCAACATGTTTACTGCACATCATAATTCTATAGGCCTACTTGGAATTTTTTTGACAGTTTTAGGAGGAAATGAATTTTTTATTTTAGAAATAGGGGTTATACTGTTTTTACAGTGTATTTTTTTCATGTTTGCACCGCATTCTACTCTGTTTTTCGGGTTATCCGCGATTGCCTCCCAATTGTACAGATAATCAGTGCTTTACTGTACTTATTTTGTAATCTTCTCTTAAGGCTTTTGAATGCATGTGGTTTTATGCTCTATGGTAAAATACATTTTTTAATACTGTATACATTATGCAGTCAGAATCACAAAGTGACTCTGATTCTAATTTTAGTGTAAATGCATCTGAGAGTGATTCGGAAATAAGTGATATTTATGAAAGTTCAGATAGTGAATATGTGAACAGTGAGTGTATTATATGTATACTGTTATATTATATGTAAAATTATTTTCATATAGTTCTGTTTTAATGTTTAAAACACATCTTTTATTTTTTCTACTTGCTGGTAAACCAACATTCAGTCATAATAACCCTGATTGTTGGTTTTTGCGCAAAATTAAATTTCTTGATTTCAAGCTAAAAAAATTCCAGAAATTTAAAATGATTACATATATTGTTCATAACTTTTTTTTAATAAAATTTTCTTGAATAACAAAAATAGGCACTTTCTTTACCGTTTTCTTGAAAATTACGAGATCGTTAAGGGGTTAAAGGTTTTGGAAAGAACAGAAAAGTTTATGGAGGTAGAGTTTCATTATGAAAATGGTGACGTTCAGTTATCCTAAAAGGTATATATTGAGGAAGTATGTGAGAAATTTAAGACTTTCATTTACCCTTTTCTTCTTTTCCAATTGCTAAAGGTTCTAAATTTTCTAAGAAAGATTGTCTGGTTAATCAGTATGAAATTGATGAGGTTACCTGTATAGGAATGTGTTAGGCTTTTTATCTTTCACAGCTAATAGGACTCAACCAAAGATATCTTATGCTGTAAATATTTTTAGTCAGTTTCAAAACTGTTGAGGTTTGATACAATGGGAAGGATTAATAAATTTGCTTAGGAACATTTTGTGCACTAAGCAGTATAAATTAAACTTGTATAAACCCTGATTTAGTTGCTTATTCTGATGCACATTTTGCCATGAATAGAGGTGATTTTATTTCATAGGGGATGGGGGGGGAGGGGCAGACTGTGTTTTTGGGTAACAGTCCTGTATCCTGGAGAACATTTAATCCTTTAAGCATGCTTGACAAACTCACCTCGTCATCGGAATGTTATGCTATACCCGGGTTTGACGAGTCCTACTCGTCATCTAATTTTAAAGTCAGCATTTCAACGTTTTTGGCGAAAATATCTCATCATATCCTTATAAGAAAACACTTTATGTTTTCAAAATTTGCCGTAAAGTGAAATATAATTTCTTGAGAAAACTTTGGCAAGCTGTAGCAGTGTTTCTAGGGGCATTTGTGAGAAAAGACTTATTATCGAATGATTCTAGTGATTCAGAAGGTGACATTTTGGATGATTCTGACTTTGAAAGTGGATCTGATTCCAATACAAGTATTTATAGTTATGAGTCAGATGAGGAAAAAAATAATTTGGATTCGGTGCGAGAATGGTGTAAAGTTTCAAGTGCAACTCCAGCTCCACCATGTTTTCAATTTGATGGAAAGCCTGGAATAAATTTTCAGGTAAAAGATATTGATAATTCCTTAGATTTTTTCCAACTATTCATAACTAAGGAATTGGTGGAAACTATAGTAGAGGAAACAAATATATATGCAGAACAATTTTTGCGAAAGAACATAAGTGTAGTGTACTGAAAGTTAGATCCCGAGTGCATAAGTGGAAACCGGTAACTGCTTCTGAAATATGGATTTATTTAGCTCTTCTTTTACTCCAGGGTATTGTTTTGAAGCCTGTGACAACCTGGTATTGGTCAACAAAAAAAATTTTGAGCACTCCTTTTTTTGAAGAAGTTATGTCAGAGCAAAGATTTTCTTTTATAAGCAAGTTTCTGCATTTTTCAAATAATGAAAGAAGGATGAAGAAACTCATCCTTACTAGAAACTTCGAAAAATATGGCCCATTTACAGTTTCCTTTTGGAAAAATTTCGAACATTGTATACTCCTGAGCGTGACATTAGCATCAATGAAAGCTTGATGTTACATAAAGGGAGACTTTCTTGGAAACAATACACACCCTTAAAGAGAGCTAGATTTGGATTGAAATTATATATGCTCTGTGAATCAGACACAGGTTACATATGGAATTACATTTTATATACTGCAAAGGGGATGATTCTAAGCCCAGACTTCAACAAGGAAAGCCTTACATCGCAAATTGTGCAAAGTTTGATCCAACCTTTGCTCATAACAAAGGATACTGCCTTACAGCCGATAATTTTTATATGTCACCAGATCTTTGTCATAAACTTATATCATTCAAAACTGACTCGTATGGAACAATTCAAGTGAACAGCAAAGAGGTTCCAAAAGAAATGCAATCATCAAAACTTAGAAAGGGTGACATTATTGCTTTTCAACGCGGAAAACTAATTGCAATGAAATGGAAAGATAAAAAAATTTTCATTTATTGAGAACAATTCACAATATTGAAATGAGTAAAGTTTCTTGTAATGGAAAAGAGATTGAAAAAACAAAGGTTGTAATAGATTACAATTTATCAATGGAAGGTGTAGACAGAGCGCACCAAAATTTATCCTATTATGAGACAGTATGGAAAAGAATGAAAGTACACTACAAAAAAAATTTCAGGCATATGCTTCATCAATGTCTTTTCAATGCATTGATTCTACAGAGCAAGGTAACTAACAAAAATATAAAACTGTTGGATTTTTGAATTGCAGTCATTGAAGAAATATTACGTAAATATCAAGTGTCTACAGCCATGACGGAAATACAGGAAGAAAAAGTGATGCAAATGATCCATTGAGTCTTACAGGAAGACACTTTGCAGACTATATACCTGCCACACCCTGCAAACGAGATGAGAACCAACAAGATGATGTGTTGTTTGCTGTACGTCTAATAAAAACTGTAAGAAGATTAGAAAGGAAACAAGGATATGGTGTCCAGACTGCGAGGTTGCTCTTTGTAACATTTCATGCTTTAAAATTTATCACACCAAAAGAAACTACTAGAAAAATGTATGTATGTTTAATTATATATTTATGTTTTAACTTAATTATTACTTTCTGTTTTTAGATTTTATTTATTGTAGCATGCGAGAGAATATATCTCCAATGCATCGTGCCCGCTTACTCCTTCCTACTATTGCGAGAAACACTCCCCAGTGCAGTGCACACGAGGGAGTAAAAGCTACACGCTTAAAGGGTTAAAGAGCGGGGTGTTAGTCTTTGAACTATAGAAAGTGAGTTTATCTTCATGTGCGAATGTGTTAAAGAAATCAAATAGCTTAATCATATTTTGGAAGACTGTTTTAATTTCAAGTAAATTAATGGTCATCGTAAGTCACCCTTTTTTTTTTTGTAGATAACCAGTCTGCAATAGAATTTACAAAATCACCCATTGAAAATAATCGCTCAAAATACATTGCCAAACTTTTTTTTTTTTATAAGAGAATAGCTTTTTGAAGGTTTGTTTGAATTAAAATATGTTAAAAGTAAATTAAACTTCGATAATCCGCTTACCAAGCTTCTTACCAAATTCGATTTAGCTAAATTCAACAATAAAGTTTTCTTAAGGGAAAATATAAATTTTTCTCCTTTATTGTAAAGGTTTAACTTTTTATGCAACTATGTTTCCATTTTTTTTTTTTTTTTTTTTTTTGCAAATATTTTTGTTTCCATTGCCTTCGTGATGTATTAATTACTTACTGAAATTTTATTATATTGCATGCAAAAATACAACACCGTGTAGGTGAGTTTGTTATATTATTTCATTATGTATATGTTTATTCAGTTTTTTACTAATACCTTGTTCTTTTTATTTTTGCAATGAGGACATGAGAAATGGTTAAAAAATGAACTTTTGACAATCTGTCTTGCAAAGGGAGTGTAAAATGCTGAACTGGACTGTATCTGACTGAAAGAAGTTTTGATTTATGTTTTATAGTTTCTAAGAAGCAAGTTATCTTCTTTGGTAATATAATTTATTTATAACACAGTGAGGGGCCTTGTTAGAAATTAGGCCTTTTTTCGTGTTATTTCTCTTTTAGTTTCTGCTTGATTTAGTTTTATACTTGTAGCATTGAACATTTAGCTTGAAAATTGTTTCACCTTTATAGCAATTTAATAAGTTTGTTTACATAACTAAATTTCGTATTTAAAGTACTTAAACTTATATAAAGCATTGTATGAAAAGAGAATACTTTTATTTAAACTCTTTTTTCTACCTTTTTAAAATTAATCTTTTGCCAGAGTGTAAATAGCAGTGGCGTATTCTCTGAGTATGCTAGGCACGTGCCGCACACCTGCTAAAAACTCTTTAAACATATTTTGTTTAAAAATAAGTTAATTCATCTAATTTTGTTAATCATTTACTTCTTTTTAATCATTATCCGTCATTCAATTTTAGAAAACTATACTGAAATAGATAAATTTTCTATTACCTAATTCCTGGAAAAATCGGAGTGCCTACACGTCATTGTCACAGTTTCTTCACTGCGTAGGTCATGCTACTTTTGTAAAGCCTACCCTGGTATAGGGATTTTTTGCTTCTTGAAGGAATATTTTCATTGCGCTAATGTTCCCTTAAACTTTTTCTCATGTTTCCGCTGTTAAAGGATCCAAGTCATGCTGTCCTTGGACAGCATGGCATGCATTTTAGGGTATTCATAAAGCATTAGGGATTTTCTTATCTTCAGTAAAAATGTTTACATAGTGAGGAGAACTGGTTTCTCCAACTGAATACATTGACACTGGCAGTTGAAAAAAAAAAAAAAAAAGTAAAATCTACTATACTTCATTTTACAATGATGGTACAAAAAATATTTCTTAAAAAAAAAAAAAAAAACTGTATTAATTTATTAATGATGATTGTATAAATTCCTAAAAAATGTTTAATGTGCAAGATTTTTTTTTTTTTTAATCTAAATACTTTATACTCCCCCCCACCCCCGTTTTCTTTCTTTTTCCAATTTCTGAATCTATTTTTTTTCCCTTATTTTTTTGAATTTATTTTCTTAAATTTTATTCAAATTGCATATATTTTCATTTGTAATCCTTAGCAACAGTTACTATACTATTTATTTTTTATTCTTTTGCATTAAGTCATGTGATTAAATATAGCAAATATAAAATTGTGATTTTAATATAAGTACAGCTTCCGTTTGTTATTATTACTATTATTTTATCCAATAGGTTTAAAAAATATATATATCAATCTGGTAATACCCTTTCCAAAGGTTTATCTATTTTTTTTCCCTTGTTAATAAAACAAAAATGATATTTTATCTTAAAAGTTGCCTTTTTCAGAAACAATTGTTTATGTGAAGACATAATACATCCAATAAAAGTGGAATTTTTTTACTACTTTCTTCTATATTCAATAGAAGAAAGTATTGGATTCGTAAAAATTTTTGACTTCTGGTTTTGGATGGACTTGCACGTTTTGAGGTCTACAGCACGATTTAACCATTTTTAGAAAATTTGTGTGTGTATGTATGTGGAAAAATTTTGTGGCAACTGTATCTCCGGAACTACTGCTAAGAATTGTATATAAAAACTGCTCAACAGGTGGTGCTGCTATACAGCAATTTCCGCAATTTAAGGATCTCAGGTTCTGTTATGTATAATCAAACAAAACTTGATATGTGAGAAGACTATTGCGAGACATTATGCTGATTCAATTTGAATGCTTATTAGCCAACAGGTGGAGTTGCTACACAGTGATTTCCGTAATTTAAGGGAAGGCTATATCTCAGGTTCTATTGTATGTCATCAAACAAAACTTGGTATGTGAGAAGGCCATTATGAGTCATTATGCTGATTCAATTTGAATGCTTATTGGCCAGTAGGTGATGCTGCTATACGCTTCTATGGCATATAACTGTACAAAATATTTAATATGTGATAACAATTTTAAAAATGCATTTTTTAAGATGCTATTTATAGACAATAAAACCATCTTTCTTTGGCTATTCAGTGTTAGTTTTCGCTAAGAGGAAAATCATTTGCATTCATCATGTTAGATAATTTTAATAAATTATTTCCACTCGGTGAATTTGTATAGGAAAATATAGAAAAAAGTTTTGGAGTGGCCACAACATACTAGTTTTTAATTTGTTGTTACTGATGAAATTAAATAATATAATTTACTAAATTTTTAACTTTATTAAAAAATTTAACAATTGTTTATAAGAAATGTCTGTGGTTTGTTAAGCATGACATTTAAGTGCTCCGTTAAGGCACTGCCACACAGAAACAGTAGGGTCCTAGTTACGACATATACTGTAAAAAAATTCTGTAAATTTACTGAAATGTTTATCCAGAATATCTGTAAGTATACAATAATTCTTAGTTAAAAGTAAATAATCAATATTCTCAAATCTTTATTCTGTATTTTCATTTATTTTTCTAATTTAATTTTTCAATAAAAATTAAAAATGTATGTTTCTACTTTAGAAAGAGCATTCTAAGTCACAAATATATTCTCACCAATAATTAATTAAATATTACTCATTAAAATGTATGTATGAAAAAGATTTTTTAACATCTCAGTATATTTTTCTCTGTAATTTTACATGACTTAAGATAAAGGATTACCAGTAGTTTTCTGTTAAAATTTTTAACAGTGTAGGGCGCTTATGGAAGATACAGATGAAGGCAGTGGCGATCTAAAGCCAAGTTTTGAGCAATTTCCAATTTTTTTTTTCTAGTTCTTGTTTATAAAAGGTATATACAGGCCCGGCTCAACCATATAGGCAAACTAGGCGACCGCCTAGGGCGCTGGAATCTGTGGGGCGGCGATAAAACAGCGTTTTTTTTTTTTTTTTTTTTTTGTCTGGTGTAAATAAGCCCGCTTACTACGAAAAAAAAATGTATATATATATATATATATATATATAAGGTCTAAGTATCCTTTGTTTATTTTCATAATTCGTATAAACATAGTACAACTGACTCTTTCCGCTGATGTTTAAGTTCTTCTCCTTGTGAATTCCGACTGTGGCTGCAGCAAAAATATCCACAATCGGTCGCCTACTGCGGACTATCACGCATGCATAAACACGTGGCTTTCAATATTGCATATGCAATTAGCAGTGTGCGAAATTCGAACCTTGATATTTTTCTTTTGGGGGGGGGAGGGGAAGGGAATGCTATACTTTTATACTACTAACTACTTTATAATTTTAAAAACTATAAGAACAAAAAGCCACAAAGGTTTATTTTAGCTGCTACAGCTAACAGCTAGCAAAGCAAAATCATAACTAACTGTGCAAAACATATCTTCTTAACACGTAGAAAGAAAGAACACACACACAAAAAAAAGGTTCTTGAGTCACATCCTTGATAGCTCATATTAATTTAGGAGTCTGGCTCCAGATGATGCAATCTCTTCTGTTCAATTATAATTGACGTTTCTCTCTCTTTGTGTGTATATATGTAAAGAAAGGCTTAGAAAGAGCTTTACTAATTAATTATCAAGTTAATTAAAGCGTAATTAAAAAATAAACATGTACAAATATTTACACTAAGGTATGACCACATAGGTCTAAACAAAACTTAAGTCCACTTAGGACCCGTTTCAGATTAATAATAACAAAAAAGCCAAGCCAAGCCACACAGGCATAAGATGTTATCGCTAACCAAGCGAAATCATAACTCATTTCACAAACATATTTCTTTTTCACGTAGAAAAATAAAGAACAATAAAAATAAATTTAAAAAAATAAAGTTCTCTACATCGTCCTCGCTGCAGACAACTGTCTTCACCAACCAGATGATGCAATCTCTTTCGATGTTTCGATTGTACTTCATTGTTCTAGACTCTCTGGAAACTACAGTCATTTTAATTATTTTCAAACTTTTTTTTTTTTTTTGGTCTGCACTATTTTTCTATGGCCTCCTGTCGAAAACTCTTCATTTCTTATTAAAGAAGATAATCTTAATTTTCGGTAAGATTTATTTTAATTAATTTTTGCTTCTATTATGCGTTATTATTATTATACTGTATTATACTATTCATATTTATACTATGGTTATACTATTCTTGTTATACTGTAGTTAAAACTATACTGTTATTATACATTGTGATTAAGTATGCATCTGATAAATTATTCCATCAAAATTTCTTTTAATTTCTAATCAAAATTAGTCAAATGAGTGCTCCATCCTCTTTTCGTTTTCTAACCTAAATTTTACTATAAGAATGTGCAGCAGGAAGAACATTCAATTTATCGAATAAAAAGTATATTGAACTAAAAATCTTAAAACGCTTTCTTTTTCATTATTATTATTTTAATCTCAATTTCTGTCGCTTACGAAAAAATTCTGTAAGTTTTGTATTTATATGATGTTTTTGAGATACAATTGTCTTTAATGACTAAATTATATTTAATTACTAATATGTAAATATTAATTTAGCTAATATGTTATTAGTAGTTGATATTTAAATGTTAATTTAGCTAATATGTTAATAATATTTGATATTTAAATGTTAATTTAACTTATATTTAAATATTAAATTTTTTGGTAGTTTCTTTTAGATGCTTTTTTTCAAGTTGAGAAAATTAAGCTCTTAAATAAAATTATACAACATATCGTTAAATACCGCAATAGCGTCTTTTGATTAGACGCCCCCCCCCCCCTCTCCCAGCTTTTCACATGAATTTCTTTTGTTCTTAAAATACCGAATAAACACCCCTTGCGATTAGCGGTAGATTCTGCCCGATAAAGCGACAGTTTTTTTTTTTTTTTTTTTTCAGGAAAGTACATGTCAATTTCTATATTTTTGCATGTTTTTACCGTTTATCTGCTCCTTCCTCAAACATATTCTGATTTCTTTGCAGATTGAAAGGGAGGTTTCAACGGAATTTTATGATATATATATATATAAAATATAGTAACAAAATAGTTTATATTTAGAATAACATGTGATAACAGAAATCCTCAGTAACTAAAATGAATTAATATATAACTAAATTAAATAACCTGTGACATCTTTAAACAAGAACGAAAAATTGTGCGGTATGCATTGATCATTAACACTTTCCAGCTGTACGTACTTGTTATACCATATAAATTTCAATGTTTTTTGTTTATGTTATGACACAGCGGAAGGGCATAAAGGCAGAGAGAAAAACTAATTGAATTCATAATCACCACTAAACATTGTTAGAAAGTGTTGAAAATGCTTAAAACAAACAAAATGCAGCCCTTAATGTATCTGAATATTTTGGAGCAGCCCTGTAAATTTGAAGGTTAATCATTTCACATTTTATATAAAATATTTTTTAGTGAATTAACAATAAATGTCATTATCTTTATGATTTTTGAAGTAGTAAGTTATTTAAATGTGATTTATAAAAGTGTCTTTCTTAAAACACAGTGGCTTTTTTTTTTTGGGGGGGGGGGCGGGGTATACCTGTACACAAACCATTTATAACAGGACCTGCTAATGCTATTTAAAATAGGGAACATTCCATAGTGAATTTGAATAACATATATCATTTTTAAGAAAATGAAAAAGGGGCGCCATCTAAAATTCTCGCCTAGGGCGGCGAATTTGCTTGAGCCGGCGCTGGGTATATATAAAATAGTGAATCAGTTTAAAAAATAGCAATTTTAATTTTGAAAACTCATTTAAATATAGCGATCAGTGAAGCAAGCAAAACAGCCTTCAATAAGTTAATATGAGTATCATTTAGGTATATGCTTTTAAGTTAAATGTGACAAAATTTGTATATAAAATTATATTTATGATTTTGAGATATTGTTAATTTACACGCTTAAATTATGCAAAACGATATCAACTTGAGGAGTAGCGCTCTTCTTATAGTTAACTTAAGAGCATACCCAGATTTAAATATCATGCTACGCCACTGGTAAATAGCATCGTTAACATAAACATAAGACGTGATTTGTTTTAATGCTATCACTAAAATTATATTGTTAAAACTTTGTATTAATGTAACTAACAATGCAGCCTTTAGGTAGCATTCAAATAATTTGCTTACGAGCATCCAGATGGTATACTAAGACGATGGACATGAGAAGCTGTATCATTCCCTACACGCTTCTACGTGGCGTAGTAAATTATTTCCTGCTGTCTGCTTAATTGTAATTTTGACTATAGAGGAATATGCTAATCAACAATTCATCTGGCATAAAATTGGCTGCTACGTGCCTCCATTTGTGCAAGATGAGCAAGAGTTGAGGTGAACTGAGCATGTCCGGTGCATCCAGTGATGAAGAAAAAAACATATGCCATGCCCCTGAAGCAATGATATTGAAACAGAGCATTCTTTAATTAATGAATGGGAACCAATCACAATTGTAGAAGCCTCCATTCAGAATAGTGCTGGATGATATCAGAAATTAAATGTCGCGATATATCACCAAGTTAATATCGATATTAGTGATATATTGCGATATTTCTTTCAAGACAGGAAAAAATAGACATTTGTTAGTTCTTAAAGACATATGCACAGGAATTTTAAAGTATACAAGTATAGAGTGTTTTCCATGTATTTTCTGGTATATTACTACCATAACTTTATCATTAAAAAAAAAAAAAAAAGCATAAAATGTGAATTAATGTTTTATGTTTCTTATAACTTATACTATTGCTTTTTAGTATACCTCTGTATAGTTTATCCTCTATTCTTCCCATTTTAAGCTTTAATTATTTTAAAATCATATTTTAACACAGCTAATATGTGATCTGTGTTTTATTTGTACCAAGTATATCAAAATTCATAATTCTACTAAAAATAAAGCTTAAGAAAAATTGTCTTAAGATTTATTAAATAAAAATCATTTTAAATAATTTTTGATAGAATGGAGTAGAAGGCTGATTTTTACCAACTATGTGAAAAATACCAGAGCTGGGAATCGAACCCTGGGCCTTCCGCTTAACGCACGGATGCTCTAACCACTGAGCTACCCTGGCTGATAACCAGCTCGGCACTTCTCACATAATTTGCATTGGAAAGGTCACCAAGTCTGCATTAAACATACCTGCCAACATTGAAAAGTAGCTCTCAGTAGTATTAGTAGCACTAGCTCAGTAGTATATCGAGAGCATTATCTAAAGCAAAACTGGAGAAGACATTTTGAATTGCGTAATAAATAACCTATTCCATATGACACAAGTATTGTAATTACGCCATTTATCACCCACAATATAGGTTAAAATAGAGTTTAAAAACATTTTTACTATTACCATTCTTAGAAGGATTTGATATATTGGGTATAAGATAAATTATCAAGAAAACTTATGACATATCAAAATAACTATGAATTTATTTTATCATAAAACTGCTACAAAAACAAAATACTTCGGCAGTTGAGTATTTTAAATAAACATTAAAGCTGTATATTAGAAAAAATGAGTTCTCAAGTATAAGAGTGTAAAGAAAAACATGATTCTTTGTTTATTTGAAAAAAAATTGCATTTGAAATAATTTTCAATTTTATAAAAGTACTGATCAAAATATACTTTTAATTAAAAATAGTTATTATCTTTTAATAAAGGAATGGAAAATAAAAATCTCATGAAATTTGCATATTTAAGCCATCAAAAAATGAATAGCACATATTTCAATTTAAATATTCAGAAAATTCAATTTATAAGTTTTCAAGGTAAATTATAAATATTTATAATCAATCATATTCTTGTTATAAATATATATATTTCCAAACTGGTAGCAATACTTTAAGTACATTTCCTTAAGAATTTTAAAAACATTAAACATTCAGAAAAATCATTTATAAAGACTTTGTAAAATAAGGAGATATTTAACTTTTATTGTAGTACAATTTTTATTTCCAAAAATGAATTTAGCACAATTTTCTAAGTAGAATATATAAAAGCGTTTTTGCATCATTACAAAATAAAAAGGTATAAAAAAATATTTAAGAAAAAATTAATGGGAACATGGTACTATTTGTAACACTTTAAAATATTACATAAATAAATATATATCCCTATTATAAGTGTCGAAAATATGTAAAAATAGATGAAATTTCAATTCAAAATATATATCCAATACATACTTACCTTAAAAATATAGAAAATTTTCTTCAAATCCATACCAAAAAGAAAATTATTAATGTAATGTATTACATAATTTTTCCAAGACCACTATAAACAATCATTAGTTCTTGAATGGTATAAAATAAATTATGTGTGTGATGAATGATAACTTGAATCCTTGAATGAATACGATGAACATATATCACAAAAAAATTTATACACAAAACAAAAAAAGAAAAGAAATTAAACATTTATCTCTGAGTTTAACTGTTTATAGCATGCATTTTTTGCAGCTTTTAATTCATCAGAAGTAAAAGTTTTATTATAGCAACAGTCCATTGATAATTTTTCAATTAAAAGGGCCTCCAGAGTTTTAATTCCTAAGCTCGACCTAAATTCAGTTTGATTTTTTTTTATCATTGAGAAAATCCTCTCGGTAGGTGCATTACTGTGCGGCACAACAAGGATCGCTAACATGATTTTTGGAAGTGTTGGGTATTTTAAAACTCCATTGACAGTGATTTTGCTTATTTTGTGCCATGCGTAATCCAACCTTTCACAATCAGTTATCTCAGATGTAAAATTTTCACACTGATAAAGAGCAAATTCTTGTTCAAGTTTGTCTTGGTCAAGTTTATCTTGTTTATTTAAGTTAAATAGATCAAGAAAATATAAGACAGAACTATATTTTGCCTTACATTTCAATTTAATGTCTGCAACAGCAGCATGCTTCAAAAACTCGTCTTCCAAAGGCATCTTTTTCAAAATATACTTACACGCTGCCACAAAGAAATCTCTCACAGAATCATAAAAGCCTGTCTTGTCTTCATCAGAGATCCCAGCATCCTTTAAATGCATTCTAGTCTTTGATCCTATTACTAATTCACTGTCATCTTTTTGGTGCTTCCTTTTTGAAAAATTGATTGAATAAGCAGAGTCAGCTTTAGCCACAGATTGAGGCTTGACAAATCTTACAATCAAATTGTGGTATAAACTGTCTAACTCTGTTTTCAAAATATGGATGCAAGGCTGCTCCTTCTGCAACATTAAGTTAGCCCTAGTAAATATACCAATGACATTTTGCAAAAACAGGCAGTTTAATTTCGTTAACGGAGATGAGAAAAAAGATTGGATTTGTAAACACTGAGAATTAATGTCCTCCTTTTCAACAACTTCTAAAAAATATTTTGCAAGGGGATCCCACTGCTCTAAAACTCTGTCAATAACAGTTTTTAGTGATAACCAACGTGTACTTACATGTTTAATTATCTTGTGTATTTCCTGTCCACACAGTACTTGGCATTCCTGCAACTTGTTTTTTCTTTTACTACTTTTTTGTAAGTAGTAGAAAACTTGAGTTAGAAATAACTCGACATCAACGTTTAGTTTTTTTGTTGCCTTCTGTGCTGATAAATGAATAAGATGGCATGGGCAACCAATAATTTTCAAATTCGGTTGTTCTTTCATCATAAATGCAACAACACCTTTCTGTTGCCCAATCATAACATTTGCATTATCACACGAAAACGCAATGCAATTTCCCCACTTAAGATTTAATTTCGTGAACTCCTCATTGACCAATTTAAAAATGCCTTCTCCTGTATTATCACTAGATTCCAGGAGTGATAATATTGTTGTCCTAATAATACCTTTAGTTTCATCATAAAATGACACCACCAACGGATATAATTTTTTTGACTCAATATCGTTACTGGCATCTGTAGCAATAGCAAACACATTATTCCGCAAAGAGTTTATTATGCTTATTTTGTCATTTTCAGCCATCGACTTAACAATAGATCCCGTTTTCGTTCTCCCACAAGAATATTTCTTCGCTATTTTCGAATCTGGGAACATTTTTGAAAATAACTTGCTTGTGTGATCAGAAACAGATAAAGAAACATTGTGTTCAATTAAAAATCTGGTGAATAAACATTCACTTTTTATCACATCATAGTCATCATTTAATGTGGGATAAAATGAGGATATTGTCTGATTATTCACGCTTGTTTTGGCATTAGTAATATGCCGATCACATTCAATATGACGACGACAATCGTCACGTCCACCATGCGAAATTGAAAAGTCTAAATTACATAAGTTACAATGCGCAAAGCCTTCTTTTCTCGATGCCTGCAAACAATTCCATTCTTTAGAGTACTTCTCCAGAAATTTTTGGCTACTTTTCTTTTTCTTTACTTGCGGAGATTCTATCTCCGCTGTTTCTACGGTCTTTCGTTTTAAGATATATTTATCCATACTGTACAGTTTCAGCTTTCTTTTAAAACGGCATCGGAAGCTAATTTTAAACAGTCACATTAAATTATCACATAATTATAAAATAGCAACGTTTCTTGTTGAGCACGTGAAAAACAACAATCATCACGTGAAAATGAAAAACAAAAATCGCGATCGCGTCTCGCATGCAGAGTTGAGTTGAGAATCACTTTTGCTTTACTTCATTTTATCTCCTTCGAATCATTTCACTTCAAGCAATTTCAAAACGTACCAACAGCCGTCTGCGTATATTTTTCCTTTCTTCCTACTTCAACTTCACCTCTCATCAATTCTACATGTACAATGACGACTTACTATTTAAAAATGATTGGTGCTCGGCATTGACGTCACGGAAAGGGCGTGGAGTATCAAAGGCGTGAACGGAAGGAAAAACGAGAGGGAAAAGAGGGAAAGGGAAAAAATAAGAGGGAAAAACGATCCGGAGAGTGAGTGTTCTGCGGGGAAGCGATGATTGAGGGTGTAAAAGGGAAAAAAGTCCGATTCCGTATTTTTTTAAAGCTCGCCGTAACTCCGTAAATGTTGACGGTATTCCGTAGAGATTACGGACACTCCGTAGATGTTGGCAGGTATGATTAAAGCAGCTATATCAAGTGACAAATTTAAACATGGCATAACTCCAAACGGCCATGAAATTTCAATTCAGAAATTTAATTAATCAACCTGGACAAGGCCGTAGCCAGGATTTTTTTTCGGGAGGGGCCCATCACATTTCTAATACAAGGTCATTGAATATGATATAATAATACGCACACGCAAATAAGGGCCTGATTAATACAAGGGCACATGTGGCCCGGGCCCTGAGTTGCAAAGAGCCCTAAAACTGGCCCTGAAAATAGCCTTTTGCCTCTAAAAATGACAAAAGTGGTATAAAATGCAAAATTTTGTTATTTTAGTTTCATATACAGGTATATATAATATATATATGTACTTTTGCTGATTCCTGCACAGTTCAAATGGTGGGGGTGGAGCCCACAAAAGTGTGTTTACCCCGGGCCTCACACGAAGTTAATCAGACTCTACACCAAAACACCCTGATTAACTTCATGCGAGACCCGGGGCACACATAGTATTGTGAGCCTGCCCGCCTCCTCCTCGCACTGTGCACCAATAAATACAGGTACATATATACCTGTTTATGGGACTAATATGTCAGAATTTGCACTATATGATACCATTTTTAGGGCATAAAAGGCTAAATGGCATTTTCAGGGCGAGTTATATGGCCCCTGCCATTCAGGTCACATGTCTTACATGCCCCTGCTTTAATGAGGCCTTGCTGTTTCGTCTATATTTTCCAATACAAATTCACTCAATACCAATCATTTTATTAAAACTTTTTATTAAAATTAATTTCCATGATGAATGCAGATGATTTGTTTCTAATAGAAATGTAACACTTAACATGTAAACACTTAACATGTAACACTTAAAATGTAACACCTGTCGGGCCCCCCCTTGCCTACGGCCTTGAACCTGGAAATTAATTTTTGATAAAATGGAGTCATTTTAAATAGTTCAGAATTGCCATTATAAATAGTTCAGAATTCCCATTTAATACACCTTTTTTGGTCATAGAGAGTAATATTTTTTACTTAAAACTCTTATATGCATCCTAAATGTCAGTTACTTGTCATTTTTTATTTGTATCTGCTTACCAAATCATTACAATGTCTTTTAAATATATATGTTCAATTCACATTCGTAATAGTTTCACAATAATTGAAATTTGAATTATATTTTATATATATATATGTGTGTGTGTGTATGTATGTATACATTGTCAGTATAAAAATTATATTATTTAAACAAAATTATGTTAAAGTTTCATTTTGTTACTTAAAGTAACTCATCTTGCATTTAAGCCAATTTTATTTAACATGTACGGCTTTAAAAAAATTAATAAATGGAAAGAGAAAAAATAAATGCTACATAAAAAAAGTAATAAACTATTCAATATTATATAATTTTATAAAGAAACTGTCACTGTAAAATTACTGAAGATAAAACTTTATTTTACATCAGTTAGATAGCACCCTTTCGCCCTTCCCATGTTATCCAATGGGATTTTTGTCGCTTCGTTTTATAAAAATATTTTATTCAAAAATGAACTTTTTCGAATTCTGTTTTTTGAATATTACTCTTTGAACAGGTCGTCTTTCAGCTTAGTGAGCAATTTTTTGAAAAAAAAAAAAAAAAAAAATTTAAATATTTTACTTAGAGATCCACACTAAGAGTCCATAATTTACTTATTGAAATAAAATAAAATTAATTTTTTTGAAAAATTGCTCACTAAGCTAAAAGGCGACACGTTCAAAGAGTAATACTCAAAAAACAGAATTTGAAAAACTTCATTTTTGAACGAGATATTTTTATAAAACAAAGCAACGAAAATCCCATTGGATAACATAGGAAAGGAGAAAGGGAGCTATCTGACTGATGTACAGCCTTAATAAAAAAATTATTTTATCGAAATATTTAATAATAAAAAAATATTAAAAAAAATTACATTCTATAATTGCTTATATTTTCAGAAGTTTTTTATTAAACGCTAAGAAAATTTACAAAAAAACTCTTTTAGTAGATATCAGTTCGGCTTCGATGATTTTTGTTAAACACATGTTGAAGCTCGCATGTCATTGGCCAGAAAATATCGTCACTTTGAAATAGACCGATATCAATGAACCAATAGCAGGAAAGGAGCTAAAACAAAAGATATTGTTTTCATTTGTCATAATGAGCGTTTGTTTTTGTATCGACATGTCTGTGGTTTTTCATCACCTACAATACGCATGAATGTAGAGTGGGAAGTCAATATAGTCTGATAGATCAGAACCCATAGTAGATATCTCGGATAGGGATATATCGTTTCGACTAACATCAAATGTTTTTCCTAGTAAACACACCTGCTGATTATAGATATGAATACGCATTAATAGTGAATGGATTGTGATATTGGAGTATGTCTGTGGCTGCAGAATTTCTTCTGAAGGGGTAGAACCGTGACCTTGAACGAAGTCAGCTTATTCACGCGATAATCAAAGCAGATGGCTTTCAATAAATACTGGTTTATTTTTTTATTATGTGGTGGCCTTTCTAAAGCAGTGATGTTTAGATTTGAGGTTATGAAGGATGAGGAAGTATATGTATTGCAATAGAGATTGTTTGGCGTGAGGTTATTTTTTCTAGTTTATCAGTGAGTAATTAGAGGAAAGTAGAGAATGGGTATTAGAATAAGATATTCGGCGCTTTTTTTCTTCAGGTCTCACTCGCTGTTGTATGTTGGCTGATCGGGTTTCGTTCGCTCGAGTTTTGTTCACTCAGGTGTACACTAGGCAATATCATTAAAGGATTATATCGGCGGACCTAGATCTTAAATATTGTTATCGGGATATTAAAAAAATATCGATACTTGGGGATATATTGATAAATAATCCAGCCCTAATTCAGAATCAATCGATCAAATACATTGCGATCTTCTTTGTTTACTAAACACTCACAGCAAAAATTGTATTTTTAAGATATATTTTTATTTTAAGATGATTTTTTTTTCTTTCCCTTACATTTTTAAGGAAAAGAGTAAAAATAGCGATCTAAGCGTAAAAGCGTAAAAAATATCAAAAAAGCATAAATTTTACGCAGAGGTGTAAAACTTGGCAGCTATGGCATTTCATTAGATTGAATATCCTGCATGTAACAATAATAATAATAAAAATGGGCAATTAAAAAAAAATTATCTCCACTACATACAAATTAATACAGATAATTAAAAGAAACCTAATTACACTGCTTTTTTGAGCACTGATACTATTCTTGCTGTTCCTTATGTAAAATGACCTCTTGAATCCGAAAATGACCCCCATTTTGCCCAATATCACCCACTGCTTTCTCGGAATGCCATTCCCCTCCCCCAATTTTTATCACTGTAGGGTAATTTTATAACCATGAATTTGATTTGGAGAATGGAAAAGATTATTTTAACACTTAAAGACAAAAAAATATAATACATAATAATTGATTAATAAAATATAATAAACGTAACATATAATTTCAATGGCAAATCCCCCTAATTTTCCCCTTAATGCACATGTTCATGTTTTAGAAATTTCAAACTCATTAGCCCCTCAGAAGATATTTAACAGTTAAAATAATCGTTCTGCACTTTACACAAATAAAATGTTTAGACATAAAATTTTTAAAAAGTAATAAAAATAGGGGGGGGGGGGGGGTCCCCCAAAAAAATCTGTGAGTGATAGGACAAAATAGGCGTCATATTCGGATTCAAGAGGTCATTTTACATAAGAATATGTAAAAATGGTGTTGGGGCCAATTTTCATGCAGAGCAGTGTTATTAGAGGTAAAAAGCATTTCAAACATTTTTTAAAAGACCGTCCCAAAATATTTTTCTTTTATCTGTTACTGCTCTCTTTGCCTTCAGAATAAAAACTTTTTTTAAATGCATGATAAATCTAAATATACTCATCAAATATTTTAAAATTTAACTGTGGGAAAAATCTCCTCCAAACAATTGGATGCACATAGAAGTCACTAGATGGCATTACGCATCCACTGACTTACTTTTTTGCACTGGTATTTTTGAGATTTGAGGAAGTATCGCAGATCAGCTTTGACCCCAGACCTCATCGCATCATCCTGATGTTTGTTTTAGAATTCTTGTTCCTTTACAGAACTTTTGACAATATTTCTTTTAATTTGTAAATTTAAATTCATTTGTAAATAATTCATTTAACCATGTAACTGTAATAAAATAGTTTAAAAATAATAGAACCTGGCTTTGCATCATTTGAAACCCAAAGCACATTTTTTTTTTTTTTTCCACAACAAAATATCAAAATTCATCAGTATGACAATACTTTTTTCCATGCAGTGTAACATGATATAGTTATCTGTATACACAATCAAAGCAATTAGGATAAATTAACAATTAGGGAGAAATATTGCCCAAAGTACATAAGACTCATTTGTTTATATTAAGTCAATGTTTATCCCCCTCTTTACTTTCTTTTCTTGCCCCCCAAAAAGAATGTATTGAATAAAAGCAATAAAACAATTTATTTAGAATACTTTATTTAAAACTTCATGAAAAATACATGCAAAACAGGCATTAGAAAGCCTGAAAGAAAATTCGTAAGAAAAGTTATGAAAATATTAAACATACTTCTTTTGGCATTAAAAAGTTTACAAATGCAGTATCACAGTTGCATCCACAAATACTAATGATGTTTCTAAAACAATAATATGAAATACAAGGACATGTTATAGAGTAATCTATATGAAAAAACTGCCAAACTAGAATTAATTAAAATATGATGTACTTCATGAAATCAAACAAAGAAACCTAAAACTTTTATCACTGATATTGCAGTCTACGTCTACATGTTTTTAAAAAATGTAATGTTTATACACAAATGAAAAACAGGTAGGAAAATAAATGATAACCCACTTGGCTGCCTTAAAAGATAATGAAAAATGAGATACAAAAATTTGACATTTAAAAAATAAAATAATAAATGGAGTTTACAACATGCCCATTTAAGTAATGAAATCTGAGAACACATACACAATTACAACCTATGATGCTGATCACTTTACAAATTTTAAATTGAATTACTCATCAGATATAATAAAAAACAATGTTTAAAATTTTAATTTTTAACAATTATAATATATATAGAGATGGAGTAGTAATTCAATTTTATTTTAGTTTATAGCCTAGTGATTCAGCATTCAGAAGTAATTACTTGCATTTTAAGAAAAGATATAATAAAAAATATTGCTTATTTTAAAAATAACATTTTTCTCTCAAAAGAAAAATATCAACAGTATGGCATAAACTTCTTATTTTTAAGCAACAATGTTCAGTTGAATGTAGTATTAAAAATATAAAATAGAAGTTAATAAAATATTTTTCCCCCTTAAATTCAAACTAAACTGAAATCGTCATGGTAAAATTTATTTAAATCCTCTTCAGTTTCATCCCTAATAAATTTATAATAAATATTCTTTAAAATTTAATCTAAAACATACTTTTCAGGAACTTCAAACATTTTAAAAGAAGTCCTTAACATTAAGTTTAAATTTCAGCTGAATGCCATGAATATAAGTAAAGTAATGAGCTTAAACAAAAAACAAAAAATAATAAACAATAAACAAAAGATAATAATAAACAAAAGGTTTTGTTGAGCTTAAACAAAAAAACAAAAAGGTATAATATGCTTAAGTAAAATAATGTGAACTTAAACAAAAAAGGATAATAATAGTATGCTTTCTGAAGGATAATTTCAGAAAGCTAGAAATCCGAATGCAATAAATCAACAACTTTATCAATTTTAGGATCACCCGGACAAGCTTTGAACTTAAGAATAAAATCTTTGGTATTGACAGATCTAAAATAAGTAATAGCTAATGTACTACGGGTACATACAGTACCAACTGCAACTAACATACGGTATATTGCATCAGAATCAACTACATAGTTAAGAATATCAACAACAGTTAAACAATATCTATCAATATTTAAATTGAACCCTTTATAAGATGCAATGGCAAAGTTCAAAAGTAAAGCTGCACCAGCTTTCTGAATGCTTTGTTCCCCTGTACTCAATTTTTCTTTTACAGCCTCAAATATTTTTTCCTGATAAGCTGTTAATATTTCTTCAGTTTCATCCATACCAAAAAGATTACAGAAGATTTTCTGTACCAAAACTCTATTCACACATTTTCCAGTATTTAAATAAATACGTAATAGATGATTCATAAATTCTTTTGAAGAAATTTTAGAACGAAGACCTTTACATTGCACTCCTAATCGCAGCAAATCCAAAACAGGAAATAGGAACTCTAATAAAAGATAATTTAGAGAAATATTACATGCTAATTGAAAACATAATACATACATACATGAATATGTATAATATGCTCCAATTTATTCAATCTAAGAGCTATCTTTTACACTTTTAATATTAGCATTATATTTCCAATTATACAAAGTTTTCTAATAATGTAAAGCTACTTTTTATGCCATCCACTTTATAAAGAAATGTACAAAAAAGAAATTCAAATTAGAAAAATTAAAGTTTATTTGTGAAAGGTCATTATTAAAAAAGGCATATGCATAAGTTACTGAGTAATGCAGTTTTAAGCAATTCCCAGTAGCAGAAACAATGCAGCATGGCAGCGATTGTTTAATGCTCTGTAGATTAATTTAACATTTCAAAAAGAAATGCCAGGCTTAAAAATACAAATATAATTTACATTATGGCTCTAGATTTCTAGATTACTGCACTTATTGTATATTCTCAATTTATTATTTTTATAGATGCAAGTTTAACATACTTTAAGAATACTGAAGATACAGGCTAAGAATATTGAAGATACAGACACATTTTTAGCAGTCATCTATGATTTTATCCCCTGTTAAATCTCTAATTTTGCATACAGCTTTTTACAATTAAAAACTAAAACCTACAATAAATTTCTACTTGTGTACCTTGTGATTTTCTTTCTTGAAATTTTATACCACTTTGATGCTGTCTGTCAACACTTATTTTTCTCTAATAAACAGTTCACAAGCATTTTTCATGTATTAGCTTGACTATCAATCTGCTTGAACCTAGTTATTTCATTCTAAAACTATAAAATATATTTTTGGAAAAAAAAAAAAAAAAACCTTTCATGTATATACCTCATTATTTTCACATATTTATTTATATTCAAAAGTTGAAAGCAACAAACGGTTTATTAGAAAGCTAAAACTACAATTAAGGGTCACTCCAGGTTTTAAATTTTGGGTCCCCTTTTTGTGAAAAACAAAATACTAAATTTTTATTTAATTTTATGAAAAAGAATATATATCATGTATAAAACCTTCCATTTTAACAGTCATTCTAAATAATGAATAATATCAAATTAACATAGTTTCATTGAACCAATAAATTAAAAATAATACTGAAAACATTTTATAAAAAGATCGCTTTTGTAACATAAAATTTTGTGAAGGGCTCATTTGATAAATTTGAATTTTGGGAAGGGTCTCCTTTTATAGTGTGGAATTTTGTGAAGGGTGTCCTTTTATGGTGTGGAATTTTGTGAAGGGTGCCCTTTTATGGTGTAGAATTTTGTGAAGGGTGCATTTTATGGTGTAGAATTTTATGAAGGGGCAGCAAAGGGGATCCAATTGCCTGGATCGTTCCTGACAATGCAATTTTTGTAAGTGTTTGCAATAATTATATCCTTAGTTATTAGTCAGTTGTGTGCAGCCTTTTGAAGTTAAAAGCTACAATTAAAAAAATTCTATTTGAGTGCAATTCTATTTGTTAAAATTTTACGTTACTTTGATGCAGTCTGTCGATATTTCCTTCTCTGTGAAACAGCCTGACAGCACTTTCATGTACAAAAACAATAAATAACATTTGAATATCAATCTGCTTGAGCCTATTTACTTCATTCTAATATTATGAAACATATCAGAAAAACTTTTATGTATATACTTTGTCTTCTTGTACTGATTACATTTGAAAATTAAAAGTGGTGAGAGCTCAATAAGAATGCTAACTTTTTCAATGCGACTTTTGTAGCAATCTGGCATAATTTTTATCCCCAGTTATTAGTCTGACATTTTGCATATAACTTCATAATATTATAAAATATAACTACAAAAATCTTCTATTTGTGTACCTTATGATTTTTTTTCTTGAAATTTTACGCCACTTTGATACAGACTGTCAGCACATTATCCCCTAGTAAACGGTCTGTTAGAATTTTTATATGTATTAGGGCATTAAATAGATTTTCATGCAACTTCCATCAATGTACCTTATGATAATTTACGTCTTTTCATTTGTAGTCCTTGATTGGCACCACCACCCTAGACCTACCTCACAGACTGGTAACTCAGTTCTTAGCTTCAGAAAAGTAAGCTTTTCAGGTATAAATATTTCAGATGAAAAACATTTTAAAATTAAAATTAGAAAAATAAAGTTTATTTGTAAAAATGCATTAAAAAAATAAAATAAAAACTGCATATGTCACTGTGCTTTAAAGTTCTAAACATTTATTGCCAATGTCTAGAAGACTGTTTTAAAATATTCTCTATTAAATGTATTATTTATCATATATCTCTCAAATATTGTGTTTAAAAAATACGAAATAATTTTTATATACAGAATTATTACTTTTTTTTTTTTTTTTTTCCCCTTTAAAATCATATGGAATAAAAAGTAGTTTGATAACATTATAAAACATTTTGTGGCAGAAAGTTTAATGCTATTATAAATGCTTTAAAAGATAGCTCTCTGATAAAACAAATTCAAACACTCAATTATAGCAAGAGAATATAAGACAGCTATATCAGTTCACATTTAATCAAAATACACATATATTTCCGTTCTTACATGATAAAAAGTTTTTACTTATTTATTTATTTTTTAAGAAATGCTAATAAGAGCCATTTCTAGTTTTATCTATCAACTAAAATGCCATTAGTTTTTATAAGAGAATAAAAAAAGTGAGAGAGGAAGAAAAAAAGATTCCTTGAAAAAATTAATTTAGCAGCCTCTATTAGATGAAAATATGAGACTACAGTATTTTAAATATCTGGTTCCCAGGTCTCCCCATTACAAAAAGTCTCATAGTTTTATTAAAATTTTTCAAATCTGAAAATAAATCTTTAAAGTTTAATGTATTTAAAATGCAAGTAAAAAATATTATTGTTAAGTTAAAAGTTAAACATTAGGTTACTATAAAAAAAAAAAAAAAAAAAAAACTACTAATTTATAATCATTTTATACGAAATAAAATGCATAAATAAATTGAAAAATTAATTATTAGGTTTTTGACCTTTACTTTGAATAATAGTATACCTTGAGTCATATCATTAATTTGAAGCAAAATGAATATGTTTAGCAGTTGTGGTGGGGTTGGTTGATACAGATAGAGATTCAGCAAATTGTCCTTTTTTATCCCCCTGTTTTAGAAAGATTAATATTTAACTGGTTAATGCTCAACTGCAAAATTATGTAACAATTTACTTTTTCTGTTTATTTAACTGCTTGCAACTTTGATTTGTTTTGTGCATTTTTGACGGTAACTTTGATCTGTTTTTCTCACAAACAGATTTTCTGAACTGTAGAACTGCCTTTTTCTGTGAGCAGAAATGTTCTTGTGCTCTGTTCTCTGGTGGTGTTTGTTCATAAAGAATCTTTAGAAATAGCATATAGTGTTATGTTTAATCAGGGTGGCTAACATTAGAGCTTTTCCAAATTCCCTGACTATTTTTAACCCTTTCACCTGGTTTACAATGTTTTTTTCCCCACAAAAATTTCACAAAATTAGCAAATAATCAGCAGCTTACAATAACGATCTTTCAAATATGGCTTATTTCTACAAAATTTGTGAAAAATCCCTGACTTTACATAAAATTTCCTGACTATTCCATGACTTTTCCAGACTCACTTGAATTCCCTAGCTTTTCCATGGTTCCCTGATTTAGAGGTCTGCACAGGCCGGGCTTCCGGCCCGAGCCTGGCCCGTCCCTCGTGATGGATATCAATTGTCCTCGTATATAAAAAGTTGTTAAAGCTTCATAAATATAAGTGTTTATTTTTCAAAATAACTTTTGGCTTACCTTTTTCTTTAGGCTTTTAATATTTTTATTTGTTTTCCTTACTTAAAAGCCTGCAGATCGATTCATCTAGAACCGACGATCCCGAACTGTTTGCTATCGGGGAACTGGAGTTTGCAGTAGAGTCGCTGCCGCCTAACAAGGCACCCGGTCACAACGGCTTCAGCTTGGAAATCGTCCGCAAGGTTCTCGAGTACCACCCTTGGTGGTTACTCTCTCTGTATAACCACTGCCTCAGCACCTCTTGTTTTCCGCGGGAGTGGAAAAGGGCTCTGGTAGTCTACTTCCCGAAGGAGGGAAAGGACAAAAGCCATCCCGGCTCCTACCGCCCGATCTGTCTGCTGCCGGCCTTAGGGAAGGCACTGGATAAGATGTGCGCAGTGCGTTTGGCGACCCATCTGGAAGCGAGGGGTATACTTAGCGAGAAACAGTATGGTTTTCGTAGAAACTTGGGCACACTAGATGCACTCAAGAGAGTGGTGGAGTTCGTAGCCGAGTCGAAGAGAGGTGGCAGACACTCATGTCTGGTTACCCTTGATATCAAGAACGCATTCAATAGTGCCCGGCGTACGGAAATTCTCCGCCTCCTGGTGGAGTATGAAGTACCGTCGGACCTCCTGGGTCTCGTGGACTCGTTCCTTAGGGACAGGACCATACTTTCGAACGCAGGGGAGTTCAGCTATAATGTTGCCGTTCCGCAGGGCTCATGCCTAGGGCCAATTCTCTGGTTGGTGCTCGTGAATGAATTGCTGAGCAGCCTTCAGTCCACTCCAAACTTGGTGGTTCAGGCTTTTGCTGATGATATCTTCCTGATGGCGAGAGAGGAGCGAGTTTATAAATTTAACAGGATTATAAATCCAGTGTTGGATGAGATATGTGAGTGGGCACATACCGTGCATTTGGAGTTTAGCTATGAGAAGTGTTTGTATACGGTTATTCCGGCTGTTGGGAAGATAAGATACGCGCCTTCGTGGCCGATACGAATGAAGGGACACAAGGTATCCTTCAGTTACGAAATAAGATACCTAGGAGTGCTGATAGACGCTGCTCAGAGTTGGATGCCTCACCTGAACTATGTTCAGGAGAAAGCATCAAAGCTTCAATACAAGTTGATGTGCTACACGGGTGCTAACTGGGGATTGAAACCCAAGGTTCGGAAGGCAGTCTACTCGGCCGTTGCTGAGAAAATAGTACTGTATGCGGCTCCTGTTTGGTTCACCAACCATGTCAAACAAAATAACAAGCTCAACACCATACAGAGAAATCTGTTGTTGTGTGTGACGAAATGCTACCGCACGGTGTCAAGTGACGCACTGAATGTGCTTGCAGGGATCCCACCGCTGCATCTCTGTGCGGAATTTGAGCAATTGTATACAGGCTTAGTGAGATGGGGTGAAGGCGTTGAAGACACCAATCTCACGCCGGAAACGGTAGAGACTTGGAGATATCAGCTGAGACGTGAAGACCTCTGGAGACTGCCTTGGACTCTAGACGAAACGCCCAAATCAGCCTCGTGTTATTACACGGATGGCTCGAAGATGGAGGACTGCAGGGTTGGCTGCGCGTTCCTCTGGGTCTCTGGGGGAGAGATCGTCTCGGAAGACCAGTTCCGGATTACCGACCATAGCTCTGTCTTCACGGCGGAGGTCATAGCGATCAGGGAAGCCATCAAAGATGCTATGGAGTCGTGGCTCAGTGAGATGGATGTCTACTCTGACTCCAGATCGGCGCTGCAAGCGTTTAACTGTCTGAAGCCTAGGCACAGGACGGTTGCTGAGACCAAGGACCTGATTAAAAGTGGCGGGATAGGAATCACGATGCATTGGATCCGAGCCCATGTGGGTCATCACTTTAACGAACTAGTCGATGGTTCTGCTAAGGTGGCAACTGCACGTGAAGACGTAGATCTTCCGGTCAAGCTTAGTGTGAAATCTGCAAGAGGCGTTCTGTTTAGACGCCTCATAGATAAGTGGCAGTGTCGTTGGGATGGCTCCACGAAGGGTAGGTTCACGCATGAAGTGTTTCTGAAGGTGAGCAGTCGAAGAGTGCAGGGAGATTTCTTTGTTAATCAGGTCCTCACCGGACACGGTTCATTCGGAGTTCACCAGCACCGCTTCTTTCAGAAGAACCCTGCATGTATTTGCGGGGCCAGCGCAAGCTCGGTAAAGCATGTGATGCTCGAGTGCGCACGGTGGCGGTCGGTCAGGGAACGTTACTTCCCGCCAAACTACCACCTTCGAACGCGGCGGGATTTGTGCCTGGACTACTATAGTAGGAAAGGAATCGCAGTCATCATGACGGATCTCCTTGACTGGGCACTTAACCCGCTTGGTGGTGGACGACGGATTCTCGAAGCGTCTGAGCCTGACGCCACAGTAGAGCCTCCTAGGAGGTCTCTTCGATTGGTGAGTGAGACGGTGAGATGATGAGAGTTTGATGGTGAGATGGAGAGAGCGTTACGGTGTAACAGAGTTGTAGAGTGATGGCGAGATGGCGAGTGTGAGATGGTAAGATGGCGTGTTGGCGAGTGTGAGTTGGTGTGATGGTGAGTACGAGTTGGTGAGACGGTTGGCATAGGTGTGGAGTGGAGAGAAGGGGGAGCATGTGCTCCCTGTCTACCGGAGGTAGAAGCGCTGATTCAAAACAGCCAATTCGGACTGTCAAAAAGGGAACTTTGTTTAAATCGCACGAACATGTTGCAGTGCCCGCATGAGCGATTCGGGGAGAAGTTTTTCCACGTGGTGTGAGGAGGTCTGTCTTAACTGGCTGGTGGTGCATGACCGGACGGCGGGACTACCCTGGCGGACATCGGTGCTCACATAGGGTTGTGATGGCCCGAGCAAACAGGGGCTGTCCAGGTGTCCTGGGTAGGGCCTTCCAAGCGGCAGTACAAGGAGGCTTAGCAAAAATGGGAAGCGGCTGCAGATCTTCCTAGCTGGCATGGATGTGCGAATCGGCTAGTGGTGAACTCCGTTGGGAGAGCGGGCCTTGTGGACGGCCTTGTGTCGTCCTCAGAAGGTAAACAAGCCTTCTGGCCGCCAAACCGAGGTCGGCCAGTTTCTAGGGCCCTCAGCCCCAACTTTGACCAACTCCGGTTGGTCCGAAGGGGCGACATGAGCCTTGTAAAGCTGATTGTAGAACCTTACCTGGGCCACTTCCCTGCTGTCGCGAAGTTGGTATGCTGCTGTCGTAGCGGCTAAGGCCTGCACGATGTTGGGTCGTCCTGAGACGGGACTGCATGGATACCCTCGTATCTGGAAAAGTCGATGATGGGGCGCGCTTGCGTGTCACCTGTCTTACTTAAAAGCCGGTCTGCCATCTTTTCCTGCACCACGCCTCAACGATTGATGTTTGTTTACATCCTTGCCGTTGCCAATCTCTATCTGCATAACTTTTCCTGTTTTGACTGTTGCCACTTTTGTTGAAATAGTTATAGTAAATTATATTTCGGTTACGATCGTTGAGTGGCAATAGCGATATGTTGTTTATATGCAGATTCTTGGCTTTCAGTTAGTATAAATAGATCGCGGCGTGTGTGTTAGTGGCAGTCGTCAGCAGTGATTAGCCTGTCTTCAATTAGACATGAGATAGTGACAGCTTTAGATAAGTAAACAGCTTTAAGCTGTTGGCGAGCTAAGTACCGGCAGATGTGCTTTTAGCATGTCACGGCAAAGCTTACATTTTGTTTGGCTGTTGCGTTTTATATTTTTGATAGCTGCTGTTGTTAAAGTTATTTACAAATGTTGAAATTCTTCTTTGTTAAGTTTTTGTTTAAAAGTTTGTTCCTTGTTAAAAAGGATAAAGTCTTTCGTCATTCGAGAATGTTCGAAAGCTAAATCAAAATTGATAATCGACGTTTTGAGATGAGACTGTTAAATTTGCTAGTTTGTTTAATATTAAATTTGTTTAGTGGCCTTTTAGGTCACACTTGTTCAAGTTTGAAAATTGTTTTTGAGTCAAAATTTCTACTTAAAGCTGCTGATATGCAATAATGATTTAACTGAGTTAGAGAGTTAGTTAAATATAATAGTGTTTTTTTTATGTGCAAGCCATGATATGCAAATCTTCAATTGTGTATTCTTGTGTCTGTGATCAGCTTAGTAATAGTGGAAGTAAAGTTCACCATCCTTTTTTCCCGCTGATCAACTGGGCGATCGTGGATGCTTTGTTAAACAACGAATTGTGATTGTGCCTCATTTGTGGTTTGTTCTTCAACTTTATAAATAAGGTAATATAAAATCTGTTATACTTTAAAAATGTTTTTGATATATTTTTTGTTTTATTAAATAAAATTTGTTCTTGTTTAAAACTTTTGTATTTGATGAGTCATCTAGTTTTAACACACTGGTCAGGTCATTACAATTGAAACCCTTAAAAACCTAATTAAGTTTCTACTGCATATTATCTGCGTAATAAAAATTGATTAGAAGATAGACCTTTAGTCTATGATAATTGGTTATGGGCGTGTTTTTGGAGGATGTCTTTTTTTAAACTTGACCAGTTGTTTTTTCTGTATAATTAATAATTAGTAATTATTTAAAATGGCTTATAATATTATACCTCAAATTACAAAGTTAAATGCAACTAACTACTCTGGTTGGAAGTGTGACATTAAATTTTTACTTATGGAAAAAAATGCCTATGATATCGTCACTGGTGACGAAATTAAACCCAAAGTCAGTGAAACCGTGACTGAGGAGGCAGTGCAAGACTTTAAAAGAAGGCAGAATGCTGCCATGTCAATTTTATATCTAAATATTGATAGTGAATTTAGAAGTCTAATAAGTGAATGTACTGACCCCTCAGAAGCGTGGAAAATCTTAAAAGTTAACTTCCAGCCAGATAGTAGAAGTCACCATATGAAACTATTTTCTGAAATTATGACGTGTTTTTTAGAACCTGGCGAATCGATTGGTGTTTTTGCAGCTAGAATATCAAAAATTGCTGATCAATTGAAATCAATTAATAAAGCTATTGAGGATGAGTATCTCTGTTTTCAATTGTTGAGATACTTACCTGATAAGTTTGATCAGGTTGTTCAGCAAATTCTTCATTGGTCTGATAAGGGCTTTAACTTTAAAAATATTATTGTTGAACTTTGTGCTGAGGAGACACGTCTCCAGCTTAGAAATTTTGATAAAAATCGAATAGACTGTTCTATTGAGGCCCAAAATGTAAAATTTAAAAGTAGGCCTGTTTTCACGTGTTGGAGATGTGGAAAAAAGGGCCATGTAATTAAAAATTGTAAAGTTAAGTTAAATGTTGATCTAGCTGCAAAAGAAAAAGAAAAACTACTCAGAAGTAATTTTTCTAAGAGGGGTGGCTCCGGTCAGTAGTCAAAACGTGATAAAGCTCCTAAAGCTCAAAATTTCATTGCAGAAGCTAATTTAAGTAGTTTTGATAGAGAGGGAAGCTGGGCTTATGATACAGCGGCCTCTCATCATTTCTGCAAAGATAAATCTTTTTTCTGTAATTTTTCTGAAATTTATGGTGATGAGTTACACGTGGCTGTTGATGGTGTCACTTTTCCCGTTACTGGCAAAGGCGAAGTGGAGTTGAGTTTTAATGGGACTGTTATTAAACTCTGGAATGTTTTGTACTCGCCGAACTTGAGGAAAAATCTTTTGAGTGGTTCTAGATTCGACCAGGGTAGTGCAAAATTTATTGGTGAGGCTGGCAAAATAAACGTGGTCGACAAGTATGGTGATTTTCTTTTCTCAGCTAAACTTCAGGACGGGATTTATTATACTTTTCCTAAAATAATTAAAAACAAGCATAATGTTAAATCGAATTGGGGGCAGAATTCTAATGATAATATAAATGATAATGCTGAAATTTCAGCTTCTCCTGTTGTAAAGCCTGTTAATATAAAAAACTTTGATACCTGGCATCTACGTTTCGATCATCTAAGCCCTGATTTAATTTTCAATACCATTCGTAATTCTGCTGTTAAAGGTCTGCCTAATTTAAAATCAGTTGACAATTTTTTTTGTGATCCCTGTCATGTGAGTAAGCAAAATCGCATTAAATTCAAACCTTTAAGTCATTCTTCTTCCAAAAAACCTTTAGATTGACTTTTTATGGATACTTGGGGTCCAATTAAAATTCCTGGAAAAAAAGGTGAACGTTTCTTTTTGTCAATAATAGATGATTTTTCTGGTAGATCATCCGTTTACCCTATCCAGGAAAAATCTATGTGTTTTGAGGTCTTTAGGAGACATGTTTTAAGGGCCGAAAGGTTTTTGGGAACCAAGTTAAAGTCGATCAGAACGGACAATGGTAAAGAGTTTGATAATGACGCTTTTAAGGTTTTTTGTAGAGAGAATGGAATAAATCATGAGCTGACCAATTTTTACACGCCAGAAGAAAATGGAGTTTGTGAGCGGTTCAACCAAACAATCATGAACTGTGTTCGTGCTATGTTAAAATCCAGTGGCTTATCTGATGATTTCTGGCCTGAAGCTTGTTTACACTTTAATTATACGTGGAACCGGATTTGTCACGGTGGGAACTCTAAAACTCTATTTGAACTGTACTCTGGAAATAAACCTTCTGTCCGGCACTTGAGGCCTTTTGGTACTTTTACATATGTCGGTGTCCCAAAGGTCAGGCGCAAACATAAGTTAGACTCCAAATCTAAACATGGAATCCTTGTGGGTTATGCCTTGCGTACCCGTGATTACAGGGTCTGGTTAGAAGACGAGAAGAAGGTTGTGGAAACCATTAATGTTTCTTCTGTTGAAAGCGGTGATGTTTTACGCAGTGGAGCGGTGATGGGCGACTCTTCTTTTGAGTTGGTGCTTGTCCCAGAGGAACAACCACGGCCCGTTGACCAGTACCATCTTCCTGGTCCGGAGCCTGGTACCTCTGGTGCCTTGCCCAGCGAGATTGAAGGTGTCGTCCCAGCCGTCTCTCCTGTTACTCCTGCTCCTCAAGTTACTCCGCAGACTGCTTCTCCTAACTGGATGACCAATCCCGTTTGGTACAGGAAGGTTGTGCCTCGACCTCAAGGGAAAAAGGTCGATATTTATTATTATCCTGATGAAGAAGGTAAAAAGTGTTGTCAAAGGTCACCTAACGATGTCGAGAAATTTTGTAGTTCAAATAATATTGTTTTTAACCCTGCTGATTTTGATTTTTCTAAGTTTAATAAGTTTTCTGGTGTTGTTAACCCTGGTGTTATACCTTCCGCGTCCAGCACGGCTAGTTGACTAGATGTGGTGGTCCCGAGAACGTATAAACAGGCTTTAAAATCTGCTCAGTCTGAAAAGTGGCATGAGGCTATGCTGGAGGAATTGGAATGCATGTCCACGAGAGGAGTCTGGCATCTTGTGAAACTCCCTGAGAACAAAACTGCGTTGGGAAACCGCTGGGTCTACACAGTAAAGCGTGACGAGTCTGGCAACATTGTCAGATACAAGGCCAGGTTAGTCGCGCAAGGTTTCAACCAGGTCCAGGGTGAATCCTATGATGAGACCTTCTCGCCAGTGATAAATTTTTCTGTTCGATTTTTTTTCTCCCTTTTAGTCTCATACTGCGGCTGGTTTAATGTACAGTGCGATGTTAAGTGTGCCTATCTGTATGCTCCCTTGAAGGATGAGATCTACATGAGGCAACCAGTTGGCTTTGCTGAAAAAGGTAAAGAAGACTAGGTCTGTAAACTGGATAGAGCACTGTACGGTTTACATCAATCAGGCAGATTGTGGTTTTATGAATTAAATAAAGTATTGTTGGAACTTGGTTTTAATAAGTTTGAAAATTGTAACTGTGCATATTCGTATTATGATTTTTCTGTTTTATTGGTTTATGTTGATGACATCGTTGTTTTTGCTAGGACTGAATCTCAAGCTAATGATATTTTAAGTTTATTGAAATCAAAGTTTGATTTGAAAATTTTGGGTATCACTCACAAGTTGTTAGGTGTGGAGTTTGAGTATGCTGATACAGGGGTTTTGATCCATCAAAATCAATATATTGATGAGGTTAATAAAAGGTTTCAAAATCATCGTGTACCTATCACCTCCTTGCCTATTGTGAAAGGTATCCAGTTTTCAAAAAGTGATTGTCCTATTATTCAAGCAGACATCGATGAGGCTTCTCATTTTCCTTACAGAAATCTTTTAGGTTGTATCTCTTTTATTTCAAATCGCACAAGACCTGATATAGCATATGCCACTAACATTTTCTCACAGTTCCAACAAAATCCAGGCATTAAACATTGGCAGGGTCTACTTAAACTTCTTGGATACATAAAATCTACCAGTCAATATAAGCTCCATCTTAAATGCACACAAATTAAGCTAATTTCTTATTCTGATGCTGATTTCGCTGCTAATAGGGACGATTATGTTTCTATGGGTGGCCAGTTGATTCTCTTGGATAGTGCTGCTGTTTTGTGGCGTACTAATAAGCAAAAGGGGATTACCATTTCAACAATGGAATCAGAATTTGTGTCCATGTGTGATTGTGTTCGTGAGCAGGACAGGTTTTATAATATTTTGTGTGAATGTTCTGGCCTAAATCTTATAGAAAATAATTTTGATATACCCACTTTATATGCTGACAATCAGGCTGCCATACGTTTTACAAAGTCCAGAATTGAGAACTTCCATACACGTCATGTTAATATTAAACTATTTTTTATAAAGGGATTGGTTTGATGAGGGCAAATTTCATATTGAGTATATTTCCTCTAAATTAAATCTTGCCGACCCGTTTACGAAGCCATTGACAAAAAATGATTTATTGAAATTTATAAAGGTAATCTTTGTATAAAATTCTTGTGTTTGATTCAATTTTTCATTTTGCAGATGTTTTTCATGATTTTGTCTTCATGGTGTGAATGTGCGTATGAAATCACGAGGCGCCTTGTGTACTTGTTCATTTGTATATATATTCATGTTTCATAATTTTCTTTCATATTGTATATATATTCATCATACTTATTCTTGTATATAAATTGAATTGAGTAATCTATATTGTATATAATGTATGTTTCATATCATCTTTTCCTTTAGTATATCTGCATGGTGGAGAATTATATTTCATTACTTGAAAATCTAAAATTTGTCAATGATGTTCTTCGTATTAACTAGTTTATGGTATCATTTGGTGATACTTCTTTTCATGGACTATGGAGATCTCATGATGGTATTCTGTTAATTAAATTATATATATTGTTTTTTTATATGCTGCGGTGGGGGGCATTGATGGATATCAATTGTCCTCGTATATAAAAAGTTGTTAAAGCTTCATAAATATAAGTGTTTATTTTTCAAAATAACTTTTGGCTTACCTTTTTCTTTAGGCTTTTAATATTTTTATTTGTTTTCCTTACTTAAAAGCCGGTCTGCCATCTTTTCCTGCACCACGCCTCAACGATTGATGTTTGTTTACATCCTTGCCGTTGCCAATCTCGATCTGCATAACTTTTCCTGTTTTGACTGTTGCCACTTTTGTTGAAATAGTTATAGTAAATTATATTTCGTTTACGATCGTTGAGTGGCAATAGCGATATGTTGTTTATATGCAGATTCTTGGCTTTCGGTGAGTATAAATAGATCGCGGCGTGTCTGTTAGTGGCAGTCGTCAGCAGTGATTAGCCTGTCTTCAATTAGACATGAGATAGTGACAGCTTTAGATAAGTAAACAGCTTTAAGCTGTTGGCGAGCTAAGTACCGGCAGGTGTGCTTTTAGCATGCCACGGCAAAGCTTACATTTTGTTTGGCTGTTGCGTTTTATATTTTTGATAGCTGCCGTTGTTAAAGTTATTTACAAATGTTGAAATTCTTCTTTGTTAAGCTTTTGTTTAAAAGTTTGTTCCTTGTTAAAAAGGATAAAGTCTTTCGTCGTTCGAGAATGTTCGAAAGCTAAAACAAAATTGATAATCAACGTTTTGAGATGAGACTGTTAAATTTGCTAGTTTGTTTAATATTAAATTTGTTTAGTGGCCTTTTAGGTCACACTTGTTCAAGTTTGAAAATTGTTTTTGAGTCAAAATTTCTACTTAAAGCTGCTGATATGCAATAATGATTTAACTGAGTTAGAGAGTTAGCTAAATATAATAGTGTTTTTTTTATGTGCAAGCCATGATATGCAAATCTTCAATTGTGTATTCTTGTGTCTGTGATCAGCTTAGTAATAGTGGAAGTGAAGTTCACCATCCTTTTTTCCCGCTGATCAACTGGGCGATCGCGGATGCTTTGTTAAACAACGAATTGTGATTGTGCCTCATTTGTGGTTTGTTCTTCAACTTTATAAATAAGGTAATATAAAATCTGTTATACTTTAAAAATGTTTTTGATATATTTTTTGTTTTATTAAATAAAATTTGTTCTTGTTTAAAACTTTTGTATTTGATGAGTCATCTAGTTTTAACACACTGGTCAGGTCATTACAAATGAAACCCTTAAAAACCTAATTAAGTTTCTACTGCATATTATCTGCGTAATAAAAATTGATTAGAAGATAGACCTTTAGTCTATGATACCTCGGGGCGGGCCGGGCTCGGGCTTAAAATTTTATTTCAGGCTCGGGCTAAGTTTTTTTTTTTGTGTATAGTCGGGCCGGGCCTGAATGACATTTTCTCTGGGCCAGGCTAGGCCTGAATAAAATTTTCTCGGGGCCGTGTCGGCCCGAATCTTTTTCTGGTTTCCTCGTTAATCAACGAAAAAGGAAAATGATAAAATATTCCTTCAGTCATTTATTTTACGTAATTTTACAGGCTTGTATGTCACATAAAGTTCTATTTTGTTAAAAAAGTGTCTGTAACGTCCATTTAATTGTCTATCAGTCTGTCTGTCCGAAATCTGATTTTTCGCAAATATTTTTAGCATGCCTCGAAATTAATATATTTTATTTAAAGTAATCATAGATGGTTTCCTATTCAAAATAGTATGCATGTCACTACCAGTTTGCGTACATGTACATAACAAAAGAAATTAGATACATTACTGTGTATAAGGGTTTGTTTCTTATGATATGTTGAGTTTAGGTGGTATAAAGGCTATAAAAATCTTTCCGCTGTAACTTTTTCTCTAAGGCTCCTTTTCCTTTTCTCCAGTGGATGAAAGTAGCATCATTTTTATCATGGGCAAAAGCAACTTTTCTATTGAATATGGTTGGATTAACATTCAAGTTTTGTTTACCGTAGCACATGAAATATTCGGATACATTATTGTATATAAGAGAAAATGGTTGAAAGTGCATTTTCAGTAGTATTAACCATTTTAAACACCTTCCTATATTTTTTGATGAATGCTAATATTTTCGATTTGACTTTCTGTTTGTCTTTGTGCCTCTTCTACAATAATGAATTTCTGTTTATATATAGTTGTCTTGTAAAATTTCAGTAGTTTTGTTAAAGAACGTACTATTGTTTGGTTATATAAAACCTCTGCAAAACACATACTAAAAATCTGTTTTATAAAAAGGCTTTTTTTTTTTTTTTTGTTATTTTACATATTTTTGAATCGGACCGGGCCGGGCCATAAACCGTTAAAAAATAAACGGGCCGTGGGCGCATTTTTCGACTTCATAACGGGCCGGGCCTCGAAATTCCGGCCCGTGCAGACCTCTACCCTGACTAGTGGACATTTTATTAATATGACCACAATTGTATCATTTAAAAATGATTTTTAAATTGTTTTAGGGCCAATCCATAAAAATTCATGGAGTGACATGTGCTTGACTATTGTTATTTCTTTTCATACTTGTGTCCCTTACAACCACATATGAAAGATGTTTAAAACTTTTTTTTTTTTACCTCTTCTACTAAGAACTTAAAAATAAAATTATTAGAAATTTATTATTTTAGGAAAAATCTTATTTGAATTAAATTTATGGCTGCTAATTTTAAAATTTTGCATAAAAATACATTAGGTAATAGTGTTACATGCTAAATTATACTGCTAACACTTAATAATTAAAATAATTACAGTAAGTCAAAGCAGGGGAGTACCAAGGATGGAGAAGAGGGGGCAGGTCACCCTAAGCTTCTGTCATAAAAGGGCCTGTGAAGGAATTTAACCTTTAAATCTATATACCATAAAATACTGCAAAAGCACCATCCCTCGATTAACCTCCCCCCCCCTTCTGCTTTTCACATGAATTTTGTTTGTTCTTAATATACCAAATAAATGTCCCCTTAAGCTCAGAAGTAGACTATTTAAATAGGTGACAGTTTTTATGTTATTTCTTTTACAATATTCACTTTGTAAATAAAAAGATTGATTTGTATTATATTAAATTACAGGCACTGATTATCTGAAAACAAACAATAAGCTTTCCAAAATAGCGTCAAATATTTAAAAATAATTATTGTTTGTGGCAGGCTGGGGGAGTGTTGCCGGCATAAAACTAGTGTAACCCCACAGGCAAGTTACAAGTCTTGCCGCCTGCCTCCTTCTTCCTATCTTGTGTTTATTGGGTTGTTTTTTCATTAATTTTGATAAGTTTATGGTTTTAAGTTAAGATTTGTTGTTTTACTTTATTGATTCGTTTGTTTTGCAGGCTGTTAATTAATAGATCTGGTTTCTTTACATTAGTGTATTTCATCCACTGATGATTTTTTTTTTTTTTTTTTTTTAAATTTAAATCTTATTGGTCATTGGTGTTTCAGTGATCTTGAATCTGTTGCTTGGCTTCTACTATGCTTAATAGATCATCTTTATTATATATATATATATACATATCAGAGATGAGAGTGGGAAATAGATAAAAAGTCTGAAAGTATCAGCAAAACTAAAAAATAACTTAATTTTAGTAATAAAAGAAGAAATAGATACAGAAAATCATACTTTCTATAAGCAAAATTGGAAAATATATGAATATAAATTGTTTAGAAACAGTCAAAAGAAAGAAAATTGAACAAAAATAAGAATATTTAGAAGCAAAAACCTGAAAATTGTTTTTAAAAAATTAAGAAAAGTCTGAAATTCCTACAAAAGTCTGAAAATTCTCATTCCTGATATATATATATATTGGCTGTTTCGTGCACGGTGAACACTAACTTTTTCTGTGTTAGGTTCACAAAAGAACAACTTTTTAATAAATTTGCCAAAACATTATGGTTTATGTCTATTCCGATTCTTCAAATCACAAAGAAATAAAAACATTCCCCATATTTGTAGAGTCTTTTGAACCAGAACACAGAGCAACTATTGAAATTGTCATGAAATCTGTAAAAAGTTCATGCTCGCTTGATATGCGGTGGGTTTGCATAAATAATATTTCTCATAAAAATAGACCCACCAGTGACCAAGAGGTTCTGTCCTTGAAGCTGGTATACGTGAGGCACTGGGTTCAATACCTATTCGCGCTCGTTGGCGTAGCTGTTAGGAGTTTTCTGTGGTTTTCTTCGAAACTAGCGTAAATATGGGCTAGGAATTCTTAGAAAGACACAACGGAGGACTCTTCTACTTAGGCCTAGAGCCTTAGTGCAGACAGTTGGTCTTAATGAAAACACAAACACCACCTCACAAAAATATGTAAAAGCTAGTTGAATTCCTTTTATGTCCTCCTGGCAAAAACGCTCCACAAAATGACTGTTTTCTTCACTGAACAAAATGTAGACATGTGAAAAAAATCCCCTTTACATACCTACTTAAAAAACTTATTAACTACTAAGAGTAATTATGTTATCCTGAGAATTCGATCACTTGTGTAAAGTAGCTTTTAAATCGGTTTTTATAATTATTTTCATTCAATTTTGTAACCTCTAAAATTCTTTTTCAAAATTATATGTCTTCCATTTTCTTATAAAGTAAAATACTTTGCGTAATTTCTCCTCTTTTTCCAATAAAAAATTCTGGCAGCCTTATACGTAAAAAATAGAGTAACTTAATCATATTTTGTGGCGAGTAACTCTTTTTTTTTTTCAGCAAGTGTAATCTAAGTTGCAATTCCGGGCCATATATATAATATTGTTTTTAGGCTATTTTTATGTCACTTAATTTTAGCCAAAAAATTGTGAATTTCTATATTTTTGCATATTTTTACAGTTTACCCACTCCCTTTCAAAATATAACATGATTTTCCTAAAGATTGAGGGGGTACTTGAATGGTATTTTACGGTATCTCATGAATTCGTTGTGCCATTATTTTAACTTGAAACATTCCCTGCAATTCCACTTTAAGTCATAGGTTCCTGTCTAAAGAGAATGTACAAAGTGTGACCATAAAGCAATAACTCCCCCCCCCCCCCCAAAAAAAAAAAAAAAAAAAAAAAACTCACTTAATGAGGGGAAAACTCTTTAGAAATTATAAAAATCAATTTTTTTGCTTTTCATATTTCGAAAATATAATATACTGAGAGTATATTGGCCAGAGGAAAAATTAAAATATTATATATTTATGGAGTTATCGCACATATAGTCGAGCGTACCACAGTCTGCATATTGTAGGCTAGCGAGCCAGGTAGCCTTAATTCCAGAAAATATAAAAGAGCATCTTCTACCCATTTATCAAGATTTATCTAGGGATGATTTACTCCAAAGATGCTTGGGTGGCCATACCCAGAATGCTAACGAAGGTTTCAACGTGACAGTTTGGCGATTATCTCCAAAACACATGCAATTCTGGACTAAAAGTTGCTGAAATCTCTGCATACATTACTGCTAGGATATTTAATGAAAGCTACATGTCATTCTTAGAATTATGGATAAACTAGAGATAATTGTTGGCAGCTATGCCAAAGTTTTCGCCAAAAACAACGATGAGGAGCAAGTAACGAGACAGAACCAGGGGAGTCTTTCTGAGACAAAATCAGCTCATACAGCCCGAAAACAGCAGCAGCTTGAAGAAAACTAATTTTCTGAGGAAGCTGAAGGTCTATTATATGCACCTGGGATCGCTGATTGATCGGTAAGTCACAAAAACTAATCATTTTATCGTACTTAAACTTTAAACGTGATTATCTCGAATCTGTATTTTCAAAAACTGCTTGTGCTGTTACTTAAAAAGTTATAGATCGATTTGGCTGAATTTTGTGAGGCTTTCCTCTATATCATTATCGGAAGGATGAACCTAAAGTTTTAAAGATTTCGAGTAAATATACTACTTTTTGAGGATGAAAAGTCAAAAAAATGGTATAAAATTTGAATATTTTATTAAAAAGCGTACTTAATTCAAAATTTTATGCTTTTTTATCATTTTATAGGTTTAACCTTCCCGTGCATGTGTCAGAAATAGAAAGTATTTTTTTTTTATTTGTTTCAGATCAATAGAAAAAGAGTAACAAGTGCAGCACTTTTGGACCTCGTGCCAGAGACGCCCGAAAGAAAATATCACTGAGCCGCCATTTTGTAAAAAAAAAAAAATAAAATAAATAAATAAAAAATTGTTTTTATATTTTTCAAAGTTCACATAAAATGATGTTAAAACTTAAAGCAGAACCAGTGCTCCTGGCCCTGTTGGATTTGGCTTCCGAATCAATCTTAAATCTTACTACTTATATTCCTTTATATAGTAATAAATTTAAAGGAAGAAATGTAAGCGACCTCAATATAGGAAAGGCTCCAGTGAAATATTTATCCTAGGCTTTGAAAGTTGTAACTCCATCCGTGTTCAAAATTCAAGGTCATACATAAAATTTTTAGTAATTTCTATACTAAAGTATTCTAGTACTAAGTATGTTGTATGTATTTTTTTGTGGTTTTGATTTATAAAGAAAAAAAATAAAAGAATATAGTTATTTTATTGTGCAGTTCAGCTGGCTAACACACACTAAAGTAGAAAATTAAACACTGAATTGAATAATTGCAGACTAATGTTTCTTACTTAAATTATATGAACTTAATAAAAAGGATTGCATGAATTTAAGATAAAATACCTTAAAATTTCATCCTTACGATTGTGCAGTGTATGTATTTCGAGTGCACTGACACTCATCTTCAGTGCGTTAAGTGACTTTGTCTTTCTTCTGGTCTGTTTTCATTCTCCTTTTGTTCTGATGATGCGAAGTGAAGAGGATCATCAGAACAAAAGAAGGATGAAATACATACGCTGCACAATCGTAAGTATGGAATTTTAAGATATTTTATCTTAGTTAAATACACTTAAATTATTTAGGTCAAAAGCCCTGAATCTTTTTGTATTATGTATCAGCCAATCGATGTACAATTCTTTCAAATTTTATCTAGATGATAAATGAGCAACCAATGGAAACAAATGTTAACTTTTTAGGAAATATGAAAATATGGATGTATTAGATGACCCTCGAAATCAGGAGTAACCCCTAAGCACAAACACCCTTGATTATCAGATAAGTAGTATCAAAAGAGATTTTCTGTTGCAGCAGCATTAATTCTGAAATTATATCATACCTTTATTGTACAATATATATACAGGTGGATGATAAAATAATGTGACCACTTTTGATTTAATATGTTTTGTAAAATTCTAGACTTCTTCTATTACTTTGTTATGTGAAGTAAATGTTTAAATAAATGCAAAAATAAATATTTTAACATTACCATCACTCCATAATATCACTTTATCTAAGGAAGACATCTGATCAATAGAAACATCATCAGGAAAGTGTGCCAATAATATAAGTTCATCCACTTCTAAAGGTGATATAGATTTTTCTTTTGGCATTTTTGCACAAAATTCAAGTAGCTTTGCTCGCAATCCTTCAATATTCACATTATGATAGATCATGTAATTTTTTGCAGGATAAAATTCATTTGTGAAAGACATCTCTGAAAAATAAAACATTTCCCCTTTTATTCTTAACAAGCAAATAAAAATATCTTAAAAGATTGAAAAACAGTATGGGGAAAAAATAAATAAATAAATAAACAAAAATATAGAGGTAACTAAAATAAAGATAAGTACGAAAAAAAAAAAAAAGCATAGAATCACTTCAAAATTATCAGATTTCTAACAAGCTTTGAAAATATGAAGATAATCAATGCATGCATAAATAATTTTTATTTCTATATACATTCGGTTTCAAAATGATATGCACACCAAATCTTTCAAACATAAAGAAAACAATGCTATAAAATAAAATTGAGACTTATTAATGCTAGAAATAGAGCAAATATATATCATTTTTGAATCACAAAATATAATTCAGACAGACATTTATATATATATATTAAAAAACTGTATTTTTCCTTTTTAAGGTCAGGGTTCGCACTAGAGCGTGGGAATCGCGCAATATTAAAAAAAAATCCCACTTAAAAAAATCGTGGAACTCGTTCGATAAAAAATAAATAAAAATGGAACAATCGACGATCAAATGTTCTACAAAAGCAGGTAAGAAACTTTTTTCTAAATCAATTTAAGAAAATTAATACTCAGTTGGTTTTATGCACGTTTGAAACTAATAATTAGCTACTGCTACTTCTACTTCTACATAAATGATTAATGTACAGTCGGGGAAAAAAAAAAATGCAGCACTCGATGTAACTTCGTTGTTAATCGATGCACAAAAATGTAATAGGTATCATTCGACTGGGAATTGTGAGTAGTTTCAGAAAATGAACTCAAATTTTGAATTGGGGGTCGTCTACATATTAAAACGCGCACCAACTTTGATTTTTTCAATAGTAATGCCCCATTTTTATTTTATATTTGAATTGCTGGGATCACGACAACGCGAAAAAATATATTGGTTGTATATTTTACTTATTTTTTCACAGAGTTATAAGCGTTCAAAGTTTGAGGGTGCTAATGTTAAATTCATATTTCAAAATTTTATTAATATCTTCACAAAAAATAACTTGCTAGATATAACTCTTTTTTTACGAGATACAGTGAAGAAATCCAAACATAATGCATTATTACTTTTGATTCTGAAAAATATTTTTAATTCTGAAAAATATTAATAAATTCATATTCATAAAAATTATGAATTATGACCTATATTAATTTTTGCATAAAATTAATCCTAATGCTGAAAAATATGGGTGTGCAAAATTGCAGCTCATTTCAGTTATTAGTTTTCGAGATATAAACAAATCTTTCTTTTGGAGTGGTTTAGGGGGCCGTCTCGTATAAAATTCCACCTGAGATAACGAGGCAAATCTTAAAAAATAACTATGAAAATTAAACAAAATATGTTTTATTTTAATTTAAGGGTAAAATTATATAAAAACAACGTCAAACGCAAAGAAACAAAACAAAATGATTGTTTTTAGACATTAGTGTTAGCATCAAGAATTCCTGTTTTCTAAAGAAATCAAGCCCCGCCTTTTAATCGTTCTTCAAAACAAAACGATACAGAAAATAAAAGTAAATGTGACTTTGAGTATTCGTTTAAAACCCCTTATTTTACGTTGACTAGGCCCTGACTAATGCCAGGTTAGCAATGCGAGGCGGCGGGCCTAGGCCCACCTTTAGGAAGAGCCCCCAATATACATAAACAGAAATTTTGTAACCTAAAGACCTCTTATGCCACTGCAAGGGGGCCCACCTAAGCTTGCCCCGGGGCTCAAGGAAGTCTAAGTCGGGACCTGACATCGGCAAAAATATACACAAGTAATATTTACATCATAGATTACTGGTGATAAATTTTGAATCCTTTAAACGAACACTAGAAGAAAAAGATTAAATAAATAGGCGGGGTTTCCTATTTAAAATAGAAAAATAGATTGATTGTAAAAATTGACAAAAAAAAAAAAAAAAGAATGGAATTGGAATGCAAGACAGATTTGTAAAATTGTTTCTTAAAACTTTCGCGACCGCATGTTTTTTTCTCTTTGACAGTAAGGTCCGCGCCTGTAGGTGTAGCCGTTAATCTACGAAATTACAATATTTCAAAACAAAATTTTCTTTATTCACATTTATATTAAAAATGAATATACATTATAATTATGTTCTTTTTAATCAAAATATTTGTATCCATGGTATATTCCATTGCAAAAATACGAATATTGGTTATATACTTAAGACATAAATCCATACAAATTGCGAAAGAAACGCCCACTGGCGAAGTTATAGATTTTCAAATGACGTGAATTAACGTCAGCGATCGTGAAAGTGTTAACTACTGTCATAGTTAAAGGCTTGATTATTTACTTCATATATTGCTTTATTTTTATTTTTTTATGTATTTTATTATTATTATTACTTTTTTTTTTTCTGGAGAGGGGAGGATTATTATTTTAAGGATACTTCAGTCTTTAGAATTTCATCAATATATTTTTATTTTATATATATTTTTAAAATATACTCTAACTTTTATAAATGTATTTTAACACTTTTGCGACCTCAGGATTTTTTCTTTTTGACAGTAAAGTCCGCCTACGGGCATTATTCTCTCAAAATAAAATATTTGAGAACAAATTTTCTGTATTCACAGTTATATTAAAAATGGATATACATTATAATTTATTCTTTCTAACCAATATATTTCTATCCATAGTATAGTTTGTTGGAAAAATATAACACTGGGTTACATACTTAAGCTTACCCTCCAACATCCTTATTATTATTCCGTAGTTTTGAAAGACCCGCGATTAAAATTGTTTAATATTTACTTCACGAAATCTTACAATAATTTATCCGAAAGGATTTAGTTTATGCATTGTTGTATATATAAACACATCTATATTATTTCAGTTCGTATATTAGATTACGCCTACGAAAGAAATTTTAAGCTTTATTGGTAATCAGTATAACCATGATAGACACTTTTTAAGTGAAAAATATTGATTTTTTTTTAAAAAGAGTATTGTCTGACCAATCATAAGTGTAATTTATTTAAATATACCTAAATTTATCTAAGAAAGTACTGAAGTATATCAATATCTAAAAACGGAATTCAGGAAAACTAAGGTACTAATTAATAAGAAAGCACCACAAAACTGGCGTTTCAAATTATTATTTAGAAAACTTTGAATAAGCACCATAAAATACAATAATCTCGCAACAAGTTGCCGCTTTGACTGCAGTACTCCTGTCTACTTTGCTCACATGACGAAGGGTCGTGTGCTCTTTCTTGTTGTCCCGAAACAATTGCTGTGAGATTGTTGTATTTCATGGCGTTTATTCAAAGATTTATAAGCAATAACTAAGGTACTGGTAAGGAACTAATGTTTGTATTAATTTTTAAAAGTCTTTCTTTTTCTTGAAACATTTCCGGTGTGAAAGTGAAAAATTTTCTCTAATTCTTGTAAGATCTAAATTTTATTTTTCTACATTTACAGATAACCCCCTAACACATTTTTGATGATAACTCTAGGAATACTAAAGATAAAGTATACAAACAGTATACTTTTCTGCACTGCCAAACTCTCAGAAATTCGAATATAAAGTCAAAATTGGGTGTTGCTATTGAAAAAATCAAAGTTGATGCTCATTTCAATATGTAGATAACCCCTAATTCAAAATTCAGCACCATTTTTGGAAAGTGCATTTAATTTCCTGTTGAATGGTGTCTATTAAATTTTTCTGAGTGAATTAATAACGAAATTACAGCGACTGCTGCGATTTTTTTTTTTTCCCCGACTGTACATACATAAAAATCATATTCTATATTTGTTTGAGAAATTTGTTTTTCTCTTGGTGTAAAATTTTAATAAGATTTTATGTGGATATAAAAATTATTGCAGGTATATTGAAGAATTTTTTTTACCCTAATGAAAAAATCCTGAAAATGCTTAGTAGATAAAAACTATATACCGTATATTTCCGAATATAAGCCGAGAGTACGTTTTTCCCTTCAGAAATTTGCCCAAAATTGCAAACCCGTTTATAAGCTGAATTGAAAAAATACTCTTTTAAAGTTCGAGTTTATCGCAAAAACGGCAAAAATATTGCCAATCTATAAAACTTTCAGGTTAATCTAAATGTAAATAAAAAGCATTTTTGTTTTGTTACATGGAGCGCGGGCATATTTTGAACTCAAATCAGCAAAGAAATCACTATGCTTAAACAAATAAAATGTCTTATTACTTACCTTAGAGAGTATATTTTAAGTTAAGTTTGAGTAAAATATTGTTATATTTAGTTTAATAATATCATACAGTCTATTTACACAAATAATTTACTTTTAAAATATATTAAGTTATTAAAAAACAATATAAATTCATATTTTTGTAATAAAAATCTTTAAACATTTCTAGTAATGTTTTTTGTTTAAATTTAGGTTTCTGTGCAATTGCAATGACATTAACTTATGTTCAGTGATAAAGTTGCTTTGTTTCAAACTTTTAATTTTATTATCTAATGCAGCAATTAAATTTTCAGTAGAAATTTTGTTGTTTTTCATAATTTCCGATAATTTTCAAAATCACTCGTTATTTACATTTTTCTGAATCGCTCAAGTAAAAATTGATTGGTACAGCCATCTACCGGCAGAAAAGCAAAACAGAAATTATAAATAAAATATAGGAATTAGCTTATATGCATTTCGATTTGGAAATGTTTCTTTTTACTATTGCTAGAAATCTTATATGCTGAAACATAAAATAAAACAAATAACTAGAAAATTTCACAAAAATCCTGTATTAAAATAAGCTTAAAAAAAAAAAAAAAAAATTAGAATTGAAATCATTCATGGTAGTACGAGAAAATTGTTTGGTGCTGCCATCTATTATCAAAACAGAAAAACAAAAATGGCCGTAAGTGTGACCTTTGGCGAAAAATGCTTCATCATGGGAAAAAAAAAAGAAATAAACACGTGACTACATCGAGCTGCTCTAGAAGTAAATTTAAAATTGCTTATTTAAGAGTTTATGTGTGATAATTATTTAAAAATAAGGTTTAATATCACTATTTTACTTTATATATTGTTTTTAAGCTTAAAATATATGTATTCAATCATTGTTTCTAGCATACGTTTTTTGCTAGAAATGTGGATCCGTGTATAAGCCGAGCCCCCTAATGCAGCTTCCGAAAAATTTCCAAAAATTCTCGGCTTATACACGGAAATATACGGTATATAAATGTTTATTTCATCATTTTATTGAAAGTGACGTTATCAATATTCAACTAATCCTCCAATCAATCATATTAGCAAAAAATTTTCAGCTAATTTCAGCAATCGCATGTCTGTAATTTTTTTCTGTAAAATGTAATTACTGACTTAAATTTCAAAAATCTTACTTAAATTTTGAAAATCCCACTTAATTTTTTTGTTAGAGTGGGAGAATCCCACTCATTTTTTTTCCCTTAGTGCGAATCCTGAAGGTGTTGCAAAATGATAGAACACAGATGAAAAATATGGATTAGTAGCCAGTGTATGCACCAGATTTTTTAACTAATGTAAAAATGCAGTCAGGCATGGAGCAAGCCAAGTCTTAAAGGGCTTGGGACTGCGGCATATTGCTTTCCATTAGTATAAATTGCTCTAACCAGTAGGCTCTAAACATTTTTCTTTTGGGTTGAAATCAGGAGAAAAAGATAGCCATAGAATTACATGTACACCATTATTTAGGAATCAGTCACAAGTGCTTTTTGTCATGTGGATAGATGCATTGTCTTGGGAAAACATCCAGAAAGATGTCAATTTCCTCAAGAACAAGCAATAAATTTTCTTCAAGTTGATCGTGGTAGGTTATTGTATTTATTCTGCCAGAATTAAATGCAATATTAATTTTACCAAAAAAAAAAAAAAAAAAAAAAAAAAAAGCAACCCAAACCATGAGTAACCTTACCCTCCACCTTGCTGCTGTTTTGTAAATGCTTCAGGTTCTTTGCGCAGATCATGCCAATAATAAGAAAAACCACCAGGACAATCTAAATTGATATATATATCCCCCCCAGCAGAAAATATTCTTTCATATTCTAATTTCAAGGACATGTAATCTTTCACTCAATCCAGGTGATTCTGTTGTTTCTTTTTAGTCATACGTGGTTGGGATCTTCTTCAGCACCTTAGTCCAGAGTACTTTGTCAATAGCTCTAAGTTTTTTTTAATACTGCTATTGCTGGATTTTTTGTAAGTTCGCATACAGTTGTTTTCCCATTAATCATTTGCTTTATAATGACTATTATTTTCCCTTTCGATAGCTTTGGTAGATATCTAAGCGATTTTTTTGTTCCATAATCCTCTTGAAAAAAAAAAAAAAAAAATTAAATATTACACCTGGAGATCTTTTAAATATTTTTGCAATAGCTCTTGCTGAAGTTCCTTCATCATGAAAATCCCACAAATTTTGCCTTTCTCAAAATCACGTAAAGTGCTTTTATGACCCTACAACTCATTTTGCAGCCTCATTTGAAAGTTTCCAAACTTGTTAAGCACATTTATATGCTAAACTAATTTATATATTTCTGTTTCTTATTCTAAGAGCTGTATTTAATGTTTCTTTGTACATTTAGTGGTAATTTTGATCAGTGTTCATATAATTTTGCAACACTTTTTTTTTTAATATTAGATGATTTTTATTTTTAAATTTAAAATTTTATATTCCTTTTATTGTTATATATTAGGAGAGATAATCATACTTATCCACAGAATAGTGTTTTCTAATAATTATTTATGAATTTTTGTCTAGATATCACAAAATTACTAGCTGTTCATATGATTTTGCAACTCCGTGTATAGCTAAGAATTAATGCCTCATAATACTTTTCAAAATAAATTGAAGATTAGTATCTGCAAATTTTATTCTTGCAATCACTAGCAGCAATAAAGGACCTGCAGTATATTTAAAAAGGGAGGAAAAACAGGATTAGAGGTCTGCATATGCCTGGGGCTTGGGCTTAAAATTTTTTTGCAGCCTTGGGCTCTTTTTCTTTTCTTTTTTTTTCATGTATACTTCGACATGACTGGGCCAGGCCGGGCCTGGATTAAAATTTTTTCAGACTGTATCGGCCTGGTTTTATTTTATTTATTTTTTCTACTTTTCTTATTAATTAACGAAGAAGGTAAATGGTAAAATGTTTCTTTAGCCATTTATTTTACATAATTTTATAGGCTAGTATGTCACATGAAATTTTGTTTTGTTAAAAGATGTTTATAAATTCAACTTAATTATCTGTCAGTCTGTCTGATCGTGTTCTTATTTTCTGCAAATATTTTTAGCCTGTCTTGAAACTAATGTATTTTATTTAAAATAACAATGTTTCCTATTCAAAATAGTATGTATTTCACTATTCGTTCGTGCACATGTAAAAACAAAAGAAATTAGATACATTACTGTCTATGAGGCTTTATGTCCTATGGTCGGAGGGTTTAGGTAGTAAAAGGATAAATCCTTCTGCTTAATTTTCTGCAACTTTCCAGGGCACTGAATGTATTGTAATTAGCATCAATTTTCAGATACACAATATCATCTTTTCTACTGAAAATAGTTAGATTAGCATTAAAGTTTTGTTTACAAGATCACATAAAAGGATTTGGATACATTACAGTATAGAGGTGGAAATGGATGAAAGTGCATTTTTAGTAGTATTAACCATTTTTAATACCTTCCTACATTGTTTGACGAATATATTTTCGATTTGATTTTCTATCTGTGTACTTTCTGTCAGTCCGTAATAATGAATTTCTGTTTATATGTAACTGTCTTGTAAAAGTTGCTTTCTTAAAGGACATTCTATTGCTTGATTATATAAAACATCTGCAAAAATACATACTAAAAAACTTTTTCCTGGAATGGCATGCATTTCCCCCCCCCCCCCCATCCCAGTCGGGCTGGGCCAGGTTGGACCAGACTGAGCCACACATTGGTAAAAATAAACAGGCCAGGAACGGACTGAATTTTTTGATATCATACCAGGCCAGGTAAACAAAGCTTTTGTATGGGCTGGATCAGACAAAAATACTCACCAAATCCCAAAAATGGAACATCGGGTAATCTATAGATAGGTCAGAATAAAAAACTTAAAAATTTCTTATTGAAATTTTGGTTTGGTTGTGGTTAAAATAAACAATTTAGAATAATTTAATGTTTTGATATTCTTAGCTCTGAATCCAATAATATGCAGTCCCAAAAACAAACATATAAACAAATACCGACACAGATACAATACTTTTTTTTTTTTTTTAAATATTGAAATGTTGGATTTTAATAATAATAATATATTAAAAGCCAGAAAAATATAAAGATTTTGGATGCTTTGTACAGTGGTGGACATAATTATAAGACACCTACCTAATTTGACAAATAGTGAAAGAAAAGATTCAGAGCTTAAAAATGTTTTATCAAATACGTCAAAAACATAAATTTATTCTGTTATCACACGTAATTGTTTTACAGAAATGATATTTTTTATAGAGTTTAATAAAAAAAAAATTAAAAATACCATGGACAAAATTATAAGACACTCTAACATTTTAATTAAAACACCTGCTTTTTTTCGAAAATAATGTGCAATATGCACATTGCACGCTGTTATGACGTCAGCAGTTAACTAAAGCAGACGATAACGGACTTCACGCATTTACAAACATGCCACAAAGTACAGAATTGAAAGAAAGTGAAATTCGCAAAATGTGGAGATTAAACGGAACTGGTGCTTCAATTAATAATATTTCAAAAGTTATTAAACGCTCTAGATGTGCAGTTAGAAATGCTTTGAAAAGAGGAATTAATGGATTGGTGATTAAAAGATCTGGATGTACTCCTTGCTTGTCCTCGAGAGACAGATGCCATGTGCTTTTTCACTCACTACACAAAATAAGATGACCACTACAGGCATTAAAAATGCTTTGAAACTGAATTGTTCAAGGAGAACCATTCGCAGGGTGTTGCATAAGGCTTCCTATGTGAAATATAAAAAATTGAAGGAAAAACCACCGCTTCTCGGGACAAAATGGAGCGTCTAAACTTCGGTAAACAAACTATGGCCTGAACCTCCAAATGGTACTCTGTTATTTTCTGATGAAAAAATTTTTAACCTGGATGGTCCTAATGAGTTTCAATATTATTCGCATGATTTACAGAAGTCTCCTCATGTACTAATGAGCCGCCAAATGGGTGGAGGCTCAGTAATGGTTTGGGCTGGTTTTTCGGCTCAAGGGAAAAATGGATATTGTTTTTGTGCATTCAAGAATGAATTCCGAAAAGGATAAGAATCTTGTTAAAGATCAACTAGCCATATACGGTGAACTTCTTTGTGGTGAAAACTACACTTTCCAGCACAATAACACACCGATTCATGCATTATACGAAAAAAAAAGTAGCTTTCAGAGCAAAGTATCAATGTTCTCCTGTGGCCTTCTCGCTCCCCAGACTTAAATCCTGTCGAAAACGTGTGGGGGATCTTAGCTCATGCGGTTTACCGAAATGGGAGGCAGTTTATATGTGTCGAAGACCTAAAGAATGCTATAAAATGTGCTTGGGAAGAACTGTCTTGCGATATTTTGTTAGAATTGATAGATTCCATGCCGAATCACATCTTTCATGTTATAAAAAACAATGGCGGCTCCACCAAATATTGAATAACCATGTTAGAGGATTTTATTTTTAGACCATTAGTGTCTGCTAATTATGTTGACCACTGTATTTTTAAAAAACAGTTGGTGTCTTATAATTTTGTCCATTATGTTTTTAAGAATTTTCATTAAATTGTATGAAAATATCAATTATAAAATAATTATAAATGATAATAGAATAAATTTATGTTTTTGACGTATTTGATAAAGCATTTTTAAACTCTGAATCTTTTCTTTCACTATTTGTCAAATTAGATAGGTGTCTTATAATTAAACTGACATTGTAGAAGAAATGTTTCTATATGAAATCTGTATTGGTCAAGAATCACACAGAAATGAACAATTAATAAATGAAAAGATGTGATAAAAAATTAACCTTGCTTCAATTGTGAGATTTATCAAAGTCAACAAAATCCAAATTATCAATAAAGCTCTGTGCAACAAATAATAAATTAACTTGTATCATATAAAATTAATCTAAACAACACTACCATTTCTACATTCTTTAACGATTTCAGTTTTTGTCTACCAAGAGTGCACTTATTAAAAGGGAATTTAAAAATTAAATAAAATGCTTACCGGTGTTTTTAATAATGTAATCAACAATTTGACCAACATGCTCAACAGGAAGATTGTAGTCATTAGCAAACTTTGTTGCTACACTCCAAGGGTTTTCACCTTTATTAAAAGCTAACTTGTAAATAGTATTTTCAACATCTACATCAAAAACATAATCTTTTTTCTAAAAGGGAGGGGGAAAAAAAAAATTTAAATATAAAAGTTTTAAGATCATTAATACAATTTTGTGTATAAGCAAACTTTCAAAATAGTGACAATTTTCAAAATATGATACACAGTCGAACCTCGTTAATGTGAACACTGTTAACGTGAATTACGTTTAACACGAAATGTTTTCACAATCCCTATCAAAATGAAGATTAGTGTAGTTATATGAAGATTAGCTACTGATAGCATGAACTACTGATAACATGAAAAAAAAATTATCTCCCTTCAGATTCACGTTAACAAGGTTCGAATGTATTAGAATAGGGGAAAATGAGGCACAGTGTTACATTGAATTTAATTTTTAAATTGTGGCAACAGAAGCTCCAATTTCTGCATAATCTTGACAGCCATCTTGTTTTCCAGAAGTCTGTTTTGGAAGAATTTGCATCATTAGTTATATTTCTGTAAATAAATCTATTTTTTGTATATTAAATAAATCTATTTTTTGTATATTAAAAGGAAAATTTTGTATTTATAATTAAATTTTCTCTCTAGCTATGAATTGTATTTATTTTAAAATGAATAGTACTTTAGTGATAAAGCTAGTTGTGTCTAAAACATCTATTTCAATTTAACAGAACCTGAATTTATAGCATTGTAGTCAACTTTTTTTTCTTACAAACTACATCAGATGGAGTGCAGTGTGACCGAAGGAAATAAGGCTCACTGCTACATATATAATTTATCCAATTAATATACTGTAAATAAGTACATTTTATTACTTCTATACCTATGCATTTTTATAAAAAAAAAATTTTAACAATAAATGTAAATAATAAATAAATTAGTTATTTTTTCTAAAAGCTTCAAACATCACCAGCTGATAAAATTGCTTAAAAAAAAAAAAAAAAGCCTTTCTCTAAAGAAATTACATTTAAGAAATTACATTTTCATAGAAATTATAAAACGAATCGTACAGTTCCAAAGAGTTCAACTGACCCAAAACTGGTAAGTGCAATTAAAATTGTTTAATATTTACTTCATGAACCCTTACAATAATTTATCCAAAAAGATTTAGTTTATGCGTTGTTGTATATATATATTATTTCATTTTATATATTATGTTACACCTACGAAAGAAAATTTAAGCTTTATTGGTGATCAGTACAGCCATAATAGATACTTTTACTTGAAAATAATTGCACTTTTTTCAAAGAGTACTGTGGGGACCAATCGCAAGTGTAATGTATTTAAATAGACCAAAAATTATCTAAAAAAGTACTGAAGTATATACAAATCTAAAAAACTGAATTCAGGATAATTAAGGAACTCGAAAAGGGTCAATGTTTTTATTCATTTTTATAACTGGTTTTTTTCCTGAAAGATTTCCGGTATGAAACATTAAAATTTTGTCTATTTCTTATGGGATCTTAATTTTATTTTTCTACATTTATTGATAACCCCCTAACACATTTTTGATTATAACGCTATAAATACTAAAGATAAAGTATACAAACAGTATACTTTTCTGCATTGCCATACTCTCAGAAATTCGATTATGAAGTCAAAATTGGGTGTTGCTACTGAAAAAAATCAAAGTTGACGCTCATTTCAATATGTAGATGAACACTAATTCAAAATTCGATGACATTTTCAGACAGAGCATTTAATTTTCTGTTGAATGATGTCTATTAGATGTTCCTGCATCAATTAATAACGAAATTACAGTGGGTGTTGCTTTTTTTTTTTCTTTCCCCGACTGTACATTCACAGACAAAAAAGAGAAAAACAAGAATCATTTTTCTTTTACTTGAAAATTCACATTGATTTTCTTTTTTTTTTTTTTTTTTTTTTTTTGTGGCTTGTTATGCAGAGACAACAAGTTTGAGATATTTAGAAGCAAAAATATTTTATCTTTTTATGCATTATTTTATCTTTTTATATTGTTCAATTCCAATTCAGATTCTCACGATGATTTGAAAGAAAAAACTTTTCAGAAAGATTTATTAATAGTATATCTTCAAAGCAATGTGGATATGAATATAATGATGATGATCCCTTTAAACTTAATATTCAAGTGAAAAATCCTTAGTGCTTAGCAAAAACTGATGGGAATTCAAGATCAAACTCTCCTTAGACAGTTATATCAATAGAATTAGATTATTTCAAACTGTTTTGTTTAGTGAAGAAATAGAACAGAATTCTAATAAATATGCTGAATTTGTGAGTTGGGTGGGGTGGAGGAAGATGAAAATTAAAAAGCAATCGAAAATAACAATAAAATGTGGGCACTTATTAAACTATAAACTTACATATTTCATTTCATTATAGACCTTTCACCTCAATGCCCCAAGGCTTCCTCAGCAGTTGTACTGGTCTGAAATTCTGTACTGACCGATTCTTCATTTTTCAGATTCCAATATGTTGTGCACCTGGCATCAATGAAACTTTGATCTGATTGGTTACATATATTTTCACTTGTGAACACTTTCATCATTTCACACTGTAATGCACACTGACCACTGGCCACAGTTAACTAATTTTTGGGACTATTAAAATTAATTTTTTATCGATTCAGTTTGGTTGATTTTTGTAAAGGCAGTAGTTATTTTTCCAAATTTAACATCATTTTAATACTATTTTACTAGTCTTTTATTTTTATCTTCACCATTCCAATACATGCTCCAGATTCATTGTTTTCTTTGGTGTAATTGATTTTATACATGCCAGCAGTTTCAAGCAGATCAATGTTGTCTTTTTTGTTACGAATTCTTTGAAAGAGGTTTTTATTTTGTTTGATCACAATGTTAATGTTGAATTTAGTTGCTTCATGTTTTACTTTATTTGACGCACCTTCATAACAAGGAATGGAAGTAGTAAAATTGGGTCTCCTCTGAGTTGGAGACAGCAAATTTGGGAATTACTGGTCTAATCCCTATTAGTAGGTCATAATATGATGAAATTGTCTAAAAATTGATTTTTTTTTTTTTTTTTTTTTTAAACTACAGTAGTTCCACAAATCAGTATGAAAAATATCACCTGGAATATAATGCTTTTTAAAAACTAGAATCTTTATCACATAACTTATAATTTTCGTAATCATTTCCATTCATTTCAATGGAAGAGCAGATGATTCACTCATGAAATTCGAAGGATACCTTGGAATTGTGCAATATATATCATACAAACCTGCAAAAGTGGGAAAGCAAAGTATGGATGCTACACACTTCTTTCTTGAATATGTTTACAATTTTTATGTATACTGAAGTTGAAAATTATGCAGTCAAAAGAATAAACAATGGGTTAGGTTGTGATGAATTTAATAAATCTATTAAAAGCCAAACACAATACATCATATTTTTAAAGATTTTTACCAGTGTCAAACTGCTTTGTCAATTACTGAATAAAGAAATACATATATGCAGATCTTTCTTAAAAAATCAAAAGGAGCTACCAGAAGAAATTAAACAAATCGATTAAAAACACAAGGATCACTGGCTTCTCATGGGTAGGGTTGGAAAATTCTACGAATTTTTTAAATCAAACAATGAAGGTCTCCTTAGTGATTCAGCAGGTCTTGAGATACATTGCAAATGATCCTTGGAAAGCATCATCCATGAGTCGTAGGTTTTCCTTCACTCAAGGAAATACAAACATAGGAGGGACGAATATACGACATAAAAAAACTGTATCCCATTTTATTCAACTCATAAGTGTCCCGTTTTGTCCAACTCCGACACTTTTCAAAAGAAACATGGCTGCTGCCTAAACATGAAAGAAAAAGACTACACATGAGAATATTCGTTAATAAATGGTTAATCAAATGTAATACTCACCGGAATTGTATTCCCATATATTTAGGCAGTATAATCTAGAACAGGCCTGTCCAACCCAAAACACTTGGTGTGCCGCATTGGAAATATATTTTATTCACACAGGCCAAACCGTATGCACAGTCATAAAAAAAGATGATGATTCATGTATATATTTATATATATATACTTTTTTCGGTGAAAGGCAGGGTGAAAATTTGGATCAGAATACATTAATTTAAATTATTTTCATTCGTAAATTAACATTAGAATCGTGAAAAATTTATAAATGTATATTAAAACTATAGTAATAAGAATGAATAATGGATCCAATAATATTTCATTACAATACTTCTTTAGCTACCATAATCGTTGAGAGGTATTTTTACTTCGAAAAGCCAGAACGTATTTATTAATTTTTGATCTGTTAACCAAATTTGTTCAACTTTAAGTAACATTAGTCTCCTCGTGGAACGCAAGAAACTATGCGGTGAGCTGCATGCGGCCTATGGGTTGGCCACCCCTGATCTAGAAAACAACGCATGTAAATGTAAAAAGTGCCAAGAAAACACAGTAAAAAAGTTCTAAGAGTTACAACTTTCCATCAACTAGTGGTCTCGAGGCAGGACGAACTGAGAATGATGTAATCACATTTTGTCAGACAATCCTGTTTTATCGAACTCTTCCCTATGCATCTAACACCAAAGACATACATCATTTGGAGGAGAGAGATTTTTGATTGCACTGACTTTGGCAGGATCCGGTCTAAAACCGTCTTTGTCAATGACATGACCAAGAAATTTCACTTGAGGAACAGAGAATATATATTTTTCGGAGTTAAAAGTGACGCTTGATTTAGCGAGCTTTTCCAGTACTAAAGTTAGCCTTTTGTCATGTTCTTCTCGGTTTTTACCAAATACAAGAGTGTCATCTGTTTGATTGATGATATCTGGTAAGCCTTCTAAAATCTTAGTCTTCCTTTACTGAAAGTATTTTGGAGCAGAGGTGATTCCAAATGGAAGCCTCGTAAAGCAGTAGCGGCCAAAGGGAGTGATGAACGTGGTTATTTCCTGTGAGTCTTTTGTCAAGGGAATCTGAAAGAATCCCATCTTAGCGTCAAGTTTGCAGAACACGCTTGCTTCACCGGGCAAACAATAAGATTCTTCGACAGCTGAACAACAAATTTGTTTAAATTTGTGAAGTCAACATAAATTCTGATATCACCATTATGCTTTTCCACCAGAATGAGTCTTCCACACCATTTGGTAGGCTTGTCAATCCTTCTGATTACGCCCATTAGTTCCATGCGATGCAGTTCAGCTTTTACACGCCGTGCAGGGGGATAGGAACACACCTGGCAACGCTTACACTATATGGAATGACATCAGGTTCCAAAACAATTTTGTATTCTTCTTTCATTTTACCCAAACCAGTGAATAAGGAGGGGAATTTTTTTTTTTTTTACAATTTGTTGATTTCTGTCCTTTTTTTCTACAGAATTAACTATCTTAATGACGTTGAGTTCCGTGAGTGCAGAGTACGCTAGGAGAGGTTCGCACGCATTTTCAACGACAAAGAGAGTTTGTTTTGAAATATTATCCTTATACTTCAATATGGTTTTGAATTTACCACGTACTTTTAATCTCGAACCATCTGGTTCTTTAAGAATTTCATTAGCTTTTGACAGAGTACTAGGAACACCTGGTGTTTCGGGGTGAACAACAACTTTAAATTGTATGCAAGAGTCATTAAAATTTAATGTTTACGTGCAGAGTTTTTTGACGCCGAGGTAACACCCCCGACAGTGTACACAGAGGATGAATTTTCGTCATGCACTTAAGAAATGGTTTTTTTCTTTGACAAGCACACCTTAATAAAATGGTCACACTTATTACAGCTTCTACTAAAAACATTTTTTGCCAGACATTGAGTTCGAGGATGTGAATTATCACCACAAAAATGACATTTCCCATACCTTTGGAGTTATAAGATACCTTTGGGGTGTTATAAGTAGCTGGTTTATACTTTACATTCAGGTCCCATTTCAGGTTTTGCTTTTTCACAGTTAAAGAACTGACAGCACTTTCAGAATATCCATCCAGATGCAGGAGGTCTCGTTGTTGTTGCACAGCTTCTTTTTGTCGTGCCTTTTCAATGGCTGCTTCCAGAGTTAACTTTGAATCTAACTGCAGAGTTTCTGAAAGTGATTTATCATCTAGTCTGACGACAAAATTATCTCGTATTAAATGAGTTTTAAGAGATCTGAAGCTGCAGTGCTCTGCCAGATTAAAAAGAGAAGTGGTAAACTGATCCACAGTTTCGCCGACTTGTTGTTTACGAAGATCGAATTTCGCTGACTCGTATACTTCATTGAGTCGGAAGACAAAATGAGAATCAAACTTTGACTTTACAATATCATATTTGTCTTCGTCATCTGTTGACAGTTCAAAAGAGGCTAGTATTTTTCCAGCTTTGTGTCCCCTAGTATAGAGAAGAGTTCATACCTGTGTTATTTCAGGTTTTACATCGAGTCCGGAAGCATATCAGAAGTCTTCAAATTCTTGTATCCATTCAGGCCAATCTGCTGAGTTTTGAAAATTAAATGGTGAAGGGACCTTTAAAGGTATTTGAGTAGAATCTACAGAAAAAATAATAAAACTGTTTGAGAGAAGACTCCATATTCTAACAGCAACAGAGCCTTTTTTTTGGTTCGTTTTTAATTTACATACAAAGAGTTCTAAAGCAGAATTTAAGAAACTTTTACCGAACATACTTTAAAACACTACCTGACACCATGTCATGTTATGTGAAGTAGTTTTAAGAGAGAACTACAAATCTATGGGACACTAATGAAACATTTACTTGACGATTACATACAAGACAGAAGAAAACATTTAGAACAAACTAAGAACTAAACATCGGACTCACAGTAGTAGTCGTAGTAATTACATATTTACAAGATCGCAGTATTTGCTATAATGAGAGATTCAGTTGGTAAGTTGCAATCACACGGCAGACACTTACTGAGAGATGTAACTTTCTGTCTGATTCTGACAACTCCCCCCCCCTCCCCTTCCCCAAAACAAAAAGGAGATAGGCCATCTTGTCAATTGAGATATTCAGGGACCTACTTTACAACATTGTCTGCAGAATGAAATAAAAAGAAGAGGGGAAAGCAAAGACTGCAGATGTAGGCTATGTTTCTAGGATCTTTAGGCCTTTTTAATATCCTGGCTGTGGGAATTGTTAAAGCTGTTCAGTTATATGTAATCTAATGAAATGGAGTATTTTAAATCTATTGAATCATTAGATATCGGTATGTTTTAATTGAAATGAATTTTTTATAATACCCCCCCCACACACACACACACAAAAAAATAAATAAATAAATAAATAAATAAATAAATCTATACTAATATTATAAATGCGAAAGTTTGGATGGATGTTTGTTACTCAATCACGCCACAACGGCTAAACGAATCTGAATGAAATTTGGTACAGAGATGGATAATAGTCTGGAATAGAACATAGGCAACTATTTATACCGTAAATTTGATTAGATTTTTTAAAATTAATTAAAATATGAAAATAATAAACTGGTAATTGCCTTAATATAAGCCATTTAAATTTTTAATTGTTGCCAAAAAAGTTTATGAGGTTTTTATTTATTTATTTCCAACATAAAACTAAATATGTTTTCATGCGAAAAATAAAAATTTACTAAATATTAAATTGGTGAATGATGTCTTCATAACTTTAAAATAAAATAGTAATAATACAAATCTAGCATGTTTCTGAATTTTATTTCATAGCATTTTTTTTATATACCTCAACTTTAGATTTTTTTTTTTTCTTTTTTTTTTTTTTTTTTTTTTAGTACGGATGAATCACGCTTGGCATAAAAGCTAATTCAGCATTATATTAAAGGTATTTACTTATTGATAATTCTGGACAATTTTTAAAATTTTGATGCTGAAGTAGATCGGACACTTTTCGCCAAGAAAAAGAAAGAAATAGGAACAATAATTGCATAAATTATATTTTGGTCTAAAACGGCAATAAAATTCAAAAGTTGCCATGGGGAGATATATTAAGGCTGTACCATGATCAAGTTTTCATATTAATTATTTATTTTTCTATATACCAACTACTATTAACTAAGCATGAAGTATGTATAACCACACAAAAATAAACAATAATAATAACAATTGTCTCATGCGATAGACGTAGCCAATCATAGCATATTGTAATATTATATTTGGCTTGAAACTGCTGTCATTCTATGGTTGATCAATTAAATCAAATAAATATAGGAAATAACTTGAAAGCAAATATTATGTACATCTCATATAATGTTGTTCATAAGTAACTGGGATTCAAATATAAAAGGGCTACTTCATATTTTTCAATACCGTCTGTATCGAAACTGTCATATGTGATAAGCACCCAAATGGAAGCCCACGGTTAAGCAATTGTCACAGGCAATAGGGACAGGCACCGGAGACTGCGAATATGAACAAGTCACTGCCAAAGGCAGCGGGAACCCAAAGCAAGCCTTTGAGCGACTTCAGTATTATTTTTTCTTTTCCTAAAGCTATATAGAAAAGAGTTTCCTTTAAATATAGTGACCAGCGAAGCGGGCAGAGCCTGCTAGTAAATAAATAAATTAAAAAAAAAAAAAAAAAAAGAAAAGAAAAAGCAATTTGAGATAGAAAGAAAAGCATTATTAAAATTTTCCTTTGTGAGAATCCTGATTACAGTGTATATCATTACAAAAAACATTAAACACTAGAAATATACATTTACTCTTTTGGATCTTAATAATATGTATCATGTATACAAGAGATCAATAAATATTTTAAGGACTTTATTTGCTTCATATAAGTACATATCTTAATGCCAGAGCCACCTTCCCCTATATCAAAACATGCAATTACAGAAATCATTAAGGAAATTAACACAGTTGACAGGCATATTAATTTTTTTAAATGTATTACATCAGAGGTTCAGAAAATGTTTGTGCTAAAATTTATCTAAATACATTTAACTTTCCTTTTATATAAGAGTCTTATGTTAAATCCAAAGATATTCATTGCATATAATAAAGGTTTAATACAAGCAAGTATAATGAAATATTCAGGTACAGCTGTTAGTTTATTTTATAAACATAAGAAAGTTTGTTTTTTAGCCGAATATTACTTTGGCTTTCTCTTAAAAAATATTCCAAATTTCCACCATACCCTATTTGCACATTTGGATATATTCTGTATCCCTGGTACACATTAACATGGTTCATACAGAGCTGAGAAGAAAAAAATCCAAGGAGTTCAAAGAATTTATAAAATTTTACCATATTTTTTCATTTATCATGTATTCTCATGTAAGACACATTGTAATTTTTAATTGCCCATTTGCGTGTATGTATGTGTGTGTGTGTGGGGGGGGGGGGGGGATTACACTATTCGAATTTAACTGTTAGAGCAAAAATTGTACAGTAGCGCTTAATGATTCCGTAAGTTTAAATACAAAATAGGAAATGAGGTTTTACAGCGATTATTAAAAGTATTAGAAATAATATATTTTTAGAGCTTCCTGAGAATAACTCATTCATTTTCAATTATCTATTATCTACAAATTTAATACAAATTATTTATTAAAATTACTTTCTGTGATGAACACAAATGACTTTTATTTCAGAGAAAAATAACACTATATGGCTAAAGAGAGTCAATTTTGTGAATTGACAACATCTGAAGAAATGTTAATCCCTCCCCACCCTTTTTATTTTGGTTGGTTGTTTGTTTGTTTGTAAAAAAAAAAAAAAAAAAAAAAAAAAAAAACTTTGTCTTAAATTATTACCACAGATTCATGGCTCAATTATTTGTTTTAAAGGTATTGACAAGTTATTTTGAGATACCCATATCAGGGCGGCTAGCATTTAAACCTTTTTAAATTCCCAAACTTTTCTCTGACTATTTTTTGAGATTTTCATCTACTTTTCCCTGACTCGTACTGTTTATTTCCCATGAAAATTTCCCGACATTAGTGAAATATTTAGTGATTTAAAATAGCATAAATAATTTAATGATTAATATAGCTTATTTCTGCAAAATTGGTCAAATTTCCCTGATTTTAAATGAAATTCCGTAACTATTCCCCAACTTTTCCAGATTTTTCTAAATTTCCTGATTTTTTTTATTTTTCCCTGACTGCTAGCCACCCTGCATATTGAAAATTTACACCTCCAGGTAGGGAAAAAGGGAGAAAAAAAGCCCTACATACACAAGAATTTTTTCCTCACTGCCATATATGTATATTATACTAAAAAGTTAGAAATAATTTTCATTTAATTTATATAAAATGTTGTTCTATATGCCAAGATCCAACTAAATATGGAGTTCGGTTGAATTCTGTTCACTGACTCATAAAATAAAGTGTCCACAAAATTTTTGATACACATATTTTCTAAAAATGCTCGAATCATGTTAAAGGACATCTTGAAACGTATCAATACATTGAAAACTGGAGTTTGAAAATTTTCATAAACCCAATATTTTCTTCTTTATATCTATATAGAAGAAAGTAAAAATTTGGAGACTCTTACAGACTATCTGAGCACTTAGCACTTATAACAATTTTGAAGCAGTGAATAATTCAATAAATAAATAAAAGTGAAAAAAATACAATAGGCTATTTGAGTAATTTCTCCCGAAGTTTGTATATTTTTTTATAATGGATCATAATGTGTCCAAAATCTTTTGTATGTTTCCATAAAGGAAATATAAATTGTAAGCATAAAATTTCTAGTAACGACTATGCTATAGCAAAATTCTAAAATATACATCACTTTTAATGCTTTTTAAATACTTTAATGCACAATTCACCCTCATAAAAATGTAATCTATAAAAAGTTATTTCATGCATCCGTATAAAAAACTACAAGTACTTTGCATGTAATTTCCCCCTGATGATCATACTTTAGAAAAGAAACATTCAATTATTAATTTATTTAAAATAACATATTTTGTACAATTGGAGTGTTCTATAATGTTTGCTAATATTTTGTTATAAAATAAAAACAGCTATTTTTTGTAATGCAATAATTCAAATTAAAAAAAAAAAAAACTTTCTTATTAGAAATCACTTTAAAAAAAAAAATAATAATAAATTACCTTCTTTGGATCTACTACATTATTTGCATTGGACTCTTCACCAGACTTCTTATAAAACATTTCTTCAACAAGCTGAAAATCCAGAGGTACTTTTTTAATTTTTGTACCTGTTTCACTATCGTATTGACATATATACATGGAATTATTTTGACTCTGATAGCTCACAATTACTTCACCATTGTAAACACCTATAAGAAAGGCATATTTATTAAATACAAGTAAACTGGAAGTGAAATAAAAATCATAATGATAATTATGATTTTAAAATAAAACATTTAATCTGAATGCAAAAACATATTCCTATATTGATGGGCTATATTTCAAAGATCTTTTTCTCATTCTTCCTTAATCTATCACAAACTAGAAGTCTATACTATGAAGGAATAGTTGGCAGCAGTACACTGAGTAAAATGTTAACTAATTTTAATAATAAGGGAATGTAGTGAATATTAGAAATCTTTTTTGTAAATTACTGTTATAGTTATTAAAATTTGCATAAATATATATTGAAACATAACAATATTAACTACAGTCAACTCACATTAATCCACTGACCTATAAATCTCAAACGCCTTTAATCCACAATTAATTTTTAAAAATATAAACAAAGAAATTTACAGCTAAGATTTTGAAAAATAGGCAACTTTTCTCACATTTATTCATCATATATATATAAATGAATTTTTAGTTTAAGACCTGCTTTCAACTACTGCAGTGCAAGCTTTCATTTATGAGATGATACAATGGAAATGAACAATTGTGTTTGTATTACACAAAGAATTTCAATGTGCTCAATGACTCTCATTCAACATTTAAATAAAACACACACACACACACAAAAAAAAAAAAGCCTAAATGAGCACAATTATAAATATAACACAATTTGAGGTGTGTGTGTGTGTGGGGGGGGGCAGTAAGATTCTTCAATTATCCTGTTATTCTAGTTCTGACTCTAGAACAAAGGGGCTGCTGGGAGGAACTCGATAAAAGGACAACTTTATTCAATCTCGAAAGGGGCACTATAATATTCTCGATAACGCAAAAAGGGCACTATACAATTTTTATAAAGAAAGTCCTTTAATAGCGTTTACATAAAAGATACTATAATATACTCAAGAAATGCATCATCATATTATTAAAATAATATACTAAAAAGTGATGCTATTTTCAAAAAACGTACTCTTGTGTCTTACTCAAAAAACAAACTGTGAATTAGTTTCGAGTTTTAAAACCCGAATAAACTACTACGTCAGAAACGCCAAAGAAAAATATTGCAAATGCATACAGCTGTTTCGGTAGCCTAAAACGTACCATCTTCAGTGCAAAAAGGATTCTGAATTAGGAGAAGTGCTCGCATATATAGGAGAGGGGCCGGATTTAGTTCAACCAATAGGATTACGGGAAAGGTGGGGAGAGTGGCCAATAGGAATTTAGGAAAGTTAGCTGTGTAAACAGTAGAAAAATTAAGAAAATGTGGACTGAATATAAAATTTCCAACAATCAGACAGATAGGGAATAGCGAAATCACAATTTACAAGGTTTTTAAAATTTTTATAAATATGAAAACTTTAAAGAAATAGAGTTCATGAATGGATTTAGGTCTGCAAATTATTTTAGCTGAATTAAATTTTAAATTATGATTTTCCTCCCAGCAATGTTTAGAAATAGCTGATTTATTGGTTTCTTGTTTACAGACGTAATTCATATGTTCTTTTAGACGAAATTTAAGACTGCATTTAGTTTGGCCAATATATGATAAACCACACTGACAGGAAATACTATAAATACCCCAAAAATTAATCTTCGCCATTTAATTCTTAATAATGCAGATTTCAATTCTAAAAATTTTAAATCAAATCTCAGCCCTGCAGAAAAAAACGCCTTGAAGGAATTAAAATCTAATGAAAATATCATCATTACTAAAGCTGATAAAGGTGGTCAGATTGTTATTTTAGATAAAAAACAATACATTGAAAGTGTTAGCGAATTAATTAATGATGGCCCATATATTCCTCTGCCCCGTGACCCCTCTACTCAAGAGTTAAATAAAATTAAATCTGCTATAAAATCTTGCCCCTTGTTATTGGACTCGAATAAATCTCATCTTATCCCTTCTATTGCTAATTGTGCCAGATTTTATGCTTTACCGAAAGTTCACAAACCCAATATTCCATTTTGTCCCATAGTCTCTAATATCGGTACTGCTTCCTATAATTAAGCTAAATTTCTCACCAAAATTTTTGCTCCCCTTCTTGCTGCTAATAGATAACTGTTAAGAATTCCATAAAATTTGCAAAAAACATTCAAAACCGCCCTCACAATAATCTCACTATGGTTTCTTTTGATGTAAAATATCTTTTCACTAATGTTCCAATAAGTGGTGCCCTCTGCTGTCTCGAAAATAGATTAAAAGTGTTTCATTTCAGCATAAAAAAAGTAGACTGACACTTACTTGTAATACTTTAAAGCTGTTTATTTCTTTAATTAGAAATATGAAGTTCATTTCTCTAAAATAATTATATTCTTGAGACATCATATATTATTTTTTGGATAAAGATTCAATCCTTTTGAATTATGTAGTGAAAAAAAATCAGGAAACAAAAATGGTGCATATTTGCAATGTATTTTTTCTTTAAAAAAGTAGACGGACACATCTTGTATCTCTAAAATAAAACGTTTTTAGTAAGGGGTTCGTCTCCCATTTGCTTTAATAAGTTCGTATACTCTGTTAGGCATCGAATAAATGAGATTCTGAAACTTTTTTTGACAGAAAATTTCCCAAATGTTTGTAAGAGCTTTTTTGAGCTGGTGAATTGATTCATACTGGTGTCCACCCTCATAAATTTTATGAACAAGTTTAGCCCAAAGGTTTTCTACAGGATTCATATCCGGACTCTTGGCTGGCCAGGGTAAAACATTGAAGTTGTTCTCATGAAACCATTTTTTAACGTTGTTAGCGGTGTGTATTGGCACTCCATCTTGTTGGAAAATCCAGTTTTCTCCTCCAAAATCACACGCGAATGGCAAAAGCTCACTGCTTAGTGTTTCAATATAACCTTTGTGAGTCTGCTTCTTACTTAGGAACACTAAATTTGTCCTTCCACCATAGCCAACATCTAGCCACACCATCTCGCCACCACCATCAACTTGCCGAGTAGAGTACACTTTGTCTTCTTTCTCCAAACTGTGCCAATAATATCGATATCCATCTGGGCTAATTAAATTTTTTCTCATCTGAAAAAACTACAGATATCCATTCTGTAGTCCAAGACATATGGTTTTGAGCCCACTGTAGACGTTCTGTCACGTGGTGATCCTTCCAGCATGGATGATGTTTTCTCTTCTTATATTGAAAGAGCTCTGAGTGCTTAATGTAGTTATAAATTGTCTGAGAAGTTACGTTAGTAATTCCTGTGCTTATTCAAACTCTATCTCTACTTAAAAAAAAAAAAAAAAAAAGATATTGTGCAAATATATATCTTTTCATGTTAAAGAATTTTAATTGACATTTCCTATTAAACAAAGACGGGGTTTTAAAAAATTGTAAAGAAGTGTCCGTCTACTTTTTTTATGCAGTGTAAATTCTATTGTCAGTCTGAAGGTTTAGCCATGGGTTCCCCTCTCTCCCCAATTCTCGCAGATATTTACATGCACTATTTCGAAAGCAACCTTTTTAAGAAAATATCTTTTCCTTTTTGGACCTGTTACGTTGATGACATCTTCACGCTTATCGACATATCTCATCACAATATTGACCATGTCAAAGAAACTTTAAATTATTGACAGTAATATCCAATTTACATATGAAATAGAAAATAATGGCTCCCTTCCATTTCTTGATACCCTCACCTCTCGCACTGTAAACGGATTTTCAACCACCGTCTATCGAAAAAAATTTTGCTGTCTCCCTTTCTCCCCATGCGTATTCATGTCACCCACCTAATAAAAAAAATGGCTGCTTTCTACACTTTTGTAAACCGTGCACTTAATATTTGTTCAAATCCTATTTTATTAAAATCTGAAATTAAATACCTGAAAGCCATTGCAATTGACAGAGGTTATGACCCTTCCATTATAGACAAAGCTATCCAAAATTTACAACTCCCTCGTATTTCGTCTACTAAATCAGTCTCTTCTAATATCAGTATTGTCTTATCCTATTTTCCTAAATCCAGTCAAACCATAGCTAAAATTCTCAAACAATATGATTTTAAAATAATATTTTCGCCTTCCAATAAACAGTTAAAAGATCCAATTGATATGCATAATTCTTGGGGTATTTATAGTATTTCCTGTCAGTGTGGTTTATCATATATTGGCCAAACTAAACGCAGTCTTAAATTTCGTTTAAAAGAACATATTAATTACGTCCACAAACAAGAAACCAATAAATCGGCCATTTCTAAACATTGCTGGGAGGAAAATCATAATTTTAAATTTAATTCAGCTAAAATAACTTGCAGACCTAAATCCATTCATGAACTCGATTTCTTTGAAGCTTTTCATATTTATAAAAATTTTAAAAACCTTGTAAATTGTGATTTCGCTATTCCCTATTTGTCTGACTATTGGAAATTTTATATTCAGTCCACATTTTCTTAATTTTTCTACTGTTTACACAGCTAACTTTCCTAAATCCCTATTGGCCACTCTCCCCACCTTTCCCGTAATCCTATTGGTTGAACTAAATCCGGCCCCTCTCCTATATATAGGAGCACTTCTCCTGATTCAGAATCCTTTTTGCACTGAAAACGGTACGCTTTAGGCTACTGAAACAGCTGTATGCATTTCCAATAGTTTTCTTTGGCATTTCTGACATAGTAGTTTATTCGGGTTTTAATATTCCAACGTCAAGTCTCCTGTTATTATTAGTTTTGAGTTTGTTTTAAAAATAGCCTTGATATTAAAAAGGGGGAAAAAAAAAAACTTTCCTAAGCAGAATTTAGTATAGTTACCTGTTTTTGAATCAGAATTTCTAAATATACAAATCATATACATTTTTTTCTTGTAATGAACAATATAATTCAGCTATTCTTTTGAAAAAGTATTAAGATGACTTATTCTTAATAAATAAATGATTGCATGAACTATTTTAATTGTGATTACAGAAGATGAATACTATATGGCATATAAATATTTAGATTTTTTTTTAATATAATTATAAAATTTGATAAATTCATTCAGTGTTTGTGCACATCGCACAATATTTATAAAACCTTTTATTCCCCACCTCCTTTCTTGAAAAAAAAAAAAAAAAAAAAAAAAAAAAACGTCTGACGATCAACCTATTTCTTTTCTTTCTATGTTTGTTTATCTTCAATAAGCGCAATAGATCTATCACTGAAAAATGCAGTCTGGAACTCCTGTTAATTATCACAGCTGTCAGCTGAACTGGACCCCGACAAAAAAAAAAAAAATTTTTTTTTTGCAGTGGCAGTCTGGTTGAGCCGAAAACAGACGAGGTGAGGGTAAATATATTCAAATAAACAATCTCTTCACTATTATTTGACATAACTATACTTTCTTTTTATTTGTAGAATCCAAGGGTGAGAGAGAATCTGACGTTTACAAGAAGTGGGAAGTTACAGATGGAAAATTATAATGTTCTTTTTATGTATGTTCTTTCTTCTCCATATAACTGTACGAAACTTATGTGAGATAGCCATTAAAAAAAAATGCATTTTTTAAAATGTCATTTATACACCATATTCTCTTTTACGCACATTGAATTTGATGACACTTAATGGTAAAAATCAACATTGTAACTTAAAATACAAAATTTTATTCAAACTGTTGATGTATATTTTATCAGTTAGCATGACAATTTCATAATTTCCTCAAAGTATTGAAGAGTGTTGAAATTTCATTGCATAGTTTTTCTGATATGTTATGTGCTCTGCCCGAAACCGTTGTTAGTTCAGCAGGGGTAATTTTCCTCACAACCTTGCTTACTGGAACCCACACCATGTCTTTTTTAGATATTTGAAAGGCAGTCTTTGGGACATGTGGATGGAAAAAATGAACTAATAGATCATTATTTTGATCGCTCTTGTCTTTGACAATGCCTAGCCACCAATGATCTTCATAAATGCATGCAACATAGTCTATATTTGTAAGCGAAGATGTGTTAGTAAATACTATCGAAGTTTTGTGCTCATCAAATTCCTTTCTTATTGATGTAGTGTAACATCTGATTTAATTATCACTTATAGGAACAAATCGATGATATCCTCTTGTTCCTGTCACAGGCAAGCAAAGTTCAAATCTTTTTGTTAGTTTCGCTTCAGTTTGCTTAATTTCTTCAGCAGAGACAAAAATGTATTTTATTCCGGTTATTTTTTTGTTGCAGTACTTGAACATGTCTTGTAGAGTAAGTATTTGCTTATTGTGAAGTCTTTGCATGCTGGCCCTAGTTACTTCCCTTTTAGTGGTACCCCCTATACCATCACACAAGTTTTTCCCATGAGATGTAGCGAAAAAATTACACTCAGCAACTAAGCCAAAATCATTCTCATGTTGGCACAGATTAATAAAATTTTTCTTATTTTTGTATTGGCTACTGGCACCATCGCTAAAGTAAATCATTATCTTCACTTTGGGTGAAAAATTCTTCACTTCATTGATGGGATGCTTTTGAAATTCATAAACTGTAGAGGTCTCATGAATAAGATAATCATTTATCATACAAATGCTTTTGCAGCAAATTTCATTTTTTTTCTTTTAAATAAAAAACAAATGGATGTAACGTAACTTGGCTGTTGGACCAGTGGTAGTTTTGAATTTTATCCTGAATGCAAAATGTAAAGTTTTCTGAAAAATCACCAATGACTAAACATTCACTACGTTTGAGATTATTTTTAAGTTCTTTGAAATGATTAGATTGAACTTTTGAAATGAAATGGTGAGATTTTAGCTTTACCTTCTCTTCTACAAGAAGACTGAGAAATTCATCATTTGGTAGTAATCGAGTGATAAGATCTGCTCTGTCAGTTTGCACCCACTGCTTAAAAGCTACTTCCTCTGGTAAATTGTCAATTTCCTTCATTACACATTCCAAAAGACCTTCCGATCCTGGACATTCTGAACACTTGTCCAGCATGCAACTTTCATTCTCAATGTTACACACAAGTGATTCTATCAGTTCCCTGTAATTCTATCAATTCCCTGTAATTTTTTTTTTTTTATCCTGGCTACTTTAATCATGAGCTTCACATTCTGATGGTATTTACAGACACATACACTATGTGTGCCAGATGATCCTGGGAGGACACACCACTTCAGTCGCATAGCACAGAACATTGACCATCCAATTTTGTGGTTAGGGTATTTCTGTTTGAAAAGGTTAAATAGCTAATCTTTCTTGTTTTTCAACTCTGACATTATCAATGACGGTTGAAACACACTCTTTTTTTTCCAGAGCACAACCGACTGTTTTCATCATTCTCATAAAATTCTGTTATATTTTTTATGACTTCTTCCCTTATTTTGCAGTATTTCTTTTTAGAAAGTTGTGGGAGGATACCTTGCTCTTTTATAAGTTCTCTTGCCAGTTTTACAATATATTCAGATACACCAAATTCTTTAACAATTTTGTTTCTTGACCATGAATCAGGCAAATGGCTGATAATTTTGATTTTATCGTCATTATTGGCAAAACTGCATTTTTCTTTAAGTTTCTGTATCAAAGTATGGTATTCATTTTCTGTTGAATCATAACTGGCCAGATGGTCTTCATCTAAATGTTCATGAAAAGACTCTTCTAATTTTTTCTTAACAGCATTTGTTATTTGAACAGTCTTTTTATTTAGGGCTGAATGCCTTAGTTCTTTGTTTAATTTAGTTACCTTACATAAAGGCGACAAATATAAAGAGTCACATACTAAACTAACTTTTTGTAAAAGGGATTCATTAACTACCTCATATGCTTCAGGCAAGAAATCTGTATCCTTTTCCATTTGAATCTCTGAATTATTTGGTTGTTTTACAAATATTCTTGAAAAGCAAGTTGGGCAAAGAGATTTTTCAGGTATTAAATCAATTTCAAAATTCTTTTCCTTAGACAGATGATCAATAAGATTTTTTCTTAATCTGCTTTTTATGGATATTCAATGGACCACAACATTTTCTGCCAAAGATGTGGCTGCATTTGTCTAAATATTTAATTTTATGATATTGGAAAATATTAATATCATTTTTAATTCTCAATTTTAAAAAAATTTTCTCTTCTAAAGGCAGGTCACTTACCTTTACTATTTCATTTAGTACAGTTTTATAGTCTTGTTTATGACACTGCTCCTTAATTAGTTCTCCCACTCATTATGTCAAAATAAATTCACATAAGCATGAAAGATATAAAATAAGAGTAAATAGAAATAACATGAAAATATTATTTAAATTCTAAAAACTGTAGAAAGATACTACTCCATTAACTACAACAAATATTTTATAATATTTTAACATGCTATTTTAGTAAAATTGTTGGAAGTATTAAGAAAAAGAAATCTCAAAATTAAAATGTTTGCACCAGAAACAAGTTCATTCTCTCATTTAACAAAGTTGTATCACATAAAAGAATTTTAATAATTAATTTTTGTGTTGCCAATCTAATGAAAATCATTTTGGAAGGAAACAAAATCATTTGCTATTAATTTTAAATCAAAATAAAATAAAGATAATAATATTTATAGATGTGTCTTAAAAAATCGTATGCTTCTGAAACTAAATTAATGAGATGTTTAAACAAAATTGCCTATTATTGTTAAAATGGAATTACATGCAACAGAACTGCATGAAAATAAATTTAATAAAATAAAGTGGAACATTTTAAAAGTTATTTGAAAAAGGAATACAATATGAATTTGAAAAATCAATGTAGCTCAGCAATACTGGGCTGTTTTTCAAATAGATCCCTGTTATTAATGCTATTTCTCGAACATTAAGAGTATGGTGTGACAGACAACCATTGATGACATATATACATATCATATACACCGTGACCAATAAGTTCTCATACACTTTCAAATTTTTATTACAGTAACACAAAGTAAATCATACAAATACTTTTTGCATAAAATTAAAGTAGTAATCATTGAGTATCTTTACAATAAATGCTTCGGAATAATTCCGCCTTTTAGTTTCTTAACGAGCTTAAGTCTCTTTTCAAATCCATCACATGCGGCACGCACGACTTCCATTGATATTTCCTATCATATCGTTTGAATTACATTTTTTAATCTGCTCAAATCGGTAATTTTATAGTTATTCAGTTAGGAGAGCGTATATGACCACACAAAATAATCAAGCGGGTTCAGATCGTGTGAGTTGGTAGGTTATTCTTTTTTGGCAAAAAGTCAGCTAAATTTTGACTGCACCACTCCTGAACCAAATGTGCGGCATGAGAAGGGTCATCATCTTCTTCGAAGCAGAAATATTCCACCCCATACGTGCTCTGGACATTTGGTAGTAACTTTTTTTCCAAAACCTCAGTTTTATAATATTAGGCATTGATTTTTACTCCTTTATCAATGAAGACTAACTGAATTTTTCTACTTTTGGAAATAGCGTCCTAAATCATCAGAGACGAAGAATTTTGATAGCGCGGAATGTAATGCTGTCCCTCAGGGATGTTATCAATTGAAACAAACCATACTCTGCAATTTTGGGGGTTGAGACTTTGCTGTAAAATGAATAGTTTCTCGTCTGAAAAGACAAATTCATCCCCAGCGTGCCAACCAAGATTTTTTTTCCATTCTTTGCTTCCTTTTCATCTTAACATAATACGAAACTCCGTGAATTTTACGTTTTTTATAAACCTTGCACACAAGGTCCTTTTTTAGAATGTTTAACATTGATCCCCTCGATATTTTGAGCTCTCGTGCTAGTTTTCTAGCAGATTTTTGTCCGTTTCGTCGTATCCTTTCCCTGACCCTTTTCACAGCCCCTTTTGTCCTAACGGACCTCAGTCTGCCAGATATTTTTCTGTTATCGACAGATGACGTCTCATTACACCTTCTGATAGTTCTGCAAATGAAATCTCTCTTCACCCCCAGAGCTTTCAAGTCTCTGAAAATTTCAATCGGCTACACTAATTTGATGAATTTATTTATCACAATTTTTTCATTCTACCTAGGTAAAAGAAAATTATAGTTAGTACAACATTTACACATGCAATAGCTTTATACCTAACACTAAATTGCCTTCAAAATAATTGGAACTACAGTAACACATATGTACAACTTTTTAACGTGCTTCAAAGGTTGTATGAGAATTTATTGGTCACGGTGTACATTCATATTAAAGCATTATAATATATAGAAAAATGCATTTTTACTATTAATTGTCGTCAAATTTTGTGCACATAAAATGCAATTTTTAGCCAATTTTGATATACTATATCTCTAAAACCAGTTGAGTCTCGGTCATCAAATTTTTATCATATGTTTTATATCACAAAGAGATGTTATCTGTATTAATTGCATAATTTTTCATTCAGTCCCTTTTGAGATATTCAACTTTAAATATTGCCAAAATTCAATTTTGGGCATTTTTGAAAAAATATATTAAAAAAAGGATAAAGCTCTAAAGCTGGAAACTTCTAAAGTAACTAGTCCTGTAATAAATCTATGCAGGAAAAAAAAAAAAAAAAATAATAATAATAATGATGAGTCCTTTTTTTAAGTAATTTTGCACCATAAAATTACCATTTTAAGTAAATTTTCCATTTATAGTTTTGAATTTTTTTCGTCACTTTCCCCATGACATAAGAAACATTACATATATATAAAACATCAAGAGGGTCATTCTGATAATTTTGGTTCTTATTTTGACTTGATATCTATAAAATTAATAGAGGTAGATACTTTTATGCAAACATTGTTTTCAGTCAAAAAAAAAAGTTATGAAGCAAACTTAAAATGGCCACCAAAAAAAAAGTATGAGCCTAAAAATTTTTTAGCCAATATAGTTTTGAAATCATCTTATAATGGGAAATAATTGATAAACAAGTTAAGAAAATTAAAATTGTTGAGCAACAAATTTTATTCTTTATTCATTTACAACTTTTACCCATTCCAGCACAGCCCAAACAATTTTTGACTCTTCAGTTTTTTTTTTTTTTTCCTTCAATTTTCTCTGAGAGCAAATAAAGTCTGATTTATTATGTTCATCTTCTTTTAAGAGGACTCTTAGTTATCGTCTCTGAAAGCCGGAGCCAATATTATTCTATGGAGAATTTTGTCCTATTATAACTCATTAACTAATACATACATTTAAATTCCATTTTCATGTTCAGAAAATTCACAACTGTTAAACAGGTTATTGCTTTCTAAAAATTTATTCTTTTAATTCTTAGGATTTCATTTTTAAGCTCAAAAATGCAAAATTTCCTATTGTGAAAATTTTCATTTCACAACTTCAAAATAAAATATTAAAAATTAAAAAATAATAATAATTGATTTTTAGAAAGCGATAACCTGTTTAACAGTTGTGATTTTTCTGAATGTGGAAATGGAATTTAAAAATATGTATAAATTAATGAGTTATAATGGGGCAAAATACTCCACAGAATAACATTAACTTTGGCTTCCAAGGGCAATAAGTAGAGAGTCCTCTTATATGTTCAACTCTTTTTCGTCAGTTCTGTTTTTCTGATTCTTTCAGCCTTTTCAAATTTTAATTTATTTTCTTCCTCGTCCTCTTTTTTTTTTTTCCCCTCAAAAAAAAGTGATTATTTTTCTAATCTTTTCTTTTTCATATACATTTTGCAAGATATACTAGAAGATCTGGTTAATGATTGAAGTTGATTTTTGATAGGAAATAACCCAAGTTTATCATCATAACTGTTTAAAGCATCTATAATATTTCAGTGAACATTTAGCATCCACAATGACATGGATGTCTTATCATTAGTAACAATTCTTTCCTGAAAGTGAGAATCCCGTCTCAATATCACCACTATGATATGACAATGACAAATACATTTTAAGTGCAGTAACACATCAATAAAACTTCTAAGAAAACTAAAAAAGATATCATATTATAATTTTGCTGAAAAAAGTGACATTTAGTGACCTAGAGTGAAAAAAGTAACCAAAAAGTGACCTAGAGTGAAAAAAGTAACCAAAAAGTGACCTGTTGTAAAAAAAAAGTGACAAATAGTTGAAAAAGTGACCAAGTGACAGCCCTGTCTGTTACACGGAATCTTAAGCAGCTATCACACGGAAGATCCTACCCTCTGAACTATACGCTAATACATCTCCGAATAATCGAGCATCAGGTAGTAGGGTTATTTTGAAGACTAAAATGAATTGAAAAAGGCGTTAACAATTGGCTACAAATCGCTCACTATTTCATGTTTTAAGCACATTTTGATTTTCTCGCACTCCGATTGGTTGAATACGAGCTAACATCTAGCATAGGAGATTTAGTCAGTCATAAGTTCGTCACTGACAAAGATAGGAGAGGGAAACTATCAAACGATACGTTTTCGACCGTTTGCCTCTCCAAAAACCTGTTTCAGGTGGTTTCGGGAGAAAGTATCTGATACTGCTGATCGTATGAGAGTACGTGTGATAGCAGCTTTACACTAAAAGATTGCTAATATTAGGTATTATACAAATTATCATTAGAATGTTATATTTAAGCATACAAAAGATATATTTATACTAAAATAATATACAAATTATTGAGAACTATGTGTATGATACATGTTGTTCCTTGAGACATGCCCCAAGGTGCAATCATCACATGGTTTAAATAAAATCAAAATGGTGGCCAATCAAAATACAGCATCATTATTTTCTTATAACCAAAACATTTAAAAATGTTCTGTTCAAAATCCATTTAAAACTGAGTAGATGGGTTTTATAAATACTAATTCAGAAATTGAAATTAAAATGAGAAAATTATTTACTTTTAAGTAATGAAAAATTTTTTCACTCACCAAATCATGTGTCCAGTGTTTCTGATGCTACCTTTTACTTTGTTGTTATACATTTGTTAAAAACACAGTTAGAAATTAAAAAAAAAAAAAAAAAAAAATGCCAATAGGCTTTTAGAAATTGTCAGTGTCCCTAGGTACAACAACATAACTGCCAACCATGGCAGACAAAAACTAGTTGGCATAGGTGGACTTTGCTCAGTTCCCCATCATATTTATGTTCTCAGAAATTTCTAGTGTGAGACATATTATAATCATGTTAAAAGAAATGAATTTGACCAAAGCTTGATACAGTGACAGAATGAAATCCCTAATAGGCTATCCACCTTAGAGGTCTGCACGGGCCAGAATTTTGAGGCCCGGATTCGGCCTGGCCCGTTTATTTTTTAACGGTTTATGGCCCGACACGGCCCGGCCTGATTCAAAAATATGTAAAATAACAAAAAAAAAAAAAAAAAGAATGCCTTTTTATGAAAAAGATTTTTAGTATGTGTTTTGCAGAGGTCTTATATAACCAAACAATAGTTAACAAAACTGCTGAAGTTTTACAAGACAGTTATATATAAACAGAAATTCATAATTATAGAAAAGACACAAAGACAAACAGAAAGTCAAATCGAAAATATTAGCATTCATCAAACAATATAGGAAGGTATTTAAAATGGTTAATACTACTGAAAATGCACTTTCAACCATTTTCTCTTATATACCATAATGTATTTGAATCTTTCATGTGCTCCGATAAACAAAAGTGTAATGTTAATTCATCTATATTCAATAGAAAAGTTTCTTTTGCCCATGATAAAAATGATTCTACTTTCGTCCACTGGAGAAAAGGAAAAGGAGCCTTAGGGAAAAAATTACAGCGGAAAGATTTTTATAGCCTTTATATCACCTAAACTCAACAGATCATAAGAAACAAACCCTTATACACAGTAATGTATTTAATTTCTTTTGTTATGTACATGTACACAAACTGGTAGTGACATGCATATTATTTTGAATAGGAAACCATCTAATATTACTTTAAATAAAACATATTAATTTTGAGGCAGGCTAAAAATATTTGCGAAAAATCAGATTTCGGACAGACAGACTGATAGACAATTAAATTGACGTTACAGACACTTTTTTAACAAAATAGAACTTTATGTGACATACAAGCCTGTAAAATTACGTAAAATAAATGACTGAAGAAATATTTTATCATTTTCCTTTTTCGTTGATTAACGAGGAAACCAGAAAAAGATTCGGGCCGACACGACCCGGAGAAAATTTCATTCAGGCCCGGCCCGGCCCGAATATACACATAAAAACTGAGCCCGAACACGGCCCGGCCCGTGCAGACCTCTAATCCACCGTTCACTTCGATATATTTATCTTATTCTAATCTATTAATTTATTTTATCAGGGTCATTTCCATTGTTTAGTTTTCATGCTACTATTTCCAATGCAATAATCCTCAAAATTCATATTTATATGAAAAATTTACAATTTCGCTATGTTGATAAAATCATAAATTACGAATAATTTACGAAATTTTCCTAGTAGAATATTTGTATTCAATCATGTTCAAACTAATATCATTAACGTAATTTTGAAGTTGTCTAATGTATTTAGGATCCTCAAAATGGAAGTTTATGCTCAATTTTGCCTTATTCTGACATGTTAAGTAAATCGTAAATTCCAAATAACTTACGAAATCTTTATATTGGAAAATTCATAGTCATTAATATTCATGCCAGTGTCAAAAGTAATCAGGGGTTAATCCAGGTTTTTGAAAATGGTACCCCATTTGTGAATTTTGTAAATAATTTGTGAAAATTTTTTTTACTAATTTGTGAAAATTAAAAATGCCTAGTGAACAAATTAACCGAAGTGCACAAAGTAATTTATACAGTTTTAAAATACCAATAAAAATATAAAAGTTGTAAAATAGAGTTATATTTATGTTGATTGGGTAAATACCTAAATTGAAGCTGTTTATAATTTTTTTGTAAAATATTTGAGTATGCATATTACGTGACATTTCAAACCATCTAAGACATCACATATAACAGACTCGTTTCAAAAGTCACAAATTTTAAAGATCTCAACTAGCAATGGATAAATGCTTTATTCTCTAATAAGCAAATAATATTCATCATACCAAATGCTATAATATAAAGCTATTATATATACGTTCTCCCTCCTCTCATTTTGTGTCACTTTGACAATTTTTAAACAGTAATGAAGGAAAAGCTAAACGTCCAATTTCAGGGTATTTGGGAAAATCCTGGGTCCTCAGGACCCATGAGTTCCGAAGATCTGGGTCCTTCTTTCAAAAAAATGGGTCGTATATACTATAAAGATATAAATTAAAATTATCTTATTGTAGTTAAAAGATATTTTTTTATGAATTTTTCATCAGCTCTTTTTGAGATTTCCTTAAAACTATTATGTAGGAGGTTTTTGCTGTTTAAAAACAACTGGAAATATTTAGCCCAGTGTGTTCTGGAACCAGAAAGGAAAAATTAACAAAAGAAAGTACAGTATAATAGCTATACATGTATATATTTACTAAATACATTTTATTTTCAGTGATATAAAATGCCATTTAAAAAAAAAAAAAAAAAAAAAAAAATCCTTGAAATTATCAGCATTAGGATAACAAAAGAAAAAAAAAAAAAAAAAAAAAAAAAAAGGGAAGGAAGGAAAAGAAAATTTTGAAATAAACTAATGTTTGATTACAAAGATTGTCAATATTTTGAATTTTTAAATAACATTTTTCACCACTTTTCTAAAATAAAACTGAAATTATTTTTATTATTATTATTTAACGATTAAATTAATTAAAAATTATTTTAAAAAATAGTCTGTTATGGCCTTCACAAAACTTTCTTCTGTATCATTCTATATTACAGGGCCACTTACTGTTTAACATGCACAAAAATTCAAACATAGCTTCTAACAGTAAATATTTTTATTTATCTGTGGAATTTGATGCAGATTTAATCAACAGATGCTGAAATGTAGCCACGTGGAAAATAACAAAAGGTGAGTAATAGCAGCGCCACCTGTAGGCCAATATACATCAAATTAAGTCAATAACTGTTTTGGCGCATTTATATGCCATAGAAGTTGAAAATTAGTCTTTCTATTTACGCGCGCAGCAGCGCCACCTGTCGGCCGATATGAACCCAAATTGAATCAGCATAGTATTTCACAGTAGTCCTTTCATATACCAAGTTTTGTGCAATAAATGGTAATAGAATATGAAATATAGTCTTCCCATTCAAGGGAAAAACTGCAGTATAACAGCGCCCCCTATCGGTCGGTATGCACCAAAATTGAATGAGCATAATTTTTCATAATGGCCTTCTCACTTATCAAGTTTTGATCGAGTATATATGATACAACCTTAGATATAGTCTTCCCTTAAATGGAAAAAATCGTATCGTCACCTGTTGAGTGATTTGCACCAAAATTTGATAGACACTAATTTATGTCAAAGTGCAACTACATATAAATTCATATGAAATTGTGTTCTCTAGTTCTTGAAATATAATCGCCACAAATTCTTGTCCCACACAAATAGAATTTTCTAAAAATTATCAAATCTTGTTCAGGACCTATCAAAACGTATAAAACCATCGAAAACCGCAAGTAAAAAAAATATTTATGAAACCAATTTGTTTTTCTATTGAATACAAAATAAAGTAAAAATTGAAGTATGGCGTTTCCGGAAAAAACGGGAAAGTTGGTAGCTATGTTCATGCCTTTCATTTCACTGGAACAACCAGACGTTAACAGCGACCTGCGCGATTAATATGAAAAAATGTATATTATTTTCGTCCTTTTGTAAAAACTTATTAGATTATAATTACCGAAATAATTATTGAAGTAATAATTTATCATGGTCCTCTTAAATCCGGAATTGCAAGGATCGCGGCAATTTTGAATTTTACAGATTTGTGAAAACTGATTTTTGATAATAAAAGAAACATGCCACATGCTATTTTTACTCCTTAAAAGCAAATTATACTTAATTTGGCGAATTAAATAATAAAATAGGAGACATGCACTCCGGAATTTTATAAAAACCCGTATTTTTCAGTTTCTTGGGGGGGTGGGGGGAATTATTAAAAGTATAAAGATAAATATTCTATGATTTTGTATAATGTCAATAAATTTTAATATTATCCCTTTTATAGTTAGTTCTTAGCTCTCAAAAGAAATAAAGATGTACAGATGAGAGTTACGCTAGTCTGCATGCGGCCTGCTTCAAGGTCAAAGAGCAACGTGTTATGTAGAAGTAGGTCAGCGATTCTGTTAGGATCTTGAAGGAGTGTGTTTATTATCATTTAGCCAAGTCAAGAGATAACGGAATATTGAGCGTTATTTATTTATTTTATTCAGTGATTTTATTATTAAATATAATAGATACTTTTACTATGATTAAATATTGGACAAATGAGCACGCGTTTCCGGAAGTCACCGTGGAATGTCCATGTCCAACTGTCTTGCAGAAACCATTTATAATCTAAGTAATTGTTATCGCAAAATCGAAACAACATAAAAAAAAATCAAAAGCTATTTTTAAACGCATGTGAACGATTTTACAGAACGCTCATCCCACACACACACAAAAAAAAAATCTTTCTTTCGTTTGAGGATGAATTTTATTGCGCATCCCTTAGGCACCATATTAGTATATTTAGCTTCCCACCTTTGATATTTGTGTAATTTACGCGCTATAGCGTATCTGTGGCATTAATTTACTCCATTTACTAACTTCTTTTATACCTCATTTCTCATTTGTAAAACTTCATTGCAGTAGAAAATTGAGAAATTGCATATATGTTGACAGGTTAACACCAAAAAATGTCAAGTCAAATTGTTAAAAGATAGAATAAATGTATAAATAAATTGCATTTAAAAAAAAAAGTAAAAACTTAAACACACACAAGATAGGACTGGTCAAAATTGTATTATAGACAGTTTTCCAACTTTTTTTAATCATCTGTAAAATTATATTTATTTAACCAAAAGAAAATGTGATAATTTATTTTAAATTTTATGTTTTCGCAAAGCAATAAAACAGTAAAATCTTACTGAAATTCTTTATGGAGTTAGACCCTTTATAAAAATTCTTGAATTGCATATACAGACTACTGTAATCACATTTGCTCAACCATTTTATTTCTTCCAATGAACTTAGAACGCAGCAGAAAAGACAGAGGCTAAGCTTTGAAACAGAGCTTCTGTTGGCGATTCATTACGTGAGGATGCGATTCGGAGTATCGGCACTTTTTACTATAACCTTTTTGAATCGGAACTTTCTTTTCTCGTCTAGAAACATAGTTTCTTTTTTTTTTTTTTTTTTTTTTTTTTTTGGGGGGGGGGCACTAGTTGCCTGTGTATGTTTATCATATTGCAGAGAAATACTTTTTTATTTTTTGAAAGAATGTGGTTTTTCGACCATTTTCGAAGGTTTTATGGTTTAAGGTTTCGAAGGTTTAAGGTTTTATGGCTGAGCGCTGAGCTTCGATACAGGGCACGCATTGGCGATTCGTTTTGTAGTGATGTGATTCAATGATGAGATTCGGTTATGCGGCACTTTTTACTATAGTAATCTTTTTGTATATGAATCGGAACTACGCTTTTGCGTCTCGGAACTGTTTTTGTTTTCGAGCCGACCGATCGTGTTCGAGTGTGTTTTTCGTACAGGATTGATTCTTTTTCTTTACAGCAGAAAAGGGTTACAAAGGATTTTTGTTGTTTCTTCTTCAGAGCGAGATGTTCCAAAAATATAAAGAAAATGTAAGTTTCAAGTGAGATTTTTTTTTTTTTTTTTATCACTAAGAATGGACTTTTTGAAAGTGCCGTTTTGCCGAAAATTTATTTTGTGAAGGTACCGCATCGCTGAAAATTCATTTTGTGAAGGTACCGCATCGGCGAAAATTGACTTTGTGAAGGTACCGCATGGCCGAAAATTGAATTTGTGAAAGTGCCGCAAAGCGGCACTAAATTCGTTCTGGATTAACCCCTGGTAATATTTTAAAACTGATCTGACCTCTCTGCGACAATTTGTTCTTGAGATATCGTGTACACAGACTAACAAACTAACGGACTAACACACTAAAAGACACCCTACAGACAGACACCATAGATATTTTGTCATTTTCGGATTCCTCACACCTGAAAACGTGTGGAAAAGTAAAAAAAACGAGGTCAAAAATTTTCACGATTACCTAAGTTCTCCATACCTATAGTATGATGGGGAACTAATAGGAAGACTGACTGTATGGTAAAATAATACACTATTTCGTAAGATTAATGTATACAATCAACATATATATACCTTATTTATTAATTTTTCCTCTTGTGGTAGTTAAAATACATATATAAAAAAACAGATTTAATCTTTTCTAAAAATGCCATTATTAAACTAATTTCAGATCTACAGACTAATTACTTGTCTAACTATAACTGGTTCATTATTTGAAAATTTATTTTTGTAATTAAAAAGAAATACTTAGTAAATTTTCTGAATGTCTTTCAAAGCCAATCCTATAATAAACATTTTTCAGACATTTTTTATGATATTATAATGTACAAAATCAAACAATTTAATTTAAAATTTAATAAAAAGCCCAACCAAATTAAAACAAATACTCAATTAATTGTAACTTTTACAAATCAAATACTGAATAGTAGTAACATTACGTCTATCATTAATGACAAAGAATGTTTGTTTCCGATTAAAGATTTAAATTTATCTCGTACTTTCAAATATCCTCTTCCTCTTGGCAGAAAGATATTCAATTATAATTCTGTATCTAAATCTACCTCTTTTACCAACACTGTAACATGTACATGCAATGATCCTTCTTTCTCAAAATATATTGACAGAGACCATGGACACATTATCACTGGTAATCTAAATATTATTGATAATTATCAATTAAAAAAAATCATGGAATTTGGCACCAAATTTAGACCTTCCAGTTAAAACTAGCATTCCACAAATCTTTCAACAGTTTTCTTATGACCTAGATTTATTTATTTATAAAATATTTATTACTCATAATAAACCTGTAGCTTACTTCGCTCAATGGAAAGTTTTAGTGTTACAAAAAATTAAAAATGCATTATTTCTCAATTCTTCACATCTGGTGTTTTTTTTAAAAATCTGTACTTCTTAACTCAATCAAATCACTACAGGATGACTTTGTGATCACTTATGTTGACAAATCACCTAATAATTATGCCATTATTTGTAAATCCTACTATCTCTCTATTTTAAACTCTTCAGTCACTAATAGTAACATCTTCAGTTTAACTAATAATAACCTTATTATTAATAACCGAAAAATACAAAATTACTATAAACTACTTCAACTTCCCTTCAATAACTTTAATTATCCTTATATAGTTCTCATACCTAAGTTTCACAAATCTCCAATTAAATTTTGCACTGTCACTGTCAGGTATAACACTTATAACAACAATGCTAATAAAGCTCTACTGGATATTCTTAAACAAATTTACAATTGTACTTGCAAAGTTGATAATTTACACTGTCTTAAAAATAGCTTTCAATTAATTCAATACATCAAATTGCTCGATTCAGTGGCACACCCAGAAATTTTGTCTGGGGGGGGGGGGGGCTGAGCCGAGATACAAAAACAGGTCCAAAAATAATGATGATGAATTTAAGAGACATATACACTCACATCTGTCAATCAAAATATTGCTAGAATACGCAGTGGTTGAGCACCTGTATTTTTCCCTGCATATGCCTTTTTTTGATATTAGGACCTAAACATAATTTACAAAAAATCCATAAAAAATCAGAGTTTGAGTTTCCATTGAAAATACCAGACTAACTGAAAATTTGCATTATAATTTAAGTAATAATTAATTATTGTTACATTGAATTATTATAATTACATTTTCAAGCCATAGTTTCAATTTTTATTCCCTAAATACATAAATATTTATTTCTATACGAAAATTAAGGTACATGACATATGTGCGCAGTGGCTAGAACGTCTTGCCACCACCCACAAAAAAATCCCCACATGCTGAATTTTTTTCTTCATCAAATATGACTTGTAGGGGATGTTTACATTATGATTTATATATAAAAAAAACACGACCCTTCGTCAGGTGAACACAGTAAGCACAAGTGCAACAAACAGAGCGGCAACACTTTCATTCTATTTCTTTCTTTCTTTTTTTTTCGTATTTCTGGCTCTATTCTACATTTGCAGTATCACTTAAGTAATTATTTTGCCGGTCACAATTTTTTCAGAAGTGGAAAGGAAGAATTTATACACAGTTTCCCCCCCCCCCTTAGATTCCTTTATTTATTATTATTCGGGATTTCTGAAATTCGTGATTTTTGCAATCCCACATTTTATTTAAAACACTGATTATGTTTCCCCAAAAAAATTATTGGATTTTAAAAGAAGAAATACTCATTTAACATAAGAATACAACTGTTAGTTCATTGTTTAATGTTAAAAAGTTTGTATTTTCAGGAAATTTATTATTTCATTTTCTCCTAAGAAAATAAATATTCAAAATTTTCCCCGAACCTCGTTCGCGTGTTCGAACATATTCTGAAAAACTACTTATCAAATTATTTTAAGTTCTATAGCGTCTACGGGCCTTATTCCGATATATTGAAAATTTATTACACATTTTATAAGATAAGGAGAAGTACTAGCTGAAAGAAATACTAAATCGATTTTTCTGCTTTTATTTATTTATTTTACTTTTATTTATTTATTTTTCTGCTTTAATCATAAAGTCTTTTGAATAATTTTGAGTGTTCTATTTTATAACATTCAGTATATTATTATTATTGACATAGAGAGAAAAGTAAAGAAAAATTAATAAAATCTTAGCATGAATTTTTAAATGTTTTCTATTTTCTTAATATTTGAATATTGTTATCACATACTTAGGATCTCTTTACAATTTAATTTTAATGTCGTTAGTATTGACAGCATGTGGCATCAAAGCCAGGTGGACTTAAAATTTGAGAAGAAAAAGAAAAAAAAGTCAATCCAACCTACAATTTCTTATTTCATTAATAAACTTTTTTAAGGTTTTAACCACAAAATTTTATATAAAATTGATTCTTTATCATGCTTTAAACCATGTTTTATTTGGTGAAAGGAGAAAGAAAATGAATAAAAAGAGCAATTGTAATTTTCCATCTGTAACTTTTCACCTTTTACAAACGTCCGATTCTTTCCACCCTTTAATATGCTCACCAGCGGCCGAGCTGTTCTGCGCTCAAAGCTGTGGTAAACGTAAGGTGCCGGCTTCGATAACAGGTCGCTCTCGCCGACCTAGCCGTTCAGAGTTTTCCATGGTTTACTTCAAAACTTGACTAAATAGGGACCCCTTAGAAATACCCCCCACAGAAGGCACCCATCCTCAGGCCTAGGGTGGATATTCTCCAAAGAAAGTACAGTTATGTTAAAAAGTAGTGATGTAGGAGTAAGTGATAAATTGATTGTGTGCATTAAAGATAAATAAATATAGAAAAAAGAAAATAGGCTGATCGTCTGTCCGTTGTTTTTCTAGAAAGGAAATAGTTTTAGGCCCGGATTAGCCTTGTAATTTATTATAACAGTAAACAGCCGAATACCGGCGAAATAGTATCTCTCAATAAATGCGAATACTTGACTTTCTTTTATTTTTTTCTGCAATACTTAATACTAGACCTATTTTTTTTTTTTTTTTTTTTTTTTTTTTTTAATAAACTTGTAATTTTTATTGCAATAAAGGGGAAGGAAAGACTGCGGATAATCCAGAGTTTACTATATATATGTATATATAAATATATATAAAGATAAAAATTATGATTAATGTTCAGAAAATATAAGACACTTACCTTTTTTTCAAACAAATGTTAAAGCTTGCGATCACTTTTTTTTCTTTCGGACAACTGTTTTGATGGCATTAAATACTAAAACATTGTTTTTTTCTTTATGCATCTTGCATATTTTTTGCTTGGTGATACAGCATGTATTTTAAATTTATTAAGAAAAAACAAATAGATTCATCAAGTTCAGTAATAAAGCCTAAAAATAATTGCATATGTGAGAAATATTGAGCACTTCTATCACTTTTTTGATTCTAGAAGTAAGCTTTGATCACTAGCTGGGAAGTGGGGGGGGGGGGGGGGGGTGTCAAAATATAAATAATTAGATGAATGAGAAGTGGAACAATTTTACTTCTTTATAGGTTCTAGAATCTAATAAAGCAAGTTTAAAATGAATATTAACATTTATGTTGCTGAAGGAGGATGGAGAAGATTGGCAAACTAAAGGCTTCTGCAGAGCTTTTAATCGTCGATGGCTAGTTGGAGATAAGAAAAGAGGGGGGGGGGGGGGGGGAAAAAAATTACATCAGCGAGAAATATTGTATAATTCTACTTCTTTAGTTTCTAGAATCTAATAAAGCAAGTTCAAAATGAATATTGACATTTATGTTGTGGATGGAGAAAGATTGAGAATTGAAAGGCTTCCATCGTGAGTTTTATTTTTAAAAAAGCGTATAATCCGTAATTTTTATATGTTGTCTGTAATGCTGTAATTATTGCCATAAATCCGTAATAATTACGGACAAATCGTAATATTTGGCACCTCTACAGCCTATAGACAGAAGCAGTGTTTAAAATTAGCAGTCGTTTGTCGTCAAATGCGACTAAATTATTGCATTTGACGACTATAAAATTCTTTCCAGATGTCAAATTTGACGCCCAGCTTTTTTTTTTTAAAGACGTAGTTTTGTTTAACTTTGAAAGCTCCAAGTTCGTATTATATTTTTTTCCTGCACAGACCATGTCGTTTGGACATCTGGGTACTTGGGGCATATTTCACCCCCCCCCCTTTTACAGAGATAAAAAAGAAAAAGTTTCCTTTAATCCCTTTTAATCTTATCTTTTCTTAAAACTGCAATTTGCAACCCTCTCGCCACACACGTATACAAATAACATATGTAACAAACACATTACATCTGTGTGCACATACTGATATGATGTGTAACGAAAAAACACACACACATATATTTGTGTTTTAGAAATTTTGATGTGTAGTTCACAAAATATTGTTTTACTCGGAATCACTCGATTAGTCATGTTAAAAGTGAATTTCGGAAATTGCAACTAGAAATTTCAATTTGACACCTACAATATTTACAGCAGGCATCATATGACGCCTTCCCTTTCATCCATGATTAATGATAAAATTAGAAAATGCGTAAACTCCTCATTTGCAGTGAAATTAGTTAACAACTTTTTTACCTTTTTGAATCAAAACCAGTGTTTCTACTACGGTCTCATTTTTCACGAAATGCGAAAATGTTTTCGCTTTTTTGCTAAAGCATCTTACTAAACAGAAATTGGGAAAAGAAAAAAAAAAAATCTTCGGCAAAAATATTACACAGAATACTTTATGGGGAAAAAAAAATTGCAACATTGATCAAGAAAAATCGATCAGTTACAATGGTAAGTACAATTATTAATTACTTTTTGTTTTTCATTTCAAATTAAAAAATTTTTTTATTACCTTCTGTGTATAACTCTTTAAAGACCTCATTAAAAACTTCTAAGTTTAATTTACAAATAAAAACCAAACACATCAAGACGTTTAGAATAATGTGTGAACAGATATTTATCTTTTTCTACTGTTTCTGGCATTTTAGCATTCTGCTAAAGTTTTTTTTCCTGAATTTAGCTTTTTTGCTACAGAAAATTTTTATTCAGCTTAAACCCTGATCAGAACAAACCTAGTTTGAAAAATAGCATTACATTAATGGGTAAACAGAAGTACATTTCATCAAGAGAGAATCAGAATTATACATTTAGACTATAAATATTTGAATAAAATAAATTTAACATAATGCTGGCTGACATTCATTTTAACCACTTTACTGGCTATTGTACAGGGTTCCCACTCAATTTTTAAAATTCCCTGACTTTACCAGGTTTTCCAGGTCTATTTTTAGAAATTCCAGTCACAAAATTTGGTTTGCGACATAAAAAGTAGCTCACAGTATAAAATAGAACATAGCTTGCGACATAAAAGACAACATAGTAACGTGACTTGCGATATAAATTGAATGCTCAAAAAGCATTTTCCAGGTTTATGTCATTTTTCCAGGTTTTGGAGCAACATTTACAATTTTCCCTGATATTTCCCTGACTTTTCCAGGTTTTCCCTGTTCTCCCTGACCCATGGGAACCCTGATTGTAGTATGTGGAAGGCTACGTTTCCCCCCCCCCCCCAGATTTATCTCGGGATGGCCGGTGAAGTGGTTAAGGTTGATGAATTAAAAGTTATGTGTAGGAGTAATGCTTGGCAGAGATTGTACGCAGACACAGTTTTTCTTAAAATACAATTTATCATGTGATTGTCACACCTATCTCTGAAACAATCAGAGAAACACTTAAAAAATAATAATAATAAATAAAAGGTTGATTCCTGCAAAAACATAATCTTTATGTTTGTATATTAATAACTTTTTTTTTTTTTTTTGTTAAGCAAAAGCTTTTAAATGCTTGATGAAATATAAATTTATATACTTGATTTAGGATCAGAGGTTAAAGGAACATCATCTTTGGCATCTTTTGAGGAATGTGCAATTTCACGTAAATTCTCATCACAGCTCTCCCTTTCAAAATAATCTGGAGGAACTCTTTGAAATACATAAATTTTTCCATCACTAAAAAAGTAATAACATAAAAGACATATTAAAGCAATATATTAAATACACATATCATACATTTCAATAAAGCTGAAAACAAAAACTTGAAAATAATAATAATAATGTATGTTATTCTTCATATATTTTTTTTTTTTTTTTTTTTAATATGCATACATTTATAAATTTACATACTTGTATATATAATAAAATAAATATATGTTTTATGTTTAATTTTCAGTTACTGTGAAAAGCTACTTTTTTAAAAAGTTAACTGACAACCTAAATAGTCAGAAAAATATCCATTTAATGCAAAATGAAATAAGAAATTTAATTTTGAATGAAAAGTAAAAAAAATCTGATGTGGCCACCACATGACTTCTTTATACAACCATAGGAATATACATATTTTTATGAAAACATTGACAGTTTTGTGTGAGTTAACTGTTTGATAAATATAGAGCTGCCAATTTCTCAAAACTGTTATCAGTAATGGTACTGTCATCAGAAACTGACACGCTGTACCGCACTATTTACTATATATATATATAATACAGTATATAATAATATTTAATATACATATATGTATGTATAAAGTATAAGATAATGGGCATAATTTAAAAAAATAGATAATATTTATATATTATATATATATACATATGCCTAAAATATTTTGAATTAGGAAAAAAAAAATTACCTTTTCAATAACTTTAAAATTTAAGATTAGAAAACTACTAATATTTTTTAGGAGACATATTTGTTATGATAAACACGTGTCTCCTGAAAAATATTATTAGTAAGTTTTATCTAAACTTGGATGGGTAAAAAGAGTTTATGAACACTTCCCAACAAATTCTGTTGTAGCTTGCTTTGCAGAAGCCAGCATACTTTCAGAAAACTTTTTCTGGTGACAAACTTCACCTCTTGAGAGAAATTTAACTTTCTCAATTAATAAAGCATTGAGGGTACTTGTGTTCATACTTGCACGGAACTCTGTCTGATTTTTGCGCACTATACTAAAAATCCTCTCTGTGGGAGCATTGCTGTGAGGAATCATCAGAACACTTAGCATTAACTTAGGCAATGCTAAATACTTTGGCTTACCCATAACATCTTTAATGGTTGATATTTTTTGCCAATATATATCCATTGATGGAAATGTTTCATCGATTTCCTCAAACTGATATAAAGCAAATTCCACATCTAAAAGTTTTTTTTCTTCTTCTGTTAGGACATTAGGGAGAGCAGATGTTAAAAATTCAATGGAATCATATGAAGAAGTTTTTCGTAGAGCAATATCAGCCACTTCTGCATGTTGTAGCAATTCCATATTTAATGGAAATTTTTTCAAAATATATTCACAAGCAGAGGAATAAAAATTCCTAACCTCACAATAAAATGTGTTCATTTGCTTTTCAGTGAAATTTATTTCTCTGATATATGATTTAGCATTTGAACCAATAACCAAATCCATATCCTCTTTCTGATTTCTTTTCTTTTTAAAATCTATTTCAGTGACTGACATAGCATTGTCATTTAATGCTGTTGATTTGACAAATCTCACTATTAAATTAGTGTATAATTCTGATAATTTTCTACGTAAACAATGAATTTGAGGACTATCCTGCAACAGAAATATATTAACATCATTAAAAACAGGGAGTATATTACTCAGAAACATACAATATAATTTATAAAGTGGTTTGCTAAAATATGATGCAATTTCACAGTTTCCATCATTTTCTTCAACAAAAAATTTTTCTAGTGCAGTCCACTGCTCTAAAACTCTATTTATTGTTTCTAATAAGGACAACCAGCGAGTACTAACGTACTTTAAAATTTTATGAGGCTTTACACCACATACTGTTTGACACAACTTCAAAGAATTTTTTCTTTTAGAACTTTTGTCCAAATAATAATAAATTTTGATCAAAAATTGTTCTATATTTATTTGTTTCAGAGCTGCTGTGGCTTTTTTAGCAGCCAAATTAATTAAATGGCATGAGCAGCCAATCATTATAATTGAAGGTTGAACTTCTCTAATGAATGACACCACGCCTTTATTTGATCCTATCATTGTATTAGCATTATCTGAAGAAAAAGAAATACAGTTTTTCCAAGGAATTTTTTTCTTCTCCAATTCGCTGTTTATCACTGTAAAAATTCCTTCACCGGTATTATCCGAAGATTCGCATATTGACAGTAAAATGGTTTCAATCTTATTGCCATTGTAAAAAGAAACAACAATGGGGTACAGTTTTACATCATTAATGTCATTACTTCCATCGGTCGCTAAAGCAAAAAGCATTTTTTTCAAAATTTCTGTGATTTCTTTTTCTGTTTGACGAGCCATATATTGGACTAATGAATTTGTTTTTGTTCTGGCACATCCATATCGCTTAGCGATCGTTGAATCCGGAAACATGCGGCGGAACAAAGGACCTGCATGATCAGCACAGGATAGAGGAATGTTGTGCTCTATGAGGAATGATGAAAATAACAATTCTGCATTTAAAACTTCATTTCCAGGATTTTTGGAGAAAAATGTAGACATTGACTTCATAGATGATCTCCTTTGAAAGTTTTCTTTATGTTTTTTTGTCTCAATATGACGACGACAATCATCTCTGCCGCCATGCGTAATAGTAAAATCGCATGCACAAATTTCACAGAAAACGTAACTTTCAGAAATCAAAGATTTTTTAAGCATGGCCACTCATTTGTATATTCTTCTCTGTAACGCTGTGTGATTTTAATCTTCTTTTTCTCCATTTCGTTTAACAATAAATAACGGAAGAGTATCTTTTATCATCAGATCCAATACGTTAAAAACAAACGAAGAACAAGAACACACGCATACCGTTAGCGCTTTGGCCAATTTCTGCTCCGGCTGCAAGAAAGACAAAGAGAGAGAGATTTACATCTCTCTCTCTTTGTCTTTCAAAGGGGAGGGGGGAGGGAGTTAGAGAGAGAGAGGAAATCTAGAAGAGAAATCCAAAGAGAATTTTTTTTTTTCATCTTTATCAACATCGCGGAATCTAGCACTATCGGAAACTATGTTCGCCATTCTAACAAAATTATTCCCTAAATGGGATTTAAAATAAATGAGATAATAAATAAAACATTTAAAAAAAAGCTACATTAAAAACAAAATCGTTCTTTTCGATGCGCAAGTGTAACTCACAGCCTAAACAAAACCAAACAAAGAGCACAGAATCTTCTCCTTCTCTCCAGAGTCCCACGGCGCGCGCCGTTTAGTAAATTTTTTTTTCTATGCTCCGCTAATGATTCCCCCTCTCCTCCCTAACTTTTTCCATTCAAAATACTTCTATCACCTCCAAGCACGACGCGACAGATACCGAGCGCCGATTAAAAACTACCCGTCCCGTCATTGAAGAAGAGTAAGCTTTTCGTTTCGTCCTCCCCCTCCTTTTCTACAGCAGCCGGCACCGGCTGCAAAAGCACAGACTTCGGACTTTGGAATGAGCGATAAGAAAACAGAACAGCTGCTCTTATCAGTTCCGTTTGCCTTTTAAGTAGTGCAAAATATCGGTGTTCGCATAAATTCAGACTGATCAACCCCCCCCCCCCCCCCCCCCCCAACACACGACTAAAAAATTTTAATGCGGATTTGCATCGATCCCGAGAATGATAATTTTCAAGCCTGAAATCTGCCTGTCAGTGAACTATTCATTTAAAATAAAAATAAAACTTTCATCCGTTAAATAGGTTTTTTCCGTAATATTTTCGGCATCATCCGTAAAGCCGTACAACAAACCACAAATCCGTAATAATTACAGACAATCCGTAATTATTGGTAGCTCTATAAATAGACAGAGAGGTTCCAGTCCATGAACATTCCTTTAAAAAATAAAAGAACTGCTATTCAAACCAATAAAATCACGATATTACGATTACATATGCTGTCCAGACAAATATACTAGTTTTTTCAGGAATACTACTCAACGAATTGTTACAGAATATCTCATTGGCAAATGCACAGCTTAGAGTACAATGAAAATCATTCCAGTATAGATGGCCCAGTTTTGTTCTCTTTAGCAAAAATTAGTATTGGGAAAAGATAAATTTTACTAAAATAATTAACTCAATTAAAATATTAAATGGGTTTTTGACTATCCTAAAACAACAATTGCCGCAAAAATTTTATCGCTGATCTTGCCATACCGCAAATTAGTAGCCACGTAGATTTTTGATCTTGGCATTGAATTTGGCGACTTGGCGAACGAATTTGGCGAAAATTTGTAGTTTAGGGCTGTCAAAGTTTAGAAGCTTTAACTTCAATAATAACAGAGTTCTGGAATATTCGGGAAAAAATCATTGGTTTACTGTGCAGAACTAAATTCTTTGAAAGTTCTATACATGACTCACAAAACTATTAAAAAAAATCATTGATTGTTGATGATTACAGACAAGCACTTGCCTATATCTTTACGTGTTACTTTCTACATGGTATTAAATTAAAAGTGGAAACAGATGAAACTTTTTTCATTTCCACGAAAGTGGGTTTTGACTTAGCGTCAAATTAGGTATTCAAATGTGGCGAAAAATGGTAGTAAGGGATTTACAAAATTTGGAAACTTTACCTCAATAGAAGTCCAGTTCTGGAAATTTTGTAATGACGCATTAAATTCTCGCACAGAACTACCTTGAAAATTCCATAGATAAATTCAAATTCCATTCAGACTTCGAAATATTCGGTTATTCCTGATTTAGCGAAATGTATGCTCTGCAGTGTATTTAACAATGTTTATTTGATTTCTGTAGTAAAAATAATCATTTCATTGGATTCTTTCAAGAATATTAATTTTTGTAGAACAAAAAAGAGATTTATTCAACTGTTTACTGAATATTAATTAAATAAAGTGCATTTACCGATTAGAACTTGCTTATTTCTTGAAGAATTACTTTCTACACACTAAAATGTCGACAATGTTTTATATATCAATATCATTACAGGCTTTATCTACGGGCTGAATATTCATTAAATGAAATACATTCGTCAACTAGAACATATTTTTGTCTTAAAGAATCAATTTCAAAACACTAAAATGTCAACAACCTTTACAACAATAAAATTACGGGCTCTATCTATGGGCTGAATGTTCCTTAAATAAAACGCATTCATCGACAAGAACCTGATTATGTCTTTACAAATTACTTTCTACATGCTAAAGTGCCTTTCACTTTCATAAAATATCATTACTAGCTCTATCATTAGTTTCTTTTGAAATCTCTATGATGGTAGGTCATATTTAATGGCCAAAACCTTTGTATTCTTGGTCATTATGAATATAATTTTCCTAAATATCTCCAAAATGGAAATCCATATAAAGTCCAAAAAGGGAGGTGCACGACTAGATGCTATAAGAAACCTATATGGGCAATTCTTTGGTAACGGAATTACAGACTGCAGCAAATTTAGAAGTTTTATTAGAATTAAACTAAGTTATTTTTTTTCTGATTTTTTTTACAGATATAATAAGTATAGACATAGAAATCAAAATTTGCATTTGAAATATTTCAAAAACAATACAGAATATTTTGAAAATTTTTTTAATATTTGGTTATGGAATTACAGAAAAAAGACAAAGAGAAATTTGATGTTTGGATAAATTTAAATTCCTGTCAATTTAATCATGCTTTCAATGTTTATTTTATGTGGTTTAATTAACTACATGTTATACTCTAAGAAACATTTGTTGTTCAGAATATACTCGTTATTCAATATTTTTAATTGTTGTTTAATTATAAGTAACGGAATTACACTGACAGTAATGGAATTACACCATCTGATAATTTGATTTTTTAAATTTATAATTAAAATTCCAGAATCAAGATACAACATAAATACTGATTACATTTTACTTTACATTATATTTTTTTTTACAAAATGACCATCTTTAAAAGTTAAATGACCCCCTACGATCCATTTAGGGCTCAGACCAGAGACAGACCTAGAACTTTTTTTTTTTTTTGATATTTCTCTTCAATGTAATCAACGTCATCTTGAGAAGGCCAGATAAAAGTATCACCACTACGTTTTAAAAACTTTACATGTAATTGAGAGGATTATTTTAATAGTACCTGTCCTACATAATGGTGTTCGACTGACATTTTCTTGCTTGAAGAAGCAGGCATGTACTTTACTAAAACCCACTGCCCACTACAAATTGGCAGCTTAAGTACATTTTTAGGTTCAAAGAAACTTTCAGGAATAAAATTGTGACATGTAGAATCAGTTGAAGAAGATATTGTTTTAAGTTCCAGCGTATATTCACTGATAACTTTAGCAAAATGTACACTATGCAGATTGGGAATAGGTACAAATATTTTCCCATATTTTGTTATACTCTTGTATATTACTTTTGATTTTGTTTCACAATATACAACTGTGATTTTCTCCCATTTTGATTTTGCTACGCGAAAAAAATTGCAGCAATTTGTGCTTGCTCTTTCTTAGATAATACTGCCGTAGACACAATTCTCTTCACCACTCCATCAATCCCATCCACAGCATCCTTACCATGGCTTGTTGCAAAAAACTCCTAAGTGATATTCCTTTTCATGTGGGTGAGAGCACACAGCAAGTATTTTTGTTTAAATTGGGTAGTTGCTCCATCGGAAAAAAATACAATCTCATTAAACTGTTTATGCGTAGCTTCTAGTTCTAAAATAATTAATTTCAAAAATGTTATTACTGCATACTTGTCGTGTGATATATAATCAGAAATAATAAACATGGAATGTATATTTTCTGCTTCCTAAGCACAGACAGTAAACAGAGCAATTTGATTATATGACCAATAAGATGACTGAATCTCATTTTGATTCATCGTAGTCTACTTCTCTGCAAAATCCACTTGGATTATTACTTTTGAACTATTTTGATGGACAGTTAGTTTTTGAAATTGGAAAGACTCAACTTGTCTCCTTTTTATGTATGTGTGACAAAGAAAATTTGGAACTTTTTCTTCTAATTCAGCAAAACATTTCTCAACAGTCCCATTTTTAACAATTTTAACTACTTTGCCATTATGTGTTTTCCACCAGTACCATTCTAAGTCTTTGACTTCCTCAAAATCATCACAAGCTTTAATAGAGGAAAGTTGAGGGCAATTGTTGCATTCAGAGAACATGCATATTTCATTATCCTGATTACAAGTAATGATTGAACAAAATTCTCTGAAAGATATAGGAATTAGTGGTAAAATCTTTTCTAAAGCAATTAGTAGCAACCTTACGTTTTCATGGTATATGCATAAACAAGTAGTGTGTGGCACTTCCTGTTGTAGCAAAACTTGTTTTGGACTTAGTGTTGCAAACTTTGAAAAACTTATTTTCACAATTTGATTTTTTTTTTTTTTTTTTTTCATCCTTTTCTACAGTTACATAATCTTTTTTTCCAGGACAAACCCATGATGTTTCAAAAAACATTTCTACTTTACTTTTGATTTCAGAACTTAATGCAAGAGTATTTGTTTTTGTAACTTCTTTTTGTTTTGAAAGCAATCCAACATCACTGGCTAGTTCCTGTAGTACAATAATTTTTTTTCTTGGTGATCTTGGTAAATGTTTGCTGACACGTTGTTTTGCTTTTCCTAGTGTCTGAGGTGTCATCAGTTTTGTCATAGGCATTTTCACTGAACTGTGATTATCTGTTTTCTGGTTTGAAGATTTTTTCTTTCTCAATCTATGCTCTTGAACACTCTTTCTGTTTTAAATTCTTTCGCTACCTAGTTTCCTCTTACACATATACAATTTTGCCATTTTTTTTTTCTTTCCCTGTCTTGTGCTTTTATTTGCTTCAATTTTTCAGGATTACTTTTTAATTTTTCCCTATATCTTTAAGATTTAGACAATACTTATTAATTTCTGAGAACAATGTACTGTCTATATCATAATGCAAACAAGTTTAGTTGTATTAAACTGAACTTCTTTTAAACAACTAAACTTTTTAAAGTTTAGTTGTTTATTTTATTTCACAAAAAGCTGCTGTACACACCTAAACCTATTGTTTACATTACATCAATCATAACACTTGCTCTTTTTCTCTTTTATGAACAGAAATAAATATTAATACTGATTATTATTATTATTAAAAGAAATACAACAAAATAGTATATAAATTTGTTTAAATATGCTACTTCAATTACCTTGAAATTAATAATACCATAAAAATGCACAATGTAATTCCGTTACTGTAATTCTGTTACTCATTCTGTAATTCCGTTACAACTAATTGTGTTACTAATTAAAAACACATTACAAAATTTTTTGCATTACTTAACTCCTCCATTCTACCTTTAAGAAAAAACAGAACATCTAAATTTTAATAATATTGCTCTTAGAGTAAATAAAATTTTAACACCAATGTAGTAACGGAATTACATTATGTGGCCACTTCATTATAATTTATTAATTAATATAATTAAAATAAATATTTTTTTAAACTTTTAACAACATTCCTATTAAGAATGTTCTTTTTTAGTAATCAACACACCAAAAACAAAGAGAAATTTTGTATATTTTAATATTATAGATGATGTTAAATTTCTAGTAATATGTATTTATCTAAACAACAATATTCTGTATGCCTGTTAAAATGAATCTTTTTGGAATTAAGAACATAAATCTAAAAAAAAGTTGCAATAAATGAAAAGAACATATTTTTACTACAAAACTCCAAAATTTCATAAAATTCTAAGTTATTTCAGTTTTTTGCTACCCATGTCCTGTTTCTCAAAGAATTGCCCATATACTAACTTGCAATGTTCTATGTCCAACCATTTTTTAGTTATGTGAGATATATTACAGGCTCTATCTAAGGGCTGAAAATTCATTAAATAAAATGCATTCATTAACAAGAACATGCTTATGTCTTTAAGCATAACTTTTTACACGCAAATATGTCTTCAACTTTCATACCAATATCATTACTGGCTCTATCATTAGCTTTTTTTGGAAGTCTATGATGGTAGGTCATATATAATGGCGAAAACCCTTGTATTTTTGGTCATTATGTACATAATTTTCCTAAATATCTCCAAAACGGAAAATCATAAGAAAGTCAAAAAAAGAGGTGCACAACTAAATGTTATAACAAACCTGTATACCAATTTACAAATTTTCTACGTCCAACCATTTTTTAGTTATGTGAGATACACACACACTCATACTTACATAGACTTCAAGAAAATTCGTGTAAAGTTGTTCATATCTCTGAAACAGGAACTCGTATTAAAACCAAAGTTGCAACATTCTACGATCATTCATTTTCGAGCTATGTGAAATACAAAATCAATTTCGCAAATCAGGATTACTATACTTCCTTATACAAGTATTTGACAGGTATTTATTTAGATGATTATTCATCAACTCTTGTAAAAATATGCAATTTTCGTTAAAAGAACTAATTTAAATTAATTTGAAGTTAAATGAAATAAGTTTACATTAAAAAAAAAAAAAAACTATGTATATAATCAACTAATCAGTGAATTAAAAATGCAAACTTGAGGCAAATGTTTTTTAATAAAGACAAATTTCATCAAAAGGACAAACATTAACCTTAAAATTACAAGAAATTAAATGTAAAATTAGAATGATCTAATTTTATAGTCATTCATTCAAGCCTGGAAATTTTAGTAGAACAAACTCTCATTTTACAGTCATTTAATCAATTTTAGGAATTTCAGGTTATTTTTTGAATAATGGCAGAAATCCTTAAAAATATATCTGTGAATTATTATGTTTTATTATTCTACATAGGATAAAAATTACCTAGCTCCAACAGCTATGCTCCCATTTGATAAACAAGTAACATTCCACAAAGACTTAGCTGCAAGTACAAACGTCTGCACACAAGTACCATTCCTCCATATTTTAATATTTTGATCTTCTCCACAGGTGGCAAATTCTAATCCATTGTTCAAAAGAGAAATGTCATATATGTAGTCGGTATGGCTCTTAAATACTTGAAGACATTCTCCACTAGTTAACCACAAACGTACAGTATTATCATTACCACATGATAGGAACTTCATGTCTGACATAATGGCCAATCCTCTTACACAATCAGTGTGGCCTAAAAATAGATTTTAAATTTAGAAAAAAGTAATGCAGTACATTATAAGAATAAAAATTTTCAACATTCCTATCTCAAAGAAGAAAAAAAAATACTTTCTTAAAATTACCAAAAATTCACTAATAAACTAATTTTGAATTTACTAATTCATTTGAACGTTAACCCCTTAACGGTCATGGTTTCGCAGTGAAACCAAACATTTGACATCATTTAAAAAAATTTTATGTAGCAGTTTAACATTTCCCACTGTTTTAATCAGTTTTTTAACTTTTGTTTTTTTCTGTTCGGTAGATAGCAGCACTATTCCAAAATTTAACAAATAATGTTTCAAAGAAAGCTAAATGCATAAGTCACTTTAAGTTTTTTAGTGGGCGCAAGTGTGAATTGCTGGTTTGACGGTGCACTCATGTCTAGTTTTTTGCATTTAATGAAGAGCTGAACTATTATTTTCACCTGAAACAACTCTCACGAGTTTTTATAGTCAATAATGTTTACTTATTGACTGTTTATTTATTGACTGTTTTATTTATTGAATTACTGAGTGATTCCATACCAACTCACCTAAAAAAATAAAAGTTGGTTGCATGACCGACTCAGATTTTCTTTAAATTTGGTACACAGATTGATGTTATAGAGGCATGAAAAAGTCCAAATTTTTAGCTACCTACTCCACTTATTTATAGATATACAGGTCCTCGAAGTTTGTCCGCCCCCTCAAAATACCAAGAAATTGATGTTATTTAATTTTTTTTTCTTAAAAATTGTGCTCATGTAATATGAAAGTGTTAGGTATCTATGGAAACTAGTTATCCCAGGCATTCAGAAAAAAAATACTACAATGTTTATAATGAAAATCGTTAAGGTACAGTACTCTTAGAAGTTGCAACCATAAAAATTTGATTTTCCCGATTTTGCTAAAATTGAGACATCAATTCCAAAAAAAGGAAAATAAAACCAAAGGTTTACTCACTTTCTGGTAGAGTACAGGTGTTCACCATAAATTACTACACAATAAATTATTTGGGTTTCTCACTCCTTCTTGGAAATATTTAAGCTTAAAGACAAACCATAGGGCAAAAACATGCAATTTCGGCCATCTTGGCAGCCATTTTTCTCCTAAAGGGGGAGCACTAGAAACTTTTTAATTTTTTTTAAATAAGCTACTGATGTGTTAGCTATTCACAGGAAAAGAGTTTACTTTTGGTTATTATTTGCATAAAGAGATATCTTGCTGATAGTATATGCATGTTTTTCTCTAATACCATATGCTTGTGTTTCCCCTCTCAGACTTAACATTGATAAAAAAAGATGTAAAAAAACAAAACTTATTGAATATTATATAAATTTAATACATGTCATGTATAAGACTTTATTTACCCTCTGAACGTTACTTAGTTACTTTTAGAAATAGTGTTATTAGGTGAATGAAGCATTGAATAAGGGTGCAACATTCTGATTTTATTATATTCTGGTATTAAAACAAAACTAATGTGTACTCTATTTTTGTGGTATTTTAAAGAAAGATGTAGGAAACCTTTTATATTTTAAAAATTCAAGTTAGTATTTAGTGAAGAAATATTTACAAAACAGAAACACCTCATTTTATGTAATCTATTATGTAATCTATTTTATGTATCTATCATTTTATGTAAAGAAGCGTACACACTTTTTAAACAGGAATATCCCAATCACAAGATTGGATTATCTAAATTTGCTGATTTGCGACCGAAGTGGTGTGTGTTAGCTGGTAGTACAGGAATTCATTCAGTCTGTCTGTATGATTCACTAAAATGACAGGCTAATGACGACATCTCTAAAATAATCTATTAAACCATCTATCTGATTTTTTTGTCTCATTATGTGTGTGACATTAACAATGAAGCATGTATGTTAGGATTTTGTTCACAGTGTCCACTCCAAACTGCATCTGAAGAATTTTTAGATATGTTAATGGATGATTATGATGAAGAATCTGAAGTGACGTTTCAACGGTGAATAACTACAGTCTATTCAACACTCATTAAATTACTTTGTCTGCACCTGATTTTAAATCGGAACTTTTATTGAAAATGAAGTCCTAGGCAAAACACCATTACATTGCACAATCTCAATCAGAGTAAAAAACAAGAAAAGCAGAACTAAAACCAGATGAGTGCATTTTATTACTCGATTTTTCTGAAAATTTTACTTTTATTGTACAGGATGCAATACACGAATATCACTGGGAAAACACGCACGCTACACTCCATCCTTTTTTAGCGTATGTTCGGCCAAATGATAACCTAAAAGTTATTTCTATGTGTATTATCAGGTGACTGTTTGACACATGATACAGTGGCAGTAGTTTCTTTTTAAAGGCCTGTAATTCCATATTTAACATCACAATATCCAGACATATAGAAAATAATTTATTTCAGTGGTGGTAGCTCAGCGCAGTACAAAAATAAGAAAAACTTTTTAAATTTATGCCAACATAAAGCTGATTTCAAACTAAATGCTGAGTGACATTTTTTTGCCACTTCCCATGGCAAAAGCCCCTGTGATGCCACTGGAGGCACAGTTAAAAGGTCTGCTTACAGAACCAGCTTGCAACGTCCTTACAAGGATCAGATAATTTCCCCACACGATTTGTTTCATTATTGCACAGGTAATTTTAAAAATATTATGTTTTTCTTTGCATCTGAAGAATATGTAGCAGAAACGAGCATTGCTTTTGAAAGACTAACTTTCGCTGTAAGAATTGAGGGTATCAGGGATTATCATAAATTTATTCCTATCAGTAAATCTGTGCTTTTAGTTTCCATTGTATCTACATTACAAACATATCGAATCAGATTGAAGTATCTGCAGTAGGTAAGCAACATGTCAAAAATTTTGTCTTAATAACATTTCTAAAGGTTTTTATGTTGCTTGCATGTATGATAAGAAATGGTGGTTAGGAGCTGTCTTAGAAAACTGTTTTGAAAAAGGTGATGTTCAATTACAATTTATGCATCCTCATGGCCCCTGCCAAAACTTTTACTGGCCAGAGAAACCAGATACATGCTGGATTTCATACAAGCACCTGTAAGATATAGTACCAATGCCATCAGCAGCAGCAGCCACAGGATGCATGTTTTTAATATCAAATGATACTGTGAAAAAAATACAGGAACTTATGCTTGCAGTTGAATAAAATTTTGTACACATCAGTTTTTAATATACTGCTGTATTTCAAATATATTTGCTTATGAAATAAATATTTATAGCTCCTTTATTTTGATTGATTTTTCAAGAAAGTATTTAGTACTTTATAATTACGGATGGACAACGTCAAAATTCTATTTCTTGTTTTCATCAAATATCTAATTTTGCTATAAAATGTAGATTTTTTTTTTTTTTTAATTATTATTAAATAATTTAATATATTAAATTTCTTGAATTCTTGTATAGATAGTGCAGCTATTAATATATGCCTTATTATTTTTCCTTTTTATTAATGTTAAGTCTATGAGAGGGGGAACACAAGCATATGGTATTAGAGAAAAACATGCATATACTATCAGCAGGATATATCTTTATGCAAATAATAACCAAAAGTATACTCTTTTCCTGTGAATAGCTAACACATCAGTAGCTTATTTAAAAAAAATAAAAAAGTTTCTAGTGCTCCCCCTTTAGGAGTAAAATGGCTGCCAAGATGGCCGAAATTGCATGTTTTTGTCCTATGGTTTGTCTTTAAGCTTAAATATTTCCAAGAAGGAGTGAGAAACCCAAGTAATTTATTGTGTAGTAATTTATGGTGAACACCTGTACTCTACCAGAAAGTGAGTAAACCTTCGGTTTTATTTTCCTTTTTTTGGAATTGATGTCTCAATTTTAACAAAATCCGGAAAATCAAATTTTTGTGGTTGCAACTTCTAAAAGTACTGTACCTTAACGATTTTCATTATAAACATTGTAGTATTTTTTTTTCTGAATGCCTGGAATAACTAGTTTCCATAGATACCTAACACTTTCATATTGCATGAGTACAATTTTTAAGAAAAAAAAATTAAATAACATCAATTTTTTGGTATTTTGAGGGAACGGACAAACTTTGAGGACCTGTATATCTATAAATAAGTGGAGCAGGTAGCTAAAAATTTGGACTTTTTCATGCCTCTATATCATCAATCTGTGTACCAAATTTAAAGAAAATCCAAGTTGGTCATGCAACCCTCATTAGGTGAGTTGGTATGGAATCGCTCTACTTGAATTTAATAAGGTTAACTTATAGATGTTTCAAACCAGAAATTTCTCGAAAAGGGACAATGCTAATTTTTTATTTTTTAAATATTTATGATCAGCTATGTGTCTAAAAGAAATTTTTTAAATTAGTTTAGTAACTTTTTAAATAAATTAAGTAGTGAACGTTAAAAGGGTAAAGGAGTATTTTGGTCTAGAATTTGAAAAGAGAAATTTTATAATTACAATAATTTACAATTATAGCTATTTTAGTGAAATCAAATGATTTTGCCCATGGGCAAAATCAACTCTTTTCAGTTTACCAAAATTAGCGGTGAAGTTTCTGCTTTATTATTATTCATTTTTCAATTAATCGATTTTGAAACGATTGCAGCAAAAGAAAATTTAAAAAATAATTTTTAGATCAAAATTGTGTTAGTAGTAAAATAGTAGTAAAATTTTACTAGTACAGTAGGGAACCAATTATCCGGAATGGTTTTTACAAGACTATTCTGGATAACTGGTTTTTCCGGATAACTGGTTGCTCATCAAAGCAAGCCTTATTAATCAGAGTTTTAGAATGCATATGGTTCTCATTTAAAATAAATATTTTAAATCAAAAATTAACATTTTTTATCAATTAATATAATTTAAATACTTAATTAACCTGAATTTTTTTTTTTTTTTTGATAAAAGTATTAAAATAACTTTTAATCAAGATAAATTATTAATCAAAATTTAAAATGTGAAAAAAAAAAAAAAAAAAAAAAAAACTTTGAAACGTAACTGTAAAATGTTAAAAGGCCTGTAAAGGTTAAAATTCAATCAGCCCAAATCCAAGTGTTTTTAAACTTTATTAGCCAATGATTTTAAAACATTAAAGATTAGAAAATTAAGATATGGTTTTTTACAGGCTTTTCTTTTTATTTCTTATGAAAATTCATGTTTTTATTTTTATGTCCATGAAAGTGCAAAATATTCATAAATTTTTTTATTTGATTTTAATTATTACCTCCCTCCCCCTAATAAATAAATAAATAAAATAAAATAAATTCAGTGCTTGACCAATTATCTTCATTTCATACAATCCTTTGCAGATAAATATAATTGATGCCTGTATGATAGTGTAGTGGCGCCATCTATCGACATTTTTCGGAACTAAAAGCTATTTTTTTTTTTCAATTTACATTATACTATGACCTTTAAATTATACCCCCTACCAAATAAATACTGCCTGAAAATATATATACAAAAATTAAATGGAATTATTATTTTATTAAATATTTCTTTTATTTTTAATTGTTAGAGATTACAATGTTAAACCATTAATACAACAAAAAAATAATCTATTTTTTTTTTTTTTTTTTTATGTATTGGAAGTTAGTTGTTTGAAAATATAATTCCGCATAACTGGTTTTCCAGATAACTGGATTCCGGATAAACGGTTCCATACTGTAGTAAAATTTTACAAGTCAATTGTAACAAGTTACAAGTCAATCAACTTTTTGTTCGAATGAACTTTTATTTTGTCATATATTTTTCTCCTCAGTCTTGCTCTCAGTCAGGATTTTCACGTGCTAATTCTGCCTCACGTGGGATTTAAACTTTTTTTTCCCCTACTTAACTTCTGCTTGTTGCTGTGTCTTTATAATTCTCAAAAAGAAGCAATAATGAAATTTTTTTAAAATATAAATAAAAAAAGTAATACAATTCAGTAAATATTTTGAATTAGACACAAATATCAAAATTGGCCACACTTTTTTTTTTTTTTTTTAAGCATGTAATAAAGCATCTCAGTTTACATAAATAAAGACTGTTTGTTTTCATTGCCTACTTAAAGTTTAATTCTTTAGTAAAAATTAATGCCATTAAAGATTCAGTCTTGAAATTATTGAAACATTTATTGAAAATAATAAAGTTTGACAAAAAGTTCAAAATTTACGACTCTAGGCCAGAATATACCCTTGAGCTAGTTATATTAAAGTTTCACATAAATATTAAATTTGTTTTAACAGAAAGTGATTCAACAAAATAAAATAGATCTTAAGAAAATTAAACATATTAGCACTTTCTTCCCCCCCCCCCACCTGAAATTTGTAAATTTGTTTCCGTGCATAGGGATATCTCATTGAGAAATAACTAAATTTGGCCATATTCAGACAAGCTTATTCTCTTTTTTTAACCCTAGCATGAATACAAAGTGGCAAAATTCAATTTTGTAGACATGAATTTTATTAATTACCTGTGAGAAAATTTTATTTTGTCAATTGTCTACAAAAAAATGCATTCAGCAGGAGTCAAAATTAGAATCAGCAAGTTGGGTACCAAGTGGCAACTAACATTGTTTTCTTAGTTGCCATTATGTTGTCCATTTTAAAACTGTTATTTACACATGGAAACATATGGGTAAACATGGGGCGCCGCCCCATGCTTTAGGGGAAGAAATGTTTGGGACGACGGTAATACCAACCCCGTATTCTTAAACACATTTTTGCTTGGGATTGCGGTAATCCCGCCCGTAAGGAAAAGGTTAATTACAACTAATTAGCAATTATTTCATTGCTTATCTTCAAATTTCATGTTTATTTTTATTTTATTTTTTTTAAAGCTGTTTTTTGATACACGTGATCACTTCACTACAAATCCTCAAAATTTCTTTGTGTGTATGCCTAACTGATTGAATGTGCCATATTCTGGCAGCTGATTGCTGAAATGTGGGATCATTAAGTCACTGACAGACAAAAGCAAGGTTTTAATTGCTAAAATTCTTGGAGCAATTTCGGTGTAAGGGGAAAAAAAAAAATTCATTTTGGAGCATCAAATTGCCGTTTCAGAGCAGATTTCTTAGTTTGGAATATCAAAACTGTATTTTACGGTGAAAAATATCCAGATTTTTAATAACATACTTTTGCTTAAGTCTAACAAAAATTAATGTCCCCATGGATATGTGTTTGCCCATGTCATCCTCATTGCCAGCCCCATTGCCACACATCATCCTCAAATCTAATACAAAATTTTCTTATCACATGCTCACAGCACATGATTCTTGAAAATTTCATATGATGTTGATGTTGAATAACACACTGGATACAGAGGCTAGCCTCTTATTTTATTTGTATGCAGAGTGTTATCTCATAGGAAAAAATGTATATATAGAATGAAACTGCTTAATTACTTCATGATAAGATCTTAAATATGCTAGAATGCTATTTTTTCACTGTTAATTTATACTATCTTACCAGCTGATGATTATTTTAGAAGCTATTTATTTGACAAATTATAATAAGAAGAAATATGTAAATTTTTTGCAACTGATTGCCAAAATAAGTGACTATTTCACCACTAACAGAGAAAATTTATATTTAAGTGCAAATAGTTGCTGAAAATAGGCTATTATTTTGCCTCTAATGCTTAAAATTTGCATTTTCTTTCTCTTTTTTCAAAGCTAATTCTCAAAATATGCGGTATTCCGCGATCGATCGACGAAATACGCGATCATTTCAGTACTAACTTTTATAAAATCGCTCTATTTTTCGGATTCTCGGAATAGCAAGTAATTTTGAGTCTATCATCGAAATAAACGATCATTTCAGCAATAACTGAAAAATTCGTGCTTTTTTTCAAAGCAGATTCCCGAAATACGTGATAGTATTGCGATTGATTGTCGAAATACGCGGTTATTTTTTAATTCTATTTTTTATGCTTTCCCTTTTTTTAAAAATGAATCAAAAAAAAAAAAAAAAAAAAAAAAATCACTTTTTTAAAACCCTTTTCCTTAAATCAATCGATTGCCTAGAAATGTGATCATTTCACCATTAATGGATAAAATTCGACTTTTTCAATGCATATTCCTAAAATATATTATTTTTTGTAACTAACTGTCGAAATACGCGATTACTTTGCGACGATCGTCGAAATACGGGATCATTTTACTGCTAATTAATAAAATTCCCGCTTTGATCAAAGCAGATTCCCAAAATATGCGGTATTTTTTAGATTGATTGCCGTAATGTGCGATTATTTAAAAGTGACTTAAAATCGACGCTATTTTTCAAAGCAAATTCCCAAAATATGTAATTTTGCGACCTACTGTTGAATACGTGATTATTTGAGTGCTATTTGATAAAATTCGTCCATTTTTTCAAAGTAGATTCCTAAAATATGTGATAATTTTGTGACTGATTGCTGAAATAAACGATTCACCTATAACTGATAAAATAGGCATTTTTTTTTCAAAGCAGACTCCTGAAATAAGCGATAACTGTGCAGCCGAGACTGCTAAAATACGCGATCATTTCACAATTGATAAAATTTACACTTTTTTCAAAGCAAATTCCCGAAATATACAAAAAAATTACGACCGACCCCATACACAATCATTTCACCGTTTACTGATAAAATCCACGCTTTTTATTTATTTACTTATTTCAGCAAATTTCCGAAATAAAGGACCATTTCATTGCTAATTGGGAAAATTTGCGGTTTTCTTAGTCTATTGCTGAAATAAGCAATTATTTCGCCGTTTTTTTTATTTTCTTCCGATTTATTTATTTTTCTTTAAAGCATATTCTAAAAATAAGTAATTCATTAGCCACTAACCGCAAAAATTACAATCTCTCCCTCTTTTTTTTTTCTCCAGCTAATATTATGTAATTTTCTTATGTTTGAATTTTTTCAATAAACAATTTTAAAATGTATATTTTTATAAGAAATTTATTTTATTTCGCAAATTTTTATGAAAGCCCTTTTTAAGATCATCGATCGTAGTTAATTGCACGTTTCCAAAACTATTTCTTCCTAATTTGATCCTTGCAATTATTTCATTTGTTCCATCAGTGCAAACTTCGAAAAAAGATATGATATAAACTTTTATGTAAGAAACATTTTTTAATGCTTCTGATAATTTATTGTCCATTAAAAAAAAGGTAAAGTTCATAAGAAAAAAAAAAAAAAAATGACCAGAGGGGGGAGGGGGGGCTGATTTACGCTCGCGGAATTTTTGTTGACGGATATTTTAAATTTGGACGCGAATCTCGCCATCCTGCGAGAACGAACTCGTGAATTTCAGCTCTAAGCAAATTCAATGACTATTCAAAGAATTTCGCTTTTCAGAGACACACACAAAATATATATATATATATATATATATATATAACGTAAACAGAATGAGGAATAATTTTATTTATATTTTCAGTAAGCGTACCTTCACGATCACTGGAATCACAAAGTAATTCCTACCACGCGCGTTTGATAAAAATTATCGGAAGAGAGAAAGGAAAAGGGGCAAAAGAGTAAAATAAAATGATTGGCTTAAAAAAGTTAGCTCCCGCTGTTAAACTTTTAACGATTTTCGGCATTTAGTTGAGCATCGATTAAAATTTTACGGTCGGTTAATTGCCTGTAAAAACGGACATTTACGGACTTGAAGCAAAAAACGGACCAATTCCCCAAAAACAGACCTAGTGGGAGCCCTGGAGAGGTTATAGGATCACAAGATTTTGCCATATTTAAATCTATAAAAATAATGTTTTCTGTCACATTATCGTGTAAGAATTCTAAATATAACTTGACCAAACTTTTACTCGCCACAGTAAAAATTCCACTCGCCAATGGCGAGTTGGCGAGCGGAAATTTCGCACCCTGTTTTAACTATTTGTTTATCTTACATAATTAATATAATATATAAATAGAAAACTTGCTTAAGAAATGTTTTTAATGTTTAATATTTTCTATATAAATTTTTATTCACCTGCATCTACAAAAAAGCCTTAACATAATTTTGAACCGACTCACAGTCATGTTAATTATGAAATTAAGCTTTTGTATTTTATCATTTTCGTAATATTTATGAATTAAAATTATCACGGTCAATAAAAAAACGGATACAAAATGCATAAAAAAGTTCTTAAATGGTACTTATAGTTTGTAACTAATTAGTATGACGCAACTTTAAAACATCACTTAAATACATCTTTGCAAAAGCATGACATCATAAAAATTTAAAATACATTAGACAGATGTATAGAGTAATCATGTCTGTTTTTCTAAAATATATAGCAGGAAACTAGAAAAAGCTCTTTATAACTAAATATGTTTATGTGCCATTGTTTAATTTTTCCAGCAAAATACAATGAAAATTTTTAGGTGGTTTAAAGTCAGCCATAGTGAATTAAAGGTACCATGACTGACTTTATTTAAACAAGCTATACAAAAGTTACAAGTGCAATAACAGAGTTCCCCCTAGGTTTGAAAAAGGGCAGGGTGCTGGAACCAAGGAAAAAGGGGCAGGAGGGTGCTATAAAAAGAGGGCACATTTGTGGAGAATGAAAAAGGGCACATTTTTATAAAAAAGGGCATATCGCTTCGCAAAAAATAGCCACCAAAATTACAAACAATTTTATCAAATTTATAAATGCAGTTGTTAAGCAATCAGCAATTTTCGCCCCCCCCCCCCTTCTGAAAATATTGTGAATTTTCACTAAATGCACAAATTAGTCAGCAAATATTAAATAAATTTATTTTTTCACATTCTTTTATCTTTAACTATAGTTACTTTTATCTTTAACTATTAAACCTAATAAAAAGTATTAAAATTGTTTCCTGAAAAATATGCAAAAGCTCTTGAAAATCTTATAAATGTTGAAATGAAAGTAAAGAGCTGTAATAAAAATTACCTTTAATAAGATTTTTGCAAATTTCTTAAGATAAAAACCAAAGACCTTTTTTAGTGATTATTAAAGAAAAATATTAAACATTCTAATCAAATTGTAGTGATAAAAAGTTCGATTTAATTAATTAATGCTATTTTTTTTAATAGTTTCCAATTTTTTAGGTATTATTGCCAATTTCTAATGTTACAATCAGTTGGTAAATTTGGTAGATCCCTGGAATTTACTCACTTTGTTTGCTGAATTTCAATAATGGCAAATGAAATATTCTTTTGAAATTTGATCTCTAAAAATGTAGCTCCTACAACTTTTCCCAACATGCAAAATCCCTGGAAACTGTTACTTGGCTGTAGAATGAATAATGGAGGAAAACTTATATAGGTTATTATTAAAAGTACTTATTTGTACCTATAATGAGTTATATTTATACAGTTCTTAATACATATAAGGCAAATTCAACACCCAAAATGAGAAATTTCTATAAAAACAAAATAACTAGCATGAAAATCAGAGGTCGCTCCTAATAATTTTGAACACTGCATTATCTAACCATCAAAGATTATCACAGGTTAATATATTTATTTCGTGGAAAAAAAAATAGTATGTTGTGGCCACCACAAGACTTTCTTCTGTATTTTCCTATACAAATTCACTAAGGACAAATAATTTATTAAAACTATTATTTATTAAAATTATCTAACATGATGAATGCAAATGATTTTCATCTTAGAGAAATCTAACACTAAATATCCAAAGAAAGAGCTTTATTGTCTATAAATAACATCTTAAAAATATGCTTTTATAATGGTTATCCCACATATCATATTTCGTACAGTTATGTGCCATACAAACTGAGATTGAGATATAGCCTTCCCATTATCGAGGAAATTTCCAGTATAGCAGCGCCATCTATTGGTCTATAAGCATCCAATTAGAATTAGCATAATGTCTGATAATGGCCTTCGCAGATATCAAGTTTTGTTTGATTATACGCAATAGAACCTGAGATATAGGCTTTCCTTAAATTGCAGAAAACACTGCAGCAGCGCCACCTGTTGAGTGGTTGACACTTAAAGTTGATAGATACTAATTTATATCAAGGTGCATTTACATATAAATTTATATGCAATTTTGTGCAGTAGTTCCTGAGATATAGTCTTCCCATAAATTGCAGAAATCGCTGTATAGCAGCACAACCTGTTGGCCGATAAGCATTTACATTGAATTAGCATAATGTCTCATAATGACCTTCTTATATAATCAAGTTTTGTTCGATTAGATGCAACAGAACCTGAGATATAGCCTCCCTTAAATTGCGGAAATTGTGTATAGCAGCGCCACCTGTTGAGCGATTTTCACCAAAAGTTGATAGGCACTAATTTAGGTCAAGGTGTATCCACATATAAATTTATGTACAATTCTGAGCTGTAGTTCCGGAGATACAGTTGCCACAAAATTTTTATTACACATACAGACACAGACAGACAGACATTGTCTAAAAATGGTCAAATTGTGTTCTAGACCTCTCAAAACGTGTAAATCCGTCGAAAACCGGAAGTCGAAAATTTTTACGAATCCAGTACTTTCTTCTATTAAATATAGAAGAAAATAAAAAGGAAACTGTAAGAATAAAAATAAAAATACTCTATTATTTTGATGCTAAGATTAAAATCACGTTGTTTTCAAAGCTGAATTTCCAAATAATTATCTATTCAGTCATTAATCGATAAAATTTAAATTGTTTTCATAGTTTAATCTCAAAATATAATGTAATTTTGCAGCCGATTTCGGAAATACAGGATCATTTCGATTCCACCGCTAACTTTCGAAAATTTACGTTTAATTGCAACTATTTATGAAATACTTTATTATTCCGATGTTAATAAAATCCGCGCTTTTATAAAAAGCTGACTTTCTAAATTCACAATATTTTTATTAGTCGATAGCGGAAGTATGTTAATCATTTTGCCGTTAATTTTCAAAATTTATGTTTAATAGCAACAGCTAAGATAGGCTTTAATTTTACGTTAATCGATGTATTTTTTTTTTTTTTTTTAAATGATTTGTGATATTTGTAATAATTTTATGACTGATTACCGAAATGTGAGATCATTTTTACACAAATTTCAAAATTTTCCAAAAATACTAAACTATTTAATCTTAATTCAGAAGTCTTTGATTTTTGGTGCCTGATTTCTTTAAAATTAAATGTTTTGATTTAGCTCATCTCTAAATGTGCAATTAATTCGTATGATTTTCGTGAAGAGTCAGCTTTTAAGTGAAATTTTTGTGCCAATTCTTGGTGAAATATCCGTTTCATATCTGTAATTTTCTTAGAATGGCCCCACACTGTAAAAACTGAGTTATCATATATTCAATTATCCCAATAAAAATCATAAAAAATATTCTTTTTCTTTCTACAATGGTAGACACTCCGCCTATGAAACGTCGGAGTTTCCCTCTTTGACTCTGAAATGCGCAAATACGGATTAAAACAACTTAAAAAGTCTCTAACGAAAGGCATATCTCCCAGGTCTAGGACTTTCGCGCAGTCGACCAGCCTTAAACCTGTATACCGCAACATCACCGTTAGAAGTTTATTAGCTTTAAATCCATTATCAAATAATTATTTTACGTCAGGAAGTTTTTATTTTATTTATTTATAATTTTTATCATTAAAATAACTGAACTTTTGCTATTGTCACAAATAAATAGAATATCCTCGTCTGATTATCGTGTAAAAAAAATCAAAGCACTGCACAATCTAAATTTCCTTTTCATTCGCCCTTCTTTCAGCTTTTGATTCTAATTGATTGCGGTTTTTCATCTAATGTAAACAAACACTTCTCTTTCCTGAGTCAATGTTTTTTTTTTTTTTTTTTTTTTTTTACTTATTTATGAGATTGAACTTAACGATGATTTTTGTGATTCTTCAGCCAGATCGTTAAGTAAGTAGATTTTGTTAACGCGATTTCAAAGATTTAAAAAAAAAAAAAAAAAAAAAAAAAAAAATCATGATTTATGAAGCAGCTGTTGGTTAGTTAAAGGCAAGATCGAAAATTTATAAAGAAAAAGATCGGATTATGCCGCAATCTCTGTTCAGATGTGTGAAAAAATAAGAAATAGATTAAGAGTTTCTGAAAAATAGGCTGTGTGTGTCTTTGTAAAAGTAGGAGCTATGCGGACTCTGCAACTTTTTACTCATTGCTGATGTTTTCATTTCATAATATTTTTTTCTTATTGTCCAAAAATAGTCTCTCTTTTTTTTTTTTTTTTTTTTTTTGAGGGGGGGGGGGGGGGGGAGCTATTGTTTAAGTCAGAATTCTATTCAAAATTCTTAAAAATTCATCGTGTAAGAATAACTACTTTTCAAACTGTTGTTAATGCCCTTAAAAACTACGCGTATTTTTTTTTTAAATCGTTAAAGGAAAATAAAGTATCTATTTTAAAGTTAATTATGAATACTTAAATTTTATTAATTTCGTTCACAAATTGACACAATCCAACAAGTCATCTTTAGTAAAGAATACAGCTAAAATTGATTTTTTTTTATATTAAATTTTTTCCTGGCTACCAAGTATTTTAAAATTTATCAAGTCCTACTTATTAAATAAAAAGTACGAAATTGAAATCTTACCCAAAATTTTTAAAAAAGTATGCTTTTTTTTTTTTTTTTTTTTTTGCTTTTCTTTTTTGCGCTTCCTCCGAATACTTAACGGTGTAAGGGGGAAAAACGAGGTCGCAAAAGGATTATTGGAAAAGAAAAGAGCAAAATCTTCCACATTTTCCCCTTCTCTTTCTGCTAACAACGAGGAGGCATTTTGTCTGTTCCCCACCCCACCCTAAGCCAGCAGGCAGCAGGCCAGGGTCATTTGAAGAAGTTCCGCGGCAACTATGTTTACGCTGATAAATAGTTTACACACCTGCTAAGTGTCAACTCGCTTTTGCAATAAGTAGACCACACAAAAAAGTGAAAAAGCTTATAGAAAGAAAATTTGTATTAATAAAGCACTAAGAATATTTAAAAAGGGGTTGAAAATGCCCTATTTTGGGTCGTGGTGGTTAAATTTGAGAGCAAGAAGGGTGCGATTTTCGGGCATAAAGAGTGCGTTTTTTGGGCAAGAAGGGCGCATTTTTGTACTTTAAAGGGGAGTTAGGGCGCTTATAAAAATTTAAAGGGCAGGCAGGGCACGACGCCCTTCTCAAAGGCTCAAAGGGGAACCCTGCAATAAAGTTCATGTTCTTGAGGTTAAAATACATTTGTTTACATTTACAAATACCCCTGACGACTATTGGTGCCGATAGTCCAATTAAAGTAAAACTTATACCATTATAATTCTAAATGAAAATATAGTATTTTTAATCAAAAAAGTTACCCGGTTATTCAAAATGTTAAAACACCAGTGTTCGTCAGGTGTGACGAGCACAGGTTAAACATGCAAAATATGCACCAGTAGTCGTCATACCTTAAAAATCTTATATTATGTAAAATTTAAAAGAGTTATACATAAATCGTATTCTACATTTCATAAACATTATATACAATACTTTATGAGCAATGTCAAATACAGCAAACAACAAAATACATCAAGAAATGCATATCTCTTTTCTTAATCAGTTGCTTTACGTTGACTCTATCCAATTGTAATTTAACGTATACTTCCCTTATTTTGCTTCTCCCTACTCTTCCCCAATAGTTGAAATTGAACTTTTTATGTTATAAGAAGCACAAGGCTTTGGAGAATCTTGTGCAGGTACTGTATTTTCCGGCGCATAAGTCGACCGGCGTATATGTTGGCCTGGTAATATATTTAATCTTATCACTTTGTGCAATTTGCATATACAGTTGATATATATAAAATGTATAAACTTATTTAATTTATATGGATTGAAAGTATAAAAGGTATCAAGTCTAAAGTTTAAGTTAAACATGTTATTAAAAGAAAATATTCAGTTAATTTAAGTGAAGTAACTTTATTTATTTATTTTCTTTATTAAAATAAAATATGTTTTTGTTACTTACGGCATTTTAGCTGACAGCTTTATCTGTTCTTTAATTACTAGGAAAATATGTTGTTTTTCTTTAGCTGTGATATCATGTTACTACAGCTTACCGGTAAATGCAAATGACTGTTTACTTTATCACTCACTAGGCGGCATCAAATTTCGTGGATGAAATCATCATGCTAATTCGACGCCACGGTGATTACATCACTCTAACCACAATCCTCTCTTAATAGTATAAAAGATGTTGAGGAACGTGGCTAGGGGCGGTTCCGGCTTTTTGTTTTACTTTTACTGTTATGTACTTCATTTTCCGTTTGGTTGTTTTGTGTTAAAGTTCAGCTGTCATGTTATAGTAATAAGATATTGGAGTCTCCGGCAGTTGTTTATAATAAGTAAAAGATTTCATCGTATTAGAAGATGTATTTATAAAGTAACAGTTTTATTCTATCTTTATTTTTATATGATAAAAGCTCCATTGTCTAGTGATGAAGATTAACTGCTTATAATATGAATATAGTTTCAAAGCTGTGTACTGGCCATTGTTACAGTCAGAAGTTAATTAAATTAAATATGTTTATTTATCTATTTCCTTGTTTAATTTAAAAGTTTATATATATATATATATATTTTTTTGTTTTATATCAATAAATTTATATTTCGTTTTTAAAACCTTCTCTGTTTTATTTACAAGTTTAGTTACAACTCATATTTTATTTTAAAAGAGAAAGCATTTAAACCAAAACGGTTCCCTGCATATAACTCTGCTAATCTGTCAATATATATTTAAGTTTATTTTTTATTTACTTTTGTGCTTTCAATAAAAGATTGGATGCTCAGTTAAAACCCGCATCCAATATCAACATCTTTAAAGGTTATGGGCTATAGTAATTATATAAAGTAAATAAATCATTCCTAAACTTGTTTTTCTTTTCCTTTATCAGTTATTTGAACATCTGTTTTGATCTGTAAAAGAGGGGGGAAAGAATCTTTGATTAACTTGTTTATCAGTTCTGAAGCCGGAGAAAGTAGGTCACTGTGTTAGGTGATAACTGTTCCTCTTTTCTCTCTACTCCCGGTGTATGAAAGGAGGTCATTGAACTCTGTCTGCTTTATTAAATGAGGGTTTTCTTTCTGTTAGATATTTAATGTTATGACATCCCTTTTAGTGTGTATTAGATAATTTTAGACGGGGGGGCTGTCAGTTTAATTAGTTTTTTTTATTAATAAGTAGTTTATGTTCTATTTATAGATATATATTTAATAGAACTTTAAGTTTTTTTTTAGAAATTGTCAGGAATAGAAATTTTTTTTTTCAATTTGACATTTCTATTGAATTTTTTTTTCTCTTATTAAATTAAATTAGAAAAAAAAAAATTAAAAACTTCTGACTATGGCCAGTAATTATACTATTGAAAAATTAGCTGAATCAAACTATGAGAGCTGGAGAAATGATATGAAGTATGTATTGATGGAAAAGCAAGTATGGGAAATTGTTGATGGTTCTGACCCTAAACCCATTCAACCTCCAGACAAGCCTGATGATCCTCTCTATATAAGCAGTTTGAAGAAATGGAAGCTAAAAGCTAATACTGCTTTATCCTTAATATATTTAAACATTTCTGAGCAGTTCCGTAAAATTATAGAAAATATTGATGATGTGAATGAAGCCTGGAACAAATTGAAATCTTTCTATCAGCCCGACTCCAGAGCCTACCACATAACTGTATTTAGTGAGTTATGTGCTACAAAAATTAAAGATAAGGAATCCATTAAAATTTTCGCTGCTAGATTATCTCGAACTTTTCAAAAATTGAAAGCTCTGGACAAGAATTTTGATGAAAAATACCTGTGCTTCCAGCTTATAAGGTTTTTACCTGAAAAATATAACTCCATCGTGCAAATTATTTTGAGAAGTGAAGATGTAAATTTTAATTACAAGTCAATACTAGAGGCACTTAGTGCTGAAGAAAGCCGCATTCTTTTGAAAGAGGCAGACTCTGGTGTTGATAGCATTACACTTTCTGCAGTACAAGCATCTAGTTCCAGTGTTTCTAAAGTTTGTTTTAAGTGTAACAAGCCTGGACACTATGCCAATAAATGCTGGAGGAAGCCAGGAAAACAGGAGTCCACCACACGTACCTGCCCAGTCTACTCATACCCTTCCGAGTCCAGTTCCGACACTGACACCACTCCATTCAAGCCCAGATTCCGAAGATCCAGGAGACAGACACAGTCCAGACGGAGACCATCCCGTGACTCTTCTAGACAGCGACGTCCATCTCCCTATCCTGGTAGAGGCAGACGACAGCGACAGAGTCCCCAACGACGACGACCTGAGTCATCCTCATCGTTTCAACCAAACTGTAAGTCTTTTACAAACTATTTTATTTCCTGTAATTACTTAAACGAGTCTGACTTAGTGGAAGAATTCATTTTCGATACGGCGGCAAGTCATCATTTTTGTAAAGACAAGAACTTTTTTTATGAACTTAATCCTGTGTCTGATACTAATATGAATGTAGCTGTAGATGGTGTTAACTTTCCAGTTGAGGGAATAGGATCTATCAAACGTAGGTTTGGATTGAGGTGTATAAATTTAATTAATGTAATGTATTCATCTAAGTTAAGGCGTAACTTGATATCGGGTCCTAAATTTGACCTTGCTGGGGCAGAATTTGTTGGTGGAGATGGCTGTGTAAAAATTTATGAATATGGTAAATTATTGTTTAAAGCTGTTTTAAAAAATGGTATTTATGTTGTCACTCCTAAAGTTTTAAATGGTCCACAAAAGAAAGTTTCTTTCTCTGCGTCGACTAGTGTAGATAAAAATGTGGAACTCTGGCATAGGAGGTTTGCCCACATTAGTCCTTCAACTTTGGTAAAAACTTGTGATAAAGTGAGGGGTTTCAAGTATAAATCAGATTTTAATTGTAAAGATTTTAAATGTGAAAATTGTATATTGAATAAATACAGGCGTGTATCCTTTAGTTCCATTCAACAAATAAGGTCCAAAAAACCATTAGAGTTACTGTATGCAGACTTGTGGGGGCCTTATAGTGTAAAAGGTAGAAATGGTGAAAGGTATTATTTAACTATTATTGACGACTTCAGCAGAAAAGTAGCTTTGTACCCTTTAAAAGAGAAATCTGAAGTGTTTGAAAAGGTGAAGCACCACATTCTACGTGCTGAAAATTTTCTTGGTCTAAAGGTAAAGGCTTTCCGTTCTGACAATGGAAGCAAATTTCTAAATAGTTTGCTTGAAAAGTTCTTTACTGAAAAGGGTATTGCTCATGAGGTGACGAATACCTATACTCCAGAACAGAACGGGGTCTGTGAAAGGTATAATCAAACCGTCACTGGTGCTGCTCGAACAATGTTAAGTGAGTCTGGTTTACCTGTTAGTTTTTGGCCCGATGCCATGTTGCATTTCACTTATACATGGAATCGGGTGTACCATGGCAAACTAGATAAGACTCCTTTCGAATTGTTTGGTGGGATTAAACCGTCTGTTAAACACTTAAAACCTTTTGGCATAACTGCATATGTAGGAATCCCGAGGCAACTTCGTAAAAAGCTTGAACCACGTGCTAGTAAAGGTTTTCTCATAGGCTATGCTTTCAGAACAAAAGGTTATCGCATTTGGTTTCCGAATGAGAATAAAGTCGTTGAAACAATAAATGTGTCTTTCGATGAGGAAAATTTTTATAAAGGTGCGCCTGATGGAGCAGTGCTGGGCCCTGATTTACAATCTAAATCTGTTGTCCCTATAGGCCATTACGACTCTCTTAGTGAGGACGAGGAGGATGATGATAGTAATAGTGATAGTTCTCAGTCCCCTGTTGATCGAGTGAGGCCTTCTACTAGTAGGGATGTGACATCTTCATCGGATGATGAAAGCGATGGTGATACAGGTTTAAAAGTCGTAAATTGGATTAGAAAGCCAGTGTTAAGGCGTGATGGGTCACGCACTGATATCTATTATTTTGAAGAAGGGAAAACTTTAAGGTTGAGATCACTTGGAGATGTAAAACAGTATTGTGCAAAACATAAAATTTTATTTAATCCTGATATTTTTAATTTTACTGGTAGTAATACTTACAGAGGAATAGTAACAGGTGCTCGAGGTACTACTTCAAGTAATAGTGATGATGAAATAGATGCTAGTTTTAATGTTTCTAGTTGACTAGATCATATTGTAATTCCTCGAACTTTTAACCAAGCTGTAAAATCTGATCAACGTACTGAATGGCAAAAGGCTATGGAAACTGAAATGAAAGTCATGTATGATCGTAGTGTTTGGCACCTTGAAAGTTTACCCCCAAATACAACACCAATAGGTTGTAGGTGGGTATACACTGTGAAAAGAAATGACAAGGGAAAAGTTGTACGTTTTAAGGCCAGGTTAGTCGCACAGGGATTTAAACAAGTAAAAGGTGAAAGCTTTGATGAAACTTTCAGCCCTGTAGTAGACTTTGGCGTTATTCGTTTCTTCTTTTCTTTTCTAGTATCTTTGCAAGGTTGGTCACATACACAATGTGATGTTACAGGTGCATACTTATATGCTCCACTTGATGAAAACATCTACATGACTCAGCCACCAGGTTTTGTAATACCAGGATCTGAAAATAAATATTGTAAGTTAGACCGTGCTCTTTATGGCTTACACCAGAGCGGTCGGCAATGGTATTATGAAATGAATAATGTTTTAGTTGAAATTGGTTTTACTAAATTTGCTTGGTGTAATTGTACATATGTTTTTGATAATAATATTGTATTAGTTTTATATGTTGACGATTTTGTTGTTTTTGGCAAGAACCAAAGTTTAATAGATAAAGTTTTATCTCTCCTAAGAAAACGTTTTGATATTAAAGTTCTGGGGTGTACCAGAAAGCTTCTAGGAGTAGAATTTGAGGAAGAAAAGGGAAATCTGTTAATTCACCAAAATACCTATATTAGTGAAGTGTATGAAAGATTTCAGAAATTTAAAATTCCTATTTGTTCTTTGCCAATTAGTAAAGGTACTGTGTATAGTAAACAATCTTGTCCAAAAACAGAATCTGAAATTAAGGATATGTCAGTTTATCCATATCGGAATGTTCTTGGATGTCTTTCATTCCTAGCAAATAGAACACATCCAGATATTGCGTATGCAGTAAATATTCTAAGCCAGTTCCAAAGCAACCCAGGTTTAGCTCATTGGGATGGATTGTTGAAATTACTTGGTTATGTTGTGCATACAAAAGAACTGAAATTAAATCTATCTTGTAATAAACCACATCTTATAGCATTTTCTGATGCAGATTTTGCATCAAATCGAGACGATAGGACATCACTTGGTGGCCAGTTAATTTTTCTTGGCAATTCCCCCATTAGTTGGAGAACCTTTAAAGAAAAATGTGTAAGTCTCTCAACAATGGAGGCGGAATTTATTGCTATGACTGAGGCCACTAGAATACTTTTATGGTTTGATGAAATTCTAAATGAATGTTACAATTTTAAATTAATTTCTGGTAATAAGTTAAAACCTGTTTTATATGTAGATAATATTGCTACAATAGATTTTACAAAATCTCCTATTGAGAATTATAGATCAAAGCATATTGATGTGAAATTATTTTTTGTAAGGGACTTAGTATTTCGAAATAAATTTAAACTTAGTTTTATTAGAAGTAAGGATAATGTTGCAGATCCTTTTACCAAGCCACTCACTAAACAGCAACTGCAACAATTTATTTGTCAAATATTTTTAAAATGAATTATGTAAAATTATATTAGTAAAACTCCTTTTTGAAATGTCTTGAACATTGTTTTAGACATATTTGTTGTTGGGCACATTGTTTTACATGCTTATGTATATATATATTATGAAAATTGCATCTTATTATTTTTTATTAGTACTGCACATTGTTTTATATTGAAATGCACCTTGTTTTATATAAGTATATTTGTAATATGAATTCATGTGATATTTAATTATTCTTTTATTGTATCTTTATACTTAAGCAAATTAATTCCTGTCAGAGGGTGGTTAATGCCACTCGCAGGGTTATTCACAGTTGGTTAGAGCAGCTCCAAGAAGCGACTCGCAGGAGTGCAAATGTAATTGCCAGTTAACCTCCATGGGATAGTGCCCACCGTGTGGTTATTGCCATCTTATGGCTTTTTTGCAGGCATGTTAAGTATTATATTTTTGTAAGTCCCTGTTTTATTATGTTGATAATGGAAATGCCACTATGTCCCGCTTATAGTATAAAGTTTTTTTTTTCTCTCTTTAAAAATGTTAACTTAAAGTAATCTTTAAACTCATGTTTGTCACTTGTCTGTGATGTCTAATACTTCTGAATTACTGTATTGTATTGTAGTTATACTCTTTATAATAGAAATTGACGTAATTTGCATTGTATTTATATATTCTTTTCTGTATTGCAGGTACATATGTAGTTTATGTGTACATGGAGTGAGAATGGGGGCCCCCGTACAACAGTTGAAGAATAAATGTGTAGTATGATAGTGAGGAATGTGTTATTTGATTTTGAGGTTTATTTTCTGTTGTTGCGTCTGTACCTGTAATTTAAAGACTGTGAAGAACCTTTGTCAAGAAATATATGATAAATTATCCACTAGTTTATTGTAAAGTAGATTAAATTAGTGATGGAATTGGGTTGATGAATTTTAAAGAAGACTTGCTGTGTCATTTATAGATATGTTTTTTTTTTATCCATGTGGATACTGCTAGTGGAGTTAACTAGTTTTTTTTCCTCTCTTTTTCACCCAAAGTGATAAGAGGGGGGGCCATGTTGGCCTGGTAATATATTTAATCTTATCACTTTGTGCAATTTGCATATACAGTTGATATATATAAAATGTATAAACTTATTTAATTTATATGGATTGAAAGTATAAAAGGTATCAAGTCTAAAGTTTAAGTTAAACATGTTATTAAAAGAAAATATTCAGTTAATTTAAGTGAAGTAACTTTATTTATTTATTTTCTTTATTAAAATAAAATATGTTTTTGTTACTTACGGCATTTTAGCTGACAGCTTTATCTGTTCTTTAATTACTAGGAAAATATGTTGTTTTTCTTTAGCTGTGATATCATGTTACTACAGCTTACCGGTAAATGCAAATGACTGTTTACTTTATCACTCACTAGGCGGCATCAAATTTCGTGGATGAAATCATCATGCTAATTCGACGCCACGGTGATTACATCACTCTAACCACAATCCTCTCTTAATAGTATAAAAGATGTTGAGGAACGTGGCTAGGGGCGGTTCCGGCTTTTTGTTTTACTTTTACTGTTATGTACTTCATTTTCCGTTTGGTTGTTTTGTGTTAAAGTTCAGCTGTCATGTTATAGTAATAAGATATTGGAGTCTCCGGCAGTTGTTTATAATAAGTAAAAGATTTCATCGTATTAGAAGATGTATTTATAAAGTAACAGTTTTATTCTATCTTTATTTTTATATGATAAAAGCTCCATTGTCTAGTGATGAAGATTAACTGCTTATAATATGAATATAGTTTCAAAGCTGTGTACTGGCCATTGTTACAGTCAGAAGTTAATTAAATTAAATATGTTTATTTATCTATTTCCTTGTTTAATTTAAAAGTTTATATATATATATATATTTTTTTTTGTTTTATATCAATAAATTTATATTTCGTTTTTAAAACCTTCTCTGTTTTATTTACAAGTTTAGTTACAACTCATATTTTATTTTAAAAGAGAAAGCATTTAAACCAAAACGGTTCCCTGCATATAACTCTGCTAATCTGTCAATATATATTTAAGTTTATTTTTTATTTACTTTTGTGCTTTCAATAAAAGATTGGATGCTCAGTTAAAACCCGCATCCAATATCAACAGTATAAGTCAAAGTGGTTTTTTGGAGTTAAAGTGTGGTCGATCCGATTTTCACGCACAAACTTGAATCATTAAATTCAAGGCGCACATCGAAACTCGTGAATCGTCTAATCAGCCAGCGCGATACGCTCTTTTTTTCCTCCTTCCTAACCACAGATAATTCTGTGTTCCTAACTAGAAACGACTCAAACATACACCGCTCTGCGCATGCTTACTCACACACCCGGAGGCCAAGGTGAGAGCCGACACACCCCCCACTTGACGTCACGACTCTCCATCACCATTCACGATAGAGTGCAAAATAGTAGCAAAGTGAGATAAGCTAACTTCGCAGATCATTTTGTACTTAGTATTTGTTTAAGAAATGGCTGGAAAAAGAATGAAATATGATGCCGCGTTTAAATTAAAGGTTGTAGAGTTTGCGAAGAAGTCGAACAATTCTTCAGCAGGAAGGCACTTTGATGTTTCTGAAAAACTTGTGAGAGACTGGCGTAAAGCCGAAAATACTTTGAAAAATATGCCTAAAAATAAATGTGCACTAAGAACCGGCAAAACTGCGTGGCCGGAGCTGGAAGATGCCATTTTCCAGTGGGTGATTCAACAGCGCCAAAATGGATATGTCGTATCGAGAAATGCGATACGAATTCAATCGTTAAAGTGGGCAAAATTGAATGCAAACCATGCAGTTAATTTTAAAGCTACAAATAGCTGGTGCAACAGATTTATGCAGCGAAAATAGCTTAGTTTACGTGCAAAAACAAAGATTGCACAAAAACTTCCAAAAGAACTGGAAGAAAAAATTTCAAAATTTCAAAAATTTGTAATTAATTTGCGTAAAAAACATGATTACCCTCTCGGCATGATTGGGAATATGGATGAAACACCGGTGAATTTCGACATGCCGAGCAATAAGACTGTAAATGTAAAAGGTGAAAAAACAATCCTGATTCAAACAACAGGGAATGAAAAGAGGAGATTTACTGTTGTTTTGGCATGTATGGCTGACGGTAAAAAACTTCAGCCAATGGTTATTTTTAAAAGAAAGACAATGCCAAAAGTTAAATTTCCTCCTGGGATTTTTGTTCATGTCCATAAAAATGGCTGGATGGATGAGGAAGGAATTGCCTTATGGCTAAAAAATGTTTGGAATAAACGTACGAAATGCGGGAAATCCCGTAGTCTTCTGGTTTGGGATATGTTCAGGCCCCATAAATCCGAAACTACAAAGAAACGCCTTCAGCGATTTGAAACGGACATAGCTGTTATTCCAGGGGGATTAACTTCTGTTCTTCAGCCATTAGATGTTAGTTTAAATAAACCTTTTAAAGATGCGCTAAGAGAACAGTGGAACCAGTGGATGATCGATGGTGAGAAAACATACACGGAAAAGGGAAATATGCGTGCCGTGCCGCTTGAAACTGTTAATAGTAAACCTATAGTTTGCCGTTTTTTCTTATCGTTATGCTAATTAAATATATTAAAAATTAATCACTCTTAAAATAAAGCTTAAAGAAAAAAAAAACGTTAGTTGAAAAAAATTAAACATTTATTAAAAATCCTAATTTCCTTTTAATATATTTTCTACTTACCAGGAAAATAAATATATCGTTCAATGAAATGCTATATTAAAGAGCTTTCAAATTTAAATCATCCATTTGAATTTTTCAAACGCGAAACGTAAACAATAGCTAACCTTCCGGAAGTTCCGACTGAGCCAAGTTTCAAAAATCTGCATAAAACATCTCTAAGAACGATAGCCGAAGTCTACGCACGCGCCGCGTCGGCACATGCCCCGACGTACGTCCGGAAGATCACTTCGTTTCTCCCGCGAAGCTATAAATAGCGAACGCCGATGGTAGTGGGTGTTCGTGGTTGCCTTTGATTGTGCTCTTGCCCCTGTTCATTTTTCGCCGATGCCGGCTTCATAAGATATCGCCGTAATATGTGGCGTTTATTTTTATATTCAAATAAAATCTTTTCATTTTTAGTTAGTTATAACTCACGTTAATCCTTTTTGTGAGTTCGAAATTTAAATGAAAGTTATAAGTGTTAATATCGCGACAATAACAAGTGGAACGTCACGCCGTCAACATAAGTTTCACCAGTTCTTTGAAAAAGGAACTTAATTGTCTTTTTCTGCAACCTACATTGGGAAATAAAAATATGTCAAATATTGTCTTCTTACTCACCTTGTTTGTCATCCAGCATCTGCTTTGGTATGTTTGTTCATAAAAATATTTGTCTACTTTAATTATCTTATTGTTATTCATATAAACTTATTGTTATATTTATATAAACTTTTTGTTGAATTTATTGTTTCAATTAAAACACAAATTAAATTAAAATTTGTTATGGTCATTTATTTAACAATTTCTACATATTTATCTTTCAGCATATTTACTTACTCTAGCTTCCATTTTATCAAATTCATTTAATTAACTTTAAATGTTGTTAAGCTGGTGTTTATGTCTAGAGTAGGCTCCTCTGCTAATTCACTTAGCCTTGGATCTACTTCACACCAGCTAACAAGAGAAATAAAAAGTGGTTATGGGCTTTTCCTTTTTCAGCATGTAAATATGCTGGCCCTTTCATAAATTAATGTTTTTCTGTTTTGTTTGAAAAATAAATTGAAAGTTAAATTTTTTTTTGCATTTATAGTAAATTTTTGAAACAAGAAATTGTTTGAATTTAGATTAAAAGTTGTTTAATGTTAATAAATGAAAATCTTGAATGTTTTGTTTAATTTAAGTAATGATGACCATTTTGTTGCATAGTGTTGAGGGAATATTGTAAAAAAAAATTTTTTCAGTAAAGTAGAAAAAAAACTTTTTGAAATTTCATATATATATATTTGAATAAATTTTCAAGTAATAAATGAATTTACCGAATGTTTAATTCGGGGGGGCAAAGGTTTTTATAAGAAAAATTGTGATATTTTTGATATATTATATTTTTAAATTGTTTGAACCATAATTATACAATTTTTTTTACTCAAAAATGGCTGTCAACAATTTACATTCTATTCCCAAACTGAATGCGATTAATTTCGAGGAATGGAGGAGTGACATTAAATTTGTTCTTCTTGACCGGGGACTCTGGGACATAGTTGTTGGTACGGAAACAGCCCCAGTTTTGGCTGATGACAGAAGCAATGCTTCTGCTGTTAATAAATTTAAGTCTAGAGCTAATGCTGCTTTAGCTGCCTTATACTTAAATATAGAAACTGAGTATAGGAAAATTGTAGAAAACGAGGATGACCCCGTAAAGGCATGGAATTTAATTAACAAAAGTTTTGTTCCAGATACTCGTGCACAGCACATGAGTTTATTTTCTGAGCTGTGTGATTGCAAAATATTACCTGGTGAGGGTGTAAATGTCTTTGCGTCCCGGGTCATGAGGATATTTAAACAAATAGAAAATTCTAAGGGGGGACTGACGGAAATTTTTGCATCTTATCAATTGTTACGTTATCTCCCATCATATTTCGACGGTATCGTTCAAAACATACTAAGAGGGGAAGATGATAAATTTACATTCAATGAAATTGTAACTTGCTTGGTAGCCGAGGAAACTAGGCTAAATTTAAGAAATAAAGATAATGAATTAAGTAAAGCTAAAATTTCTGCTCAGTTTTCTCATCTAAATGATACAGGTAAAAATAAGCTTCTAAAACAAAAATTAATTTGTACATTTTGTCATAAGAATGGCCATGCTAGAGAAAATTGTTTTTCTCTCAATAGAAGTAAAAATGTTGACTTTAAACCCTCTTTTCAAAACCAAAACTTACCTTCTCAGAATTTCAGTCCTAAGAAGTCCTTCCAATCAAGAGGTAGGCAGAGTCGAAAAAAATCTTCATATCAATCTAGATCAAATTCTAAGACCCGTAATAGTAGTAGGGATTCAAATTCATCTTACTACATTACTGAGGCCAGTTTAGCTCAGCAAACAAATGAATCAGATTGGGTATTCGATTCTGCCGCGTCTCATCATTTTAGTAAAGACCGTGAACTTTTCACATCATTTAAACCTCAACAAAATGAAGAGATGGCTGTAGCCATGGAAGGCATCACTTTGCCAATCGAAGGAAAAGGAGACATTAAATTGCGTTTTGGCCAAAGAAATTTTACTTTAAAGGGAGTGATGTATTCATCAAAGCTTAGGAGAAACCTTATATCAGGGCCACAACTTGACAAAGAAGGTCTACAGTTTATTGGGGGAAGAGGCGAAGTCAAAATTACGTCTAATGATAATATAATGTTCAGAGCAAAATTAAAAAGTGGTGTTTATCGTGTCCAAGCAAAAATCCCAAAATCTATAAAACAACATGTAACTTTTGAAGCCTCCACAACATCTTCAAAAGAACAGGAAGTTCTAAACCTGTGGCATAAGAGATGCGCTCATGTAAATCCTCAAACTTTGACGCATACAAGTAATAAGAGGGGTGCAAAGGGATTACCATTCTTAAAGGGACATACAGAATTTTTTTGTGAAGATTGCAGGTTGAATAAATTTAAACGCACTTCATTTAAATACAGAAACTTTGTTCGATCCAAGAGACCCTTAGAACTGTTATATACAGATGTTTGGGGACCATGTCAAGTAAGAGGCAAACATGGAGAACGATATTTTCTATCAATCATGGACGATTATTCCCGTAAAGTATTCATTTATCCTATAGTCCAAAAATCTGAAGTAGCTGAAACCTTAATTAATCACATCAAAAGGGCAGAAAGATTTATAGGTAAACCTTTAATAGCTATCCGCTCAGATAATGGAACAGAGTTTGTCAACAAAGAATTTTCAACATTTTGTCAGGAAAAAGGCATCAAACATGAACTAACAAACACGTTCACTCCAGAACAAAACGGTGCTATTGAGCGTTATAACCAAACTGTTATTAATGGAGCCCGTACATCATTATATGAAAGTGGTTTAGACTTTTGTTTTTGGCCAGAAGCCGTTTCACATTTCAATTATGCCTGGAACAGACTATGCCATAAAGATTTTGAAAAATCACCATTCGAATTGTACGGTGGAAGAAAACCATCAATCAGACACCTTAAACCATTTGGATGTGTAGCTTATGTAGGACTGGCAAAACAAAGAAGACAGAAACTGGATCCAAAAGCTGTGAAAGGTTATCTAGTTGGATATGCACACCATACAAGAGGATACCGTATTTGGATCCCAGAACAAAATAAAATAGTAGAATCTTTAACCCATTTCTTACCATGATCCCCATTTGGGGATCATAGATAATTTTAATGTTCTTCACTCTAATTTCAGATTTTTCGCTTATTTTTAAAGTTGTATATTCACACTAAAGTCTACTCTTAATATATATAGCGAAAATTTTATGAGTTGCTGAAAAAAAACTATATATATATAACTTTCTTTAAAAGAATCGTTCGTAAATTACATATTTTTAGATGTATCAGTTTACTAAGATAATATCTGATACTTTATATTGAAATAATTATTTTTTTCTTATAGAGAATATGCCTGCATGTGTTCTAAATAATATGACATGAAAAATGTTCAAATTGTTTTTATTATAATTTGACCACAGCGAAAATACAGTGATCCCCATTTGGGGCTCACGGGTATTGTGATGTAAAAAAATTTCCTATTTACATTGAAATAGAACTTACCTTTTTCTTAAGATATTTGGAAAATGTCTCTAGAAATTTCATAAAGGGCGTTTCCTTGAAAAATGTGAAATGTGTGAGTTACAATAATACAAAAGAAACAGGAAGAGATAGGGCCGGAAGGGGAAGAAGGGGAGGGAACAATAAGCAGGTGTTGGCATTGTGAATCCTCAAAGCTATTTCCCCATCAAAGAGTAAAATGGAGACACTAACAATACAGGGTGTGGTAGATAAGTAATGAGACTGGCCGCCGCGCGGCGACCCAGTCGCTCGCAGTGCGGTCTGCACCTGCAGGTCACGTGGTGGGGGATCTGAGCTAACGATAGAACCGGTTCGCAGTCGCGTCGGAGCTGTGGCGCAGTGAGGGTCGAGCTTCGCGTATTAGTTGTTTGTGTGCACGTGACACTTGTGAAAATGGATCGCTCGATAGAACAGCGGTATGCAATCAAATTTTGCTTTCGCTTGGGAAAAACTGCTTCGGAAACTTTTGGACATTCCAATACGACCCGGAGACGAAAGCCCAGAGCTTGGAGTGGCACACACCGGCATTCCCGCGGCCGAAGAAAGCAAGAATGTCAAAGTCCCGCGTCAAGACAATGCTGATTGTGTTTTTCGACAAGCGGGGGTTAATTCACAAAGAGTTTGTCCCTCAGGGGAAAACTGTGAATGCCGAATTCTACAAAGAAGTCCTTCAGCGATTGCACAGAGCCGTCAAACGGAAGCGACAGGACCTTGCTCAACGCTGGCGTCTCCACCACGACAACACTTCGGCGCACACAGCGTTCCTCGTGACCTCCTACTTGACCCGAATTGGAGTTGAAGTTCTGCCACAGCCACCATACAGCCCTGACTTGAGTCCTCCTGATTTCTTCCTATTTCCGAAGGTCAAAAGATGCCTGAAGGGTCATCGTTTCGACGATATTCCGAACATCCAACGTGCTGTCACGAAGGCACTAACTGGGATAACTCCAACGGACTACAGTGGGGCCTATGAAGCTTGGAAAACGCGCTGGCAACGTTGTGTCGACGCCCAAGGCGAGTACTTTGAAGAATATTAACGTTTTGTACAAATCGGATCAATAAATTTGTTTTTCTAGACTGAGTCTCATTACTTATCTACCACACCCTGTAACTGATAAGCAGAAAAGGGGGGGGGGGAGAAAAAGGATTTTTGTACAGGTGTTCTGAATTATACATGTTCTTAGTTGTTGGTGTGAATTCTCTTCACACATGTTTTTTTCAGTGTTGTTACAGAGTCTTTTCTGCTTTGAATTACCTTGCAATACGTAGTACGATTTTCATAAATACATAATAACTGTACTATTCTCATTTGTATTTATACAAATATTTGTTATTTATATTATATTTGGATGATCATGAGTTGCAAAAAATTTTCAACTCTAAGAGAGCTTGAAGAATATTGGGACAATAACCTTGATTTGACAGATGATGAAGATATTGATGGTACTATTGATATAGTTGAATTACCACCAGATACAGCGGATGCTGTTTCTGATATGGAAGATATAGATGAAAACGAATTAGAGGATACCATACCAAATGATGTTCCAGGTTCCTTAGAAATACATGGCGGGAAGTGTAATGAAGAAGTTGCGATTCCAAGAAAAAAGAAATCTAAAACAGAAAAACCTGCATCGAAATGGATTAGAAAACACGCATCATTCAATAATTCTAGTTATGGAGAAGAAGAATGCAAGAAGCGTGAAATGAATATGATTGAAAAAGTAAAAGGTAAAACACCAGTAGAAATTTTTGAAATGTTCTTTACAAATGAACTGGTAAATCATATCGTAAAAGAAAGCATATCTTATGCTGCTCAAAATAATCGTCACGAATTTACACTCTCTCAAGACTGTTTGAAAAATTTTTTAGGAATCTTACTGTTAACTGGATATCACTCCTTACCTCAAGAGAAAATGTATTGGTCAGAAGAAGAAGACATAAATGTAGCAGTTGTGCGAAAATGCATGCCGAAAAACCGTTATATGGAAATAAAGAGAAACCTACATTTTAGTGACAATACAAACATACCAATGATAAATGGAACTAAAGACAGATTATTTAAAATACGACCAATTATTGATGAGCTAAATAAAAATTTTATGCAGTTTGGAGTATTTTCGCATAATATTTGTATTGATGAGCAAATGGTGCGTTATTATGGACATCATTTTTTGAAACAATTTATTAGAGGCAAACCCATCCGCTTTGGATTCAAGCAATGGGCAATGTGTTGTGGTGTGACAGGATATTGCTATAATGCCGAAGTCTATGAAGGTAAGATAAGTAACAATTCAGAAACGAATACGAATGGATTAGGAATGTCTGTAATACTGAATAAAATAGCAATCATTGATAAACCAGAAGAACATTGCTTTTATTTTGATAATTTTTTCACAAGCTTTGATTTGATGAAAAATTTAAAAGAGAGAAATATATCTGCCACAGGAACGGTGAGATATAACAGGATGAATAATTGCTCTATAAAACCAGATAAAGAAATGAAAAAGGAATTTCGAGGGTCTTTCGATTATAGATATGATGAATTGAATGGAATATTTGGACTTGTTTGGAAAGACAACAGTTGTGTTAGAATGTTATCTAATCATTTAGAAATACTACCATTAGGACGTGTGTCAAGATGGTCTAGAACTGACAAAAAACAAATATCAATTCCACAGCCTAACGCCATAACAAACTATAATAAGAACATGGGTGGTGTTGACAAGCTTGATTGGAATATACAAAAGTACAGAATAAGAATCAGGGGCAAAAAATGGTACTTTCCCATTTTTACTAATGCAGTGGATATGGCCCTTGTTAATGCTCATACTGTGTACAACATTGGTAATGAAAAAATGCCATTATTAAATTTCAGAAGAGAAGTTGCACGATTTTATTTGAATTTACATTCTCTTTCTGATCCAAAAAACAGTGGAAGGCCATCATATAGCATGGCTGCCGAGAAACGTGTACCAGAGAATGTGAGAAAAAGTATTGAAGGACATTATTTAGAAAGAACACTAAATGGAAAACAGAGAAAATGTGCAGTTTGCAAAAAAAATGTTCGGAAACAATGTGTAAAGTGTGATGTTGGATTACATGTAGAATGCGTTATTAAATGGCATTCATAAAAATGTTATGATTATTTTACATGCAATGTACCGTAATCCCCAAATGGGGATCGAGTTTTAAATCAATAAAAATCATATATTTATTTCCAGTATCATAAAATTTAATTAACCATGTCTGTTTACATGCTAAAAAGTAACAAAATTTTAAAAAAATAATTAAAAAAAAAATCTGGTACTTAATGGGTTAAAGGTCACATTTAAAGAAGATCGTTTGTTCAAAACAGAAGCAAGTGGAGCAGTGCTGGGCACCATCAACCAGCATTACACAATTCAAGATGTATTTCCAAAGGGTAGTGACGATGATTCTGATGAAGAGGCTGTTGACGAAACTCCTGAAATAGAGTCCAGCGTACCGTCTGAATTATCTGACACTGAGGAATCCTCAGATGATGAAAAACCTGCTCAATCATTAAAGAACATAAAGTTTGAAAGAAAACAAGTTTTAAGAAGTGATAAATCCAGAACAGACGTATACTACTATCCCGAAAATACAAGAACAAGATTAAGATCCCATAGAGATGTTAGAAAATATTGCCAAGAAAACAAAATCAAGTATGACCCCACTAAATTTTCATTCACTCCAATAGAAGAATCTGACTCAGACACAAATGCCAATTTTTGTCATAATTCCTCTTGACTAGAATTAATTATACCAAGAACTTTCAAACAAGCCCAAAAATCAGACCAGTTTCAAGAATGGCTAGAAGCAATGAAAACCGAAATAAAAACCATCCAAGAACGAAAGGTTTGGCATCTTGTAAAACCTCCTCAAAATAAGCAAATAATTGGATGTCGCTGGGTATATGCAATAAAACGAGATGAAGAAGGTCGAATTGCTAAATTCAAGGCAAGGCTTGTAGCTCAAGGTTACGCTCAAGTAAAAGGCGAGAGTTACGAAGAAACTTTTAGTCCTGTTATAAACTTCGATCTAATTCGTTTTTTCTTTTCACTTTTGGTAGTGCAGCACAAGTGGAATCACGTACAATGTGATGTCACTGGCGCATACCTATATGCTCCGCTAGAAGATGAAATATACATGCAGCAACCACCTGGTTTTATTAAACAAGGAGAAGAGAAGTTAGTTTGCAAGCTCGACAAAGCTCTCTATGGCCTTCACCAAAGTGGACGAGCATGGTTTTACGAAATTGACAGAGTTTTATCAAATATCGGTTTTATTAAATTTACTTCTTGCAACTGTGTTTATACATTCAAATTTCAAGTTATCCTATTATTATATGTTGATGACATGGTTTTATTTGGTAAAAGTAAAATGTTTTTAGAGGAAGCCATTAATGTTTTAAAACAAAAATTCAAATTAAAAATTTTGGGAAGGACAAAGAAACTACTTGGAGTAGAATTTGTTGAAATTGACTCAAAGCTATTCATTCATCAAGAAAGCTATATTCAAGAAATATGCAGTCGTTTTAATAGTTTTAACCCTCCAATTTCATCCTTACCAATCAGCAAAGGCTGTATTTACTCAAAATCAAGCTGTCCTCAAACCGAAGAAGAAACCAAAGAAATGACAAAGTATCCATATCGCAATATTCTAGGGTGTTTATCATATTTATCTAACAGAACAAGACCTGATATAGCATATGCCGTCAATATCTATAGCCAATTCCAATCGAATCCAGGAATTCATCACTGGAATGGGTTGATCAAACTACTGGGATATGTAAAGAAAACCAGCCAATTAAAATTAAAACTTTCATGTGCTGATTCACAGCTCGTAGCCTACACAGACGCCGACTTTGCTTCAAATCGTGATGATCGGACATCCATAGGTGGACAAATAGTATTTCTAGATAGTAGCCCCATCAGTTGGAGGACCTTTAAAGAGAAGGCTGTTAGTTTATCCACTATGGAATCTGAGTTCATTGCCGCTACAGAAGCAGCAAAAGAAATTGTCTGGCTAGATCGAATTCTAGAAGAATGCCAAAACATGAAGATTATAAAAAATAAGAAAATCTCAAAATTACTAATTGACAATATGGCTGCCATAGACTTTATTAAATCTCCTATAGAGAATAATAGAAGCAAACATATAGAGGTCAAATTATATTTTATTAGAGATCTTGTTATCAAAAATATTTTTGAATTAGTTTTCATTCGTAGCAAATTAAATTTGGCTGACATATTTACTAAGCCACAAACTAAATTTGAATTACAAAAATTTGTGAAAAATCTTTTCTTCGAAAATGTTTCAAAAGTTAATCTTAAATTTTCAATTTCAAATTTTTCTATGAATTTATAAAATTTAAAAATGTAATTTTTCTAAAATTTTCTTTATGAATTCAAATCCTTAATGAATTCAAACTTTTTTTTAAGAATTCAAAATTTATGAATTCAAAAATTTAAACTTTTCTATGAATTCAAATGTTTCCTTGAATTCGAGAAAAAAAAAAATTCAAATTTTGCAAGTTAAGCAAAATCTTTCCAGGTTTAGGCTGGAAGTTTTTTTTGAGAATTTCAATTCTCATTCTTTCGTTGACAGTAAGTCAATTTTTTTTTATTCAATTGCTCACAGCAATTTTTGTTAATCTCTCTCTCTCTCTCCTCTCCATTCCCGAAATAATCCATTCTGTTCTTTTTGTTAAATATTTGTATGTAATTTATACTTTTATATTGTAAGAAAGAATTGTGTTTATACATATATTTATAATATTGAATGTGATTATACTCATGTTATATTTGTTGTTAAACTTATTATACAAATAATTCATTGTATGAATTTCTTTTCTACAGTTTTTTTTAAAAGAGCATGTTAAAAATCTTTTCAAAACTGGAGAAGAGGTTTGAGTAAACAGGTATATGTTATTTGTGTTTCAAAAACAAATTGTTTTGTAGATCACCTCTATCCAGATATTGATCTCTGTTGCTGTGCAGCTGAAGATTAAACCTAATTGTTTTTTTTTTAGTTCTGAAGAAACTGTTAAACTGATTAGTCACAGTAGTATGATTATGTAATTTGTGCAAAGTTTTGCTGGATGTTTTTTTTTATTAACTTTCTTAAGCTTAAAAGTGCAAACGATAAGAGGGGGGGCCTTGTTAATAGTAAACCTATAGTTTGCCGTTTTTTCTTATCGTTATGCTAATTAAATATATTAAAAATTAATCACTCTTAAAATAAAGCTTAAAGAAAAAAAAAACGTTAGTTGAAAAAAATTAAACATTTATTAAAAATCCTAATTTCCTTTTAATATATTTTCTACTTACCAGGAAAATAAATATATCGTTCAATGAAATGCTATATTAAAGAGCTTTCAAATTTAAATCATCCATTTGAATTTTTCAAACGCGAAACGTAAACAATAGCTAACCTTCCGGAAGTTCCGACTGAGCCAAGTTTCAAAAATTTGCATAAAACATCTCTAAGAACGATAGCCGAAGTCTACGCATGCGCCGCGTCGGCACATGCCCCGACGTACGTCCGGAAGATCACTTCGTTTCTCCCGCGAAGCTATAAATAGCGAACGCCGATGGTAGTGGGTGTTCGTGGTTGCCTTTGCTTGTGCTCTTGCCCTTGCCTCTGTTCATTTTTCGCCGATGCCGGCTTCATAAGATATCGCCGTAATATGTGGCGTTTATTTTTATATTCAAATAAAATCTTTTCATTTTTAGTTAGTTATAACTCACGTTAATCCTTTTTGTGAGTTCGAAATTTAAATGAAAGTTATAAGTGTTAATATCGCGACAATAACAAGTGGAACGTCACGCCGTCAACATAAGTTTCACCAGTTCTTTGAAAAAGGAACTTAATTGTCTTTTTCTGCAACCTACATTGGGAAATAAAAATATGTCAAATATTGTCTTCTTACTCACCTTGTTTGTCATCCAGCATCTGCTTTGGTATGTTTGTTCATAAAAATATTTGTCTACTTTAATTATCTTATTGTTATTCATATAAACTTATTGTTATATTTATATAAACTTTTTGTTGAATTTATTGTTTCAATTAAAACACAAATTAAATTAAAATTTGTTATGGTCATTTATTTAACAATTTCTACATATTTATCTTTCAGCATATTTACTTACTCTAGCTTCCATTTTATCAAATTCATTTAATTAACTTTAAATGTTGTTAAGCTGGTGTTTATGTCTAGAGTAGGCTCCTCTGCTAATTCACTTAGCCTTGGATCTACTTCACACCAGCTAACAGAAACACTGTGCTGTTTTATTTTAAAAGCGTGGAATGCGGTAAAGACAGATTCTGTAGTAAAGGCATTTAAAAAATGTGGTATTTCAAATGCAATGGATGGAACTGAAGATGATTGCCTGTGGCAATCAGATGACAGTGGTTCGGACTCCGAAGCTATGAACAGTGACAATGAGTGGGACCCATACGATATTGATTACAAAGATGCATCAAATGGTATTTTGAAATTAATTTTCGACAGCGATAGTGATGATGCTGAAATTTCTGGCCTTTGAATATCCTTTTGTTTTATTTTTTAATGTATTTGTGTTTTACGTATATTATAATGTTTGTACTAATGCAAAAGATCGATGCATCTAAATTTTTTTTTGTGAAACTTTTGCTGTTGTGTTTTATATTCGCCGTATAAGTCGATAGCGATTTTTGAAGGAATTTTTTTGCTTTTTACCCTCGACTTATACGCCGGAAAATACGGTAGATTCAAATTTATACAGGTTATAAAACGGTTATTTGAACAGTTCTTTTAAGAGGGTGACGACTACTGGTGTAGATTTCAGGGGTGATGAGCACTGGTGTCGTTGCCTTATATGCATGAGAACATCACTTTTGATTACTACTATTGTTTTTTTCTATCTTGCATGTTGTCATTTTTCCTACAGAAAAGTTTGCTTTCTTTGCAAAAAGTTAAAAATAATTATAGTGAAAAAATTTATTTTGATTATAGTCATCTACCATCATACTTAGTTTTTGATTTTGTTTTACAGGAAACTGACAAGATGGTTAGAAATTATGTAAAAAAACACACAGGGCAAGAAATAGTAGAAGAGGATATGGAAAAAGCCATGAAAGCTGTGATTGAACAGCAAATGCCATTGAGGCATGCAGCAGATATATATATGGAATTAAGCATACATCATTATTTTACAGAGTTAAAAAGGCAAAAAATGCAGACAGAAGAAAATATTAATAGTGCACCTAATAAGTGTTCCACAAAATACACATTTCGTCAAGTATTTACGACTGAACAAGAAAATTTGCTTCAAGAATATATTTTGAGGTGTTCCAAGATTAATTATAGGTTGACATATCATCAGATTAGAGTACTAGCATTTGAATATGCAGCAAAAATTGGTTGTTCTTTTCCCTCAAGTTCGAACGAGAACATCATAGCTGGCATTGATTGGATGAAAGGCTTTATGAAATGGTACTCTGCGTTATCATTAAGAAAGCCTGAGAATACAAGCTTGTCTCTAAGTACAAGTTTTAATAAGCATAATGTTGCTTTATTTCAAGAAAACTTAGCTGCAACATTGAAGCTACATCCATTTTCTGCTGACAGAATCTTGAATCTTGATGAAACTGGGACAACTGTCATTCAAGCTTCAAATATTGTAGCTAAAACAGGTACTAAACGGGTTGGCCAAGCTGTTTCTGCTGAGCGTGGAACGTTAATAACAATGTGTGGAATTGTTACTGCTTAAGGAAATACAGTTCCTCCTGTGTTTATATTCCCCAGGGCTAGAATGCATGAATCTTTAATGCATGCAGCACCCATTGGGAGTTCGGGTTTGACAAATAGTCCCAGCAATGGGTGGATGACAGCTGCTTTATTTATAAAAACTCTTGAACATATCCAAAAGCATACAAGATGTTCAAAAGATGATCCAATTCTTGTTGTGATGGATAACCATGAAGCACATTGTTCTCTTGATGCTGTTATTTATGCCAAAGAACATGGACTTGTGTTATTAACAATTCCCCCTCATTGCACACATAGGTTGCAACCTTCAGATGTTTCAGTAATGGGAGTTTCAAATCTAATTTGATGGTGGTATTCAATGACTGGATGATTGCAAATCCTGGACGGACAATAATAATTCAAGATTTAGCAGCTCTGTCTAACAAGGCCTATACTCTGTCATTTACAATGGCAAACATTATTTCTGATTTTCGTAAAACTGGGATTTATCCATATTCTACAACCGTTTTTAGAGAAAATGATTTTGAGCCTGCTTTTGTGACAAATAGACCAATGTCTGAAATTCCATATGTGCTAGAACAATCTGCACATAATGACACTGCCGAAAAAACTTATAAATTGATTCATTACAGAAGTTTTAATTTCCATGTCTGATGTGAATTTTGAACTGCTTTCATTACTTTAATTATAATCACCCTGTGTATTTAGAATAAAGTTACAATTTCAAAATGCTATAATTTTAAAACTACCCATCAGAGTGTTTTGATATTTTACGAGAGTAATCGTGATGTAATAAAATTTTGTTTGGCAAAAGAAAAAAAAAATAGTTCCAAAATTAATAGTTAATTATCTATAAAGTATTTGATTCATAAAGCTCCTCTTTTTCTCTTTTCACTATGACTGTTTCTGCTGTAAACACGTTTTCTTGTCTTTTTGCGAAAAAAATTATAGTAAACCCTTGAAGTCTATTGTTTTCTGCTATGCCACTGTGTATCTAACAACATTCCTGTGTTTAATGAGTCCATTTAGGCATTTCCCTTGACATAACCCTGGCAGCGCCATCAATAGGAACATGTTGGAATTACTTTTTTCCTCCCCCACACAAAATTTCATTGCCTCACGATTGCTCTGGTAAAATATGAAATTGCTCTGATGGGTAGTTTTAAAAATATAGCGTTTTGAAAATATCTCTCTAAATAGAGGATCAACTTATACACGAGTATTTATGGTAATATTGCTAAGCGAAATTACTTCAAGAACTCAAGTGATGTGGTTTTGGGGTTAAGGATGATAATATACTCGTGAACCCAAGCCTGGGTAAAATGCCTTATCTTTAGGTCTTTCTAAAGGATCCTAGCCTGTATTTCTAAGTTTTAGAAAAGAGAGGGAAAAAAAAAAACAGAATATCTCAAATGTCAGGGCCGGCGAGTGTGACTTAGGTTCAAATGCGTCACCTCCCGTCTACCAGCTTTAAGAACAGAACGTCTCAGTCACTAATAGGGATCAAGTGTTATTACATTATTCTGTTTGTGATCAGTCCACAGCATACAGAAATAAATTTGTTTTGGCTGATCTAACATACACGATAATAAATAGGTCTTCTCCCTTTCTTTTCCAGATGTTATGGCAAGGTATATGATATTATTAAGGGAGAGGGAGGGGGCACGCAGCGCTATTTTGAACATCTATGATAATTACAGAATGAAGATAGTTCTGCAAAATAACGGATAATATTTCTCAGTGGCAGATCAAATGTGCACACAGCTAAAAGTAAACAAACAGACAGAGAGAGAGAGGCTGACTGTAAGAGGCTGATCATCTGCTTGTTGTTTAGAAAGGAAAGGACAGAAGATTTATCAATTCTTTGCCATTTAAAGGGGGGAGTAGAAAACATCAAGACATTCGGGCTACATGAGATTTCGGGTTAATTAAATGCCGAGGAGCAGAGATTTTACTCTGTTTTAAAAAGTTAATTATAAATATAACAAGTAGTAAAAATTTATATATTTAAATAGTTTAACTGCAAGCTTAACTGCAAAAATTCAGGGGTTTTTTTTTTTCTTTCTTCTGAATTAATATAAAATGTACTATCAATTACTAAAGGAAAATTGAAAAGTACCTAGTCAGATTTATGCTTTTTTTTTCCTTCCCCACCTCTTCACATATTACTTGATTCCTCAAGTAAATATAAAAGATTATTATTTTTTTTTACATTTTTTTGCCAAATCATTTTTCCTGTAATACGTCTTTTTAGTAGTGCGTAAAAAGCAGACGATTTTTAAGTTTTTCCAACTTTGTTGCTAAGCTGTTACGTGTTTCAGATTTATTATTGTTCCAAACCTAAGTTTGTCAGTTCTAAAAACAATTTTTTTAAACAGTTTTAAATACTATAAGATAAAAATAAGTATCTTTTAAGGTACAAGTATAAAAAAAGTAAGAAGTTTTTAAGGACTTCCTAGAATATTTAAGGACTTTTTAAGCACCTGTATGAACCATGTTAGAAGAATCAAGATTTGGTGAGCAAAATTGAAAACACAAACAAACCAGAGCACTTTTCATCATGTAACCCTTGCTAAAAAACTTGCAGCCTGCTGAGGCCCCGTTCTGCAGAAAATTGCTGGTGATCGGCTGGGTGCCCAGTAGCAGAAAATTTTCTGTCAATCTGCGACAACTATTTAGGCATTAGAAAATAATCTGCAACACTGTAAATAACAGAAAAAAAGCTTGCGAGATTCATTATTAAGTATTTCTGTCAGAAGTTCGTATTTATGTAATACTAATAAACTTTGCTTGTCACTATAATTAAATAAATCTTCAAAAAAATTTAATCACTATTTTATTTTATTTTTATTTAATCATTTTATTAAAAAATCCTTTAAAATCATTCTTTACCTCAGTTCAGGTAGCATCTTCAATGAGCATTTTAAATTGGGTATTTATCGGACAACAAAAGCTGCTATTATTCAAGAACTAAGATTTGGCTGTATCTCAGCACTTATTGGCACCATGTATTTTATATCTCTCGCTCGTTCTACTATATTATCATTTGATTATTTGATTTTGACTTACAATTAAAAAAGAAAAATAAGAGAGAGAGAAGCTATTCCTTTCAAATGAATTATATAAGCAAAAAATTAAAAATAAAAATAAAATGAATTTTAATTAAACTTAAATTGTAATCAGTTTAGTCATTTCTACTATACTAGCAAAGCCCCGGTTCGGGAACGAACCGAATTCCGATAGCTGGAAAAATTTCAAAATCAAACTCAAAATGTACAAAACTCGGCCTGATGCTGCCTGCGTGCCAATAGATCAAAGTTTATTAACAAAACCATTTTTTAATTCATGAAATCAATGAAGGTAGTGAATCAACGAAGGCTTTTCTCGCTTCGCTGGTCGCTATATTTAAAGGAAATTCTTTTCTATATCGCTTTACAAACAAAAAAATTTAAAGAAATCATGAAATTGCTTTAAAGCCCGCTTTGGTTTCCTGTTGGTTTATGTTATTATTATTTTTTTGTTGTTGTTTGTTTGTTTCTTTTTGTTTTCCTTTCCTTTCCATATTTACTGAATTGGATTCTTTGTTTTCAATATCACGTGATTGAGCAGACGACTATTTATTTAACGTTCATTTATATTTCCATTAATTTTTGAAACTCTCATGCAACTTTATCTAAATTGTTTTTTTTTTACTCCATTTTCAATTTTCATTTTTTCATGAGCATGAGTAAAATATTTTATAATTTTTTGCGTGAAAGCATAGTTCATTTTATGTTTGGAAAAAAAAAAAAAATAGTACTTTTTTTTTCATTTTAGCAACAATTAAAATTTTAAATGTCCACATTTAAAGCTTTTACCAGGTTATTATTTTCACATTTTAATTAATTTTAAAAAATCTAATCAAGATTTCGTTAGAAAAAAGGTACCAAATGAAAGGGACATTTATTCTGAATCCATCAGTTTAATTAACTTATCGATCGAACAATTAGATTTTTTAAATTAACTAAAGTATGAAAAGCTGGTGGCAACAACACACAGACAAACAGAAAAAAATCTCTCTTTAAAGATTTCCTTTCAAATGAATGAATTAATTAAATGAAAAATATTCTGCTGTGCCACTTACACGACTTTCTCTTACCCTGCATTTCAATACTAAAAAAGATAGATTGCAGATAAAGTTGTGAGATCAATGCGGTAATAAAAATCAATATATTTTTAAAATAATCTAAAATAGATTTAGGAGCAGTTTTATTTCACATTCTGAATCCCCTTTTAACACAGCCCCCTGTTTAATTATAATGCCTACATTTACTTTATTTTATATATTTTTTAAAGGCTGTAATTAGTTTGCATTCAAACTTGCCAACCTTAATAAAAATTTTCAAGTGGCAATCCAGTATGAATCTAAAAATACTAAATTTGAATATGATATAAATACAGATCAACTGCTAAAAATTAGACTTTCACATTCAGGGCATCTCAAAACATGATATTATATTAAAAAAAAAAAAAAAAAAAAAAAAAAATAGAACTTAAAAGAATACTTTGTTAAAACTTAAAAAAACTTTTAAAAAAAATACTTTGTTAGGTGTAAAAAAATTAATTATCCTTCCAGTGCAGTGTTCATCAACATAGTAAAATGTAGCAAATCACTTATATTACCATCAATTATATTCAACAGAAAAGAACGTTAAGCTTAATTTTGAGTATCCTGTATATTGTCTATAAACTATATGCACATCACATTTATTTTTATACGAAAAACTTGGAACATAAAATGAAATACATTTCAGCCATTTCGAAGTATAGCCTCAACCTATCCAAATACTTTAGGTAATTCTTTAAACAACTATCTGTTTGGTCCCTGATTGTTAGCATGGGGGGGAGAAATTACAAAAAATTATTATGAGTGAGATATTGAACCTACTTCAATATAGGTTCTAGAATCTAATATAGTAAATTGAAAAAAATTGTAAATCAGAATACTTTTACATAGCAATTGTTTGCTGTTCATTAGCAGGAGAGAGAGGGGAAAAGGGGGGAAAGTAGCAAAAAAAGAAGTGAGAGATACTGCACAATTTTACTTTTTTATAAGTTCTGGAATCTAATTAAATAAGATTTAAAAGAATATTGACATTTATGTTGCGGGTGAATAAAGATTGGAAATCACAATGATTCTGGAAGATGTCTAATTGCCAATCGTTACAGAAGAGGTGGGGGGGGGGGATAAATACGTAAGTGAAAAATATTGACTAATTCTACCTCTTTGTAGATTCTAGAATCTAATAAAGTGCGTTTAAAAATGAATATTGGCATTTATGTTGTGGATGGAAAAGGATTGGAAATTGCAATATTTCTGACCAAAATCGGGAAACATGAAATTTCTACACAATACTTTTTTGAAAATAATCTGCAGACTAAAGAAAAATCTGCGACATACGTCGCGTGTCTCACATTTTCTGCTATGGGGGCTGGGTGGCTATTACATGTTTTCTGGAAACTCAGAACGAAATTTCCCACCCACGTTGCTTATATTCCAGGCCAGACTGCATCTTCCAAGTAACTCAGACATAAAGTACTATTAGTCAATTATAAAAGAGTCCTTTTTATTCCATAAGACATACTCACCGTACATCCATCTCATTCTCATTATAGAAGCCAGTAGCATTTGTGTGTTTTGCGAGCAAAGTCAAAAAGAAAAAATAAAAACATTGATATACCTCCAATACATTTCAACTATTTTTAACATAAGATTTTTTTTCTTATTACCTGTAAATATTTTTTCACATACGTCGTGCCGCCACAATCGAATGGTATGATCAGCTGATCCAGTTAATATTAAATTTTGTGTTGGAAATACATCTGTAGCCCAAACAGCTTGTAGATGGCCTTGAAGAGTTGCTACACACTGTTGACCATTCCATATACGAACTGTTTTATCCCAAGAACCACTAATGATGAAGCCCCCATTTCCATAGGATAATGTGCACACTGCAAAAAATAAAGCATTATTAAAATATTAAAATGTAACATGACTCAGACATGCCAAACATTAAAAAAAAACTTTCGACATAAAAAAAGCAAGCATGAAAGTGTAATTAGCCTAAAACACTAAAGTTTCACACAATACAAAAACTAGGAATTTTTATGAAATAATAATTAAAAAAAAAAAAAAAAAATCCATTACAATCAATATATATATATATATATATAGTTGTCAAGAGTAAGTATTCTAACCAGCAGATGGTGCCACACCTCAGCAAACTGTGAGTAGTTTTTTTTCTTTCTCTGCTGTGATGTAGTGATCAACACGTTAGCCGTGGAAGGCTGCTCGCATGTGTTAATTTTCAATCAAGAAGTGATAAAGAGTTATCGACTCATCAGTTTAATAAAATCCTAAAATATCGTCTAATTTAAATGAAACAATGCAAAATAATCCCTAAAGTAATTATATGGTATAGGACTGAAACCCTCAGGACAGGAAGATTCTGGATTTTGGGTCTTTTTTTATTACTGATTTCCCTGAATTATAAACATAACTCATTAACAATAGAAAATATATAAAAGAAAAGCTTACCTTTTGCATATGTTAGGTAAAAATCTAAAAATACTTTTTTTTCTTTTAAATAATAACAAAATAAAAACTAATATTTTAGATGCATTGTTTAATATTCATTTTAACACTAGCACCATACAAGAATAATTATATTAATTCCATTCAAGATATTTCATACTTTTTTTTTTTAAGTAGTAGTAGTAGTTTTTCTTACTGAAAAGGTTCCTGAATAGTTCTGTAAAATTCCTGAATTCCATACTTTTTTTTTTTTTTTTTTGAATATAGCAGAAAATAAAAAATAACTACAATAATACCATACTTGCCAACCAATTTTAATAAAAAAAAGGGAAGATTTTTGCTGAAAAACCAGAAGATTTCATAAAAAAAGGGAAGCTTTTTTTTTTCTTTTCTCTTTGACATATTAAACAATACAGTTTTACAATTTTAATATTTAGAAGCAATCTATAGAAACGTTTTACTATAGATTGATTATACTAAATATATAAAAGTTTTAAAAGATTATGAAGTTTATTTTTTATGAAGTTATTCCTCTTCAACATATAAATATCTACAAAACAGAATCTGTAAGAAATTTATTTAACAATAGACAAAAAAACTTAGTTAAGTTAAAGTATAACTAATTTTTTAAATAAATATAGAATATGATTTTTTGTGTATGTACATTAATCATACATATAAGAAATAGTAGCAGTAGCTAACTATCAGTTTCAAACGTGCATAAAACCAACTGATTATTAATATTCTTAAATTGATTTGGGAAAAAATTTCCTACCTGAAAAAATTATCCTTCATTTTTTTCCCATGTTTACACATTTGGTATAAATACACTGATGGAAAAAAAAAAAAATCCCAACACCAAGAAAGAATTATTGTACAGTAATGAAATTTCAGCAATACATTTGTCTAGGTAACATATTTAATTGATTAAAGTTTCAAGATCACAGGTAGAGCCATTGGTGAGAAGAGCCATTTCAAATGTGAAATGTTGGTATATTAGTAACCGGTGTAACCGCCAGAATTTTGAATGCAAGCATACAAACGTGCATGCATTGTGTCGGATATCAGTTTGTGGGATGGAGTTCCATGCCTGTTGCACTTGGGCAGTCAATGCAGGGACGGTTAATGCTGGTTGTGGATGACGCTGGAGTTGTCATCTAATGATGTCCCATACGTGCTCAATTGGCGAAAGATCTGGTGATCTAGCAGGCCAAGGCAACATGTCGACACTCTGCAGAACATGTTGGGTTACAACAGCGGTATGAGGGCGAGCATTATCCTGTTGGAAAACACCCCCTTGAATGCTGTTCATGAATGGCAGCACAACAGGTTGTATCACTAGACTGACGTATAAATTTGCAGTCAGAGTGTGTGGGATAACCACGAGAGTGCTCCTGCTGTCATACGAAATTGCTCCCCAAACCATAACTCCAGGAGTAGGCCCTGTGTGTCTAGGCCGCAGACAGGTCGCTAGCAGGCATTCACCTGGCCTCCTTCTAACCAACACACGGCTATCACTGCGACCAAGGCAGAACCGGCTTTCATCAGAAAACACAACAGATCTCCACTCCGTCCTCCAATGAGTTCTAGCTTGACACCACTCACAGTGGAATACACACTACAGGGCGTCTGGCTCGGATCTGTCCTTGAAGTAACCGATTTGTAACAGTTCGTTGTGTCACTGTGGTGCCAACTGCAGCTCAAATTTCAGCTGCAGATGCAGTACGATTAGCCACAGCCATACGCCGAACACGGCGGTCTTCCCTCTCAGTAGTGCCACGTGGCCGCCCGGAACCCGGTCTTCTTGAGGCAGTACCTTCCCTTGACCACTGCTGCCAACACTCATGCACAGTGGATACATTCCTGCCAAGAGCTGTTGATAATGGCTTCTTCGTGTTCTTAGAGGCATCCTTGACTAACATTAACCCACTACGTCAAATCTCAACTTTAAATAACGATCACGAACCTTACAGCGCTTATTTAAAGCAAACTTCATTTGCATGTTCATAGTGTCGTTACTAGCGCCACACTTATGCGCGTAGCTTGAAATTTGAATCAACGTCATCTTTCAGATGTATAAACACGCCTACCAAATTTCGTTTATCTAGCACAGCTCCTTCCTGGTGTTGGGATTTTTTTTTCCATCAGTGTATGACATAAAATATTTAATTTAATTGAGGGAAAAATAAACAGATTCATTAAATTCAGCAATAAAGATCTAAAAATAATTACATACGTGAGAAATATTGAGCAATGTCATTGCTTTATTGTTTTTAGAATCTGGGGAAAGGATGGGGGGGGGGGGGGAAGGAATACAAAAATAATTACAGAGTAAGAAATATTTAAACTCTTTCAACTCTACTTCTAGAATCTAATGTAATAACTTTAAAATTAATATTATTATTTATGTTGCAGATGGATAAAGATTAGGAAAGAAAGGACTTCTGCAGAACATTTGATTGCTGATCACTAATTGTAGATAAATAAAGGGTGGGGGGCAAAAAATAATTACATCAGCAAGAAATATTTAACAATTCTATACCTTTAAATGTTTTAGAATCTCATAAAGCAAGTTTGCAATGAATATTGACATTTATGTTATGGATGGAAAAAGATTAGGAATCAGGAGTTTTCATAGAACATTTGGGTTTCTTTTTAAAACGAACGATATCCGCGATTTTTTTTAAAAACGGAAGATTTTATTATCTGTCCGGAAGACATGTTAAAAAACCGGAAAAGTTGACAAGTATGTAATACATATATATCCGGGTTCACGCAATACTTAAAAAAAAAAAAAAAAAAAAAACTTAAAAAAATATCATATGCATGCTTCCCCACATTTATTTTATCACTGTTTATTAACAAATTAGTACAGAATTTCTCGCCTACTTCCCTCTTTCTTTTCCTTTTTTCCTCCCTGTTTTGTTTTGTTTTATTTTATTTTATTTTAAAACAGCGGCTCAATGCAGGTGTAGAAAATGTGAGGAATAAATATCATTCATTCACTCACTTTTTAACACTTTCCAATAAGGTTGAAAAGTGTTTATGACTTCGGTTTGTCTGTCTGTCTGTCTGTCCGTGCTCTAACTCCCGTAAATATTTATGGAATTTCTTGAAACTGATATATGTTATTGAAGTTCACTATCGGATGTTCCCTGTTGAAAATGGAGTTTATACCTCTACTGGTTTGTGTACAGGGACCCCCTAAAGTATTGCAAAGCATTGTGTTCTATGACAGGCATTTCTATAAACCATATTTTCATACCTTTACTGTAGACATATCTTAATGAAATTGAAATATGTTATTCAAGTTCACTATCGGCTGTTTCCTGTATAAAATGGAGTAAATACCACCACTGATTTGTGTACAGGGACACACAAAAGTATTTCAAAGCACTGCGTTTTATGAGAGATATTTCTATAAACTAAATTTTAATAAATTTACTTTGCATGAAGATTTATGAAATTGAAATGTGTTATTTATAAGCACAAAAGAAAATGCTTTACATAGAATACAGCATGATTAGCATTAAATTTACAGCGTGACACAAAAATATTCAGTTATATAAAGAGCTATTAATAAATATTTGCAAAAAGTTAATTTTTGTTTACATTAAGCGTTTTTAACACTTCCCAACAAGGTTGAAAAATGTTAATGACTTCGGTTTGTCTGTCTGTCCGTATCTCTGCGCTCTAATTCCCGTAAATATTTGTGGAATTTCTTGAAACTGATATATGTTATTCAAGTTTACTATCGGATGTTCCCTTTTGAAAATGGAGTTTATACCTTTACTGGTTTGTATATAGGGACACCCGAAAGTATTTCAAAGCATTGCAGAAATGCAAACTTCTAATGACAAATAAGCAGGAGATTTTTTTAAACAGAAATCACAAGACTTTTTCCAACAAGAAAGTTGGTAAGAAAAATGAATAAAATAATGCAAATTTAATTTTAAGTAAAGCTTTATAAGCTTAGGAGGTATTTACAAAGCATCAGTATTAAAATTAAATGAATAATATATGTTTCTTGCAGTAAAACAAACTATCAAAAAAAAAAAAAAAAAAAACTCAGACATACAGTTGTTTAAAATTTAAGTCAAAATAGACAGATTTGATCATTCTGCTCCTCATATAAAACAATAAGAATCTTAATTATCTTTGTAAAAGAAAAGGTAATAAAGAAATGAAAATATCAACTATATTCTAATGAAATTTGAATTCTTTAAGTTTTCAATAGTTATGGTATTTAAAAAAAAACTTTGATAACAAGACATTTTTCATTATGCAAAAATGAAAGTTAAAAAATTATTCTTAGCAAAAATTAGTTTCAAAGCATTGTATAGTAATTCATATTCAAACTGAACTTGATAAATTGCAAAGCAAGATAAACTTTAATTTTCTTTCAAATTTTTTTTTACCCAATCCCACAAATTTTAAGCATAAATAATGCTAAGAGGGATAGATAAAAATTACACAAAAAATGCAGGAGAAATGAGTGGAAAATGAGAAGCATACAAAAACAAGCAAAAAGCAGGAGACTTGGCATGTCTGGCATTGTGTTCTATGAGAGGTATTTCTATAAATCATATTTTCATACCTTTACTGTACACATATATTAATGAAATTGAAATATGTTATTCCAGTTCACTATCGAATGTTCCCTGTTGAAAATGGAGTTTATACCTCTACTAATTTGTGTACAGGGGCACTCGAAAGTATTTCAAAGTATTGTGTTCTATGAGAGGTATTTCTATAAATCATATTTTTATACCTTTACTGTGTACACATATCTTAATGAAATTGAAATATATTATTCAAGTTCACTATTAGATGTTTCCTGTATAAAATGGATTAAATACCAATACTGTTTTATATACAAGGACACTCAAAAGTATTCTAAAGCATTGCGTTTTATGAGAGATATTTCTATAAATCCAATTTTAATAACTTTACTTTCCACGATGTTTTAGGAAATTGAAATATGTTATTTATATGCACAAAAGAATGCTTTACATAGAATATAGCATGATTAGCATTAGATTTACAGGGTGACACAAAAATATTCTGTTATATTAAGAGCTATTATTAAAAATTTGCTAGAATTCTACTTTCATTTACATTAAGCGTTTTTAACACTTTCTAACATTTTTTTAAGTGTGAATATGATACCAATTTGTGCATCTGTCCGTCTGTCTGTCTGCCCACACTCTAACTCCCGTAAATATTTATGGAATTTTTTTAAACTGATATATGCTATTCAAGTTCACTGTCGGATGTTCCCTATTGAAAATGGAATTTATACAGGGGTAATTGTGACTCAAAGGTAAAAACCCTGAAAATTAGAGCCTCAAATTAGAAAAAACCCAAAATATCAAATAGTACTGAAACTATTAAGGCCAGAAGCCCTCAATCTTTTCATATATCACCTGGATGACAAATGAACAAAGAATGAAAACAAAAAATGAGTTTATAGGAAATATGAAAATTCAGATGGTTAGAGTAAAAACCCTGAAATCAGGGGTAAACCCTGAACACAAACACCCCTGATTTATACCCCTACTGGTTTGTGTACAGGGACACACGAAAGTAATTCAAAGAATTGTGTTCTATGAGAGGTATTTCTATAAACCATATTTTCATACCTCTACTGTACAATATCTTCATGAAATATGTTATTCAAGTTCACTATTGGATGTTTCCTATATAAAATAGATTACATACAACAACTAGTTTATGTACAGGGACACTCAAAAGTACTCCAAAGCTTTGCGTTCTTTGTGAGATATTTCTATAAATCAAATTGTAATAACTTTACTTTCCTTGAAGTTTTAGGAAATTCCAGGGGGTAGGTAGGGCCCCTCGAGAAATACATGACTCATATTTACCACAACCTTTTGCCCCCCTCTGATCATAGCCTTAATTCTACTGAAGATTTTATTAAATGTATTAATGAACTAGAAATTAACAATAACCAAAAATTTATCAGTTTTGATGTTATTAACTTATTCCCGTCTATCGATATTAATGAAATTTGTGACCTAATTAACCAAGCAATAGCAAATAAATATAAATATGAAACTCCTGTTGCAAACACATTAATAGCTACCAGTAATCTTATCCTACGCGAAAGTTATTTCAGATTCGACAACGTCGTATATAAACAAAATATGGGGGTGCCAATGGGATCACCCATTTCAGGGATAATAGCTGAATTTAAATTGAGAACGCTTGAAAAAGACATTTTTAAATTAATGAAACATAAAATTATTTTTTGGGTTAGGTACGTACACGACATTTTTGCGATAATTAAAAAAGATCAAAATATAAATGAAATACTTGATGAATTAAATTTGTTTGACAAAAATATTAATTTTACCTATGAACCTGAACAAGATTAATTATCTAGATGTAAAAATTAAACGTGAAAATAACAAAATAAGAACCACTGTTTACAGGAAACCAATGGCCAGCAACGAAATAGTTAACAATAGAAGTAAAACCCCTTATCGATATAAAATTAATACAATCCGCAGCTACGTTAATCGCACAATATTAATATGCAATAATAAAAAAGACTTAAATAAAGACTTAAATTTATTTAAAAATTAACCATTGAAGCCAGATATCCCAAATTCCTTGTTGAAAAATTATATAAAAAAAGAATAAAACAGTTAAATCAAATTCCTAACCAGCAAAAAACGCAACAAAAATTCACATTTTCAATACCATATAATCAAGGAACCTCAAATAAAATAAAAAATACTGCCAATAAATTTAATCTAAACATTCCAATAAAGCCCAACCCGAATATTTTCCAAATTATAAGAAACGACAAAGATATTATTCCCCCCCTTGAAACCGCCGGAGTTTATAAAATCCCTATAGAATACCCCGATAAAAAAACCGGAAGTTACATAGGAGTCACTAAAAGAAAAATAAAAACACGCCTCAAGGAACATGAAAATGATATTAAATTTGCCCGCTCTACTACTGCGCTTGCTCGAACATATTATGAAAATGAAATAGAAATTAAATTTAATGACATTGAAAAATTGGCTAATTATAATAATCATACTTACGCGTTTTACCGGGAGAGCATTGAGATCGTCAGCGATAGCAGTGCCATTAATGACCACGAATCTGCCAAAATAGATCCGCAGTGGCGCTACCTGTTACAAGAACGAAGTAAAGCTATAAATAGCCAGGGCCCACAAGCACAGTTTGCAATTGATAAAGGGGGAGGATCCTCCCCAGAAAAGCTTCTTGCAGAAGATGAAGCCTAAGTAAGGTCTGTTATTTTATTTTATAATTATGTTGTGCTTCGTTTAAAATTCAAATAAGTTAAAATTTAAATAAGTCACTGTCGGATGTTCCCTATTGAAAATGGAAAGACTACCTCTTCTGGTTTGTGTACAGGGACACCCAAAACTATTCGAAAGCATTGTATTCCATGAGTGGAGTTTCTATAAACCATATTTTAATACCTATAATGTATAGAATTTTTAATAAAATTTTAATATGTTATTCAATTCCCTATCAGATGTTTCCTATGTAAAATAGAGTACATGTCTAACTGGATTGTGTACAGGGCCACTTGAAAGTACTCCAAAGCATTGTGTTGTACGAGAGTTATTTTTATAAACCAAATTTTAATAATTTTATTTTCCACAAACTTAATGCAATTGAAACATATTATTCATAGGCAGAAAAGAGTGTGCCTTCTATATAATATAGTACTATGGTTAGCACTAGATTTACAGGGCCACACAAAAATAATCAGTTACATTAAGAGCTATTAATAAAAATTTGATGGAATTGCACTTTTGTTTACATAAGCGTTTTAACACTTTCTTATAATTTTAGTGGGAATATGATTTCAATTTGTGCATCTGTCTGTCCGATTGTCTACCTTTCTATCTGTTTGTCACCGGCTCCTATCATCCGTGAATATTTTGAGAATTTTTAAAAAATGATACACTCAAGTTCCCTTTTGAATGTTCCCTATTTAAAATGTCATTAATAGGTCCTGTACAACTAGTTTATTTATAGGGACAACAACAACAACAGAAAAAAGCCAATGTATTACGTTTTAGGACAGAATTTTTTAGAAGTTACATTTAAAAAACTTTCTACTATAAAAATCATAAAAACATTGACATGTCTTATTAATATTCTAAAATATTGTTTGTATAGAATATGATGTGATTAACTTTCAGATTTACTGGGCTACAGTAAAATATTCAGAGAGTTTAAAAGATGTAATTATAATCTAATGGCTGCATTTACTTTTGCGCTAAGCCTTTTTAACACTTTCCAAAATGCCCAAGAGTAATTTTAAAATCAATCTATCTGCATGTTTTTCAGTCCTTCTGTCTGTTGTGTGATAACGTAGGCAAAGAATATTAAAACTCATTCAATACAACAATTGTGTACAGTTGGAAAGTGTTACTACTAATCAATGTGTACTGCATGATTTTTCTTTCTTGTTTATTTATCCCTTAACTACATGCACTGGTGTAAAAAATACACCATTTATAGTAAACAGAATATAAATGACTTTAGGATCCCTCTCCCCACACTGTGTGCACATCTAACCTATCATTGAAGCATTTATTCGAAGATTTTTCATTAGTTTTTATAATTAAAACTTCTACAATCGGCAGCAAAAGTATTCGAGCACTAGCCAATAATTCTTATATGAAAGAAGTACACTTAATACTATTTTGTTAAATAAATCCTTGTGGAATCATGTTCTTAGACTGACTAGGAACATAGCTCGACAAAGATTTATTTAACAAAGCAGTATTATGTGTACTTTTTTTAGACAGGGATTATTGCTAGTGCTCAGATACTTTTGCTGCCAACTGTAGCATACATGTTTGTTCTTATTTAATTTATTTCCTCTAACAACACATCTTCTCCAAAAGGCATCCTCAGGATGTTATGTGGATAAAAGGGAAATCCTGTGGACCTCTTCGGGATGTTCTGTGCACAAGTGTGTTGTTAGGAATTTGATATTTTGGTGGTGTACAAAATACACCACACATGTACTTGTGTTAAAATATTAAACATATGTAGTTAAAAGTTAATTTGTGTTCTTAATAGGCAGGTGGGTGAGTAGGGGAGAGGAAAGCTTCTGTATTTGTTTTAGTCCAAACCCGGATGTTCTGTTCATGTGTATGGAATTTATGGGTTAAAAAAATTGAATTACAATTTGTAATTAATTACTAAATATTATGCTTGAACATCTTTAGTGATATATCTTTATGTTTTAATATTTCTTTATGTGATAAAAAAAAAAAATGGAACTTTTTCTGATTAAAAGGAAAGCTCATATTTTTAGTCAGAATTGTAGTACAAGTAACAAAAAAAAAATCGTAATGAAGAGAGCAGTACTGATGACAGTGAAAATAAAATTAATGATAATGAAAATAAAAATGAACGTTTCATAAATACTTCGGAAAGTAAAAGGATGAAAACAATTTTCAAGAAAAGTGGCTTAAGTTGGGTAGAAATAGAAAAAAAGACACTGTAGTTTTTATGTTCTGCAAGAAATGCCAGAAGAAAAACCCTTCTGCTATAAGTAAGAAAGATTTTAATTCTTAAATTTATATAGTAGAACTGTAGAACTATGTTTCCTAACCAATCTGCCGATTTAGTTTTATCATAAATTTGCAGCCAAATAATGCATATTATGTATTTACTCAACTGATGTTTGATTTATTATTACATGAACATGTTCACCAGTGGCTGAGAGTGCCACAGAAAGTATTAATTTTTGAATTAGAATCAAAAAATATTTTAATACGTGAGATGGCAAAATAATTAAATGTTAACGAAATATTGGTAAAATAGTTTTTAGCAAAATATAGAATTTTTTGTCTATTTAAACTGGAAATTTGGCTTTAGGCGACCATGTTGCTCATCCAAGCAAGATAACTGCAAGTTAAAAAACCTAATATTTAAAAAAACTATTTGTATCATGTTCAGAACTTACAAAAGATTTTTTGAAAAAGTGTATAGAAAAATACTTTCTTCAAAAATAGACTGGAAGCAATTAAACAAGGCAGGTTAAAAAACCAGAAGATATGCAAAAAAGCCATTATTAAGGGGGGGGGGGGGGGGGGGGGGGGGGAACAAGACATCATTTGACCAAAAATTTAAAAAAAAATTAGCAGTTAATTATCAGGCTTAACTAAGTTTCTCTGATGAGTCAAATTTAATTTATTTCAAGCCCTAGTGGCAGAAAGTTTTGAAGCTGTCTGCAACAAGCTTTTAAAATTTCATAATCTGTCTGCAAAATTTGTGTGTAATCAGGGGTGAAAATGGCTTACACTCAAAAAGCCTCAAAGCTGATGGGGACGGGGGCTTAATATAAGTGGTGATCTCGTGAAACAATACACGAATACAATTTTACTACAGAACAATATAGTAGGATAAGCAATTGTATTCATTCAATTAATCTTATTCAATTAAATATTTTATAGCAATGTTTGACACAACACAATATAAATAATAAAAGTATTAGTTTTACAAGGAGAGGTCACGACATGGAAAATTCAGATCGGGACGAAATTCCGCAGGATGGTAGTATACTATGAGGGTAACAACATATTAAAGCAGTAGGACCCACTATCCACAAAATTTCGAGAAAAAAGCATTTAAAGTTTCAGTAATCTTTAAATACAAGTTATTTCGCAAATAAGCAAGCGCCCCAGTGGTAAGATCCTAAAGCGCGAGTCTGCTAGCCAGATGACTTGGGTTCGAGGCTACCTCCAGTCCGGACTTCCTTTTTTTTTTTTTTCTTTTTCCCTTTAACTTTTTATGTAATCTAAACTTTTTATTTATTATTACTTTATTTTATAATTCAATTCAAAATTTGAAAATTTTAATAAAATATTATTTAATTTTTTTGAATATAAAATAAATATTTTTTTTCTATTTTTAATATTTATAACTTAAAAATACAATTTCTATAACTTAAAAAATAAATTTTATTTTTATTTTAACTGTAAAATAAGGTAAAACCAAAGAAACTGTTTTTGATTATTTATCGAAATATTTTATTTTATTTTAGGTATGCTTGAAACAATACTAAATTTTGTTTTTTAAATTAAAAAAATAATAATAACACAGAGAAATGATCATTTTAATTGCATATATAATTACTATCTAAATTAAATAATTACTTCTCCAATCAATACAGTTTCTTGAAAAATTATAGCATAGGATTACGACGCTATTAAATTATTACACGTAAAGAAATGTTATCTTTAAATGTAGATTTTAAATGTTAATGAACATTGTTTCTTTTTCGATAACGACTTCCCTTTTTTTTTTTTTCTTTTTTTTACTCATTCCTTGCACAAGAAAAAATTCCACCCTTTATTATTAACAAGCTAGAAGCGTTTACGTAATTTATACGCATTCAAACAAAATCAGGAAGCTCAAACCAATATTTAAGTAACACCTGCTAACTATTTTACACTTTGTTTACAGCTTGCATATTTTTTAATTATTTAAATATTTGTCTGTTTTTCTTTATGTTTCTTATATAGGGTTTTGTAAAACTAAACTTTATTTTTTAAGTTATAGAAATTGTATTTTTAAGTTATAAATATTAAAAAGTTATTTTATACTCAAGAAAATTAAATAATTTATTAAAATTTTCAAATTTTGAATTGAATTGTAAAATAAAATAAAAATAAATAAAAAGTTTAGATTACATAAAAAGTTAAAGAAAAAAAAAAAGAAAAAGTTGTCTCGAGGTAGCCTCGAACCCAAGTCGTCTGGCTAGTAGACTCGCGCTTTAAGATCACACCACTGGTGAGCTTACTCGCTTACGAAATAACTTGTATTTAAAGATTACTGAAACTTTAAATGCTTTTTTCTTGAAATTTTGTGGATAGTGGGTCCTACTGCTTTAATATGTTGTTACCCTCATAGTATACTACAATCCTGTGCAATTTCGTCCCGATTTGAATTTTCCATGTCGTGACCTCTCCTTGTTAGTTTTGATGAAGAAATTTTTATAAATAAATTGTTATCCGAAAATTGCGGACAAATATTTTTCTCTGTGCAGACAAAAACTGTCTGCAAGCCGTTTTTCTGTGTCCGCGACTATGCCGCCGTGTCAAGGTGTTTCTGCCACTGGGTTTCAAGCTAATGAAAAAAAACTACTAGGACGGTAAAAATGGGATTGACTTAATGAAAACTGCTCTCTTAAAACAACGACGCATTCTCCGTACATTATGGTATGGAGGTGCATATTTTTTCAAAGAATCAGACAAATTTTCATGCTCAAGGGATCAATTAACTCAAAATAAAACACGGTGATTATAAAACTGGCATCTGACCGACTATTTTGGCGGTATTTCAGACTTTTCTTCAAACAGCATTTCAAGATAATGCACCTTGCTCTACGGCGTCTGTGGTATGTCAATTTGAATCAAATTGTTAAAATTACCTATCCATTCTCATGAGCACCTATAATTCTGTAAGTAATAATATCTTTTTTTACTCTAAGTTAAATCTCGCAAAGAATATCGTAGAATTCCTTCTTTATTAGACTTGGAAATAGTCCTGATCTCAATTCGCTTAAAAATGTTTAGTCATAAAAAGGCACGGAGAGAGAGAGGGTTTGAAATTTGCAGCCTACAACTTTGCAAGAACTAGAAAAATTATTTACAATATTTAGCACAGTGAAATTTTTGAAATTTATATCAAAAAAAGGTATAATACTATGCCACTGTGCGTTAAAGCAGTAATTTCATGTATGGAATTAACCCAATGCAGAATACATATTTTTATTAAAAAATTGCTTAGATCTAACAAATAGTTTTATTTCATATATTAAAATATAACTTGTTTATTTCATATAATAAATAATAATAGAATACAAAGTGTATGGTTAATGCATTATGTTTAAAAAGAAAGTTTTACTTAGATTTTTATAAAGTACTTCGTAAAATGTGATAAAACGAAGTATTATATCGAAAATGTGCATAGGTATCATTTCATCCCTTTGGTATTATGTAAACATGACAGTTTTATTTATTTGTTTTAACCATTAATTTTAAAGTTATTATAAATAAAAAATGTATAAGTCATTTTTTCTGCAGTGCGGCTTTTTTTTTTTTTTTTTTGGTCGCTTAGTGTACATTAGAGCAGCAAGAACATGTGACTCGCAGTGGCAACGCCTATATACGGGAATCAATGATCGTATGTAGCGAGAGACAATACGCGGAGCTCCGCTCCGGAACTAGCCTGCCATCTGCCAAAACTTCCAGCAACTAAGCATTCCAGGCTGAAGTATAGCTCTGAGAAGCGTGATCAACTTTGAAGTGTAAACAGGGCTCCCAACATATTTTAGCTACCGAAGAGGGTAAAAGAGGACCATTTACAGTTCAAAAGAGGACTTAGGAGGACCATTTATAATTTAAAAAAAAAGAGGACTTCAGAGGGATTTTTTTTTATCCAAAAATTATAACAAATGTAAACATTTTACACTATCATCGTTTTAAACACCTCGTTAAACAATCATTTAATCATAAAACATATTAAATGTAACATAACAATAGCTAATACCAACGAGGAAAAAAATATCCAATAATTTTTATTTACCATTTATAAAGGCATCTATACTGCTGAATTGGAAACTTCTTAAATTTATGGGGAAAAAAAAAAAAAAAAAACCATAGTAGTAGTAGTTATTTGAAGAAAAAGTAAGGCAGTTTAATTCCTGAGTAAGTTTTCCAAACTTATTTAATTATTAAAGATTTATTCTTATAATTCTACAATGATACACTGGCAGAAAAAACAAAAAACGAAAATCACGCAGCAGATTGTGAGATTATTTGGAAATTACACAGATTATGAAATAACACATTTGATTTTCTAAATGATATAATGAAATTCCAAAAAGAAATATATATATATATACACAAGATTATTTGGAAGTTACACAGATTATTAAATAACACTTTTACTAAATGATATAAATAAATAAGATTGAAGATTGTGAGATTATTTGGAAATAATTTAAAGTATTTGTAATCCCTGAAAAAAATCTTTTCTTATAGGTTCTGGAGTTATAAATAAACTAAATTTAAAAGTAGCATTTACATTGTGGGAGGAGAAAAATTATTCTACACTCATCATCATCATCAAAATTAACTTTTCAGAGTTCCTAGGAACGGCGTTCCTTCACCTCTAATAGTAGTATAGTATGTAGAATAAATAATATAGTAGAATATATGGCCAGGTAGGTCCTTCTAGATTCAGGCATGAGAGTGCAGAAAATTAAAAAAAGAGGAAACACGCGTGTGATGAAGTTTTTCTAGAGACAGGTAAGATAATTTTCCTTAGGATAATACAGGTATGTTGCGAAGTTTTACTAGTTAGTGGCAGGTAGATAAAATGTAAGTAGTGAAGTTTCCATTTTCACGGTTTCTACAAGGCCATATTTTCGTATAGGTGAAAAAGACCTCCTCCACTTGCGTTGATTGCCGCTAGAAATATAATTTACAATTTTTCCATTAAATAACCAAGATTCGATCCAGAGGTGTTAAAAAAGATGAAATTCAGAAATCAATAAAGATTTGACAAAATTTTTTGCACAGTTTTTTTTTTTTTTTTTATTGACTTGCTGCATAAAATAAGGAGGGAAGGTGCCCCTAACGTATAAATATTTTAAGAACTACATATGTTCTAAGCAGGAGCGATCAGAGAAGAATGATCAAATTCCAGCCATATTCAAATTATTGTTACATATTGGCATTTAATTTTATTGCCAGCAAGAACACATAAAAAGTGGTTTTTTAAAGATACGTTACACTCAAATTAAGCTAACAATTTTGAATACAGAGTAGGATTGCCATAATATGATAACCCTATGAAAATCCCAAATTTCGTCAGGCATTCATAAGAAAACCGCAACGGACAGATATATAAATACAGCTATAATTTAATTGTGTTCAAGGATAATTTTGACTAACTGAATAAATTACGTTAGAAATAAAGCTATTGTAATTTAGGAGGAACATAAATAAAATGGGCCATGTGTTATTCTTTATGATAGGAAATCATTATGAGAATATGCTAGGAGATTGATTATCTTTTACATTTTTTTTTTTTATTTTACTGATAGAGGAAGAATTCGGCAGTTACTAAAGATTAATATTGAATACACGAGTGAATTATTATATAAAGCGATAAAATAGATTTGAATTAAAATTAAATAGAGAATTTTAAAATATATGTGATTTCTACATCACAATGCGTGTTCATAAAATTAATTTTAAAAGAAAGTAACGCTCGCAGGGAAAACTATACAAATGTACGTTCGTAAAATTTATTTCAAATGAAAAATAATGCTCACAGGAAAAACTATGCAAAATATTTTAAAAGTGACAAATTAAACTAAAAGAATAATGCACATCAACACGATAAATTATGTGTTTAAAAGAAAAAAAAAAAAAAAAAACATAAGCTAGCAATCAACATTTAATCATTGGCTGGTGGTGGAAAGTGGAAAAAAAAAGGGGGGGGTAAAAAGTAGTTCATGAGAGAAATATTAAACACAATTCTAGTTTATGGGTTCTAGAATATCATAAAGTAAGTTTAAAATTAATATTGTGGATGGATAAATATTCAAAAATAAAAGGCTTCCCACAGAATGTTTGATCGGCAATGGTTAGAGATGAAAAAGGGGGGGGGGGACAAAAAAAATTACATGAGTGAGAAATATTGAATAATTCTGTTCTTTTACATGTTATAGAATCTGATAAAGCATGTTTAAAATGAATATTGACATTTATATTTTGGATGGGAAAAGATTGAGAATCTAAAGTTTTTCATGGAGTGTTTGAACACTGATCGTTATTGGAGTTAAGCATTTTAAAAAACTTATTTTTAAGTCATTCAAAAGAGGACTAAACGGACCAAAACATTAAAAAGAGGACAAAAACGGACCTCACTATGAAAAACGGACTTTGGAGGGAAAAGAGGACCATTTGGGAGCCCTGTGTAAACAAACGAGGATATTGCGTGAAAATTATGAACTTCTTTTAAAGATTTATTTTAAATAATTAAATTGATGAAGGTAGGTTTTAAAAGTTTATTTAAACAAGAAGTATTAAGAGTCATTTTTTTAAAAGTTGGACACTTTTGATAGTTGACATCTTCAATTTTCCCGAAACTTTCAGGATGTGTTAGTAGTACTGTGATAAGAAAAAGTGAAATTTAATTTTTTCTGAATTTGATTTGTTCGACCTACAGAGGGGGTCAAAGTCTGAGGCTGTAAATAAAGGGTGCCATTTTAATATCATTTTACTCCTAAAGCCATGCGTGACGCATGTCAATTTTTTAAAATACGGATACTACTTGATACTAAGTACATTTTAGCATAAACAGTTTGGTGGGTCATTCATGGCTTTAAAGGCCAGGGTCATTCAGATGTGCTGTTTTCGTTGATTTTTTACATGTTTTCAGTCTGAATATCTGCTAAAGCCATGAGTGCCCCATAAAAATAATTATGGGGTTAATTACACACCTTAGTACAGAACTTAAAAATATTTAAAATTGCATGGGTCACTCTTGGCTTTAGTAGATAAACGGTCTCAAAGTTGAAAATTTTCAAAAAAAGGTCAAATTTGATGGTAAATTACTCTATAAGCCATGAGTCAATAACTATGAGAGAGAGTTTTAATTATACCCTAGATGGTCTAGTTTTAGACCCAGGTTACAAACCTATGGGGCTTGGAAGATTTATTTAGATATAGTCTATTTTATATCACCAATGTGTACCTGTTCTATGTAGTACAAAACGCTTGAGACCCAATTTTGTAATACATTAATGCTTGTTTAAAACTTCCCATTTTACATTACAGAGGTCAGCATCAAAATAAATATAAAATAAATATAAAATTAAAAAATCTGGAGTGACACCACTGGACTTTCCGAACATTGAGTAATTAACAGTTCTGTAGATAAAGCCTATAAATGCTAGATTCGCCAAAATGCTTATAGTTAGTGCAACAGTGATTTATAATATTCATATAAATTTTCAGCTCAATTGAATAAGGCGTTTAGATGCTATCACACTTTTAAAAATTTGGTCCCATAATAGGCCCTAATGATAAAGAATTTTTCTTTGTGTCCCTATAAGAAAACTGTAAGTGCTAAATTCACCAAATTCTATACAGTTGGTGCAACTGTGACCTATAACATGTGTACAAATTTTTTGCTCAGATTAATAAGGCGTTTAGACACTATCACACTTTTAAAAATTTGGCCTCATAGGCCATAATGATAAATAATTTTTCTTTGTATCCCTGTAAAAAAACCATAACTTCTAGATTCTCTAAAATCTATACAGATTGAGTATCTGTGACCTATAATATGTGTATGATTTTTTTACTCAATTGAATGAGGCGCACTTTTAAAATTTTGGTCCCATATGCCATAATGAAAGAATTTTTCTGTGCGTCCCTGTAAAAAAACTATAAGGGCTAAATTCATGAAAATTAATAGAGTTCGTGCTACGGTGACTTCCAGCATGCGTACCAACTTGCAGCTCATTCGAGCAAAGCGTTTAGACGATAGCGTGTTCACTCACACACATACACACATATATACATATATCATCGCAAAAATAGTGAAAACGGACTCGGGGGACCTCGAAACGTATAGAAATATCAAAATCTCAAATTTCTTTTTTTTGACATGACTGCAATACTTTCCTCACTATAGTGTTCGGAAAGTAAAAATTACATAAGGGAGACAGGGGCAAGTTGAAGTACGGAGTAAGTTGAAACATGGAAACAAAAAAATACAATTTTTAAGTTCTTATTCATTGCAAATAAAGGGAAGTACAGACACAGAAAACCTACTTTACGATGTAAAAAAAGATGTGTATGTAAACATCTGTCGATTTTATGAGGATAACACTGTTTTTGAGTACTGTTTTTTACTGAGAGTAAAAAATCAAATTTTTAAGTGATGTTGCATTTTATGTAACAAAAATTGTTGAATGTTTCTGATTGATTCAGCGTTTATAGTGTATAGGTACAGCTTGCTAATCACATGATTTGAAATGCCCATGAGCATAAGTACTGGTAGCTTAACATCTCGAATTGTGGGCAGGGGCCAACTGAAACAAATATAGGGGAAGCTACTTGAAACACCTGTTTCAATTAGTCTCATGCGCAATTTTTTATTATTATTATTATTATTTTGTATACAGTCTTGTTTTCATCACCCTATATATGTTTTACATAATATAACAATTTGCAGATTTCAGATGTATCTTAGGTTATTACTTTCCGAACACTATAGTGAGGAAAGTATTGTAATCATGTCAAAAATCTGAATTTGAGATTTTGATGTTTCTATACGTTTCGAGGTTCCCTGAGTCCGTCTTCACTCTTTTTACGATGATATATGTATGTGTGTATGTGTGTGAGTGAACACGCTAGCGTCTAAACGCTTTGTTCGAATGAGCTGTAAGTTGGTAGTCACCATAGCAAGAACCCTATGGATTTTGATGAATCTAGCACTTATAGTTTTTTTACAGGGACACAAAGAAAACTTGTTTATCATTATGGCCTATGGGACCAAAATCTTAAAAGTGTGATAGCATCTAAATGCTTTATTCAATTGAGCAAAACATTTATACACATATTATAGGTCACAGATACTCAGTCAGTATAGAATTTGGAGAATCTAGCACTTAGTGTTTTTACAGGGCTACAAAGAAAAATTCTTTAACTTTAGGGCCTATGGGACCAAATTTTTAAAAGTGCGATAGCATCTAAACGCCTGATTCAATTGAGCTGAAAATTTATATGAATATTATAAATCACTGTTGCACTAACTATAAGCATTTTGGGGAATCTAGCATTTATAGGCTTTATCTACAAAACTGTTAATTACTCAATGTTCGGAAAGTCGAGTGGAGTCACTCCAGATTTTTTAATTTTATATTTATTTTATATTTATTTTGATGCTGACCTCTGTAATGTAAAATGGGAAGTTTTAAACAAGCATTAATGTATTACAAAATTGGGTCTCAAGCGTTTTGTACTACATAGAACAGGTACACATTGGCGATATAAAATAGACTATATCTAAATAAATCTTACAAGCCCCATAGGTTTGTAACCTGGGTCTAAAACTAGACCATCCAGGGTATAATTAAAACTCTCTCTCATAGTTATTGACTCATGGCTTATAGAGTAATTTACCATCAAATTTGATCTTTTTTTTTGAAAATTTTCAACTTTGAGACCGTTTATCTACTAAAGCCAAGAGTGACCCATGCAATTTTAAATATTTTTAAGTTCTGTACTAAGGTGTGTAATTAACCCCATAATTATTTTTATGGGGAACTCATGGCTTTAGCAGATATTCAGACTGAAAGCATGGAAAAAATCAACGAAAACTGCACATCTGAATGACCCTGGCCTTTAAAGCCATGAATGACCCACCAAACTGTTTATGCTAAAATGTACTTAGTATCAAGTAGTATCCGTATTTTAAAAAATTGACATGCGTCACGCGTGGCTTTAGGAGTAAAATGATATTAAAATGGCACCCTTTATTTACAGCCTCAGACTTTGACCCCCTCTGTAGGTCGAACAAATCAAATTCAGAAAAAATTAAATTTCACTTTTTCTTATCACAGTACTACTAACACATCCTGAAAGTTTCGGAAAAATTGAAGATGTCAACTATCACACCTCCATAGACTTTGTCCAGCTTTAAAAAAAATGGCTCTTAAATTAAAGATATTGTTGCTATATGTAACAGGAAGTTACAGATGGAAAATTACAACGCTCTTTTTTTATTTATTTTCTTTTTCTTCTCTCCCCCCCCCCCCCTCCTCCCTCAAAAAGAAAAATGGTTTAATGAGCGATAAAGAATCATTTTTAGATTACATTATGTGGTTAAAGCCTTAAAAAGGTTTATTAACGAAAATATATATATATACTAGCTGACCTGACAAACGTTGTTTTGTCATATAAATTATTTCTAGAGAATATTTTGCTAGAAAAAAATAACTAACTTATTGTAAGTGTGTTAGGATGTGGTATATAAGTGGAAGATGTATGGAGCGCTGTGAACGGTGAAAGAATATAAAAATAACAAAACACCAATCATTTATTTTTTAATTTATTAAAATTGATTCTTTAAAATTATATACATATCGCTACTTATAACAATATTACTAAAAAACAATATCATTCCCTTAATGCAACAGAGTGTACAATATTTTTTGTTATCCCATCTTTCGCCAATACAAACAAACTGGATGGTTTGCCCACTCGAGAGCCACGTATAATTGTCCGTGTGAAAAACATGATGTGCTCAAATCTAAGCCACAGACAGACATCGTTTGGCCCTGAGACTTATTGATAATCATTGCAAATGCCAATCTAATTGGAAATTGAGTGCGTTTAAATTGAATTGGCACATCTGTGGGTATAATAGGAATTCGCAGTAGTAATATATTTTCACCTCGGAATTTGTCATTTAAAATTATGGCTTCGATAACATTTTTCATTAATTTTTTTATGACTAATCGCGTGCCGTTGCACAACCGTGGTGGGTTCAAATTACGAAGCAAAATAACCGGAGATCCAACCTTCAGTTGTAAAATATGCGGTGGCATGCCTGGTAAATCCAATGAGTTTAAAAACTTTGTTGGATAATTTACAGCTTCGGTGGCATCGCAAACTGTATCATTAGATTTGTATGACACCAAGTCTCCTGGTAACAAATGTTGTATCTTGAGATTCAATTCGTTGACGTCCACATTTTTTGCTGCTAAAATTGCTCTTTCTGCCAGCCACTCATGATTTGTGTATCGTCTATGTACATCGGGAAATATCTGGTCAATAAGAGCATCTTGAGAATCAATGATTGTGCAGAAATCGGTTGGTAATTTTATGCATCCAGTTTCATCTGTAGTAACATTTCCATCACCGATATCTAACAATTGTTTTGAAAATGTTTCAGCGGATGGATCTTGAAGCTTTTGAATGCACAAATTTACTTTCATTTGTACTTTTTCAACATTAAGCCACAATGACGATGATTTTAAGCACGCGTTGATCTCATCAGCGTATGTTGAACGCGGAATAACAGGAAGTGCTTGTCTGAAATCACCTGAAAACAGTAACAGAGTGCCGCCAAATAGTTTGTCGTTTTTTATATCTTTCAATGTCCTGTTCGACGCCTCAATCGAATGTTTGTGTTCCATAGTGCATCCATCCCAGATAAGAATTTTACACTATTTCAGCACTGTGGCCATGGACGATTGTTTTTTTATGTTGCACACTGCCTCTGGGTTATTTTGAATATTTAGTGGCAGTTTAATAGTGAATGAGCTGTTCTGCATCCATCCATTAAAGTTGCCGCAATGCCAGATGATGCAACAGCCAATGCAATGCCATTATTTGATCGTATTTCGGCGAGAATTAGCGAAATAAGGAATGTTTTGCCAGTTCCACCTGGTGCACCCCCCCCAAAAAAAAAAAAAAAAAAAAAAGAATCCACCTTGCCCTGCCAAAACTGCGAGCATGATGCGGTCGTAAACGGTTCTTTGTTCTTCATTCATTAGTGGGACATTGCAAGTAACAATCGCTGCCATTTCTACAGTATTGTATTGTAGTTCCCGATTCAATTCAGTGCTTATTAAATCAGAAGCATTTCGATTTGTTGAATGCATACCGAAATGACTGAGTGGTAAGTTGGCAATGATAATGCAAAGATCTTCAATAGCAATCAATGCTTCATTGTACATAGCGTCACTGAATACTATCGTTAGATCGTTGCACCTTGAACGATGTTGATGCAATATATCATTAGTCATTGAATCTTTGTGATTATCCCATAATGTCTCTGCTCGGGCTGAGAAACATGTAGTCAACACTATAGCGAATAGTAGACGAATTTGTTTTGCTGTCCAGTTCAGTCCTACTTCAGCAAGCATACACTCCCACTGGTTGTCGTCTTCCAGCAAGCCGAGTGCAAGGCATGCATCTTTATACGTTGGATACTGTTGTCCATTAACTTTACGTAAATCTTGAAATGACAAAGGGCCGATGACATTAACCAATAACAGTCGAAGATAAAAACACTCAGTCTGCCTTGGATTGACCGTAAATACTCGTTCCAAGGTGTTTGATTTGAATAAACCGGGACATGCATCAATCGGCGTGCCTTGCTTGCGGGGCATCCATTTTTTTGTTGGAGCCCATGTGAAATAGCGTGGTACTTCTGAATAGAGTAATGTCCGTGCAAAAGCACCAAAAGCATCCGTATGATTACACAATTCAAAAAATTCGGTGAGTGTAGTTTTTGGTGGATTTATAGCACGATCAATCACTGTCTCGCTCGTGAAATATACGCGCTGGCCATTTTCAAGATGGATGGCTAAATGAAGAACTGCTGGATCCCGTTCATGAATTGGGAAACCAAAGATACGCCAAACAGCTTCATTGGAGCTCACGTACCGGCCAATTTGGTAAAGTGTTATTTCATCGTTGTTATTCACCGGAGGAGCATTCACATTGGTATTTTCAACTCGAAATACAGCCATATCACTGCCTTTATTCACATACTTGCAAATGTATTTGATGCTCTTCACTGAACTGCAGAACTGAACATTAATATGAGCATTGAATGTTTTGCTCAGCAGAGGCGAATATGGGACCACCCATCAGTTATCAATGTCAATATCTATGTTGTTGACATAGATGACCGCCATAGATGATAAGATTGTCCGCCATTATCGGGAATTCTTCGACGATATATTGGATATCCGTCAACATTTGTGAACGTGAAATTTTTCGGAAAACTTTTAGTACATTTTCCATCTGCACAAATAATAATGGCCTAAAAATTCATTTTTCATTTTAACATAAAATAACTCCGTCGGATATTGACGATATTTTTAAAAAAATATACCATTTTAACTAATTTTAACATTTTAATGTTGAAAAAATATTTTAAACACTTACGGTTAAAAATTCATTTTTCATTTCAACATTAAATAAATTCTGACATCGTATTTACGATTCTAAAATATTAACTTTGAAAAAAATATTTTAAACACTTCGTAACATACGGTTACGATTCTAAAAATATTAATTTTGAAAAAATATTTTAAACACTTCTTAAGATACGGTTAAAAATTAATTTTTAACACGCTTTTATTAGCTTCACCTGTATGTATGTATGTATGTTTGTTTGTAACTTCTCTGGGAGCAAACAAAAAATTTATATTGTAAAAAAATACTTTCACTACGTGAACGATGCGGCGTCGAGGTAAGGCGCCGCGCTACGAATCTAAAGGTCCAGCGTTCGATCCCCGTTAGGGGAGATTTTTTAAAAATGGTTTTTGTTAATTCTAAGTTATTTTAATTAAAGATTTAAATGTATGTAAGTATTACGGTGTGTCACTCACACGATTTTCTCTTACCCTGAATTTTAATACTAAGATAGATATTTCGTGCTTTTTAGTTCACATTTCTATAAAAGCGTGTTCTTTAATTTTTTAAAACTATAATATTATTCATTTCAACATTAAATAAATTCTGACATCGTGTTTACGACAACTCACGCCATCTAGGTGGAAAAGTTGTTGAAAGAGTTGGTTAAAAATTAATTAAGAAAGAACTAATTAAGTTACAACTTTCATTTGTAAATCTAAACCATTCTCGAATCCACCTGAAGACACACAAAAAATTTCATTAAACTCAGTCTAGCCGTTTAGGAGGAGTTCAGTGACATACACACGCACAAAAGAAATATATATATAAAGATTAGGGTGTCCCTTAAATGAGAGAAATTTTTTCTTTCTTTATCAATTGCAAACAGATATTAGGATTTTCCCGTCAATTAGGGATGAAATGGATAGTGATTTTGCCAGATATCGGATAGTCGCTTCTCTTTTGCCTGCCGGAAGCGGACATCCAGCATTAGTTTTGTTTTTTATTGTGTTTTGTATATTTATTTTCTTTATTTTAAAACAAAATATAAATATGTGTCATACTATTCTTTTAAAAACATATTAAATATAATTTACTTAAATATATTTATTTAATATTCTATTTATTTGTGCAATGCTCCTATGAAGTATAAAATTTTAAGCTTAATATACTTATTCTTAGACTTACGATTTGTGGTGTATTGTCCCAAAAACATTGGTTTTGTTCCTAATTATAAAACTAAACCTTATTATTTGCATATTTTTTTTAATATTAGTATAAAAAAAATGAAACATAAAATATTTTATTAATATAACTATAGTTGAACAGTTGTTTCCATAGGAAAACTAGTAGGTTGTGGTCATCACAAAATTTTCTTCTATATCATTCTATATAATGATGCCACTTTCTGTTCAAAATGTACTAAAGTTTAACCATAGCTTTCCCCAATAAATGTTTTACATATGGAGTTTGCTGCAATTTTAATCAACAGATTCTGAGATGTAGCCATGTGAAAAATCCTAATAGCAGTTCCACTTATCGGCTGATATACTCCTAAATTAAGTTGGCATTCGTTTTCCTAATGCTTATCTTACATAACAAGTTTCATGCACTTATGTGCTACAGAAGATGAGGCTTAGCTTTCCTATTCAAAGAATAAATTGTAGCACAGTAATGCCACCTGCTGGCTGATATACACCCCAAAATAAATCAGCATAATGTTTCATAATGATTGGCTCTCTCACATACCACGTGGGGGCATTGTTTTGCGACTTAAAGTTCATTTGAATGTGGATCATAATTTTGTTAATTATCATTAGTTACCAAAAACACTTAAGAGTTTTATGTATCACAAGCTGACCAATTGGTTCACCGACCAGCAAAAAAAGTTTGCGTTAAAATGTCTGACTGTAGTAAACTCCCGTTAGGTGGCGCCTGCGGTGCTAAATAAAGCCGCCTAAAACAGCCTGTTTTCTTACCGTGCGAACGATCCTTGAAAATTCTCATCAGGGTGTCTACTGACTAGGCAGAAAAAAAATTCATGACCTCAAAAAAATTTTTCATGACCTTTTTTATCGACATATCCAACCTTTCTTTTTAAATTAACATATTCTTTTTTTTTTTTTTTTTAACCAATATATCACCTTGCTTTATTTTTTAAATTATTGTTTAACAACAATATAAACTGTTTAAAAAAAAAAAAAAAAAAAAAAAAACTGAAAACTTTTTTTTAAATTAGCAATCTAAAACAGACATATAACTACATACATATGTACACTATTTGTACAAATTGTCATTTATTTTCTTTGCAAAGGTCGATATATGCAAGGTCGATCCAGGTTTTAATTTTTGGGTCCCTTTTTTGTGAAAAACAGAATAATTTTTGTGAAATTTTTATGTATTTTTGTGAAAAAAAAAAATATTTTTGTGAAAAAGTAAAATATTGTGTAAAATCTTTCATTTTTACAATCGCTGTATATAATGTTTAATATCAAGTTAATAGATCTTCTTTGAGTCAAATTAAAGCTTTAATTATAAGTAATACTGAAAACATCAAAACATTTAATAAAAGGATCATTTTTATAAAAGAAAAACTTGTGAAAGGACTCATCTTAAAAATTTGAATTTTGTGAAGAGTCCCTTTTTATGAATTTGAATTTTCTGAAGGTGCAAAAGGGACCCAAATTTTGCCTGAATCGACCCCTGATATGCATTTTTTTTTTCCACCGAAAAGACTAAGACTAGAATTATTAAACTAAATTCAGGTGCTTTAGTAAGATATTCCATTAAAAATGCAAATTTATATAAATTGGAGGGTTTTTTAAAAAATTCAAATTGAATAGATAGATGGCGGAAGTAATGCCAGGTTTCTGCTAGTATAAATATATGGCCCCAGAAACAACAAATTCCTTGTGTATGGAAAAGTGGATTGTAAATAAACAGGCAAGTTCTAGTCAATAAATACACATTATTTGGCTCATTCTTGAAACAATTTATTAAAATATTTATTCATTAAACAAAAGTCATGAAAACTGAGTTACATGCGCTGTAGAGCATGAATGTCATTTATTCAGAAACAACAATCAACGACTCTTTTTGTCATGGAGAAAATTAGAGAGAATGTTATACATTATTTTGGAAAAGCCTAGCTAACTCGGTACAAAAATTAAAATGGGGCATCTTTATTTCTTAGACCTGAAGTTACTACTTTCAGCTAAATTTGTTTGCTAAAGTGGCCAAATTCGACTTTTGCAGAAGCCAACTTCTTTTTCTTTTTACCTTTACAAGCTAAAACTAATCTTAAAAGGAAAAAAAAATTAAAAAAGTGTTGCAAAATTTTCATCTGAGGGGAGTTTAAGCTTGAATTTCATCCTTCAAGTATCTGGCTTGAAATTGTCCAATGTCCATTTCCGGAGTGCTGATATCCGATATCCCATCGGGTATTTACAATTCAGTTGCCTACTGCATATCCGTTTCATCCCCAGTGTCGTAGCGTAGCACAGGTTTGGAGTGCCCAGGGCAATTCAAAATAATGCGCCCCTGTCCTACCAGTGATGGCGTAGGTGTCAAAGCAAACTGATTGTGTGAGAATCCTACGCCAGCATAGAGTGCCGTCAAGGGGCTGTGTTTTTAAGAGATCCCAACACGCATTTTTGCAAGTTTCATTGAAAACCACAGAAAAATTACAACTTGTAAGTTGGCGAGTACGACCTCAGTTAGAATTGGGCACTTCCCTTTTCCTAGCTTTGACAGATCTTCTCGGATATTAGCGGATTTCTTCCGTGATTATGGAGTTAAATATTAAGTGAGTGCGAGAGTTCTACCCTTTCTTATTACCCACAAAGAAGAGCAAATAAATGTAAAAGGAATAGTACCTATTATTGAGCATAATCTCTATTGCTATCAATGACCTACTGCCATCATTCTGGTAGAAGATGGCAGAAAGAAAATTTTCCACGTCTGTAAAATTCCAGCAGTTTCGAATCAAATTCTTGGATGGCAGTTTTCAGATCAAATATTTTTTGACTGAAGAAATTGTTCAACGTATGAAATAGGTGATAGTCAGTTGGTGCCAAATCAAGAGGAAGGGTGGGGGTAAAACTTCCCAACCAAAGCCCAGTAACTTTTCGTGAGTGATGACCGCAGCATGTGGCTTGGCGTTATCGTGATGAAGGATAACAACACGACGATTGATGAGACCTGGCTGCTTTGCAACCAAATTTGAATGCAATCTGTCTAACTGGAGACAATAGAAGGCAGCATTGATGGTTTGGTTGAGTGGCAGGACCTCCCTGTGAATTATTCCCTGCACATCCCACTACATACTCAATAACACCTTCTCGGGATGAAGTTCAGCTTTCGAAATCAATGTAGGCGGATCAGAAGGGCGCACACAGTCCTATGACGCTTTACGTTACAGTACATAACCTACTTCTCATCTCTTGTCACAATGTGTCAAGAATGGGTCATTTTTTGTACCGGGAAAGCAAGGAAACACAGGTGGCGATTTGGTCATCCTGTTGATTAGCTGTCAGGATATGTGAAACCCAACGATCCAACTTTCTCGTAAAACCCAACTTAACCAGCAGTCTTTTGACGGTTGTCCGGTGTACTTGGAGGTCTCCACTAATTCTTGCACAGTTGAGTTCGGGTTATTCCTTATAGCTTAGTCAATATCGTTGTCTCCAGTGTGCGATGGCTGTCCACACCTAGCCTGATCATGGCAGATTCTGTCTCCTTCCCTAAATTTATGAAACTATCGATGACATGTGCTTTCATCTATTGCATCCTCCCCATAAAGTTGTCCGGGTAAAACTTCCCAACCAAAGCCCAGTAACTTTTAGTTAGTGATGACTGCAGCCTGTGGCCTGGCGTTATCGTGATGAAGGATAACAACGCAACGATTGATGAGACCTGGCTGCTTTGCAACCAAATTTGAATGCAATCTGTCTAACTGGAGACAATAGAAGGCAGCATTGATGGTTTAGTTGAGTGGCAGGACCTCCCAGTGAATTATTCCCTGCACATCCCATCACACACTCAATAACACCTTCTCAGGATGAAGTTCAGCTTTCGAAATCGATGCAGGCATATCAGAAGGGCGCACACAGTCCTACGACGCTTTACGTTACAGTACATAACCTACTTCTCATCTCTTGTCACAATATGTGTCAAGAATGGGACATTTTTTGTACCGGGAAAGCAAGGAAACACAGGTGGCGATTTGGTCATCCTGTTGATTAGCTGTCAGGATATGTGGAGCCCAACAATCCAACTTTCTCGTAAAACCCAACTTTACCAGCAGTCTTTCGACAGTTGTCCGGTGTACTTGGAGGTCTCCACTAATTCTTGCACAGTTGAGTTTGGGTTATTCCTTATAGCTTAGTCAATATCAGTGTCTCCAATGTGTGATAGCTGTCCACTCCTAGCCTGATCATGGCAGCTTCTGTCTCCTTCCCTAAATTTACGAAACTATCGACGACATGTGCTTTCGTCTATTGCATCCTCCCCATAAACTAGACAAACTTTGCTACATCCTGCGGCTGTCGTACTCTTTTTATCAAACTTGTATAACAAACAATCTCTTATATGCTCCTTCTCGCTTTCCATGCTACACCCTCCGATATATTTTTTGAGATGATTAACTTTGTGAGACATGATGCATTTATATGAGAGACATCCACATGTTTGATTGGCCAACGATTTGCATCATTACAATGTCATGTGTGATGCAATTTTATTGGAAATTTGCATATCCAAAAACGGGTAGAACTTTCGCTTTCACCCAATACATACAGAGAAAAAATTATTTATTTTATAAATAATTCAAAAGCTATTTATAAATTCGCAAATTTTTTTTATAAAATACAATTACTTCCTTTCCAGTCATCAATACCTTTTTGATAATTATAAAAAAAATTACATCTTTGTTATCTATGAATAAAAAGTTTTCCAAATATTAAGAAAAAAAAACTTTATAGAACAAAAAAGTTATTTCCATACAGTTACAATTATAGGCGAATCACAGAGTAAGGATAATTCTATGAAGAACTGACATAGAGGCTAAGACAGAATAGAAACTCTTTGTGTATAAAATACATTAAAAAGGCTATTATTTACACATTGTCTTTTAAATTTCTCGGTTTCTTGAGATCGAAGCTCATTTAAATTTTTTTTGTTTGCGAGGGCAATCTCTATGCAACATTCAACAATAATCTGCTAATATATTAACATTCAATCGACTCTGATACCCCCTTTACATTTCTCTTATATCTTGATGAAATGTCTCTATATTTCTTCACTCACATTGCCTAGATTTTTTGGGAAATAACTAAGATCGGAGTTGAAAAAGTAGAGTTTTAAACTCATTTCTGTCAAAACTGTATGAGAAGGAAAATTTTTGAATATTCTTTTCTTAATCAGCATCCAGAAACATAACACATCACATCTTATTGCAAACCTGTATTATCGATATCAGTATTATTTTTTTTTTTCTCTGATCTGTACTATGTGACAGAATACTTAATAGTTAAAACTCGAAAATTACGCAGAACCCTCTTGAGCCTTTTCCATTATTTCTACAGCAGTTGGAGGCCCCACCAGTAGCTGAGTGGTTCAGCTCTCGAGACTGGTAGACGGGAAGTAACGGATTCAATTTCAAGTCACGGTCGTCGTCCTAGCCATTCAAAGTTTTCTCTAACACTTGCACATATACAGGCTAAGTTCCCTTAGAAACACCCTCATAGAGGGCATCTCACCCAAGTCATTAACAATCGGCCTCACTTTCAAACACCAAAGATCATCTACAACAAAGAGTGAATAATTTAAAGACCTTGTAATTCCAAACCTTATACACTAAGGTAACTCTACCTTTTTTCTCTTTTTTTCTTCCTTGCGATTTTTATTATAATCGTATCTGTCGTTTGGAATCATGACAAAATTTATCTGTACACTATTATAATAAAATAAACTTATGAAATTTATTTGCAATCGCTGAAAAGATGGTTCTGTTGTACCGTGCTCTTCTGGATTTTGTGACAGTCATATAGTTTAGCACCTTTGGAATGAAACTGTATCAAATTTTATACATAAAATTTTTAGTATAAAAATACCATATGTTTATGAAAGTTTTGAACAGATCGTAATAGATTTTCTTGATTGCATTACCTTGAACTCTATGAGATAAAATATATCAAACTTTATGTATGCAATGCCTAATATGAATTTTTTTTTCTTTGATCAAATTTTAGTATAAATATTTATTTATATATAAATAAAAATGATAAAGAATGTCGCTATCAAAATCTGATTGTAAAAAACTACCTATTCACGAATAGGAAAATTTCAGCACCTTTCTTAAGCAATAATCTTGTTAACAGCTGGCAGATGCTTATGGCTTTTTTATAAGTGGTGACCCTTTCATATTAATTTCTGAACTAACAAATTACAGACGCAAAAGGTCCAGTATCTGACTATAGGGTAGGCTTTTGTTATAATGATCAGCATATTAGTGCTTTATGGACGCGAAATAAGAAGGGCTGTAAAAAACATTAAATACCTTTTACAATCCTTCATTTTTGGCAGCTTTAAGTATTATATATTTCGACTACATTCGTAGTTGTCCTCAGATGTTGTCTTTGCTGCACTGTTGAAACATGTCTTCATCTTCTTCCACATCACTTTCCCTCTTGCTTACGTCATTTTTCCGTCAGTACGTTTTTATCACCTGTTGCCAGTCCTCTGCTATGATGCTATGCTCTCTCTCATTTACTGCTGTGTTAGAGGTTAATATCTCTAAAGCTTCGCGTTTCATGGCGTAGTTGTGTGAGTTGTAGGGAGCTATTTTAACGGTTTTTAGTGTATTAGTTATTATGGGGTTAGTTTTATGTGTGCGTGATAAGGCGGTGGAGCTTCTATTGTATTTTAGATCGTTAATATGTTCTATTTCTCTGTCCTTGATTTTTCTCTTCGTCATTCCGATGTAGGTTGCAGGTTTATTGTTATTTTCTAGATCGAAGGTGATTTTGTATATTCCCGATGTTTCTTTAGGGTCAATGAGGTCTTTTTCATTTCGGATTCTTTGAATGATGTTCTTATTGGGTTTAATGGGTATGTGGATATTATGTTTGGAACCTTCGTTTTTAATTTTATTTGCTATGCCATTGCAGAAGGGAATGGAGGTGGTGAACTTGGGTTTTATTTTTTGAGCGTCGTTAATTTTGTTGAAAGTTTTTAAGCGCTTTTTATAGAGTTTTTGAATCATAGAGTTGCTGTATCCTGCACCTTTTGCTATGTTTTTTATGAATTTTATTTCAGTGTTAAGTACATTTTTATTAGAGCAGATTAGGATGGCGCGATCTATGTATGAGCGTATGGCGGCGGTTTTGTATTGGAGCGGGGTTTTACATTTGTTGTGAATAATTTCGTTATTATTAGTTGGTTTTCTATAGACTGTAGTATCGAGGCTATTATCGCGATTTTTAATGAATTTGACGTCAAGAAAATTAAGGTTATTGTTTGTTTCGATATCGAATGTAAATTTAATATTATTATCTAGGGTGTTTAATTTGTTTAGTAGAGCATGTGGGTCGATGTTGTTTGGGATGACGGCGAACACGTCATCCACGTAACGTAACCATGTTTTACAGTTTTTAATGATATCGTGAGCGGATATTTCGAAATGGCTGAGTTTAATTTCTGCAATGGCGCCTGATATGGGGGACCCCATAGGCACGCCTTTCGTTTGTTTGTAGATATCTTTATTGAAGGAGAAGTATGAGTTATTTAGTAAGAGGTTATTGGCAGAGATTAAAGTTTCACTTATTTTATTATTGCCGTAGTGGTTAATTATTTGGTTTTGTATTATATCATTAATTTCGTTTAGGGTTATTGAGGGGTACAGGTCTTTTACATCGAAACTAACGAGTGTGTCATCATAGTTTATATTTATATTTTGTATGGATTTTATAAAGGCTTCTGTTGAGTTTAGACTGTGAGTTGAGGGGGAAGGAGGGTTTCATAGATATTCTTCATATATACTTCAAGATTGTATGTGGGGCCTTCTGATTTATTTACTATAGGTCTAAGTGAGGGAGGGGTTTTATGATCTTTATATTTTCCAAAAATACGGGGGATAATGGGGGCGAAATTGTTAAGTTTTGGTGGTTTATCATCAGGCCAAGAGCCAGTTTTAATTAGAGATTTAGTTTTATCCATAAGTTTTTTGAGTGGGTCTTTATCAATTAGATTTACTTCAAGTTTATTAATAGTGTCTATTATCATTTTATTATAGTCATTCCTGTTAAGTATAGTTATTTTGCCGGTTTTATCAGTCATTAGTATTGTGATGTCGCAGTTCTTTTTTATTCATTAAGGCATTTTATGTCTTCTTTATCGCTGTGTGTATTAACATTAGATTTTTCAATTAGTTTAACGGCGGTATTTCTGATGTGAGAGCGTTTAGGTGGGGGGACAAGATCTAAGGCAGTTTCAATGTGTGCTATTGTGTCAAGATGGTTGAAGGTGTCTTTAAGTATGAATTTTGGTCCCATTTTTAAGAGTGCATCTTGATGAGTGTTTAATTTATAATTCGATAGGTTTAGGTATGGGTAAGTATGTGGGGTTTTTTCCAGGAGGACGTTGGGATTTTCGCGTTTTAACCAGATTTTAAGTTTTTTATTATGACGATTTTGCAGTTTAGAGTTATCTATATTTATGAAGTGGTTAATTTTCTCGATATAGGCTTTAAAAATCTGCGGGTCTGTTGTATGCTCTAGTTTAGTGGAGAGATCCTTGTTTTGTTCCCTTAGTTTATGGATAAATCTGGATTTTTGTCTAATATATTTCTTTAAAACCGAAAACTCGAAGTTTCGGACCATGCCCTTGAAAAAATGTTTGATGAATTTATTGCGCGTTTTTAAGAATTTAGGAATAATTTTATAGTTTAAGCAATCTTCCAAAAATGTACGATGTGCAACCTCGCGGTTTAATTTTTTCGTATTTTTCTTAAGTTCCCGGTAAATATCGTAAGGATTCATTGCTAAAAGAAAATATTTTGTCAATAATCAAATTGATTTAACAAGCGGATGGTGGAGCATAGGTAACATTAGACATGAGAACAACTGCTAATTAAAAGTCTATGATAAATAAAAGGCTAAAAAGTTAAAAGTTCATAGCTAAGAGTTATAAGATGACAAACACTTAAAAAGATTTAAAAGTTGCAATGGCCGAAGTAAATTTAAAAATAATAAAAATCAATATGTGTAAGGATTGGTGAAATTTCAGCGTCATTCAAATTAAAAAACAATAGAAAGATTAAAAGGTTAAAAAGCTAATTTAAAACGTTTATCATAAGCTACAAGAGCGAAAATTAGAAACTAAAATTGAAATAACTGAAAAAAGGGTTAATAATACCTAGAGGTAGCATGTAAATGGATCGATGAGAGCATTGCGCCTTTCATTATGAAGACATATACGAAGTTGATATGATGCGAAATCGTTTGAAGATCAATCATTCAGTCATTAATTAATTCCTTAGGAACATAAGTCCGGTATTGACTAAATTATAAATATTTGAAAAGCTTTAGAAGGACTAATTAACTTTAAAAAACATTAAATACCTTTTACAATCCTTCATTTTTGGCAGCTTTAAGTATTATATATTTCGACTACATTCGTAGTCGTCCTCAGATGTTGTCTTTGCTGCACTGTTGAAACATGTCTTCATCTTCTTCCACATCACTTTCCCTCTTGCTTACGTCATTTTTCCGTCGGTACGTTTTTATCACCTGTTGCCAGTCCTCTGCTATGATGCTATGCTCTCTCTCATTTACTGCTGTGTTAGAGGTTAATATCTCTAAAGCTTCGCGTTTCATGGCGTAGTTGTGTGAGTTGTAGGGAGCTATTTTAACGGTTTTTAGTGTATTAGTTATTATGGGGTTAGTTTTATGTGTGCGTGATAAGGCAGTGGAGCTTCTATTGTATTTTAGATCGTTAATATGTTCTATTTCTCTGTCCTTGATTTTTCTCTTCGTCATTCCGATGTAGGTTGCAGGTTTATTGTTATTTTCTAGATCGAAGGTGATTTTGTATATTCCCGATGTTTCTTTAGGGTCAATGAGGTCTTTTTCATTTCGGATTCTTTGAATGATGTTCTTATTGGGTTTAATGGGTATGTAATTAGTCCTTCTAAAGCTTTTCAAATATTTATAAGAAGGGCTGTTTATAGTCATTGCCATACTATGAATGTATACAGGAGTAGAGCTAAACAACCAGTAAAAACTTTGACGACAGTGCTCGGCCAATTTATAAATATAAGACATAAAGATGAAAGGAGAGTCCATTAGAGTTCGCACCCACATTATAATAATCACTGGGGGAATAATTTAAAGCTATGATGCACCTAAAAATGTTTTTATTTTCATCAAGAAACCTAAGGTTAGCCAGAGGTAAATTTTAAAAAGGTCTGATAAAATTGTAAAAATTTAGAAATTTATCACAATGATCATTTTTAATTTTTTAGAAAAACAGTATTTGGCGCCCCCTAAAGTTTCGTGCCTGGGGCAAGTGCCCCTTTGCACCCCGCATGCTATGCCACTGTTCATCCCTAGTGTTAATATAATCCCAGAGAGCTGATATTTTGCTAAAAAGTGTTAAGAGTTAAATAGAAAAAAGTTAGAGGGTATGTGCATTAGATTTCAAAATAGAAGAAAAAAAAAACCCTCATTTAAGGTAAAGCTGGAAATTAGCGGTCGCCACTCGCCACATGGCGACTAGATTTTTAAAAGTGGCGACTAAAGAAATTGCCTTTAGTCGCCACTGCAGTGGCCACTTCTCTTCTACCCATTCTTTATAAAATATACCCCATTCCACAGCAAACTTGGATCGTGCGGCAGCTTTTTCGCGGTAAACGCGCCGCGCAAAGAATTCAGGCTGTTCTAAAATCTAACCTCGCCACTTGCAAACATATTTCGGAAGTCAATTTTAATAGTAAACACTTAAAATTCTTCTACCCATTCTTTATAGAATACCCCATTCCAATGCAATCTTGGATCGCGCGGCAGCGTTTTCGCTGTAAACGCGCCGTGCGCCTCGAATTCAGGCTTTCTCAAATCTAACATCGCCACTTACAGACATTTTCGAAAGTCAATTTTAACAGTAAACACTGGAAATTGGCAGGTAGTCTTATTCATATACTAAAAAAACGTATTGCTTTTTTCCATTTTTCTATAAAAGTATTAGATTTTGATTTTAAAAAAATGTCAAAATGAGAGTTTTGGCTGACTTTCGGGAGACAGAGACGAAAAGGAAGCTCGTGAGATAATCAATCGGCTGAAATTCCGATTGTATTACGTTCGCAGAAAAATTAAAAACGTCATTCAACGCATTTTCTTTGTTATTTTATACCACTTTCTTTTCAAACTTGGCATTTCTATCCATTCCCAACGGCCGTATTGCATTCAGTCATACGTGTGGTTTCTCGAAATTTCAATCTTTAAAACAAGCTTTATATAGTAATATAAATTTTTGATTTATTGCTTTAATATGAAGAGATTTAAAGAAAGTCCTGAATCACAAAGCAACCGTAGTGGTAGTAAACGTGGAGCTACAGATAATTCTGTAAAAATAACATCTTTTTTCGGAAAAAGGTAAGTGCGTTTTTTGTTATTATTTAAAAAAATAAATAAATAAATGTATATATGTATGTATATTTTTAGTTCTTAATCAGAAGAATGCATAATTTATTGAATATTTTATTTATTTACTACATATTATTTAATATTTGTTATTGCATATGAACTATTTTTTACTTTCTTCTATATGTAATATAGATAAAGTATTGGATTCGCGAAAATTTTCGACCTCCGTTTTTTGACGGATCTACACGTTTTGGGGTGTCCGGAACACGAATTGATGGTTTTTAAAAAATGTCTGTCTGTCTGTGTGTGTGTGAAACACACATTGTGAAATCTCGACTACAGCCACACTCTCTAAATTCAGTTAGAGAGGGGGATTATAATTGCAAATTATTAAAAATTCATTATTATTAAAGAAAAATTAATTTATAATTCATTTGTAACACGAAAAAAAAAGGAAAAAGAAACTTGCAAAATAAAAAAGTATTATTAAAAAAATATTTTTTTTATTTACATATACTAATATATTTTCATGAATCAAAGATTTTTTTTTTTTTGAAAAAATAGAAAATCGACACCATTCAGGATAGTGAAGGGGCAATATAATCAGAATTTTTCTGTTATAAAATAATATAACCAAAAGAGCATTTTAAACATATGAATTTTGTATTGAATAGTATTTTCTTACATTCATAGTATAAATTATGTAAATCTATTCCTATTTCATTTATTAAAATTTATCAGAAATGTATTATTGTGGATGAGTTTCAAAAAGTTGACTACCTTAATTATTTTCTTAATGATTTGTCAAGACTGAACATTGAAAAAATTAAAGAAAAGAAAATTTTATTTTACTTTTATCAGCGAGTGGCCAGTGGCCACTAAAAAAATGAAGGCTAGTGGCCAGTGGCCACCAACGAAATTTCTTAATTTCCACCTTTAATTTAAGGGACACCCTAATATAAATATATTTACATATATAGTTGATACACTACAAGAAATAAATATATCCCACATATATCATATCATGTAATATTTTTTAGCAAAGCGAGAATTAATTTTGTTAGCTTCTGCACTGTTAACAGAAGACAGCATTACATAAATTTCTGAATTCTGAGCAGGCTGAATTTGACCCGGGAGGAAGGAGCAGGGGAGGAGTTGGGCATCCCTACGATAGATGATTCTCTTCTATAAAGAACACTGCAGAAAACACATGAGTATTAAATAGCAAACAAAGCCATCAGATTTTTTTTTTTTTTTTTTTTTTTTTTTTTTTTTTTTTCAGTGCTAAAATCATTTCCTCTCTCTGTTTCTGAAAGCTTTCCTATAAAGCTGCAAAAAACTGCCAGGTTGCCACAGATGAAAGGTTATTAAGGTTGGTTTTTCTCTTTTTTATCCGTAAAAGAAAAAATTTGACAGCCAATTTCAGTAGACTTAATTTTCACTTTGCGATTTTCAGCCGCCCTACTGGAAGTGACTTAAAATAAAATTAATTTTCATACTGCAATTTTGCAATGGTATCTGAAGTCCAGACTTCACATCAGATAAAATTTATAAAAGTATGTTCCTCAGTAAAAGCAGCAAAATATTTTTAAAAACATTGGAATGCAAAGCAGATGAGAAAAGCACACGCTATATTTTTATTTCAAAACAAAAAGGCAGCAGACATTTTTACTCAAAAAAAAAAAGTGTGCAATTTTTGCTTAAAAAATAAGGGGGGGGGGGGCATATCGGTAAAAAAAACAGCATGGCCTTGACAGAAAAAACTTTAAATGGACATTATGCTGTTTTAAACTACAGATTTTTTCTTTTTTTTTAAACCCATTATTATTATTATTTTAAAAGAGGATGCCAGTCTAGAAACCTTTCACAAAAGATTATTGAAATTGGCTCACCTGATATACATATTTATTTTCTTTTTTCCTCAAAAATAGAAATTGACAAAATAATTCTCAATGCATAAAAAACTGTCTAAAAATTTTGTAATTTATGTGCATTTTGTAGAAAACATTTAAGTTTCAAACAGAAAAAAAAATTCATAAACAGCTATATAGCTGCAATTACACATATGTCATGTGATAATGCCAGCAGATTCTGAATTAATATTTCTTGGCAGAAAAAATTACATATTTACAGAATCATAAAAATTGAAGAAATTGACATTATACAAAATCTATTATCATATTTTCCTGCATATAATCTGCAGATTTTCTGTTAAGAAAAACTCAAAATTTTTAAGTGTGGATAATCTTTTGTCACAGATTATCTCCGAAAATCTTTTTTTAAACGTCTGTCTAATGGTAGATATTGGAAATTTACATTAACAAGATGTAAACAAATACCTTCAGATTGTGTGTCTACTGGGCTGATCACAGAGCCGATAGTGATTGGTTCATGTATGAGGTATTTGTGCTAGTAGGAGTAGCTTCCATTTAAAGGATATACTTTTCTAGCCTAATGGCAACATGCTTCTGTTTATTTGATATTAAAACTTTATTGTTTCTGCATGAAGGGTTCTTTTTAACTAAAAAATGGCAATAAGACGTAATTTTTTAAAAAAATTTATAATTACTTTTACAGTTACATTATAATTATCTTTTGAATAAACAGTTATGCTGAATAAAAAGCATGGTGGTTTATCAATATTTTGCATGTTGATTATGATTTATATCTGTGGATTATATGGTAGTGCAGATTATCAGATGAAAAAATTTGAGCTAAAAATAGCCCCCTTCGAATTATACATCGCCACGACACAGGAAAATATGGCATATAAAAATCATAATTTCACTTTTAAACTACATCAAAATATATATTACCTGGACCAGAATGTCCCAGAAGCCTTAAAACAGGTTCAGAAGAATCTGGGGTGAATCCATAAATGGAACAGTCATTACATCCAGCTAAAAACAGACCTTTAGGGTATTGGGCACTTGGAGGTAACACACATAAACTAGCAATGAAGGCAGTTGCTCCCTTAAATGTACTACATTCTTTAAATGATTTTCTGTAATAAAATAAAAATTTGTTACAATTTTCAAGTTAATTTAAATAAGATATTATCATATAAAACATGGGGAGGGGAAGGTTGCCAACGGGTTGGGGACAAAATCTCGCAAGGACAAAATATCGCCTACAGAGATTAATTCGAAGCAAAAAGAACTTCCTAATTATTAATAATGTTGTATAAAATTTCATGAAAACACATACCTTAGTCAGAACACTGGCATACAGACAAACCCACCGCAAAAAATATTATAAATTTAGCTTAAAAGAATTTAAAACTATATTTATTTCGTGAAAGATTAATCATAATGTATTCAGTCCTGCTTTTCAATTTTAAAATTTTTAATTTTGTACAATATTTTTAAAGTGTATTTTGAATGGTGAAAAGCAATTGATAAAATAACTTAAATATAGATAAAATAATGAAATTCCACTCTTTGATATATATATATATATATATATATATATATATATATATATATATATATATATTTATTTATTTATTTATTTATTTATTTTAATCAATTAATTTATATTTATAAGGCCCTGTGTCTCCCTCCAGAGATCCCACGTAACACAAATTCAAATTTTTAAATAGATATGATTTTTTTTACGCAATATTTTGTCCCACTAGATTTTGTCAGGATCCTGTTGCCAACATACTGAAAATACTGCAAAAGGCACAATTTTATCTTACAAGAATAGGTGGAAAATTCAGATTGGGACGAAACTGTGCAGGATTGTAGTATACTAACAACATGTTGGATATGAAAAATTTCATATACAAAAACACTCTTATACACTCTAATTTACTTTAGCAGAGTGCAAATTATATGCAAGGAAGACATGGCTGGAGTTTGGAGTTTAATTTTTGTTTAAATTAAAAATTATGTTCAAGTTAAATTAATATGAATGCATTAAGTTAAATAACTCAGTTTTAATTAACTAAATTAGTTTAATTAAAGTCTAATAAAACATATGTAAACAAAAATAACAAAGTATAATTAAATTAGTTATATTAACTTATTACAAAATACGTTTTTATTATTGTAATTAAATCAGAAAAACGTAATTATATTTACTTAACATCATAAACTTTAATAGCAAATGATAAATATGGCTTCATGACCCAATAATAAAGTTTGTATGTTCTGAGCAGTAATAAAAGAAAGTTCTTAAAAGAAAGTCAAAAGTTCACCAAAATGTCTTTTACCTGCTTGAAAAATCTTTTACTACACAAAAATAAAGAAACTTAAAATATATTAACACATTGGACCAACAAGTACTCAATCCCCCATTAAAACCCAACGTGAATAACGAAAAACGGGAAAAAATCAAAAATGCAAATGCTCCAAGTACACAGCTGTCTATTTATATCATTTTTCCCATAATTAACATTCATATTGAAAAACAAATTTTTTAGACGATTCCACAACATATTTGCATACTACGACCAGCTGTGAACAGATTCTCGAAGATTCGGTATGTTACGTGATTGGCAGCTCGACTAATCAGAGATCGCCAGACATACGCCACCACCTACAGGTAGAAATAGGGAACTAACTAAAGATGGGCATTATTTCACATAACATAATAAGTAATATTATTATTGCATTGTAGCCTATTAGCACAGTAATATATTACTAAAAATATCCTATTAAAAAAATAATATTTTCAACTTTATCTCTGCACGTGAAATACACGAGGAATTTCTGGCGACAAAACTGATATGATACACTATTATGCAAGTAAAAAGCTTGAATTATTTCTTTTATACAATGGATTTACAAAATACAAAAACAATATTATGAATGCCGACTACTACTGAAATCCAAATCATACAAAAACTAATAGTCCAAATCGCGTCATACGGTAACAAAAAAGTACCGAGTAATGAATAAAACACCCATCATTTCGCATCTAACTATCCCCGTACAGATGTTCGAATCAATTCATTACTTCACGTCTGAAAAAATACTTTACCTCAGTAAGGAATACATACGATTTGATGCAACTCTGTTTCTGTTACTTAGAGATATTCTCAGTCAGTAATGTCTTTCCATGTTCATAAAATTATTGTTAAAAAAATAATACAGCTCCAGCTGTATTATTTTTTTAACGATAATTTTTTAATAATAATATTCTCTAGAATGTATTACGGAATATTCCTTGTGAAATATATTAATCAAAATAATTTTAATAAATAAGATAATTTTAACACCATGCTAATATTAAACATCCTTGATATTAACGAAATGATTTTTTGGTGTCGATTACTTTCCACAGGATAGTAAAATCGTTTGGGCATAGAGTTAGTTACAGGATCCTCTTGTTTAACAGAACACAGAAATGCTTACAAGAGGGGAAGAATGTGACTGATGTTTCTGTTTATGTTTACGGATTGGGGCATTTTTTAATTAGATTTTGCTGGTACCTAGAGCTAGGAGGATGTTTATTTGAAATGATGATGGCAGATGGTAATAGCATGTGACGCATGCAAATGTGCTTAGGAAGATTTTATTTTTTCATGGCGATAAATTCGATAAGAGGATGTATATTTGTATTTCGCTTTTCATTTTCTTATTTATTTTAATTAGTTAATTTCTTTATTTGATTTTTTTTACAGAGACTTTTATATAATGAGTAAAATGATTAATTATTTATGGTCGTATATCCGTTCAAGATCCGATTGGGAAAAATCGCATTATGCAATTTTGTGAACAAAATTTAAATTTTATAATAACTGTTCTGGGTTTAAAAAAGCATTTTAAAAGACGCCATTCCACTGTAATTAAGAAGAATAATTTGGTTGTCAATTTGGAAGTTTTTTTTTTCTAACTAAAAAACATACATCAGCATCTTGTGAAGGACTCTTAAAAAAAAAAAAAAAAAAAAAAAAAAAAAGCCAGAAATTTAATTTCAAAGCGTGTTTTACGCCTTAAAACTAAAAATTTTTAAAAACTGTTATTTTTGAATAGTACTTGCTTTTTAATCAAATAAAATTATTTTACTTTTCACATACTAAATATTTAATTCTATATAAAATGTATACATATGTTTTTATCATTAAATTATGTCTTCTAGTTAAGTTTTCTTTTTCTAAACAATGCACTTAATAATAAGATAAATTAATCTTATCTTTCGTTGAATATTTCTAAAGGAAATCATAACGTAATAGTTATGAAATAATTATTGCAGCATAGTTCTAATGTTATTGGTCTGTTTGAGGTCCCATGAGTTTATTTTTGCTATTTTTACAATGATATATGTATGTCTGAGTATGAGCAATATTGTGTTCACTCGGTGAACACAATATTGTCTAAATGTTTTGTTAAAATCAGCTAAAATTTGGTACATATATTACAGGTTTTCGTAGCACAAACTGTATATATCTTGAAAAATCTATCACTTAGTTTTTTTTTTTTTTTTTTTTTTTACTGGGACACAAAGATAAATTCTTTATTATTATAGCCTACGAGCTCAAATAATTTAAAGTGTGATAGCACCTGAATTCCTTAAACGATTCAGCTGAAACTTTATGTTATAGGTCACCGTTGAATGAATTGAACAGATTTATTTTGGTGAATCTAACAATTTATAGTTTTTTTACTGGGACACAAACATAAATTCTTTATTATTACAGCCAACGAGCTCAAATAATTTAAAGTGTGATAGCATCTGAATTCCTTATAAGATTCAGCTGAAACTTTGTTATAGGTCACTGTCGAATGAATTGAACAGATTTATTTTGGTGAATCTAACAATTTTTACAGGGACACAATGAAAAACTCTGTAATATTATGGCCTATAATCTGAAATTATTTAAAATGTGATAGCTGATAACTATCAATGTTCTCACGTATAAAAATTTGTTAATTTTCATACATATAAATATGTTTATTTTTCTAGGAAAAACTTTAACTTACCTTTTCTTTTCAAGTTAATGGATATTTACTTATTTTATCTTAGTTGAAATTCTTTTCACCAGTTTATTATACATCACGTATTAACTATCGATGTTTGTTTATATTTCTGCCGTTGTCACTTTTATCTGCATAACTTTTCTATTTTTGCTGTTGCCACTGTTGTAGAAATAATTATTATAAATTATATTTTGGCTTTGACCGTTGAGTGGCGCTAGCGATGTTTTGTTTATTTTATATGCAGATTTGGTAACTTTGGATAGTATAAAAGATCGTGGCAAATTGTATAATGATGCAGTTTCAATCAGCTATGCAGTTTCAAGCAGTTATGCAGTTTCCGGCAGTTTAGCAGCTTCAAGCTGTTGATAAGCTAAGCATTTGAGCATGTGTGCTGTAATAAATATTGCATTACAATAAATAGGAGCTCAATTCGAAGCTTTATTTAACTAAAATTGGAGCATAAGCAGCAACATCGCGATATAAGAGAATAAGATATAAATAATAAAGAGAATATGGAATATTAACGATATAGGAGAGTTGCCACTTGGTAATACTAATACATAACATCACATAAATATACCACAATCACCCCTCCCCAAAGTTAGTTCAGTCTGTTATATAATCCATCAAATAGGTTGGTTGGCGCCTCTGTCTTTTAGGACGTAAGGATGGACCATCAGGCAAATTATCTTCAGCATATTTTCTGGGACTCTCCAGGAGAAGTTCTGGATTGCTAGGTCTTGGTGAAGCACTATTCTCAGGAGATGCGGGTTCTAGAGACCTATCGACCAACTCAGAACTCTGGTGAAACGAGGAAGGTGGGTGCAACTGATTGTCATCAACGTCTGTTTTATCGATAGTAGGTGTAGAGATTTCTCCTCTAGGAGCTAGGTGTCGTATAGACAGGGTTGAACGGTTTTTTCCATAGTGGAAAAAACCTGGTTAAAACCATCCCGGACAAAATACCGTTTTGTCCACTTTTGTCCACTATTAATTATTTGCGAGTACTAAATTAAAAATTACCTTTATTCTTCCCTTATATATAAAACAATTCTTTATCATTATGTGTATGTGAGAGCTCGTGAAATACGGTCACCTGGTTGCCATTGGCGACCAATATTTTTTTTAACTAGTAATAATGTTTTCAACTTAAGGAAATTTTTTTTTTTTTTTTTTTTTTAATATATATTTTGGTGAAAGAATTGGAAAATTGGGCTCCAATTCTAATTTTGCTGTTTTGATTCCTGCTTCTCTCACCACTTTTTGAGACACTGTGTTGAATTAGGGAATTTACAGATCTCCGTGCATGTTTCACAACTCAGTGTTAAATTATTGCACCGTTTTAGGGAATTGGTTTACACTGCTCCTGTCTGCGCATGCTATCGACCTGGTGCTGAATTGTTGTATCTGTGTAATGATGTATCATTGCCGATGGTGTATTGATTTAGTGAAAATAATAAAACCAGTTTCATGATGTTAAATTTAAACAGGTGTTTCCTGATATTAAAAAAATAATAATCATTCAAGCCTAATAAATAATTGGTTTTTAGTTGGTATAATAATTGGTAAATATACTCTTACTTTCTATATTCAAGTAAATTTTGAAATGGAACAAAAAAAAAAAAAAAAAAAGAAAAGAAAAGAAAAAGAAAACGTTGGAGAATATTTGTTTATGGGCTACCAGAATTTTTTGTTGGCGATCATATTTTTTAATAAATTCCTGAACCTTGTGTATGTGAATAAAATCAATTAAAATATTTCAAAATAGACATGAATGATTGAAATAGACATGCAAAGTTAACAATATATAATAAACAAATATATCTATTTCTAAGGGTGGATTGGATGCAAAAGTGATAGTTTATAGTTAAAATTTTAATCCCCCCCCCCACTGCTTTCAACTACATTGTCATCTTCTCCCTCATAGTCATAAACACCTTTAAAAAATTTGTTATTAAGCATGATGAAATGAATGATTCACATATATTTCATGGAATTTTTTACTTTCTGAAAATACATAGGTAAAGAAAGTATTGCAATCATGACAAAAATTTGACTTGTGATGTTGGTGTATCTACATGTTTTGAGGCTCCATGAGTTCATTTTTGCTGTTTTGCGACAATGTATGTATATCTGAGTAGAGTGAACATAATATTGTCTAAATGCTTTGTCCAAATGAGCTAAAAGTTGGTGCATATGTTATGGGTTATCGTAGTAAAAACTGTATACATCTTGGAGAATCTAACACAGTTTTATTTATTTATTTATTTTTAACCAGGACACAAAGATAAATTCTTTATCATTATAGTCTATGGGCTCAAATAATTTAAAGTGTGATAGCATCTGAATTCCTTATTCAATTCAGCTGAAACTTTTATACGCATGTTATCAGTCACTGTCGACTGAATCGTATAGATTTATTTTGGTGAATCTAGCATTTATAGTTTTTTTTACAGGGAAATAACGAAAAATTCTGTAATATTATGTCCTATAGTCTGAATTTATTTAAAATGTGATGGCATCTGAAGCCTCATTGATTGAGCTTTGAATTCATATACAAATTATAAGTATATGTCACACAAACTGTATACATTTTGGTGAATCTAACACTATGGGTTCTTTTACAGATACACACAAAAGAATTTGCATGCATTCCGTTCCATTAAACAATATATTATTTGGGAGCAAACAATCAAACACTTATTATAATTTTCTCGTTTGTTTATTTAATGACTTCTCTTGTGTTATTTTATTTAAACAACAGTGAATTACTTTAATGTTCAGAAAGTCGACTGGAGTCACTCAACATTTTTATTATTTTTCTTTAAATTTCTGCATATTTATCAAATTGATTAAATATATATATACAGTCATACACATATATGTCACATTTATATTATTAAAGACATTACTTTTGTGAAAAATAAATAACTTTTCTATATGGAAGTAAAATTTAATTTTGTATTTTTTTCATCTGGAATTTCCATTACCAAGTAATATTTTTTTAATAAGAGTATAAAATATATTTTAATAAGAGTATAAATAAGAATATAAAATTATTAAATAATTAAGCATGTAAATTTGATCTTTTAAATTATTGGATTGAAAAGTGACATGTTGGTATTGCAAATAAAATGTTATATAGAAATGAAAGTTTTGTTTTGAAAGGACTTGTGGACATAAATTGATAAAAACATTTTATCTACATTTATGAGTTTTTTTTTTTTTTTCACCTAGCATAGAAATGTTAAATAAGATATTTCCAAGTTAAGTAAAAATAATAACAGGAGACTTGGCGTTGGTATATTAAAACCCGAATAAACTACTACGTCAGAAACGGATAGGGGCCATTCCGTGTAAAAGTGGACAAAGAGGTTAGATTTTCAAATTCATTGTATAATCACTTGTGATACATCAAATTAAAGCTACTTTTATGTAGAATATGAATTTTAAAAAATAATCTTTGTTATAATAACACAATTCTTGAAATTTGACCTTTAACATAGAAGAAATTTGGTAATCATTAAGGTTTAAAAACATGGTATTTACATTCATTCTGAAATACTACTTAAACAGACTTTTTTTAAATTGTGAGAGTAAATATTGGATGTAGTTAATACCAACTAACATTTGTAGTCTCATTTTGTTTTTTATTTAAAGTTAAACCTAAGCATTATTAATTAAAAATAAATAAATCTTTCTGTCACACCCGTCACATAAAATATGCTTATAAGAGTATATACAACATACCCTTAGTTGAAGAAACTTGAAATTTTCTATGGGTGAGCTTATTGTTAAGCAAAGTAAGTATAAAATGTTAAATAGGAAAAAATATTTATTTATTGGCAAAAATTGTAAGTGACGGGTGTGACACAATTCCTGTGACGGGTGTGACAAAATGTGTGTGACGGGTGTGACAAAATTAATAAATTATCATTTAGAGTTTTCAAACAATTACAATGCATTTCTTGATTAAATAGAAATCTAAAATATTCAAAACTGATGTTTTTGTAAAATATATGTATATATTTAAGCTGCAGTTAAAAAGGTTTTTAAGAAATTTTAAAATGTTTTTTTATAAGATAATGAATATTTATGCAGCACAAAATATTTATGTATTTACTCATAAGAATATAAAATATTTTGTTAATCTTTATTTATTAACTGTAATCACAATGTTCTGTTAACCTGTATGTCTTAACTGTAACCTTATTTCAACTGTTACTAGAGTAAACATTCCCACATGTGCTTTTTATTAACACTGATGATGAGTTAAAAATTTTGAAATTTTGTATTCAAAATACTTCAAAGTCATTCCAAGTATAAAGGTAAGTTTTTCTTTTCTTTTTTTTAAATATTATTTCTTAGCATAATACATTATTGCCATTTTAAGCATAATTTTGCCTCATGTTTTCTTTACAAAGAGTAATGCATGAAATTTGTTCTTAAAGTAAAAATATGTTCTTCAAATCTTATTTTAACAAATTAATTTTGGAATTAGGTTAATCATTTAACTTGTCGTGTAGATTAAAAATTTTATATGTAGCTCAGTTTTTTAATTTTTCATGTCACATGTTTTATTTACTTTTGAAATGCCTAATATATTGGATTAACTTGGAATAAATATGTTCTCAAGATTCTAACCACAGTTATTTCTAAGTTAGCTCAAATCACCTTAGTATTAAATTTGTTTATATTCATATCCATATTACAATATAATATTTATATTAATTTAGATAATGTCAGCTGCTGCCAGGAAACAAAAATCACGACAGAAACTAAAAGATGATCCGGATAAATGGAAAGAACATCTCCAAAAAGAAAGAGAAAGAGATAAAGTGAGACGTGAAAGAAAAAAAGCAGATTTAAATGCTAGCTCATCCAAACTGAAGAGAAAACGAGATCAAGATGCAGCAAGACAGCGTAAGTGTAGAGAGAAAAAAAAGTTAATAACTACTGATGACGATTTAAATTGCTCAAGTTCATCATCTATGGGCACTTTCAAAAATTCACAATCATTTGGAAAAGCAGTATCTCGTTCAAGAAAAACATTACCAAGAAGTCCAACTAAAAAAACAGCTGTTGTTAAAAAACTAGCAATGGAAGTTTTTCCCAGCATTGTTAATTCTTTAACAGAAAAGAAAACACGTCAAACAAAATTATCATGTGGTATAAAGGAAAAAGTAATAGAATTTTTCAATCGTGATGACATTAGTAGGCAAGCTCCAGGAAAGAGAGATGTGAAATCGGTAAAAGATCTATCTTCTGGCAAACGAACTTTGATTCCAAAGCGACATATGCTGATGACAATTGGAGAAGCTTTTGGAGAATTCAAAAAGGAAAATAAAGATATTTTAATAGAAAAATCAAAATTTTATGAGCTACGACCTGAACATGTAAAGCTGAGTTCACAAATGCCCCATAATGTTTGTGTATGCAAGTATCATGCAAACTTCGAGTTTTTAATACAATCATTAAGCATGATTGAGGAATTCCCCTCCACTGGAAGAAATCTTTTGGATCTCCTGTGCTGTAATGTGCAGAATGAAAAATGCATGACGGGAATTTGTACAGACTGTCATAAGGATGCTAACAGGCTTATAGACGAGGAAGACATGGACAAATACTTAACATATAAGCAATGGAATGAAGTAGATGGTTTTTTGAAGGTTTTGGAAATAAATGGTTCGGTAGCAGATGTAGTAAAAGAATTGAACCATCAGTTGCCTTACTACAAGGTTCACTGTTTTGTAAAAAAAATACAGTCTAGCTACTTTGAAGATGTTAAAAATTCTGTTGCACTGAATGAAGCTATTTTGCAAGTAGACTTTGCAGAAAATTATAGTATTATACCGCAAGACGAAATTCAAAGTGCCCATTGGTCGCACCAACAAATTACATTATTTACCAGTTGTGCATGGTTGCATGGAAATGTTATACGTTCATTCATTATTATTAGTGATGAACTCACACATGATAAATTTGCAGTTTGGACATTTCTTAAATCAGTAGTAGGCAGCCTTAAAGCGGAGTTTCCAGCATTGGAAAAACTAAAAATTTTCTCAGATGGCAGTGCAGCACAATTTAAAAATAAATTTACACTTTCCAACTTGTGTTATTTTAAAACTGATTTTGACGTAGTTGGAGAGTGGAATTTTTTTGCCACCTCCCACGGGAAAGGTGCATTTGATGGAATAGGTGGCATGGTAAAATCAAAAGTATGGACTATTGTTAAATCTCGAAAAGTAACAGTGAATTCAGCAAATGATTTTTTTCAGTATTCAAGGGATTATATCCGTGGAATAAAATCCATTTATATCTCATCTGAAGACATAAACCAACATAAATCAATGTTAATCAAAAGATGGGATAAATGTCTGTCTATCAATGGGCTACAGTCAAAACACCATTTTGAAATATTTGATCATAATCATCTCTTGATGGGAAGAACCTCAAGATCAATGTTAGAAGAAATTAAAGTCATAGTTCCTGAATATGTCGAAGAATTAAATGATTCTCAAAAAGAAATTGAACAAAATGATCTTGCGATTGGGGTTTCGTTTTAATTTCATTAGCTGTTGCTTGCAGTAGCAAAAAGCAATCAAGTAGCAAATTGTATTATGCCACTGTTCTGGCAATAAATGACAAAAAAAAAGAAATTACTTTAAAATACATGCATTTAAGCGGCACTTTTTGGTATTGGCCAGAAAAGGACGACATTTCTATTGAAAGTCAATCTATAGTGATCAAAAAAGTTCCACCACCATCACTTGTTAATAATAGAGGATATTATTATACATTTTAAACTTGAAGATCTTTGCATAGTTACAAATAAAGTTTTTTGGATAAAATATTACTGACTTATCAATCTTGTATTTTATTTTCACTGTTTAAATGTTTAATTATGAAAAAATTTGCATGATGTCACACCCGTCACAATTTCTGTCACACCTGTCACATAACAATTTATATTTTTTTTCAGTTTTAATAAGCGAAATTTATTTTGAAAATTGTATTATTCTGCTTAATTGAATCTGTTTTAACTATAAAAAAAAAATCAAGTGTTTATCATTGTAAAATTCACAGGTATTTTAACAAATATAGATGATAGTGAAAAATCATGTCACGAAACTGTCACACCCGTCACAAAGTTAAAAAAATTAATTTTAGAAAATTAAATAGTAAAATTATTTTGGTACTGCTTTAAAATGTAAAGTAAGAAGCCAATTTATTATACTGATTTTTTTGAAAAAGATCACTTAACAAATTCTACCTTTAAAAAATTATTATAACACCTTAAAATGAGTCAGAATGTCACACCCGTCACCACGGAATGGCCGATAGATATTTTTCAAAAACAGATATTTCTCTTTGGCGTTTCTGACGTAGTAGTTTATTCAGGTTTTAAGTACAAAATAGCAAAGAAACAACTTAAATTATTTTTAAGATTATGTATTAATCTCTATTCTATGTATTCTATGTAATTATTCTATGTATTAATCAATCAATCATATTGTTTGTGAAAAACTTTAATATTGAAAATAGTCTCTTTCGAAGGGGGATAGGGGTGTTGGAGGGGGGGGGGGGGATAAAGTTATTCTTCATTTTTAATTGTCAACATTATGTACTGAAGATAACTCAACATTGCACACGAAATCTTTTTTTGGCTAAACAGCCATGCCTATTTCTTTTGTTTTTAAGGACTTAGATGTAATGTTAAATAACTTTTTTTTCCTCTTAATATCCAGTATGATAATGTTATAATAGTCCACCATAACAGATTTACTTTGTTACATCTACAAACTGTAAACTAATGTAATTAGCATTTTCTTAATGATTTTTTTTTTTTTTTTTATCGTGATTAAAATAAAATTATGCTTTTCATTAATCAAATTATTAATTTTTAATAAAATATTTCTATTGCTAAAATTGTAATTTAAAGTTAAAATTGCAATTTATTGTTTTAACGGAATAATTTTATGCACTGAACATGTACAGTTCAGTGGATTTTATTTTGTCCAGTTTCATGTGGTTTTTTCCAGTTTTGTCCAGGTTTTTTCCACTTTTGTCCAGCGTCCCGGACTTTTGACGAAAAAGTGGACGAAATGACAACCCTGCGTATAGAAACACTGGTTTCCCGTCCATCAGGAAATCTAACATGAGCATAATCTGGGTTTGCTTCAATGAGTTCGACTTCTTGAACAATAGGCTCATACTTATTAGTTCGGACATGGTTTCTCATCAGTACGAGTCCAGGATGAGATAGCCAGGTAGGTAATGAGCTTCCGTTGTGGGATCTTCTAGCGTGGGTGAACATACGCTCATGAGGGGTAACATTGGTAGCAGTACATAGGAGAGAGCGGATTGAGTGTAGGGCTGGTTGAATTACCTCTTCCCAACGTTCGATTTTCATTTTCTTAGAGTGTAATGCCAATTGTATGGATTTTCATATTATTGCATTATATCTTTCTACCTGGCCATTACCCGAAGGATTGTATGTGGTTGTCCGGCTTGTTGCAATTCCAAGTGATGTTAGGAAGGATTTAACTCCCTAGACATAAATGATGGTCATCTGTCAGAGTGTATGTATGCGGGAATTCCAAAAATAGAAAAAACTTTCTGTAAGTTAGTAATTATAGTAGCAGCTGACATATCAGAACAAGGAATTGCAAAAGAGAATCTCGAAAACTCATCCACGATAGTAAGAAGAAAACGACTTCTAGAAACTGAGGGTAAAGGGCCTTTGAAATCTAGGTTCAATCTTTCAAATGGAGCAGTTGCTTTAATTAATTTTCCTTCATTTTTACAGAAACGTGGCTTTACTTCATTACAGCAATAACACGAGTTTATGACCTTTCTGATGTCATCAAGAGAGAAAGGTAAGTTTTTAGACCTAACCCAATGGTACATTCGTGTAATTCCGGGATGACACAAGGCGTCATGCAGCTCCTTTAAATTCACTTGTGGGCTTATAGCTGCACTTATTCTAGATAATGTATCGGCTGTTGCATTTCTTTTCCCCAGACGGTATATTATGTCAAATTTGAAACAAGCATGTTCAATCTCCATCTCATAATTTTTTCATTTTTAATCTTACAACTATGGCATTGATCGAACATGAATGCAGCTGATCTTGGATCTGTAAAGACCTCAAAGTGACAGCCAATCAAGTAGTGCCTCCAGTTTCGTAGAGACTCTACAATAGCATAGGCTTCTTTTTCAATAGAGGAGTGCCTTCGTTCAGATGCATTCAATGTTCTAGAGAAGAATGCTATAGGATGTTCAGCCTAACTTAGGGTGGCCCCGATGGCGAATTCTGACGCATCAGTCACCACTCTAAAAGGAATATTGTCTTTAATAGCAGCTAAGGAAGCATCAGCTATATCAGATTTTAGAGAATTAAATGCTTTAGCAGCATCTTTTGTAAGGGGAAAAGGGCCTTTCGTTAGCAAAGGCCAAATTCTTTCAGAGAAATTAGGGATCCAACGACAATAATGAGCAAACATCCCTAGGGCTCGCTGTAAGGAGGCAATGTCTTTAGGGATAGGCATGTTCATTAGAGGTGCAAGTCTATCAGGATCAGGTTTCATTATTTTATTTGTAATAGAGTATCCTAATAATTTCACAGATTTAGTAGAAAATGAGCATTTATCTTCATTTAATGTCAAGTTATATTTCTTGGCAGCAGACATAAATTTCTCTAAGTTACGGTCATGCTCGTCTTGATTTTTCCCACATATCGTTACATCATCAAGGTAAGGAAAAGTGCCTTCTAACATTTCATTTGCAATTATTTTGTCTATGGTTCTCTGGAAACTAGCAACTCCATTTGTAACACCAAAGGGTACTCGAAGAGACTGATATAATTTACCATCAGCCTCAAAGGCTGTATAATGTTTCTCAGAATGCTTGATGGGTACTTGGTGGTAAGTGCTCTTAAGATCAGTAGTGCTAAATACTTCATATTTGGATACGTGTGCAATCAGCTCTTCAATTTTGGGCAGAGGATAGGCATCAAGCATTGTAAATTTATTTATTGTCTGTGAATAATCTACAACGATTCTGGGTTTGCGGTGTTCTCCTCTCACTACAAATGCTTGAGCACGCCAAGGAGAGTCACTTGGCTCGATTACACCTTCTTTCAATAGTCTACTTATCTCTGCAGCTATAAATAGCTTGTCTTCCTCAGTTTGACGCCTTGATTTAGTAATGATGGGTCTGCAGTCTGGTGTTAAATTAGAAAAGAGTGAGACAGGAGGTTCAAGGACCATCGCCAGAGAACATATTTTAAGTGGTGGTCTGTCCCCATTGAAATCAATCTCAACTGAAGAATGGTCTTTTAGTAAGTCGTGACCGATTAGTAAATCTGCACAAAGATTTTTCATGATCAAAACTTCAGCATTTCTATATAAACGGTTTTGTAATTTTACAGTTACTGTACAACAACCTGTAATGTCCGAAATCAGGGAGGAATTAGCCATTGTTATTCTGCCGAAGTACGGTTTAGTTTGAATTCGACACTTTTCCACAAAACGCTGATTTATGAAACAGAGAGCTGCCAGTATCAATCAAAGCATTTAGTTCGATACCATTAATCAGGGCTTTAGTTAGTGACTTTTGGAGACAATTAGGAACTGCAGATACCGATGCTAAGGTGTAGGTTGCTGCAGTCGAATTTGTAGTGTTGTGCAAAGATTTTGACTTGCATACTCTTTGATAATGCCCCTTTTTACCGCATCCACAGCATAGTGCCTCTTTAGCAGTGCAGACACTTCGTAAATGGCGATCATACCTGCAAAAGAAACATTTCCCAGATCAAACCTGAGTAACCGCTGCAGACTGAACTTCTTCAATGTGACTTATTGGCTCTTCAGTAGCCGCAACAGGTGTTGAATAACTTATACTTGAATATGAAGCAGAGTGATGTTCGGCTAGTTCTAGAGCTCTAGCCTGATCGTAAGCCTTTTCTAGAGTAATAATCGTATTTTCTAGAAGACGTTCCCGAATGCGTGAACTTTTTAAGCCCCGAATGAAGGCATCGCTAACATACTCGTTTCTGTACTGTTTGGCTGTAATGGCCTTGAAATCGCACTCCTTGCTCATTTGTTTTAGTATCTGCAGATATTCATCTACAGATTCGCTTGACTGTTGTGATCTTGACGCCAAGCAGTGTCTGGCAAAGATTTCGTTTCTCTTTGTAATGTACAAAGAATCCAATATTCCGATAGCGTCGTCATACTTTTCGCAGTCACTTATGTATTGAAAAACATGTGCAGAAACATAATTGCATAACGCTTGTAGCTTATGATCATCTGTAATGTCAGTTACTTGAGATAAAGAGTTCGAAAAAGGTCTTTTCCAATGCTTCCACTTCGACTCAGCACCCGTACAAGTGGGTTCGACATCAAATCTTTCAGGTCGCAACAGTCGTTCCATCTTGTCAGTAAATGCGTTTTTCGATTTGAATTTTAGTTAAATAAATTGTAATAAATATTGCATTACAATAAATAGGAGCTCAATTCAAAGCTTTATTTAACTAAAATTGGAGCATAAGCAGCAACATTGCGATATAAATAATAAAGAGAATATGGAATATTAACAATATAGGAGAGTTGCCACTTGGTAATACATAATATCAGTGTTGCCACACACATAAATATACCACATGTGCTTTTGGCATCTGACAGCTGGATAAGTTCTATTATGGCTATTTTATTTAAGCCTTGATAGCTGCCATTGTTATTTGTTATTTTTACAATTGTTAAGTTTATAAAAATGAGTTTAATATCGTTATTCGTTTTCATCATCTTAGATGTTTGAAATCATAAGTTAAATTAGATAATCGATAAATGAATTGTTTTGTTCAAGTTTTAGGTTTAATAATGTTGACTGTGTTTTTCAGCTTTAGCACTGTCTTGTTAAGTTCGATAAATAAGTTAAATTAAAACCTTTCAAAGTTAAATCATCATAAATTTAATATAATGATAAATAGTGCTTCTGTGACAGACTTCAATATTTGGTGATATATCTTTCCATCGTTTCTGCTCTCGCTTGTTAACGCGGCGATGTTAAGTTTGCACCTTCCTTATTCCTCGTTGGTCAACGTGGCAACCTAGAGACATTGTATCTGTATTACAGGGTTCGTACGGGCCTTATTTTTTCCCTGAGTCTCACACCAGTATTCTGAAACAATAAAATTAATCTTAATCAGGAAGACTTATTTTATAACGAAAATCGTTCTAAAACATTTACTGGTATAAGACTCAGGGAAAAAATAAGGACCGTACGAACCCTGTATTAATATATATTTAATAGTATCAACGATAATATTGTTTCAAGTACCATATTGTATTTCAAGTGTATGTCTACTAAATTATGTTACTAGCATCCCCTACTATTTTGTTTATCCTGCACCTAAAAGGTAATTTGAATCTTGTCATATTTTACAATGTTTACTGCTATATATATATATATATATATACCTTTCTAAATAAAATCTGTTTGTTAAATGTTAAATTTTTGTATTCAATGAGTCATAACATTTTTACTTACACTGGTCAAGTCAATTTTACTGAAACCCTTAAACTTAAAATTTAAATACAGTTTTCACTGTTGCTTTTCTGCTTAAATAAGGGTTTTGATAGATTGACCTTTTTGGTCTTTATTATTACCTATTTGGTCTAAATGCCTCATTTGATTGAGCTTTAAATTTATATACATGTTATAGGTCTATGTCACACAAACTGTATACATTTTAGTGAATCTAGCGGACAAAGGTGAAGTAGTGGACAAAATTATTTTCTTATGAGTGCAGACAAAAACTGTCCGCAAGCCGTTTTTCTCGGTACTGGGCACTAAAGCAACTATTTTTGAGTGTCTTTCATAGTGGAAATCCTGTAATACCTATTACAAAGTTGAAAGTTCACTGTAGAATAACTAGGATGTTAGGCTCTCAGTGACGATAGTGATAATGCATTACCTTAAAAAGCATTAACATTAATATTCCAATAGAATTTATTCAGCTCAAAATGCATATTACACCATTCTGTTTAGCAATGATTGTGTAGGATCTCTTAATTTTGTATAAATCTATTCTAAATTAAGAAAGAGATAATACAAAAGGCTTCACAACTAGTATTTTGTTATTGCGTACTTTCTCTAAAGAGAAAAAGAACTAGAATGGTGTGAAATGCTAAAAGTAAAAATGTAAGATTGAAATATATATTTTTATTTTTAAAAGTTTAAGGGATTATTTTATTAATGTACATTTCTATTTACAATTTTTCATTCTATATTTTATAGTAGCCTAAAATTATTTTCTATTTTCAAAAAGAAGCCTTAGTAACAAAAATCACACTTGAAATTCTTGATGGGACATGTGGATTTTGGAGTCTAAAACTGTTATGAAATTTAGTCAAGGGACTAAAATCAAAAATTAGGAAAATGTAATAAAATATAGATATACGTTAGTTGTAAAAAATAGTTTCAGAATGTTTTCTGTATAGAATTTTAGGTTTTTGACGTTCGTTGTCAAAAACTATATCAAAAAGGGTTTTTTGACATAATGGTTAAAAAACCATGGTTGAATCCGGATAAAACCATCAGTTGTCAAAAACTTACCAACCCTGATTGCACTGTTTTAGGTAGTTGGTTTACACTGCTCCTTGTCTGCGCATGCTATCAACCTGGTGGTGAATGGTTGTACTAGTGTAATGATGTATCAATGCCAATGGTGTATTGGTTTAATGAAAATAAAACCAGTTTCATTTTGTTAACTTTAAACAGGTATTTCCTTATGTAAAAAAAAAAAGAAATCATTCAAGCCTAATGAATAATTGGTTTTTATATATAAAATCTTAATTTCTATATTCAAGTAAATTTTGAAACTGAAAAGGGAAAAAATAAAAAAGGAAAGAAAGAAAACAGTGGAAAATATTTTTTATGGGATACCAGAATTTTTTGTTGGCGACCATTTTTTTTTTTTACAAATTCCTGATCCCTGTGTATGTGAATATAATCAATTTAAATATTTCAAAATAGACATGAATGATTGAAATAGACATAAAAAGTAAACAATATTTAATAAATAAATATATCTATATTTCTAAGGGTGGACTGGATGCAAAATTAATAGTTTACAGTTTCAATTTTAATTCCCTTCTTTTTCCCCCCACTGCTTTCAACTACATTGGCATCTTCTCTCTCATAGTCATAAATACCTTTTAAAAATTTGTTATTAAGCATGATGAAATGAATGGTTCACATATATTTAAGGGAATTTTTTACTTTCTGAAAATACATAGGTAAGGAAAGTATTGTAATCATGACAAAAATTTGACTTTGTGATGTTGGTGTATCTACATGTTTTGAGGTTCCATGAGTTCATTTTTGCTATTTTACGATGATGTATGTATATCTGAGTAGAGTGAACATAATATTGTCTAAATGCTTTGTCCAAATGAGCTAAAAGTTGGTGCATATGTTATGGGTTATCGTAGTAAAAACTGTATACATCTTGGAGAATCTAACACAGTTTTATTTATTTATTTATTTTTAACCAGGACACAAAGATAAATTCTTTATCATTATAGTCTATGGGCTCAAATAATTTAAAGTGTGATAGCATCTGAATTCCTTATTCAATTCAGCTGAAACTTTTATACGCATGTTATCAGTCACTGTCGACTGAATCGTATAGATTTATTATAGGTTATCGTAGCACAAACTGTATACATCTTGGAGAATCTAGCATTTTTTTTTTTTTTTTTTACCAGGATATAAAGACAAATTCTTTATCATTATAGGGTCAGGTGGGATAAAATAGGCCAAAAACCACATATTTTACGTTTGTACTTAAACAGCAGAAAATGTTTTGGTTCCATTTGTTAAAAAATTGCACAAAATATGCAAATGATTATTTCTCATGACATTTTAAGAGAAATATCTCTGAAAAAAACAAAAAATTTGTACTGAAAAATAAATTTTAAAATATGCTGTTTGTGACTTATTTTACCCCCATGGGTTGGGCTAAAATAAGTCATCCTTTAAAACTGTTTTAAATTTTAATACAATTTACTTCATGCAAATAAAATTACAAATACACATTCGTTTTTTTTTATAAAAACTTGATTTTGTGTTCTATTGAGAAAAAAAATGTCTCTATGGTCCATCATTAGTTCGGGAAGAACATTTGGAATGTACGATGCATCTACATCAGAAATATCTTTTTCTGGAAAATCCAATAGGAGCTTCCATTTAAGCTTTTTTTTTTTAAATCCCTTCAAAATTTTCAGAATATTCATGATTGTGTGAAAAAATGATGCCATGAAATATTTTCTTTGATTTTTTCCCAGGAAATTCTACTTTAACACATTTTCCAACTTTTATGAATTGATTAGTATTAATGCTGTCCAAATTTTCTTCTTGAGAAAGACTTGTTTTTTTTGTTTCTTTTACAGTTGATGTTTCTGTGATTTTACATCTCTGTTGATTTTTTTTTCATACAATCAATTGGAAAATAAAATGGTTGTTAAAATTACTCCTGTTTTCTGTTGTGTATGTGTTCTTTTAATGTGTGCATTTTTCAAAGCTTCTTTATAAGACAATGTTTGATTGGGTGGTAAAGTGTTTATAATAGCAGATTTTATGTACTTAAAAGGAGAATATATAAATATTATCCTGTTCCATGACAGTTGAAGTCGCACTAGAATTAATTTGTCAAATTGGTGATTGATGATCTAGATTCATCCACTCTTGCATTTGAAGTTGATGCTAAACTGCAGAGTTTCACTCAGACAGTTTCAGGAGAATATTGTGTCCTGCCTGCCCTTTGTAGGAAAAATTGGCACCCTTCTTAAATAAGCTTGAATTAAACAACTTTTTGAATTTCACCTACAAACTAAATGTTTTGATTCAGCTTTGCTTTAATGCATATTGTCTTTCTCTCTCTCTCTCTCTTAACATTAAATTATATAATATCTATGTGTATGAAATAGCTCCGGAACAATATATAGCTTAATTTTAAACTAATATATTAAAAGAGTACATATGGAATTATTTAAAACACAAAAAAAAGTAATTAGTTACTTAATGTTTGCTAAGCCTAACATGATTCAACACCTGACCTATTTTACCCCACACATGTTTTTTTACTCCAAAATATTAATATATATATATTTTTTTTTTCCACAAAAGTGTAGGAAATTCATCTTAAGAATGTGCTTTTTGGAATATGATAAGAAAATATTGTAAAATTTGCTTTTGAATTAGTTAAAAACCAAAGTTTTTCTTAGCAACACATTCGAGTTACTAATACGAAACACACAAATAATTACTGGCTGTAACTAAAAAGTATCAGTTACAGTTAATTTTGCATACAAAATGGAGACTAATATAAATATATAAAACCAGCAAAATTGGAATTTAAAAAATGTTTGGATGTTTTTTAAAAGTTTTTTTTTTTTTTTTTTTTTTAACTGACCTATTTTACCCCACCTGACCCTAGCCTATGGGCTCAAATAATTTAATGTGTGATAGCATCTGAATTCCTTATTCAATTCAGCTGAAACTTTATATACATGTTATCGGTCACTGTCGAATGAATTGCGTAAATTTATTTTGGTGAATCTAGCATTTAGTTTTTTTTTTTTTTTTTTACATGGAAATAATGCAAAATTCTGTAATATTATAGTAAGTAGTAGTCTGAAATTATTTAAAAAATTAGTCTGAATGCCTCATTTGACTGAGCTTTAAATTTATATACAAGTTATAAGTATATGTCACACAAACAGTATATATTTTGATGAATCTAACACTATTAGTTCGTTTATAGAGAATATCACCTGAAATTTAAATTTAATGTTTTAAAAAATGTTAATTGTGCTGAGTGATGCTGCTAGGCCTTCAAAATCATGGGTCCTTCTTTCAAAAAAATGGGTCTTATATTGTAATTAAAAGATATTTTTTATGAATTTTTCATCAGCTCTTTTTGAGATTTTCTTAAAACTATTATGTAGGAGGTTGTTGCTGTTAAGAAACAACTCTGAAAATATTTAGCCCAGTGTGTTCTGGAACCAGAAAGGAAAAATGAACAAAAGAAAGTACAGTGTAATAGCTATACAGGTTTTTTTTTACTAAATACATTTTATTTTCAGTGATATAAAATGACAAAAAAAAAAAAAAAAATTCCTTGAAATGATCAACATTAGGATAACACAAAAAAGAAAAAAAAAAAAAAAAAAAAAAAAAAAAAAAGAGGAAGGAAGGAAAAGAAAATTTTGAGATAAGCTAATGTTTGATTAAAAAAATTGTCAATATTTTGAATTTTTAAATAACATTTTTCACCACTTTTCTAAAATAAAACTGAAATTATTTTTTATTATTATTATTTAACGATTAAATTAATTAAAAATTATTTCAAAAAATAGTCTGTTATGGTCTTCATAAAACTTTCTTCTGTGTCATTCTATATCACAGGGCCACTTACTGTTTAACATGCACAAAAATTCAATCATAGCTTCTTACAATAAATATTTTTATTTATTTGTGGAATTTGATGCAAATTTAATTAACAGATGCTGAAATATAGCCACGTGGAAAATCACAAAAGATGAGTAATAGCAGCGCTACCTGTAGGCCGATATACACCAAATTAAGTCAATATCTGTTTTGGTGTATTTATATGTCATTTAAGTTGAAAATTAGCCTTTCTATTTATGCATGCAGCAGCGCCACCTGTCGGCCGATGCGTACTCAAATTGAATCCGCATAGTATTTCACAGTTGTCCTTTCATACACCAAGTTTTGTGCAATAAATGGTAATAAAATATAAGATATAGTCTTCCCATTCAAGGGAAAAACTGCAGTATAACAGTGCCCCCTATCGGTCGATATGCACCAAAATTAAATGAGCATAATTTTTCGTAATAGACTTCTCACTTATCAAGTTTTGATCGAGTATATACAATACAACCTGAGATATAGTCTTCCCTTAAATGGAAAAAATCGTATCGTCACCTGTTGAGCGATTTGCACCAAAATTTGATAGACACTAATTTATGTCAAAGTGCAACTACATATAAATTCTTATGAAATAGTGTTCGCTAGTTCCTGAGATATAGTCGCCACAAATTCTTGTTCCACACAAATAGAATTTTCTAAAAATGATCAAATCTTGTTAAAGACCTATCAAAACGTGTAAAACCATCGAAAACCGGATGTGAAAATATATATATATATATATTACGAAACCAATACGTTCTTCTATTGAATACAAAATAAAGTAAAAATTGAGGTATGGCGTTTGCGGAAAAAATGGGAAAGTTGGTAGCTATGTTCATGCCTTTCATTTCACTGGAACAACCAGACGTTAACAGCGACCCGCACGATTAATATTCAAAAATGTATATTATTTTCAGCATTTAGTAAAACATTATTAGATTATAGTTACCGAAATAATTATTGAAGTAATAATTTATCATGGTCCTCTTAAATCCATAATTGTAAGGATCGTGGCAATTTTGAATTTTACAGATTTGTGAAAATTGGTTTTTGATGATATAAGAAACATGCCACATGCTAATTTTTACTCCTTAAAAGCAAATTGCACTTAATTTGGCGAATTAAATAATAAAATAGGAGTAATGCACTCCGGAATCTTTTTAAAACCTGTATTTTTCAATTTTTTGGTGGGTGGGGGGAATTATTAAAAGAAAAAACGATAAATATCCTATGATTTTATATAATGTTAATAAATTTTAATATTATCACTTTTTATAGTTAGTTCTTAGCTCTCAAAAGAAATAAAGATGCACAGATGAGAGTTACGTTAGTCTGCCTGCAGCCTGCATCAAGGTCAAAGAGCAAAGTGTTGCGTTAGAAATAGGTCAGCGATTCTGCTAAGATATTGAAGGAGTGTGTTTATTATCATTTAGCCAAGTCAAGAGATAACTGAATATTGAGCGTTATTTATTTTATTACCAGCACTTCAGTGATTTTATTATTAAATATAATAGAAATTTTTACTATGATTAAATAATGGACAAATAAGCATGCGTTTTTGGAAGTCACCGTGAAATGTCCAACTGTCTTGCAGGAATAATTTATAATCTCAGTAATTGTTATCATAAAATCGAAACAGCATAAAAAAAAAAAAAAAAAAAGAAAGAAAGGAAAAAAAATCAAAAGCCATTTTCAAACGCATATGTGAACGATTTTACAGAACACTCATCCCACATATATATATATATATATATTTCTTCCCTTTGAGGTTGAATATTATTGTGCGTCCCCTAGGCACTATATTAGTATATTTTGCTTCCCGCCTTTGATATTTTTTGCGTAATTTACGTGCTATAGCGCATCCGCAACATTAATTTACTCTATTTACTAACTTCTTTTATACCCCATTTCTCATTTGTAATAAACTTTATTACAGTAGGAGACTAAGAAATTGCATATATGTTGATCCAGAAAACTTTAAGTGAAATTGTTAAAAGACAATAAATATACAGTAGAAGATCTTTATAACGCAATTCTATATAACGCAAAATTTCTTGGATATAAACAATGAATTTTGCAGTTAAGAAATACTTTCTAAAAAACTTACTTTCTTGAGAAGTAAGTGTGATACATTTGTTTTTTATTTGCTTAAGTCAGAGATTTTAAATGAAAAAATTGCTGTCATTAATTTTTTTTCAAGTGAGCAATATAATGAATGATTTTGTATAGGCATACATAGACTATCTTTATAAAGTAAATTTTAGAATGAAAGTTATTATCCATCCAATTTATGTTCCAAGAAATGTAACAAATGTCCTACTCTGTTTTGATATGTTTCAGACATATTTGGCCATGTTCACAAGGTAAGTTTGATGATGTGTGAAATGTGATCTATATAATGCAAAATTCTATATAATGCAAAACCTTGTGTTTTTAGCTTTGCATTATAAAGATCTTCTACTGTATAAATAAATTATATTTAAAAAAAGTAAAAACTTAAACGCACACAAGATAGGACTGGTCAAAATTGTATTATTGACAGTTTCCAACTTTATTAATCACCTGTAAAAATATATTTTTTTAACCAAAAGAAAATGTGATAATTTATTTTAAATTTTATGTTTTCAAAAAGCAATAGAACACTAAAATCTTACTGAAATTCTTTATGGATTTAGACCCTTTATAAAGATTCTTGAATTGTATATACAGACAATAATATGTTACTGTAATCACATTTGCTCAACCATTTTATTTTTTCTAATGAACTTAGAACACAGCAGAAAAAACAGAGGCTAAGCTTTGAAACATAGCTTCTGTTGGCAATTCATTAAGTGAGGATGCGATTCGGAGTATCGACACTTTTTACTGTAGCTTTTTAGAATCGGAACTTTCTTTTCTCGTCTAAGAAAATGGTTTCTTTTTACTTTTTTTTTTTTTTTTTTTTTTTGGGGGGGGGGGGGGGGGGGCTAGTCGCCTGCATATGTTTATCATATTGCCTTTTTGGTTTTTTTGAAAGAATGTGGTTTTTCGACTATTTTCCAAATTTCGTATTTTTTGGCTGAGCACTGAGCTTCGATACAGGGCACACATTGGCGATCCGTTATGCAGTGAAGTGATTCAATGATGAGATTCGGTTATGCAACACTTTTTACTAGTAATCTTTTTTGTATGGGAATCGGAACTTCGCTTTCGCGTCTCGGAACTTTGTTTTTGTGCCGACCGATCATGTTCCAGTGTGTTTATCGTACAGGATTGATTATTTTTCTTTACAGCAGAAAAGGCTTATAAAGGATTTTTGTTTTTTCTTCTTCAGAGCGAGATGTTCCAAAAAATATAAGAAAAATATAAGTTTTAAGCAAAAAAAAATTTTTTTTTTAATCACCAAGAATGGACTTTGTGAAAGTACCGAAAATTGATTTTGTGAAGGTACCGCATCACCAAAATTTGACTTTGTGAAGGTACCGCATAGCTGAAAATTGATTGTGAAAGTGCCGCAAAGTAACCCCTGGTGCTTATCAGTTTATCTATGTCTAATATATAAATTTTAATTTGGTGTTAAAATACTTAATTTTTAAGTGTTGTTTTAAATAGCTAGAAAAAATAAAAGTAGAATCATATTTATTTAATTAGTTTCTAAAAAATATGGCAAAAACAGCCACACAAAGATCAAGAGTGTACAGAGAGAGGTTGAAGTCAAATGCAACTTTACATGAAAAACAGAAGGAGAAGGAAAGAGTGAGATGGAAACAGAGAGCTGCTAAAATGAAAAAGGCAGTGAAAACTACAGCAGAAGAAAGAAAGAGAAAAGAAAAGGAAAAGCTAAGTGGAGGGCAAACAAAAAATCCATCAATAGAACTCCAGAAAATCCATCACCTGGTTACAAGAATTCTTCTGCTTTAGGAAAAGCATTCTCTAGAGTAAATAAAAATCTACCAAAGGAGTCACCAAAGAAGATTTCTGTACTTAGAAAAATTGTTGATAATTTAACTCCACACAAATAGAGCTTATATCACAGTGTTCTTCTGTCAGAAGACGTAATATACTTCAAGAAAGAAAAAAGTGCTCAGATGCCATTTCCGAAAAAAATGTCGCAAATGGGTCATTCCATGCAGGTCATTCCAGTATTCTTTGAACGCAATGATATCAGTTGAATGTTACCTGGGATAAAAGATTCCATCTTGATACGTAATGGAGGATTTAAAGAAAGAAAGCAAAAAAAAAGTCTTACAAATGTCTTTAAATGACGCTTATTCTTTGTACTGCACATTTTACAGTACACAACGTGTTGGTATAACTAAATTCCGAATGCTAAGACCAAAACATATACTACTTGCTTCACAGAAAGACCAAGAAGTATGTTATTGCATTTACCATGAAAATATAGAGTTAATTCTTCATGGTTTTCAAAACAAGCTTTGTGTGCAACAGGTTCCAGGAGTAAAAGAGTTATGCGATTTAACGCAGGGTTGGTTTTTGACGTCAAAAACTGGTTTTTGATGTGACAAGTATCAAAACTGTCAAAAACTGGTTTAAACTATCAAAAACTGTTGAAAACCATATGTCATGTGAAAATTGGAAATTGTAACATAAAATAATTGTATTCATATTTTTAAGTTGCAATGTACTAAAGTATATAAGTTAAGATTGGTTATATAGATATATAGATATATATATACAGAAAAAAATAAATGTTTATGTTAGGAAACATATATTTATGCATTGTCTTAAGAGAAGAGTGAATGTTTATAAATCTTTTTTTATTTTTTGAAAATTGCCATAGAGCTGTGAAAAATTGCATATGTATATGATAAATCAGGGTTGGCCAATTTTTGCCGAAGTGGAAAAAACCATGGTAAAAACCGTGGAAAAAACCGCCCTGGCAAAAATAGTTTTTGCCACATTTTTGCCAGTGGCAAAAATTACCAGTATTTCAAACAGGGTTTTAAGGATTTTAATTACACAATTTTAATATTTAAATCATAATTTTAACAAATTAAAACCAGAGATTTAATTACACTCTTGATCTGCTGATTCTTATGTAAATCATTAAAATAATGCATTCTAAAATTTCTTTAAAATGAAATTTTTAACATCAACAATTAAGATAATTTTTTCATTTTTAAAAATATTTAAATAACCTATCTAAAAAATATTCTTCAATAATTAATTACTAGAATATTTGTGTTTTTTAAAGTATTACATATTTTTGTTTACAGTGGGGGAAAAGTCAAATATTGAGTCAATTATTGACTCAGCTGTTCTAAAATTTGCCAGTCAGTCACTGATCATGCATTTTTTGGAATTGAAATGTAAATTTCAAGTAAACTCTCTCTCTCTGAATATGTCTTACTTAAGATTTTTTTGCTTCAATAAAATGAAAATATAATTTTGTAGTTTTATTTTTATGGTTATGTTCAGGGACTGACAAAGTTTCAATATCTTAGGATCCAGAAATAGTGAATTATTTCTATGACAATACTGACAGCAAAACTTAATAATATTTCATAATTGTATAATTAATGCAGATCATTCACATATTATTTTACATTGAATAAATGAACTATTCAGTTAAAAATGTGAACTAAGGAAATTTTTAAGAAAATAACTATTTTTTATTTATAAAGATAAAAACAAACTATAGGGGGAAAAAAATCCACAGAAATAAATATTATTTTTACCTTTAATATAATCATCAAATATATTGAGAGTGTTAAAGTTTTAGCTTTAAAATACTATTTGTCTATTAATTTTTCAGGACAGAATTCCTTTAAAGAGAATCCATTTGATAAACAGCATACTATTTAAACTTTCTCGTTGTAAATTTGAACATAGTTTGCTTTAGATAGTGTTTATGATGCTTGAATCTTGTTTAACGCAAAGATGTTGACATGGAAAGTACCAGTATATTAGTAAGAAGATTTATCAAATATGGAAATTTATCTTTCATGGAAAAACATCTTTCAAAAACAGAAATAATTATTAAATTTTTCAGAAAACATTAAACTCATACTATTCATTCAATACATCAGCAATGTCATCTTTTATACCAAGACAAGAAGGTGGGGGGAAAAACAAAAATATACATAAAAAATATTGTAAATGCATGAAATTTTTTTTTGTCAGTCTGCCGTAACTGGTCACCAATGGATATTTATAGTCACCCTGGCAACTGGAATTTGTCGGACACTAGTTATATATTATTATTAATAATTAATTAATTAATTATAATTACTTTTTAAATTAAAAAATCTTCAAACATTTTTTTCATTGAGGTGCCAAAGTGTAAAGGGTGAAAATTGAAAGGGATTGTGTTGTTATAATTTTATTTTTCCACTTTTCCTAATTTTTTTCATTTTTGCCAATTCTTTCCATTTTTGCCGCTTTTTGCCTGGTTTTTTCCACTTTTTGCCACTGTCCTGGCAAAAATGCATTTTTGCCAGCAAAAACCCAACCCTGTGATAAATTATACTAGTAATACAATTAAGTATATTAAAAATTCTTTAAAACTGAATAAATTTTACCACAAAAATTAAATTTTTAAATTCCAATGAAAATTTTTAGCATTTATTTTTTTTTTTTAATTAAATCATATCAATGAATCCACAAAGTAATATTCAGATATTTTAGAATATATTGTTAAACTTAAAATAATATGAAATCAAGATATAAAATTAAAAATTAATTAGATGCAAGCAATTTTAAAAAGTGTAGGATATTTACTTATTTTTATCTACATAGTTTGAGAAATTTTAACGTGTTATTTAATATTGGGTTTCATTTTAATGCACTATTTAATATTACATTTGAATGCATATAAATGCAAATTTTCATACTTTTAATTCACAAACGAGAGATATGCTAGCTTTTCATTAACCTCTTCATTAAAAATAATTTAAAATTGCATTATGTAATTCATATTAAAAATTTAGTTCATCTAATCATACAATACCTAAAATATTTTTAATCATATAACATTAAGACATGCTATTATTATTGATTATAACCAAAATGAAAAAACATTATGCAATATTGCACAGTAATTTTATTCACTGGGATAAAATACTTACGGCACCTTTTAATCATCAGTCAGTATATATTTAGAAGAATTTTGTTTACTTTTTAAAAATAAGACTTTGTAAAATTTTTGATGACTTAATGTGCAATAAGTAGTTCACCTTAGAACAGACAAATTTCTATTTTCAAATTTTTGTATTTTGTGAAGGTAATAAATTTTTTTTTTTTTTTTTTTTTTTTTTTACTTAAACAGAAATCATTGTCGTTCATAGGAAACAGATAATACTCTTCTAAAAATTATTTTTATCATGGGAAACTTGTAAACTAACCACTTTTTTTAAGACTACATTATTTTATTTCTCTAAATATGACTACTTAAAATTGTTAAAATATACCAAGAAATGTAAAATTTGAGGTTTATGACGTGACAGTTTAAAACGTCAAAAACTGTCATGCGTCAAAAAACTGTCAACCCCGATTTAACGTTGTGTGAAGAAGACAAACGTACAGAACTCTGTATTGATCGTCAGTGCTCTGAATGTGGCGTTGAGAAAATTGAAAATCATTTTAACCATTTTGATGACAATGTTACTTATCATCAGTAGGTTAACGTTGATGGTAATGTCAAGAAGCTTCCTTTTACAAGCTCAGTTGCTGAAGGATTAGAAGCACTTAAGCTGCAGTTTACACCATTTGCTCGGAATTGCTACACCATTTGCCATCTTCAGAAATATTGTATCAAGAACTAAATGCTTTTATGCTTTTTCAAGCTAATGTTTTCAAGGTTTTCACTCATTCAGCTTATATTGCTATTTTATGTTAATGTGTTTGATTAAATGTTTGTTATATATATCTACATATGTTTTTTTGATATTAATAAATTTTGTTAAGTTTTTAAATTTTCCTTGTTTTTACTGAGATCAAGTTTTCTAGTCACTAGTCATTTTACATTTTCAAAAACTTAAAGTTCAAACGTTTCTATTATGCAAAACTCTGCTTAATACTAAATTTAATAGATAGACCACTTCTAATGGTCTTCATCAATATTACTATTATCCAGCAGTAACATCCAGTCCAAAATTTATGAATTAAGAAATGGGTAGAAATAACATATATGAGAGTATAACAAATAATATCTAATAAATAATCCACTACAATAACATTAGAGAATGTATTTTAATTTTTTTTTAATTAATATTTACTTACTTTTTAAGGAATTAAAATAAATGATATTTTTGAAATAAAGAAATCATACTTAAAAAATACACTTTGTTGAATCTTTCGCATTTCTACAATTGCTATGAAATTAACCACCAATATAAGTATTTTCAAAGTATGTTATTTTAAAATTTTTATAACATAAAAAATAAATAAATTGTGATACTTAAAAACAGGGTGTACAATTATATATATTTGTTTTCTTCTAAAAATATTGAAGTAATGTAATGGTGTCGGAGAAATTGTTTTAGCAATATCAGCAGATTACAGAGACTGAGATGAAAAAGTTAAAATTACTTTTGATTTTTCAATATTTGTTACAAATCTTGCATACAATTATTAAAAAAAAAAAAAAAAAAAAATCTGATTCATTATTGTCTAATACTAAATACTTAATGTGCAATAAATAGTTAAATGAATACATTATTAAATTTATTTTCCAATTATGAAAATGAAATGTACTAAAATTTTAAGAACTTTTAATGTTTTTCAAAATAGGTAAATTATGATGTAAAAGTAACAATTGTTCAGCATTTTGTGGCAGAATTCTGTTTCTTTTGCTCATAAATGATGCCTGAGAAATGATAGAATACAAAAGCTGCTTTACTTAAATGTAAAGTTTCATTATAATCTAATTGTTGAAGTATTATCTAAAATAATTGGCAAGAAACAAACACTGAACTTAAAAAGGCACTCTTTAGTGCTGAACTTAATGAATCTATTTATTTTTTCTCAATTAAATTAAATCTTTATGGGGTGTCATATCTATACCAAACTTGCAAACATGGGGGAAATAAAGAATAGACTTTTCAGGTAAGAAAATTTTATCCAAATCAATTTAAGAAAAATAATACTCAGTTGGTTTTATGCACGTTTGAAACTAATAATTAGCTACTGCTATTTTTATATGAATGAATAATGTACATATATAACTAGTATGTTGTGGCCACCACAAGACTTTCTTCTATATTTTCCTATACATATTCAATCGGTAACAATAAAAAAAAAAAAAAAAAAAAAAAAAAAAAAACGATTTTTTTTTTTTGTTAAAAGTAAAAAAAATCGATAACTTTGTTTTAAATTATCACAGATTTATAGTTCAACCATTCGTTTTAAAGGTATTGACGAGATCTTTCGAATGATACCCAGCTTCAAAATTTACCCCCCCGGGGGGGGGGGTACTTCCCCCCATGCACAAAATTTTTTTCCTAGTTACGTACTATTAATATCAATAATTCATATTAATTTTACAATCACAAGTGTAAAATAACTCTTATTATGCACATTTATACGAATTTTTGTCCTATACTGCCATGTTAAAAATTTAGATAAAATGCTATCACAGCGCCACCTATTGAGCTATTGATCCCCAAATATAATCAGCACCAGTTTATGTCGGGGACCAACTAAATACACAGTTTGGTAAAATTTCGTTAAAAAAAAAAAATACGATTTTTTTTCTAAGTTTTTTTTCGTTAAAAGTAAAAAAAATCGATAACTGCTTTAAATTATCACAGATTTATGGTTCAACCATTCGTTTTAAAGGTATTGACGAGACCTTTCGAAAGATACCCATCTTGAAACTTTGCCCCCCAGTGGGGGGGGGGGGGGGGGAACCGATGCCCCTACATGCACAAAACTTTTTTCATAGTTAACTACTACTATTATCAACGAGATCTTTCGAAAGATACCCATTGTGAAAATTTACCCCCCTGGGGGGGTATTTCCCCCCTGGGGGGGGGGAAGCGATGCCCCCCATGCACAAAATTTTTTTCCTAGTTACATACTACTATTATCAATAATTCATATTAATTTCACAATCACAAGTTTAAAATAACTCTTATTATGCACATTTATACGAATTTTTGTCCTATACTGCCGTGTTAAAAATTTAGATAAAATGCTATCACAGCGCCACCTGTTGAGCTATTGATCCCCAAATATAATCAGCACCAGTTTATGTCGGGGACCAACTAAATACCAAGTTTGGTAAAATTTCGTTAAAAAAAAAAAAAAATACGATTTTTTTTCTAAGTTTTTTTTTCGTTAAAAGTAAAAAAAATCGATAACTTTGTTTTAAATTATCACAGATTTATGGTTCAACCATTCGTTTTAAAGGTATTGACGAGACCTTTCGAAAGATACCCCATCTTGAAACTTTGCCCCCTCTCCCCCCGGTGTGGGGGGGGGGCAAAAGTTTATTGAAAGTGACGTTATCAATATTCAACTAATCATCCAATCAATCATATTAGCGAAAAATTTTCAGCTAATTTCTAATTTCAGCAATCACATGTCTGTAATTTGCATATTTCTTGAAAATAATTCTTTTCTGTAAAATGTAATTACTGACTTAAATTTCAAAAATCTCACTTAAATTTTCAAAATCCCACTTAATTTTTTTGTTAGAGTGGGAGAATCCCACTCATTTTTTTTCCTTAGTGCGAACCCTGAAGTAGATGCATTTTCGCCTCTCTAGAGGAGCATTTCTTGTAATATGTTGCTAATATTTTTTCTGGAAAACTCAGAGAATCTTTTCCCTATATTTGAGTATGAACCCTGCTAAAAAAGGTTTTATGTAGCAGTTTTCATGAAAGTCGTTAGAGTCGTTTTTGAGATACCAGTTTCACCAAAAATTGGAAACTCAATTGACTGGAAAACAACAATCATGTACGAGAGGATATCAAAAAGAGAATTAATATAGTGATTTAAAAAAAAAAAAAAATCCGTGCAGCCGTCTTTAAAGGAACGCACTTGCTAGATAGACCTCAAATTGGTGTACTTAACCTCAAATTGGTGTACAAGACGCTCATCAATTTTCATGAACTAACCAACAATTACACACGAAAGGGGAAAACACTAATAGGTGTTTATATATCAATTTGAAAAAATATATATATATATCGTTACAGACATTTTTGAGATACGGACTTATGGTCTTACCTTCGGTTTCATATGTCCCTTTACCAGTTTTCCAATTTTCACCAAAAGTTTAAAAATATTATCTGTAAACCAGACTTGTCTCAAATCTGAAATTTCGTCACTCTATCTTTATTCGTTTGGGAAATATGATAGTCAGCAAATTCCCCCCCCCCCTCACATACACACACACTGACCAACTGCCAAAAACCACTTTCATGGACTGAGAAGACCGCAAAACATGTAAACTAGTTGAAAAACCAACATCGAATTTTTGGACCGAATACAATACTTCCATTTCTTACGGTAGTAGGGTGATGGAAGTAAAAAGAAAGAAAAAAAAATCCAAAAATAGCAATTAAAAGATTTGTAATCCTAGCAGAGGGGCAAAAATTCCATGCTTTTATATTGTTCTTCATTTCAGCAAAAGCTTGAGATGCAAATATGATAATCACCTTCCAAAGAGAAGTTTTGAATTCTATGCTATTCTTTTTATGACTGGCTGACAGGGTTGGCAAAAACCCGGGTTTTTCTAGAAAAACCCAACCCACTTGGGTTTTTCTGGGCATTTGTGGGTTTTTCTGGGCTTTTGTGGGGTTTTGTTTCAATACATTTGCATTACAATGTTAGATATGTGTTATTTAGCATATTAGTTGTAATACACCTAATTAATTAAACTACTAATTAATAATTAATTTAATATTTAACTTAGAAATAAAAATTGCTTTGATTCTAATACAGTGGACGCTCGTTAATTCGAACTCGAAGGTTCTCAGAAAATTTTTCGAATTATCCGAAGTTCGAATTATCCGATGTTAAGAGAAAATAATTTTAAAAATATCGTTAAAGACGAAAAATCCCCTAATATGTATAACATAAATTAAAATTAAATATACTATGAAAGAGCAATAAAAACTTACCTTAAACATAAAATGAGGCAGAAGATATTTCATAGAAAGTAAATTTTAATTAAAAATGTAAGTTACACTTTCGGGAAAAAATGTAAAACGGATGTTTGTTTTTGCTTATTATGCCTACATTTTTCAGCCAGCTTTTCTATTTGAAGTAGGCATTTCAATTCCTTATCAGAGGAAGGTTCCATCTGAATAAATGTTTTGAGAGTTTTTATCGAGTCCATTATGGATTGATCATTAGGACGCTTAAAAGTTTCTTCAGTCTCATCTGAATCCGATAAGGTTTCTTCTTTCTCATCTTCTCGGATAGTTTTTATTATTTCATCATCGTTCAGTTTTCCACAGATTTCTACGTCTTCATCTACACTTACATAATCAGTAAAAGTAACGTTATCACATTTAAATTTTTTGAATTCAGCAAAATCAGTATCAACAGTATCACATTCTTCGGTTTGATTGCTCTCTTCGGCATGCATGAATTTAGCATGACGAAAGGAATTTCTGATTGTGCTTTCTTTAACAGCATCCCATGCAGCATATAGATCATTTATAGCAGAGAAATGTCGTAATTTTCACCACAATCTAAAGAAAAAAGGATTTGTTTTAAGAGTCTCTTACGGTAATTTACTTTAAGATTCTGTATGATTCCTTGATCCATTGGTTGTAGCTTCGCAGTTGTATTTGGCGGCAAATATTCAACCTGTATGGAACTCAGTTCTGGAAGATTGTTGTGGCAGGATGCGTTATCCACAAATAGGAGAATTTTACGTTTTTGCCTCGAAAACTGCTTATCTATTCCTTTTAACCAATTACTGAATATTTCTCGTGTCATCCATGCTTTTGTGTTGGATACATAATCAACTAGTAGTGTTTTGATTCCTGTAAAACACCTTGGATTCTTGGACTTTCCAATCACTAATAATTTAAGTTTTTCGCTCCCATCCATATTAGCACAAACTAAAGCTGTAATCCTTTGTTTACTGCTTTTACCTCCTACGCAAGCATTCCCTTTAAAATGCAATGTTTTGTTAGGCAAAAGTTTATAAAAAAGTGCCGTTTCGTCCGCATTAAAAATATCTTTTGGCAGATAAGTAGATAAAAGCTCTGGGAGTCTCCTACCGAAAATATTGCATACATCTTCGTTTATATCAGAGCTTTGGCCACATACATTTTTATAAGAAATATTGTGCCTTGACTTAAATCGGGAGAGCCATCCATCACTGCATTTAAAATCTTCAATTTCCATTCGACTTGCCAATTCATCAGCTTTCGCCTGCAATAGGGGTCCATTTATTGGAAAATTTTGAGATCTAGCATCCTTGAACCATATTAGTAAAGCTTTTTCTAGATCTTCTTGGGACGCATTTCTCATGCGTTTCCTTTCTTTAGAAAATTTAGATTTTTCCCACGCATCTAAAATTGATGCCTTGTTTTTCAAATAAGTTGACAATGTATTCTTTTTTATTCCATAATCAGCTGCTAACTTTGTTTTACATTCGCCATTCTCAACTTTCTTTAAAATTTCAACCTTTGTCTCTAAAGTTAGGGTTTTGTACTTTCCACGTGTAGACATAACGAATTTTTACACGTTTACAACACACACTGAAGGAGAAACACTTGTCTGAACTGCAGGCATAACTGACGCAGCTCTCTAGAATCGATAACAAACAGAATCTAAAGAATTTTCTGAGAATCGATAACAAAGAAACAGATGATTCACCCCCCCACCCCCAACCATGATCCATTCATAAAGAGTTTTGATGGAATCCAAGAAAGCAGGTGTCAGGGAGTTTTAAGTACTGATAAGAATTGGACAATAGCGATTAATGTTTAGCGGAGATAGGAATGTCATGTGCCTCTTTACACACACATACTAACACACAAAATAAAACAACCAAAAAGAAAAAAAAAAAGAAAGAAAGAAAAGAAAAAGAAAAACCTGATTATTTTATGACACAAAATAACAAACACAGCGTGTATTTTCTCCATTAAATGAGAGAAAAAAAATTGGGGGATAATTTTTTTTTGTTCGAATTAACCGAAGTGACAAAAATTTAGTTCGAATTAATGAGATTTTTTTAACATTATTCCAATGCGAGCTTTTGTGGGATTTTGGATTAGTTCGAATTAACCGAAAATTCGAATTAACCGAGTTCGAATTAACGAGCGTCCACTGTATTAAAATAGTGTTAATTAGTAAGATTAAGCTATATTTTATTTTAATGTATGCTTATTCAAAATAAATATTCTTAATGACAATAACTGATAAAATAAAGGAATTTAAATTCTTAAATACAATACATATCCATTTTATGTAAATTGGAGTGTAAAGGTTGATATTTTTTTATTTACCAACTATGTGAAAACTTAAGTAATCGTAAAAATTTTTGACCTCGTTTTTTTACTTTTTTGCACGTTTTCATGTGTGAGGAATCAGAAAAATGACAAAATTTGTATGGTGTGTGTTAGTTTGTTAGTCCGTTAGTCTGTGTACTTGATATCTTATGAACAAATTGTCACAGAGAAGTCAGATCAGTTTTAAAATATTATTTTCGACACTGGCAAGAACCCTATTCATTTGCAACATTCGAATTAAAAACTTCGTAAGTTATTAAAAATGTATGCTTTTCTTAACATGGGAAAATAGGGCAAAATTTTACTTAAACGTGTATTAAATGGAAAATTTTTACTGAAAAAATATGAAACCAGTTTTAAAATATGAGTTTTGAAGTTGGAATGAACATCAGTAACTAGAAACATGCTACTTTGAAAATTTCGCAAGTTACTGGAAATCTACGAATTTCTTAGCATGGCAGTATAGGGCAAAATTTCACATAAATGTCAATTTTGAGGAACATTTTCATCATAAAGATGTCAGACCACTTTTGAAATATTATTTAGGGTACTGGCATGAATATCATACAGTATAAATTTTTCAATTTAAAAAATTCATAAATTATTTGGAATTTACGATTTACTTAAAATGGCAGAATAGGGCAAAATTGAGCATAAATGTTCATTTTGAGGATCATAAATATATCAGACAACTTCAAAATAACATTTATGATACTTGTTTGAACATAATTGACTACGAATATTCTAATAGGAAAATTTTGCAAGTTACTCGTAATTTAAGATTTTATCAACATAGCAAAATGAGGGGATATCCCATATAAATATGCATTTTGAGGATTGTTGCATTGGAAATAGTAGCATGAAAACGAAACTACAAAATTGATCCTAATAAAATAAATTAATAGATTAGAATAAGATAAATATATCAAAGTGAACGGTGGATGTCCTATTAGGTGGGGATTTCATTCTGTCTCTGTGTCAAGTGTTTGGTCAGATTCATTTCTCTTAACATGATAATCATTTTAAGAGACTGTCCTGTACTAGAAATTTATGAGAACATATATATATATATATGATGGGGAACTGAGCAGAGTCCACTTGTGCTAACTAGTTTTAATTATAAAAATAAGTTGCGCTGCTTTATCCTTTTTTTTTTCTTTTTTTTTTTAAGTTTTTTAATAGTTGAAACAGTTATAGAAGAAAATTTTATCTTATTAGATTTATAATTATGTTGGTACTAAAATTAAAATAAAATTATTATAAAGTTTTAAAACTAAACAATTTAATTAGTTAAATATTGATTCTGGACAACATTTATGTCCTCTGTTAAAAAAAAAATATATATATATATTGTTCGGTTTTACAGGAAAAGGAAAATTGAACCAATTATACAAGATAAACTTGCTTTTATTATATTTATAACTGTAGTTACTTTTTATGTTTAATACTATTTTCTAGAAAATAAAAATAAGAGTTTTTTCTTTAAAGGTAAGGTGTTTTCTATACTTTATAGATGAGATTTGTAAATTATAAATAATTTTTAACAAAAACCCGCTTATTTGCAAAAACTCAGTGGGTTTTTGTTGGTGGGCCCACCCAGAAAAACCCGGGCGGGTTTTTCTGGGCTGGGCCCACTTTGCCAACCCTACTGGCTGATTTTTTAAGAAATTTTACTGTTTTGAAATTTTTAGTTGCACCTTTAGAAACAATTCAGCTTTTAATTCTGTCTTTAGCTATAACGAATATATTTTATTTGTGATAAAAGTATTAGTAGTATAGGCATTAAGCAGAGTAAAATGTAAGCTATTTACTTTAATACGTCAGATTGAGTATTTAAATTTGTGAGAGTTACCACAATCAGATTTTTCATGTTATACAAACAAGGTAGTGATGTTTACCACATGAGAGGGCAACCGCAACGCAAGCGGCTGTGAGTCATAGTTCAGAGTCGTCAAGATTTTACCAGATTCTGAAATGCCAGGTTGTGCTAACGACAGTCAGAGTTTTTTTCAAAAAATGGAGCTTTCCAGTATAGTTATTTTTTATCATTTTAATTATTTTTTTTTAGGTTCATGAGATGTATCATTTGCATGTAACCCTGCGCGCTAGGTTTATATCGACAAAAAAGTTAGCGCTGACATTTTAAAGAAGAAAAGAATAAGATTAAAAAAGTACAATTATTTTAACAGCTATTATAAATAGATGTATTTTTTCTTAACAATTCTTAAATATTACAAATCTTCCAAGATTTTGTAAATAGAATTATGACCATTTTTTGCTGATAGTTTCATCATACAAAGGTAACTGACCCCTTAAAGGTATTGACGAGTTCTTTCGAAAGATACCCGTATTAAAAATCCACTCTCCACCGAGGGAGTACTTCCCCCCCCCTTCCCCCAGGGAGAAGAGGAAGCGATGCTCTTATATACACACACTTGCCAACACATTCTGCTGTTAAATAGAACAATTTACTGCAGGAGCATCTGTAAAAAAGTATTCTTTTACAGATGTTTCTGCTGTTAATTGTTCCTTTTTAACAGCAGACTATGCTGGCACTCATTTTTGGCGGAACAATTATAAATGTGCTTTAAGCGAAAACAGGTAGCCACTAATCAGGGAAAGTCAGGGAATTTAAGCAAGTCTGGTAAAGTCATGAAATAGTCAGGGAATTCCCTGTAAAGTCAGGAAATTTTGTAGAAATAAGCCATATTTGAGTTCGTTATTGTAAATTGTTAAACTGTTTGCTAATTTTGTGAATTTTTTGTTGGGAAAAAACAGTGTGAGTCAGGGAAAAGTCAGGGAATTCGGAAAAGTTCTAATGTTGGCTCTCCTGGAAAATTTGTCTGATACTGCCATGTTAACTTTTAGAAAAATGAAATAAAAGCACATCTTGTTGAACGATTGATCCTCAAATGCAAACAGCACCAGTTTAGGTCAGGGTCCAACTAAATAAGAAAATTGGCTAAATTTTGTTCGTTGGTTCGTGGTATATAGTGACCACAAAATTTTCAATACACATAGACAGAGAGAAACACAGACAATGTCGGAAAACAGTCAAATTTTGTTCAGGACATCTCAAAACATGTAAATCCACTGAAAGCTTGAGCTCGAAAAATTTCACGAATCCAATACTTCCTTCTTATATATCGAAGAAGAAAGTAAAAAAGAAAGAAGATAGAAATGGTAATTTTGAATCTTAAAAATTCTGGAGGGAGCCAGCGAAACTCTAGGGGGGGGGAGGGGGCAGGCCCCCTTGGACCCTACCTAGTTACGCCAATGCTTTTTCGTCAGAGTGCCCTCCGTGTCCTCGATGCCTCTTACTTGTAGTGGACGTTTTCTGACATGAGTAACGAAGCAAAATAAAGGTATTTATTTAATTAAGCATGAAATTTTGTTTTGCAGCAATCAGTAATTTGCACATCTGTACGCTGCTCTGCATACATGAAAAAAAAAAAAAAAAACACTGTCCTAAAAGCACACCTTCTCCAAATGATGTCCTCAGGATGTCTTATAGATGAAAGGACATCCTGTGGACATCTTCAGGACAAGTATGTTGTTAGGGTGGATACCTCACCCGCATTCTGCATGAATCTTTAAAATGCATGAAATTTCGTTTTGCAGCGACCAGTAACATGCACGTCTGTATGCTCCACGCACATGAAAAAAAAAAAAAAAAAAAAAAAAAAAAAAAATCATCTCTGGATACTCCACTCGCATTCTGCATGAACCTTTAAAACGTACAAAATTTTGTTTTGCATTGATCAGTAAACTGTACATATAAACAAAAAAAAAATATCACTAAATACGTCTCACACAAACTCCATGAATCTTTAAAACGTACGAAATTTCGTTTTGCATTGATCAGTAAACTGTACATGTAAACCAAAAAAATATCACTAAATGCTTCTCACACAAACTCCATGAATCTTTAAAATGCACGAAATTTTGTTTTGCATCGATCAGTAACACGTACATGAAAACCAAAAAAATATCACTAAATACATCTCACATTAACTCCATGAATCCTTAAAGCCGACGAAATTTCATTTAGCAACAATAGCCTACACAAAAATCCTACAGCTTCAAAACATCATGGTGAGGGTACCACATGTCAAACATTGATCGTTCAGCGACGCATAAACACCGTGGTTACCAAGGTTGGCATCTTTATCCACGATCAGAAATAAGTCGCCAAGCAGTATTGTAAAGCACATTCCACCCAAAAATTCTTTAAAACTAAGTAAATAAAAAAAAAAAAAAAAAGAAAAAATCAAATTCTTTAATTTTTTGAAAATTTTTCTGCAAATTATTTTATTTTATTATTCCTTTCACTTTAACATTATTATGGTTTAAAAATATATACTAAAATATTAGTCCCACTACACACTGAAGAGACACGAGACAAAGTTTAAAGCGACATGCGACACACGCATGCTCTAAACAGTTTTCAGGAGGTGAAGTTGTATTTAGAGCATGCGCGTGTTGCACGTCGTTTCAAACTTTGTCTCATGTCTCGTCAGTGTATAGCAGGCCTTAGGTTTAGCAAGCATTTGTGCATTCAATGATAGATTATTTTTTTTAATTAAGTAGAATGCTTAAATTTTAATGAAAATTTTTAGCATTCAAACCTTTTTTTCTTTTTTCAACTAACCTATCAAAAAATTAAAATAATATCCAGATATTTTAGAATGTATTATAAAACTATAACAATGTAAAATCGATGTATAAAATAAAAAATTTAGTTAGCACAGAGCGTTTTTTTTTTTTTTTTAACACAGTTTGAAAAATTTTAGTGCATTTAATATTATTGCATTTGACTGCATATAAATGGAAATTTTCATACCTTTATGACTGTAATTTACAAAAAAGATATTTTGTCCATCATTTCCTTAATTAAAAATATTTAGTTTAAAATTGCATTGTGTAATTCATATTAAAAATTTAGTTCAACTAGTCCTGCAATACCTTAGAAATTTTTAATCATGCAACATTAAAACGTACTATTGTTTATAACCCAAAATAAAAAGACATGATTTATTATTCAATTGTACAGTAATTTCATCCATTGGGATAAATTATATACAGCACCTTTTAATTATCAATCAGCATGCTTTTACTAGAATTTCTTTTATAAAATAAGACTAAAATCTCTGACAACTTAAAATGCAAAATAAGTGAATAGTTCGCCTTAGAATATATGTATATTTTTAACTTTTGTATTTTGTAAAGGTAATGAATTTTTTTTTTTTTTTTTGTACTTTGTAGTCATAGGCATTCATAAGAAACACATAATACTGTTCTAAAAATTATTAACCATGGGAGATATATAAATTACTTTTTTAAGACTACAGCTTTTTTCTTGTCTATAATAAATATGACCTTTTTAATTGTTTAAAGTATGCCACGAGGTGTATAATTTGAGGTTTTTGACATGACAGTTTAAACTGTCATGCATCAAAAACTTGCCAACCCTGCTTAAAATTTCTTACTCTTTTCTTAACATAAGACCATAACATATCTTGGTTAATTTTGCTTAGTTACCTAAATAAGTTAACTTTACGAATTTCAAAATGGCGCATACATTTTAAAACATTGTTTTGAAGGTTCTTTGTTACAAAAACCTATGTTCTAGTAGTATTACATCTGTTCTCAAAGCAATTCCCAACATGTTATTGCTTTTGTTTATCTAAAATTATTAGGTTTACGAATTTCAAAGTGGCGCAAGCGTATTAAAACATTGCTTTGAAAGTACTTCTTTACAAAAATGCAAATTCTAGTAGAATTACATCTGTTCTTAAAGCAATTTCCAACATGTTTTGCATAACATAGCAAGCAAGCAGGTACGATGTTTTAATTTCCTTTCTGCGGAATAAAAAATTATGGCTCTTTCTGTCAAAAGTGCACTTGCTAAATGATAGTTTCGAAAATACTCCACAAAATAAGAGATATATAGTTTGATGGATTAATCATACCTAAACCGTGGGCAAGTAATTAATTATTATAAAATAAACAAGATTTCAAAGAAAATGTCGATTTTCAATAAGTTTTGTTTTGACAGGTAAGAACACGTTATTTTAAAATAAAGCAAAATTTTAAATTAATCCTGCAAAAAAGTAATCGGAATAATTCAATTTTCATCTTCTCAAAATGATTAAAACGCTAAGAATCCAATCTTATGCGGAAAAAATTATCAAAATGTAGAGTTAAATGCATTCTAAGAACAAAAGAATCTAAGAACAATAGAACTTACCCTTCAGGAGCCCAGACTTTAATAGTACAATCCCGAGAACCGGAAAGAATACCTCCATCAGGAATTGATGTTGGTTTAAGCACCCTAACATCACCAAAATGGGCATTAAATATGCATTTAACTGCATAAATATAATCTAATTCCTCAGATTCCATCGTTCTAACATAAAAGATATACAAATACGTCCAATACCGATCCAAAACACCGGTGAAATGTTTCTAGTTGCTTAGCCAGAAATAGAGTGTTGCCAACTTAGCGCTACAAAATATTTTTAGAGTGCTTTCAGGTACATTCGAGGTTAGACCGGACTACAGCGTCACCGGACTATCGGAGTTTACGTCTAAATATTTAAAATGATCAAACAGTAGATGGCTTTTATTTAAACAATTTCTTTTAAAGCTTCCAGGCGAACAATTTTGATTTCTTTCTTTCGTTGTGGCAGTTAAAATTTCAACCATTAGAGGAAAAATCAAGGAAGTACAGTACGGATTCGCAACGAGGGTTATTCACCGTTGGCAACATTTGCGTGGAAGTCACGTGATCGTGGTATTCCATGATGATTTGTTTACACTGCGAATGCGAAGTTAAAGAAAGCAACATGCCAAAAAACTTTACATTTTTCGGATGCACAAATAATTCAAGCAAGGAAACATGCAAGCAGAAACGTGTAAGTTTTCATAAATTTCCTTTAAATTCGCCTGGTTTATTAAAAGAATGGCATATCAAATTGAAAAGAGAAAATTTTACACCATCTATACATAGCGTATTTTGTTCAGAGCATTTTACCGAAAATGACTTTACTTACCAAAATTTTACAGAGAGAAGATTTCTGAAAAGTGATGCTGTACCGTGATGTTTAGTTTTAAGTTAGTTACACCACACTTAAAAAAAAAAAAGAAAAAAATTCAATTTTCATTTGATGAAAGAAAGAAAATATTATAGTTTTAGAAAATTAAAGAACACGCTTTTATAGAAATGTGAACTAAAAAAGCACAAAATATCTATCTTAGTATTAAAATGCAGGGTGAGAGAAAATCGTGTGAGTGACACACCATAATATTTACAAAAACCATTTTTAAAAAATCTCCCCTGATTGGGATCGAACGCTGGACCTTTAGGTTCGTAGCGCGGCGCCTTACCTCAACGCCACGTCGTTTATGTACAGGGAAAGTATTTTTTTTACAATATAAATTTTTTGTTTGCTCCTAGAGGAGTTACAAACATACATACAGGTAAAGCTAATAAAAGCGTATTAATAAAGTTTCACAACATAGAATTCATGTTGAAAGCAGTAGCGGATCCAGAACTTGACTTTTGGGGGGGGCTAAGATTTTTCAAAGTGTTATTCTAGACGAATAAAAAATTTACAATTGTAATATTCAATTGTGAATGTCAGTGTTTTTTTTTTTTGTTTTTTTTTGGGGGGGGGGCTTCAGCCCCCTAGCCCCCCCCCCTTAAATCCGCCACTGGTTGAAAGAGCTATTGGGTGCATTAAATTATTTATACTTTTAGAGGCTAAGCTTTACTATACGGCACCCATTGCTTATTGCCGTTGCCGATGTTCTGATCACGTGATATGATGGTAATTCAAGACCAAATCAGAGTATCAACACTTTTTTCTGTTGTATCAAAATGAAACTTTCCGCGCCTCACATCTTCGGGACTTAGTTTTTTGCATTGGCCGCTCCTGCATTCATATTGGATATTTTGATAATATTTCTTCATTATTATTTATTGTTTTATTTTTATCTATTTTGATTATGGCTCTTAGTGTTCCTATTCAAAATAATGTGCCCATTACTAATGTTGTTGCGAAATACCAAACTATTCTGCACGGAAAATTTTCTTTAAATTTATCCGGGAATAGGGAAATCTGGATTTCCTACCAGATTTTTTGTAATTTATGAGCATAGAGATTTTTTTTTTTTTTTTGATTTTTTATGGGAATCGGGGCTGATTAAGACAGATTTAACTTGCACAAGATGCAATGGGCAAATGAAATTGCACAAAAAGAAAAAAGTGTGATCAAATGGGTTAATGTGGGTTTGGCGGAATATGGTGGGCAGGGTTGTAGTGATTTAAATCAATTGATTTTTTTGAATAAAAACACTTTTTTTAAATACCAAAGTTATTGGCTTTAATGGAATGAAATTGTTTATCTAACTTTAAAAAATGAGATTTTTAATTATTTCTTATGTAAATTTTTAAAAAAAGTTTGTAAAATATAACAAAATATTTCATTAAACGAACTGATATTTCTCATTTCTTAACTTTAGATTCATCTCTACTAAGCAACATTAATAAACACAAAAATAAATTATACCTTAACTTTTTAAAATTATTTTTATACATATTATTATATATTTTAATAATTCATTATATTTTAATTATTTATGCAAGCACTGGTGTATGAATTGTAAATATTTAATTAGTATACAATTCATTAATTGATGTTATACATATATTCCAGTTTGCCTTTGCCCACCTTGTGGGTGATATTTCAAAAAGAAAATATTTCCTTGTTTATTTAGCTTTCATACCAGTTTATGTCATTTAACAATGTCTCATATGATATTTTAAAAATAATAGCATATTTTACATTGTAGTGTTTAAAAAGCCCTGAAGACTCCAAAAAACATCATAACCTTTTAATTTAGCAACATACAATTAGTTAGAGTTTGAGGCTGCTCTCACTGCTTGTTTAATGAATTGTACCCTCTAAATACAGGGGTCTGTTCAGACTTTTCACACAGGGTCCTGATTTTGTGAAATTTTCTACACATAATTTCATAAATCTAAATTTAGTGTGAAAATAATGTTCTTCACAAACTTTTGGCTAGGGTTTTCTTTTTGTGAAATTGTGAAAAATGTAATTTTGCAAAATAAAATTACAATTAAGATCTAATTTTTGACAATGATAGTTCAGTTTTATAGAACTAAACTCACACATATGCACAGAAGTCCTTTATAAATTAGAAATTGAGTATCAGCTTTTCGGGAGAAATACAACAAAAACGTCCAAGTATTCAGGCAGTCTATGTTCGTTCCACTGAAGATTAATTTTGAAAATGAGAGATTTATTAAAGGTCTAAGGAGAAAAATTTTGTGAAGGAATCTTTTTTAGGCTAAAAATTTTTGTGAGTGGTCCTGTTTTATGATAAAAATTTTGTGAAGAGTCCTGTTTTGGGATAAATAATTTTGTGAAGGGTCCTTTTTTAAGATATAAAATTTTGTGAAAGGTCCTTTAATGGACCCAGGTTTGCCTCTGAACAGACCCCTGAAATATAAATGGATTTTTTAGAAACGAAAATTTTTCTGAATCAATTTAAGAAAATTAATGCTAAGTTGATTTCATACATGTTTAAAGTTGATAATTAAATACTTATTAATGTATGATTAATACCCAGGAGCAGAAAGTGCTTAAAACTGCGACGCACGTCGCAGAACAATTGAGGCTTTTGCAGAACATTTCATCTATCCCCTAACTGGATGATGTTGATACAGCTAACATTCTAAAATTAATAAAACCTAGATATGCTCAACTGACCTGTAAATCTGTTAGCATACTAGAAAACTGCTGGAATCAATCATTGCTTCAGTGTATAGACAAAATTTATAAACATTTTGTAAGTAGTATATCCACATTAATGTGACAATATTAATGCCACAAGCCATTGAAAAAATTGCAAATTCTGGGTGTATTCCTCAGTTTTAGATTATAAAAATTTTAAATCATGTTTTATTATAAATGTGTAATAAACATTTTACTAATAAGTATTATTTTTATGCTTATTTTGCATTTTACTCTGCTTTGACAAATTTGGACAAAATACCTATAGAACATCTGCAAATTTTAATGTCTCGTTGCAGAACATCGGATATAATTCTGCTCCTGGGGATTAATGTACATACATAAAAATTTTATTCTATATATGTTTGAATAATTAGTTTTTCTGATGGTATGAAATTTTTATAAGGTTTTATGTGGATATAAAAGTAACTGCAGTTATATTAAATAATTTTTTTGTGTTAATGAAATAATCTTGAAAGTGTTTAATGTAGATAAAAGCTATATGTATAACTGTTTAGGTATTTAATTTATTGAAAGTGATGCTAATAAGAAAATTTTCAGCAAATTTCTAATTTTAGCAATCAAATGTCAGTTTATAAAATTAAACCTCTGATAATAGGCTAGTACATATTCTTTGCATCCCCACCCCCTCCTCAGACTCAAAATAATTTTGTTTTCCTCTAATTCTAATCATAATTATTTTCCATTTGCAGATGGAAGTGCCAGACTAGGTGAAATTTATTAAATGAATCAATTTTTTGTATTTCTTTTGCAATGGGACATAAAATAAATATTCTTGTAAAACACAAATTGTGTATGAGAAATAACATTGTTATATCATATCATCATTATATTATTATTTGCTGTTTTCCATAGCAAAATTAATATTTATCTACGAAAATCTATATATTTTCCCTCATTACTAAAACTTTGAATTTTAAAGTCTTCTTTCTAAGTCAGGCATGTGATTTTTCTGCGAATTAGCAGAAATACGCAAATTTATTTTTCCTAATTCGCGGAATTCCGCGAATCGAAAGTTACGATTTTTACAATTTTTTTCGCGGAATTCCGCGAATTGCTAATTAAAAATTTTTCTTTTTTTTTTTCCCGCAGAATTCTGTGAATCGTCAATTAAGATTTTATTATTATTATTTTTTTTTATTTATTTATTTTATTTTTTTTTTTTTTCACGAAATTCCGCAAATCGTCAGTGAAGATTTTTTTTTTCCCCCAGAATTCTGCGAATCTGTAATTAAACTTTTTTACTTTTTTTTTTTTCGTGAATCGTTCTCCCTCTCCTATCTTCTGCTTGATTCCATCGATCGTTAATAAAATAATTTCTTATGAGGTCACGAAAATGTTTTATTTTTTTCTTTAGGGATGCACAATCTGTGGCCCGGAAACCATCAGTTTGTAGCCTGCAGGTGTTATAATTTTAAATGTACTAATTATTAAAAAAAAAAAAAAAAGACATTTTAGATATATTATCAATCCTTAGCACTTTTCATTTTGTGAAAGGGGGGGGGGGGGGATGTTCGTTACTCTTTTGCAAAATTGGCATTTATTTTTAGAGGTGGGATGAATTGTTGGCTATGAAATTTATTTCTGTTTGAGAGTTAAGTTTTCCGTTCTGTTTCTCAGTTATGTAACTCATAGTATGTTTCTTAAATTTCATTGGAAAAGCGTAGAATAATCTATTGGTAAGTAGCTTTATCTGTCTAAGAACATTTCAAAATGAAAAATAATTTAGCAATCAGTAAGTAAAAGTCTCACAGCATTTTTTTTTTTTAATTTATTTCCGAAACCTAATTATGTGCATTGAAACTGCAAATTTATAATGGTAATTAATTTCTGAGGGAAAAAAAAAAAAAAAGAAAAGAAAACTTGAAATCAATGCATTTCTTTTTGCCTGTCAGCAATAAAAAAAAAAGGGGGGGGTGTGAGCAAAATCCAGTTGACGTTTATTTTGTTTTATGTCGTTGGAACTGATAAAACATAGACTGCAATAATGAGTCAATGAGCTTGATGAATGTCCTTGACCGAATTTACGACTGCATCTCTTGTTATACGCAAGCGAAGTGTGACGTCACTGACCGTCAGTGGATGCAAGAAAAAGATTTCCTATGTTAATCTCCCATTGGATTTTTTATAAAAAATTATTAAAAATCGAGGAAAATTATTTCCCGATTTTAATCCCCGTATTTGGTTATAGACATGTATTAGTTATCGTATGCATGTGTTAGATTGAGTTATTTTGCTCTGAAATTGACAAAATTTTAAATTTTAAAACTCGGTCATCCTTGGCGTTTTTTTGTATTTGGCGATCAAAAACGTAATACGAAAATATACATGTCAGATGTATATTTTCGTAATATGTATTGTAGGGGAGGAGCGGGGACATGGGGCACATTGGGACAAAGGCTTTTATCCCATTATAATTGCAAAATAAAATTTGTAAAAAAATCACACTAGATAGCACTTAGTAGTACATCTTCATATTTGTGATTTCAACTCATTCATTCAAGTCTGCTGCCTGTGAACAAGGTTAGTTTATTTTATCATATGAAAAGGAATTTTTTTCAAGTAAATTAATATTGATTTTTTAGGTAATAGGAAATAATTATTTTAATTTTTAAAAGTACTATGTGTTTTTATAAACATTAAGCTTTCATTTCCACTATAGATCATTAGCCCATGTGCTCTAGAAAATTAGGCCTAAACATTTGTTTTGAAAATGACCTGATGGGGTACATTGGGACACCAATGCATGGGGCACATTGGGACTGCTCCAATGGCCCATTTATTTCTAACACCAATATATTTTTATTTATTTACTTATTTTTTGCACATATAAGCTAATTGTATTCATTTTTTTCTAGGTATTCTTTAAATAAATAGAAAATTATTAGAAATTATAAGCGAAAAACTGAAAGAACTAAAATTTCAGAAGAAAATATAGAAAAGGCAATAAATGAAATAATCAAAGATAAACTTTCTGTGAGGGAAGTTGCAATTAAATATTATATACCAAAATCTACATTATTTAATAGATTGAAAAAAATTAGAGGAAATAAGATTGAGTGTGTACTACAAATATAAATTATAAGTTTCAATCCAAATATACATCTCAACAAATATTCACAGCTGAACAAGAACTCTTGTTGAAAGATTATTTAATATCATGTTCTGAACTTAACTATGCCATCAACACGATCCTACATAACATTAAAGTTTTGTGTAGACTTGCAGGGTTTTGATGTGCGTTAAGATATGAATATGCAGTAATGCTTCATAACAATTTCATTTTTTCATAATTACCTACTTTATTATTATTTTTTATTGTATCAAATTCATTGTTTTGAAAGCCTTTCATTTACTTTAACAAAATATTTTGCAATATTGTAATTAGATAAATAAAAAGATGGTTGTCCCAAAGTGCCCCATCATTAAATCAGTGTTGTCCCAATCTGCCCCTGCACGGGGAACATTCGGACACTTTTGCATAAGTTATGTTTTAATTATTTCTGTTTGTAAAACACATTAAACAATGCTCATTACACATTTAAAAGGTGACCAATAACACAAATATTTAATTAAAAATGCACAAAAGCATTAAAACTTTTATAAATTGGAAAATAATATGGTTTTATAAAAAGTGTCGCAATGTCCCCCCTCTTCCCCTATTTATGCATTGTCTTAAGAGAAGAGTGAATGTTTATAAATCTTTTTTTATTTTTTGAAAATTGCCATGTAAGAGCTATGAAAAATTGCATATGTATATGATAAATTATACTAGTAATACAATATATTAAAAATTCTTTAAAACTGATTAAATTTTACCACAAAAATTAAATTTTTAAATTCCAATGAAAATTTTTAGCTTTTTTTTTTTTTTTTTTTTAATTAAATCATATCGATGAATCCACAAAGTAATATTCAGATATTTTAGAATATATTATTAAACTTATAATAATGTGAAATCAAGATATAAAATTAAAAATTAATTAGATGCAAGCAATTTTAAAAAGTGTAGGATATTTACTTATTTTTATCTACATAGTTTGAGAAATTTTAACGTGTTATTTAATATTGGGTTTCGTTTTAATGCACTATTTAATATTACATTTGAATGCATATAAATGCAAATTTTCATACTTTTAATTCACAAACGAGAGATATGCTTTCAGGGCTCCCAACATATTTTAGCTACCGAAAAGGGTAAAAGAGGACCATTTACAGTTCAAAAGAGGACTTCAGAGGGATTTTTTTTTTAATCCAAAAATTATAACAAATGTAAACATTTTACACTATCATCGTTTTAAACACCTCGTTAAACAATCATTTAATCATAAAACATATTAAATATATATTAACATAACAATAGCTAATACCAACATATTAACATAACAATAGCTAATACGAAAATAATATGCTTTTATAAAAAGTGTCCCAATGTCCCCCCTCTTCCCCTACGAAATATTGTTTCATATTAGTCATTACTCTCTTAATATAAGTTATTGAAATAACCATTATTAAGTAATTAAATATGTTCGCCAGATAATATGGCGATGTTTTTTTTTCATCAAGGATGACAGAGTTTTGAGATTAAAAATTCAAATTTTATGAATTTTATAGCAAAAACAACTCAATCTAACGCATGCACATGATAACTAATACATATTTATACCCGAATATGGGGACTAAAATCGGGAAATAATTTTCCTCGATTTTTAGTAATTTTTTACAAAAAATCCAATGGGCGATTAACATAGGAAATATTTTTCTTGCATCCACGGACGGCCAGTGACCACGTTATCACTTCGCTTGCGTATTGCATTGAAAAATATTCTTTGGAGAATTTTCTGCTTAGATCAACATTAGTGTTTTTAATGACAGATTTAATTATTTATTTCAGATGTATGTATATTAGCTTTAAAAATAAATAAATAAAAATACGGAAAAAAAAAAATCGTTTATATGAAATTGTTTTAGGAGGAAGTTTTTCTTTTTTTTTTTTTTTTTTTTTTTTTAATGCTTACTTTTATTGTAGCTTATTTTTATATACTATACAAATACTTCGATAAATGCATATTTGTTTTTGAGTTTACTTTTTTTTTCTTTTTTCATCTAGTCTCACCAGTTTTCACTTTAAACTGGTAGGCAGAACAGGAAGTTCCAGATTCGAATACCAATCATGCGTGCTAGATTCGAACACCAATCGTGCACACACCTTTTCTTTATATTCTATTTTTTATTTATTTACTTGAGAACAAAAGAATAAATTATTCTTCGTGAGAATTTCGCATACCGCCTATAGTTTCATTTTTAATGAAATTGATTTCATGGGTGTTAGTTTTGCTATTTAGATTAAAAAAAAAAAAAAAAGTTTGCGACTGATAAATTTTAATGTCTCCGGCACTTTTTCAATTCCTACTGTTAGTTCACACTCTCCCTATATCTTGCAATCGATTTTTAACAAACTTCCCGACTAGCTAGAAATTTGAAACTTTCAGGATTGCTCAGAACACGGTGACAACACAATAGGGGAGAGGGGGGCACCTTTGAACAGTTTTTTGGAAAATCAACATATTTTTTTATTTCGATGATAATTATTAATTTTAATTGTTGCACAAGAAAAAGTAGGAATTTCTTCATCATGTGAGCTAAAAATTAAAAAAAAAAATTAAATAAATAAAATATGTTATAAGACTTTAAAAATTGTTAATATTTCTGTTCAAACCTGCCCCATGTAGGGGTACCTTTGAACAAGCTAGGGGCACCTTTGAACAAACATAAACAAAGAGAAATTATACAGAGTTTTTATCAAATGCTGAATATTTTTAAGGATTATAAAATAATAAGAATAAAATTAAACATATACATTTACTAAAATTACTAAATTTTTATTATTTAACTAAATTTATATCCATCAAAATTGACATCAAAACTCATTGCTGAAACAGCGCGTAGGGTACCTCCAGTAATGTTTGGTTGAGGCAGTTTTTGAGGCAGGCGTTGAAATCCACCAAACTGATATCTGGTGCTTCCGGAAAATAAAATTTATCATTTTCTTTTTTACAGAGAAACTTACCATTAAACTGTTTTATCCTGTAATTGCAATTCAATCTGACCAACATAGTGAAGAATAGTTTTTTTTGTAGCAAATTTTACTAAAATAAAATCATTCACATTCAAATCTTCTAAAACAAGAGTTTACCTTCTTCATCCTCCATAACGATAATAGTATCTTCAAAGTCAGTTTCATCATGCACAGAAAATGTGCCATCTTCATTGCTGCTTGAATCAACAAATGTATGCAGTCTCTTCTTAGTTGTTTTTTCAAAAGCAGAGTTATACTATTTAGATTTTTTTTCTTTTGTTCTGATGTGCTTTGTATTCAGCTTCAATTGCATTTTTCTCAGGAGTCAAAGTCAGTATCCTGGATCGTCCTTTCTTACGTCCACTAAGTATGATGGTAGATGACCATAATCAAAATAATTTTTTTCACTATAAATATTTTTAACTTTTTGCAAAGGAAGCAAACTTTTCTGTAGGAAAAATGACAACATGCAAGATTGAAAAAAGCAGTAATAGTAATCAAAAGTGATGTTCACATGCATATAAGTAGAACTTTAATATTAAGTAAACAATAAAACCAGCTCATAAATAATTTGTATGTCTTCATTGTCACATTTATTTTTTAAATCTAAAATAATAGTATTGAGATTGATTTATGACTCTTTTCTTCAAAGTTTTGTTTGTTCAATGGTGCCCCAACACTTTTGTTCAAAGGTGCCCCATCATATGGAGTTTGGTATTAGAATAATTTACTCAGTTAGGTTAAAGAATTTGAATAAAACAAAACTTATAAGCTAAAGCTAAAATCTTTATTTCAACATTGAAACATCAATTAAAATTATAGGTATACAAGATTATCAATAAAAAGCTTACAACTTTATTTTGTACAGTTTAGATTCAGGAAAGAGAAAAATACATACCTTGCTCAGACAGCAGTGTGCATGTAAAATGGTAAAGCTTTGGCTAGTTTGTTGTATTGAAACAATAGTAATGTGCTACCATCATATTAAAAAAATAACATAATTTTCTAGGAAAATATTTAGATTGTTCAAAGGTGCCCCCCTCTCCCCTATTTCACGTTAACCTAAAAGTTGTATAATTTGATCGTAGGTTTACTTAAAGTTTTTGACAAAATTCTTCTTATAGAAGTGTATTTATTTAAAGTAAACTTTCTTAAACTAGTTTAGTATGAAGAGTATTTAAAACTTTTTTCTAAAATATACTACGGGGCTCTGCCCCCTGCTTGCTCCGTTCACCAACCCCCGAGGGAGGCTTCGCCTCCCCCTGGCTCACTTTACTTATTAACGCATGCAGAGCTCTGCCCACCTATTCGCTGCTTTCTTTCACTGAAAAGGAATATTAATCGTGCATATTACAAGACAGACGCAGAAAATTATTATAGAAGTCCTGATATTCAATGTCAAATTGAAATATATAATAATATTTATATATATACACTGCTCGACATTGAAAATGTAGCACCAAGAAGGAATAATAATAACGGAATGAAATTTGTTGGACACATACACTATAGTAGGAAGAACAATTGATTAAAATTTCAGGAAATTTGGAGTAATATGTACTGAGAAAACAGTACATAAAGCAGCGACCTCTGTGAGCAATAACAGCACATATCTGCCTAGGCATTGAATCGAACAGCAATTGGATGACATGTACGGGTAGAGCACTTCATTAAGTTTTAACACGAAGCCACATACATTGATCGAAGTTACTGGTGAGTGGTGGGAGGCCAATCGCTTTTCAACAATTAAACAGTCATTTTCATTGGTGCGAGATCAGGAGAACGCGCTGGCCAGAGCAACAATCGAACACATTGGGCATCAATGAAGGTCCAGACAATATGGACAAATTTCGGTCGTGCATTGTCCTGCTTAAATGTTGCGCTTTGGAGGCCTTGAACATAGGGAAGAGCTATGGGCCTTAACTCTTCAGAAATGTAATGGCTGGTATTCAGAGTGGCGGTAATGAAAACAAGAGGTGACTGGGACGTGTATCCAATGGTACAACATAGCATCAATCCAGGTGGTGACTCAGTATGCGGCTACCAAAATTCTGATTACTCTCAAAACTGCATCACTGATATGGGCGCCATTAATGTGTGATCAATGATGAACCTGGACGCAGGAATGGCGTGAAGTCACTTTTCAGACAAATCACAATCCTGTTTACAGCATCAAGATTGACTTATCCGTATTTAACGGCATTATGAATAATGCACATTGCCAGCTGGGATCTCAGATTTTTATAATTTTTGGTTTACAGTTTGTACATATGGAATATATGAAAAATTCAATTTTTTTAAAAATTTTCGGCTCAGTAGTTTTTTTTTTTACAGAATTTTAAAAATGGCTCAAAATACCAAAATTGGCAATGTTGTCATTCACACAATCGTTCATAATTATGTGACAAATTGAGCTAGAAAGTTCATTTATATATCATTTTAAAGCTCTTTTTATGGCCTTTCATATGATATGCAACAATAACTATTTCATAAGAAATTTTTTTTTTTTAATTTTTTTCAAAAATTTAAATTTTTTAAAAACACCCCTTTTAATTTTTTTCAAAAAAATATATGTGTATCATTTACTTATGGGCTACATGTATGCAAATTTTCAAGATGGAGAAATGATGGCATTTTGAGATATTAATTTTTTAATAAGAGTTAATTTGTAATATTACATTTTACAATTTCATTATAGTCAAAATATATATTTTGTTATAGCATGAAAAAACTTCTAAAGTATATTTCTAAAAATACAACTTTGTATAATTTGCTCTTACGTAGTTGCTTAACAGTGCATATGAATTATGAAATTTCAATGTAACATTATAATTTTTAATTAAACTTACCTGGTAGAATAAATCTTCTAACTCACAATAAACAGACTGCGAAACATTTTAAATGATTTTCCTTTTCTGTATTGTATTTACAATTTATTATGGCACATACTGTTTACAATTATGTATAAAATATTTACTGTAGATGTAAAAAAAAAATATGAGTTTCCCAACAGTCTTTTTATATTTGGAGTGTACATTTTAATTTTTTATCTAAAACAGCAGATGTTGCTACCATTTCTTCCTTTGTAAGTGTGTATGTTCTTCCAGTTGCTGTGCAGGGATCTACCTTTTTCAAGATATCACGTATTGAAATATCTAAAATATCAGGTCGAGGTTTAGGATAATAGAATGATTGAGCTGGTCCTTTAGGGTGAAGAAAGCTAACTTTATAATCATCTGACTCTTGGTTTTTCGCGAGAATGCATGCAAGCCACCAAGAACCTTCATAATTAATGGTTACAAATCCAGACACAAATTCATTAAGTTCTGATATTTCTTCTGAAGGCAGTAAAGACTCAATACATTCTTGAAAACTGAAAGAAAATGGTTTTGTCAGTATTTGTGTTTCTGATAATGGAATGATTGTATAAATCTTCTGAGTTCCAGGTATTGTACATGAATCATCAAAGCGTAACAACATTTTTTTTTCATTTTCATTATATTCATCATTTGTGCAATACATAAAATGTATGCCAGGAATGTTTTCCTTTGCAAAATCATAAAGTTGTTGACGAGTGATTATATGGCCTTCGCATGGTCTTTGTAAACTTGCTTTAGTAGCAAGTCTCTTGACAGTTCCCCCAAGACCATCACAAGAACTTTTCCCATGCGAAGTAGCAAAAAAAATTCCACTCTGCGTCAATTCCAAAGTCAGCTTTATGCATGCATATATTTAGGAAATTCTTTCTATTTTTATACTGTGCAGCAGATCCATCAGAAAAGTAGAATATTTTATCGATGTTGAGATTTTTCTTGAGGGCTGCAATAAGATGGTTCTGAAATAAATTAAATGCCACAGTATTGTGTTTCAAACACTCTGAGAGGAACACATAATTGAGATGCTCAATGATGTCGCCATTTGTCTTATGATATATAATGAAGGGATGAATAGTAACTTGAGTATTTGTCCAATGATAGGACTGTACTTCATCTTGAAGGACAAAAGAATAATTTTCAGAAAAATCACAAGTTATCAATATTTCACCACTTTTTAAATTTTCTTTTATATAACTATAAAATTTCTTTTGTTGGCTTGCAATAAATGAATGTTTTTTTAATTTCAAAAGGTCTGAAGAGAAATCATCAATAAAGTCCTCCGTTGTTTTTACAACAGTCTCTATTGTACATCGATCAGTTGTTATCCATTTTTTGTAAGTTACGCTGTCAATCATTTCATCTTCAAACTTTTGACGAAGTTGACTTTTAAAAGATGCAATCCCTGGGCAGTTTTTGCATTCATTCATATAGCACTCATCTGAGGGCAAGTTGCACATTATTTTAGAAAGACAGTTTTTATAATCTTTTAATGCAATTTCATCACCTTCTAATGTAAATTTATTAATTCCAGAACCATTCAGCATTAGCTTCACATTCTGATGACTAGTGCAGACACAAACTGCATGAGTACCACTTCTCCCAGCTAAAATACAATTCTGTGGCCTCATGCTGCAAAACTTTGAAAAACCAACTTTCTGTGTCATATGCATCTCCTTAAACAATTGATAAATTTCCTTCAAGTTGGCCAAAACTAACCTTTTCTGTAAATGAATTTGTGTGCCTTCAGCTGATGTAACTGATACAAAATCTTTTTTCCCAGGCATAACTCGGCTAACTTCATCATTATTATAAAAATCAATCACAGCCTTATAAGTTTTTTCATCCAATGTTTTTCCTGGCTTAGGGTTTGGAGTTGAAAGAATTCCTTTCTCCTTAACTAACTTTTTAACTGCTCTAACCATATAATCACTTACCTCAAATTCCTTTTGTATTTTCTTTTGACTCCAACTTGTAGGCAAAAGAGTTAATATCATGATCTTTTCACTTCTTTTTCTTGTTTGAGAAAATTTTTCTTTCAATTGCTTCAACATTTCTGACTGATCATCATTCTTATCATTTTCCATTTGAAAATCAGTAGATTTTGTAAGAAAATTTTCTTGAATACACGTTTTAACTTTTTGAAACTTATTTCTTGCATATGATTGCCTTTCTAGCCTCTTTTTTTTTAATTGGGGATTCTCCAACAAGTTCGAGTGATTTATTTAAAAAATCTAAAGATGTATTTGGATCAACAAACATTTTAGAAGTACTTGTACTAGGCATTGGTTCTTCCTCATATTCATTTTGCTTTAACTTTTCCTTTTTATCTTTTGACAATTTAATTCTGCAGTCATCACATATTTTCATGCCTATTTCCACATTAAATCCTAAAATGCACATCCAAGGTGTTACATTCCTAAGTTTTACTGATTTTGAATGATTGTTTTTTTTATAAGGATTGCAGCACTTAACTGAAAACAATGCCCAGCTTTTATTTTCTTCCATTTCTAACAGTAGTATGCAAGTCTTCTTATAAAAAGAAAATTAAAATACAGCACATCATGTTTACATATTTAACAGTTAAAATGTAAATTTTTTACCACTGGATGCACTAATAAAAATGCTTCAGAGTAATTTTAACACAAACTTAAACTTAAAAGTAGAAATCCTCAATCTCAATGATTGGCTACCCAATATCTTGAAAGAGAAACAAACCTAAACCAAAACAATTGCTCAACTGAAACTTAAACTAAAACCATTGCACAATTATTGCTCAACTGAAACTTAAACCAAAACTAAATCAAGATATCTGTATCTTAATAGCTGTGTAGTCAGTTGCAACTAAACTAAGGGGTTAAAATATAATTAAATATGAGATTAAAATACATTTGAATATTCAGTTAATATAAAAATAAATTGAGTAGAAATATATAATTCTTCTGATCCAGACACATAAGTAATGAATTATAAAAAAGTTTGAATAAACCGTTTTTGTTCAAAAATTTATTTCTAAAAATCCCATCATTTCTCCATCTTGAAACTTTGCATACATGTAGCCCATAAGTGAATGATAAACATATATTTTTTCGAAAAAAATTAAAAGGGGTGTTTTTTGAAAAATTTAAATTTTAAATTTTTGAAAAAAAATTCAAAAATCTTTATAAAATAAAATAGTTATTGTTGCATATCATATGAAAGGCCATAAAAAGAGCTTTAAAATGAGATATAAATGAACTCTCTAGCTTAATTTACTACAGAATTATGAAAGATTATGTGAATGACAACATTGCCAATTTTGGCATTTTGGGCCATTTTTAAAATTCTGTAAAAAAATAAATGCTGAGCCAAAAAATTTTTAAAAACTGAATTTTTTATATATTCCATGTATACAAACTATAAACCAAAAATTATGTAAATCTGAAATGTGAAGGTCCAAAAATTATATTTTTTTCGTTGATTTGACATGGAATGACCCAACATGCAAGATTGAAAAAAACAATAGTAGTAATCAAAAGTGATGTTCACATGCATATAAGTAGAACTTTAATATTAAGTAAACAATAAACCAGCTGATAAATAATTTGTATGTCTTCATTGTCGCATTTATTTTTTAAATCCAAAATAAAATAATAGTATTGAGATTGATTTATAACTCTTTTCTTCAAAGTTTTGTTTGTTCAATGGTGCCCCAACATTTTTGTTCAAAGGTGCCCCATCATATGGAGTTTAGCATTAGAATAATTTACTCAGTTAGGTTTAAGAATTTGAGTTAAACAAAACTTATAAGCTAAAGCTAAAATCTTCATTTCAACATTAATTAAAATTATAGGTATACAAGATTATCAATAAAAAGCTTACAACTTTATTTTGTACAGTTTAGATTCAGGAAAGAGAAAAATACATACCTTGCTTAGACAGCAGTGTGCATGTAAAATGGTAAAGCTTTGGCTAGTTTCTTGCATTGAAACAATAGTAATGTGCTGCCATCATATTGAAAAAATAACATAATTTTCTAGGAAAATATTTAGATTGTTCAAAGGTGCCCCCGTCTCCCCTACTTCAAAGTCAGATTTTCGAATAGCTTTCTTATAATGAATTAAAATAATATCCTAATAGCGATACAGTAGCCATTAAAATATTTGCTATAATTTAATTGTTGCCAAAAAAAAATTTCGAGTTAATTTTCTTTCGACATAAAAATAAATACATTTAATTAAACGTGAAAACTTTAAACATTTTATGCACATTGATAAGAGCTCTGTGATTCATCAGAAAATTTAGAACATGGTATGTAAAAAGTTTTTTTTATCTTATAATTATTTTTATTAACACACGATTTTTATTTCCTCATTCAAAATTATTTTTAAAAATCTTTTTCGATAGCAGTTGTAAGTAGGAATTGACTTAAAAATTTTCTTTTTATATTACTTTTTTTTTTCAATATTATACTTTTCCCTGAAAGAAACCAGCCCAGCCTAATGGTATTACTCGCTAATCTCCACTGAGCGAAGTGAGAGTGAGTTTCGTTTTCATATTTCCATAGTTCTTCCTTTCTGCTTCCGTGTTCGCAGACAGTTCATTTTCTGCTTGTAATAGGGGTGGTTGCACAGAGGAGAAGAGTTTTTTGCCAGTGGTTGTAATTTGGTTAAAGAAAGCAGGGAAAGTTTCATTTGCTCGCTGAGTAGAGAAACATGGTGTGTTTGCGGTTTGCTTTTGTGTGTGTGTTGCGAGTCAGCGATTGTTTCTTTCAGAAGGTGAATATGGATTTTTCCTGAGCAACACAACACAACTCGCGTTCAACTGTGTTTTTCAACAAGCGATTGTACGCTTGATCTTAAAAGAAGCGAAAAATGTTAGTTCTTCAAAAATCGGAGCATCTTACAGTCTGAGAAGTGGACAAAAATGTAAAAAATAAGTTTAAATGGGACTGGCTTCAGAAAAAAGTGACTCTGAATTTGAAAAAGGGTGAAATTTCCTTTCCTTTATCGGACTTCATTCAAAAAGTTGACATTCCTGGCAAGGCTAAATGTAGCCTTTGTTGTGATGTTATAGATTACGGTGGAAGAGGATGGAAATCATTAGAAAGCCACCTGAAAAGTTCGAAACATAAAAATTTAATGGAAATTCGGAAAGAAAATTATGATCTAAGCTGCAATGTTTTATCTGTATCATCTGACGAAAATGCTGCTTTGCCAAGTACTTCAACATCTCCTGCCGCTGTTCCATTATCGGCACGTATTTTAACTAGCCAAACAACAATGCTAGCATTTATGGCAGAGCACAATTTATCATTTTCGCTTTCACCTCACCTCATAAGCTTAGCCAAAGAACTTAGCCGAGACCAGAAAGCTCTATCATGTTTGTCCATGGATCGAACCTCTGCTTCAATAAAAATGAGGTTTGGCTTGGCAGAGACATTATTGTCAGAAACTGTTGAACATATAAAATCTATGCAATTTTCCCTGAACATAGACAAAGCTACTAGCAATAATTTATCAAGAGTACTAACAATACTTGTAAGTTATTATAATGAAGCTCAACAGAGAGTTGTAATTGAACATTTGTCATCTATAAAATTATATTCTGTGAACAGTAAAAATGTTTATAATGCTCTGCATTCCTTGATGATGAATAACATCATCCCATATGAAAATCTAATGTCAATTATGATGGATTCTTGTGCAGTTATGAGAGGCCCCAAGTCTGGTTTGGAAACCCAAATTCGCAGCAAGCATGCCCCACACCTACTACTGGATGTTGATGGTGATTCTTGCCATCACATCCATAATGCTACCAAAAATTTTTGTATGGAATTTAATTTTCATGCAGAAGGTCTTTTCTCCGATCTCAATAGCGATTTTAAATGGTCTTCTCAATTGAAATTGAAGCTTGAAGAGCTGTGTGATATTTTGTTAGTAAAGTACTCTCCTCCAGAAAGGTATTTAAGCCATAGATGGCTTTCATGTTATGATGTCGCTGTTGAAACATTAAGAATGTGGGATGTATTAACAATATTTTATTTTTCTTGTTTAAATTCTGAAGATAAACAAATTTATCAACCAGTTATGTTAACTATATATCGGAAAAGAAAGTTAGAAAAATCAGAAGAATTAAAGAAAATCCAGATTATTCAAGAACTTCATAAGCTAAAACCTTCAACCACTGATGGCAAGAATAGGAGACAGAGAATTATTGGAAAGCTATTTTATTCAAGGAAGAAAACATTATTACATTTACAGATGTATACTGCTATCTTGCCTCTCTTAAAAAAATGTGTCTGTTTATTTCAGACAACTGAACCTTTAATACATAAATTATATGATGAGCAAGTGAGTGTTTTCAAAGCATTTTTATTTTGTTTTATTAAACCTGAAGTTCTGAATGCTAAATGTATTTTATCTCAAAACCTTATAATTGAATAAAATGTATTGGCCAATAAACATATGTTTATTGGGTTTGGAGCTAATGGAACTCTTGCTGAAAGCAATAAGTCAATTGCTGTTGAGTTTTATAGTAATTTGAAAAAGGCATACATGTCATGTGGCTTATATTTACAAAAAAAGCTACCACTAGAAAATGATTTCTTAAAATGTGTTTCTGCTTTAAATCCCAATGAAAGAGGGCAAACAAAGACTCTCGAACAGCTAGAATTGTTGCCTACTATTGTCACAAATATTCTGTCAGGCGAAGAATTAGAAAAATACATATTAGAGATATTAGGAATTATCAAATTGATAATTTATCTCCTTACTCAAAAGATCAAAGATTAGATGGATGGTGGTCATCTGTTTTTTGTACTGGCAACTATCCATTTTTATCAAAATTGGTAAAATCCTTAATAAGTATATTTAATGGTCCAGTAGTAGAAAATACGTTTAGCTCAATCAATTACATTATGGATTCAAAATCTGGATGCATGGATGTGAGGACATACTCTGCTGTTCAAACTGTTAGAACAGATTTAAAAGCCAAAAATATGTGATCTTTTAGAATATTTCCACAGAAAAAATATCAAATTGGATCCTGTGAAATTGAATTTGATAAAAAATATGAAGAATTCAAATAAAAGATACAGAGAAGAAAAGACTGAGGAAGCCGGAGAAAAAGATGAAACCAGAAAAGAAATTGACAAAAACAGCAGGGCAAGTAATATTAAAAAAAATTGAAACTGCTGCTCTAAAAAGCCATAATAATAAAAGATCTATAAAAGATAATTCAGAAAAATCTGAAATGCCAGAAGCTAAAAAGCAAAAGCTTGAGCAAACTAATTTAAAGGAAAAAAATATTCAAAATACTGTAACAAATTTAGTAGGATGTGTTAAAGAGAAAAACACTTTACATGAAAACCAAAAAGATTTGTGGAAGGCATTTTTTCGGGCCTGTAAAGAAAAGAAATAAATGTTTTTTTTTTTTTTTAAATGTCCAGATTATTAAAGATTAGCTTGTATTATTTATTTTTAAATTGCATACAAAATTTTCAGAGAATGTTATGTTTTTATTATTATTATTATTATTATTAAGAATTGGACAGTTGAGACCATGTTTTAAGTGAACAATAAACTAAGCTATTAAAGCTATATTGCTTAAATTTATATAGATTAAAGTAAATATTTACAGTTTCATATCAGTGTGAACAATGAAAAAAACTGAAGAATTGATAATTTTTCAGGTAAGAAAGTTTATTCATTTATATAAAAAATATGCAATTTATATTATTTTTATGTTATTAATGTATAATCTGTATCATATTTCATAACTTCAAAATGCATATAACCTATTTTGCTCTTGTGTGTATATATATATATATTATTTTAATTAGTTAAAGCATTTATCTTAACTGATATGCATACCTACATACCAATTATTATTAACCATTTATTGAAATAGAATAATTATTGATTATGCTCTAATAAGTAAAGTAGCAATATATCTATTATTAAATCAACTGTAGTCAACAATTTATAAATTTTAACATGTTCTAGGATCATCAGTAGGGAAAAAAAGTTAATGAAATTTTCATTGGAAAAAATTACTCAGTCATATGTTAGAATAAATAAACACTTTTTTTTTTTTTTTTTCTGTTTAAAGAAAGTTTAATTTAATATACTTGCTCCAAAGTAAGGATTGATATTTCCCTTTAACTTATTTTGTTTTTGGAAGCTTAGTTTTTTGCATACATAAAATGTTAATGATTCTCGCTGCAAAATCTTTATTATAATCCCCATTAAACCTGTTGTTAAATAAAGTTTGTGATTTTTGTATCATGTTTGCGATATTTTGCTTCTGTATTAAGAGATCAATTAGCTGTTGATATGAATTATATGTACGTATATTTTTTAACTATAATTTGAAATAAAATCATTATTTTATTTATGGTATAAATTATGAATAAAAACGTAAGTAAGATAAAATCGTTTTTATCTTTTCTAAAGTAAGAGTGGTATTTTCTTTAAAAGTTACTCAAAAGCTAAAACCTATTTATATTTCGAAACGTAGAGTTTGTGTCAAAATCAATTTGTGAAAATTAATACTCAAATACTTTTATGCACATTTGAAACTGGTAACTACAGCTAAGCTATTGTTACTTTTTTCCAGGGGTGCAGAAAATGTTTTCACTCCCAACATTTCCCCCAATCCATATGAAAATTTTCCCAAAATGGATGAAAGATTTTAACAATGATTTTTGTAATTTGTTATTAAAATCAAAATCATTTGTATATTTTTCTGCAAAATTTCCCCAGATGGCTAAAATTCCCCCCAATCCTAGATTGCTGGATTGGACATATTCTGCACCCCTGCTTTTTTCTATGTATGATTAATGTACATGGAAGTCATATTCTATATTTATTTGAAAAATTTGTAGTCCTAATATGATGGCCACAGGTATTCAATTTATTGAAGGTGACGTTATTCATATTCAACCAATCTTCTTGCAGAAAAAATTTTCAGCTAATTTCTAATTTTAGCAATCACATGTCTGTAAGTACTATAGTTATTAATAGCATTTTAAAAAAACTAGATTACATGCTATTATAACTACATACTTATAGAACTCACTCTTAAAACATTAACAAAAATAAAATCATAAGCATTAAATGGAAGTTCAAATGAGGTCATACTTTTCCTCTAAAACGGAATCACTTTTCAATGATTCGATTTTTCAATCTATTTTGTCTTCCTTTTACCTCCTTTCATTTCAGATATTGAAAAATTTAAACTATAGAAGTACGTAAGTTTTTTAAAAAATTATTTATTTTCAAATAATACCTATTTAAATTTCTTTTAATGGGTAGAAATACACACATATATATTTTTTTATTATTAAAATAATACAATAAAAAGCACTATTTCTTAATTTAATTTTACGACCACATCATTTGTGTTTTTATGCTTTTACGCACACACACATACACATATGTCATATAGATATATAGATATATTATTTGTATGTGTATGAATCCGATGTATAACGACGACGACTCATGAGTGGCCACTTCTAAAAATTTTAAGTCTTGACCTCTAATACTATGCTACCCTCCATTAGTCAATTTATATATCAGCATTTTTAGTTAATTTTGGAACCTGTATTTTATAATTTAAATTTTAATGAAAAAATAAGAAAATAGGGAATTATTTATGGAATATTTATGGAATTTCTTTAAACCAATATATTTTATTGAAGTTCACTATCGGATATATTCCCTATTGAAAATAGAATTGATACCGCTTCTGGTTTGTGTACAGGGATAACCAAAAGTATTCGAAAGCATTGTGTTCTATGAGAGGAGTTTCTATAAATCATATTTTAATACCTTTAATGTATAGAAACTTCAATGTAATTTTAATATGTACATTTCTAACTGATTTGTGTACAGGGGAACTTGAAAGTACTCCAAAGCATTGTGTTGTATTAGAGTTATTTTTATAAACCAAATTTTAATAATTTTATTTTTCACAAAGCTTAATGCAATTGAAATATATTATTCATATGCTCAAAAGAGTGTTCCTTCTATGTAATATAGTATGATTAGCATTAAATTTACAGGGCCACACAAAAGTAATCAGTTACATTAAGAGGTGTTAATAAAAATTTGCTGGAATTGCACTTTTGTTTACATGAGCGTTTTAATGCTTTCTTATAATTTTAGTGGGAATATGATTTCAATTTGTGCATCTGTCTGTCCGATTGTCTATTTCAAATACAAAATATGTTGCATTTACAACCTTTAATTAGCAAAACTATATATATAGGTATCTGTACATGTGTGTGTGTTGGCACATATGAACCAATTACTTTAAATCTTACACAATTACTTTTTATGCTTCAGAAATGAATTAAAGAACTTGAAAGCAATTTTTATATATTAATATAACTAAAAAATGTACTAATTCAGTATAGGATTTTACACTAAGACCATATATTATCATGAAAACTCTATGAACTTGTATTTCTTTTTAAACATTTTAACAACAAAGCGTAATTAATTCAACTATTATGATAACATATAAAGCATGGAAGTTTTCACTTTTATTTATTTATGTATTTTTAATGACATTTCAGCTTCATTTATTAATTTTTTAATGTCATTCAGCATTTATATATATATATATATAAATATATATATATTGTGTCCATAAAAATGTTTCTTTTCTAAAAATTTTCTCATTTAAAGTACCGCATATATTAGTTTTTATAAAATTACTATTTAATGATTTGTTATCATATTTTATTATTTTATGAGTTTTTATGTTAATCATAAAGTTGAATGATTTCTATAATGAGAACTTTTATATGATAATAGTTTTTAGTTTTTCTCAAAAATATTTCTATTTTTCACTAAAATTTGCCTCAAAAATAAAACCTCGATCGACCTATGCTTAAGCTTCAGTTATTTTCTTTGATAACATTTTATTTTGATTATTCACATGCATTATTGGGATAATGCATATTTCAAAATTTTTTTAAATAGTGTTAACTTTCATGCCATAACTAACTTTGTTTATAATAATACGATAGATAATTACATATAGATCCACTAAATTAATAATACAGTATGTTATCCAGAATCAGAATGGTCAAAGAGATGTTTTATTCTTTCCTAATACTCAGAGACGTTTATTTTTAAATATGGAAATTGTCTGCTTCATTTGTATTTTTAAATTTTAAATAAAAGGTATTTAGTTAAAATGAGAAGTTTCATCTTTTAGTAATAAAGTGATCATATGATTTTACAAAATGATGAGCTGAAAAATCTATACCTATATATAAAATAGAGAACTTCTAATAATATGTATTTAGAGTAAAAGTAAATATTCATATAACATGACAGTTGTTTTTCATATACATTCTGCTTTAAAAACTAAAAGGGAAGGTACAAGTTTACGTTAAATTTGCTTGTTAATTTGTATTTGAGTATGCTATAATTCTTGTGGTCTTAAATGATAAATTTCATTGTCCATCAGTATTAAAAGTTAAAACTGATGTATATATGCTTATAAAAAGCATAGCTTCTGGCATGAAATTTACTTAAATTATGTTTTTAGACATTGTTTAAGATATAGATTACTTTTACAGGTATAAAGTAATGAGTAACTATAAATTTGTAGACTTTTAAAAAAAATCAGATTTAAATCGAAAAAATTCGATTTTTTTGATTTAAAAAAAAAAATCAAAAAAATCACGAACCCTGGTTTGTCTCCGGCTCCTATCATCCGTGAATATTTTGAGAATTTTTTTAAAATGATACACTCATGTTCCGTATGAAATGTTCCCTATTTAAAATGTCATTAATAAGTCCTGTACAACTAGTTTGTTTACAGGGACAACAACAACAACTATAAAAAAAGCCAATGTATTACGTTTTAGGACAGAATTTTTTTAAAGTTGTATTTAAAAAACTTTCTACTACAAAAATCTTAAAAACATTGACATGTATTATTAATATTCTAAAATATTGTTTTGTATAGAATATGATATAATTAACTTTCAGATTTACAGGGCTACAGTAAAATATTCAGAGTGTTTGAAAGCTGTAATTATAATCTAAAGGCTGCATTTTCTTTTGCGTTAAGCCTTATTAACACTTTCCAAAATGCCTAAGAGTAATTTTAAAATCAATTAGTCTATCTGTATGTTTTTCAGTCCTTCTGTCTGTTGTGCGATAACGTTGGCAAAGAATATTAATAGTTATTTGATACAACAATTGCGTACAGTTGGAAAGTGTTACTAATCAATGCGTACTGCATGATTTTTCTTTTCTTTTTTTTTTTTTTTTTCCACAGTTCAATATCTCTTTCATAATTCTTTTTAAATTTCATAATGATTATTAAAAAATAATTCTCTTTATGCACATTTATACAAAATTTTGTCCTATACCACCATGTCAGAAATTTAGAAAAAGCAGGATGGACTGCTTTAGAAAAAGCAAGCTGTTGGAAAATTTTTACCAAAAGTTGATAGGCACTAATTTATGTCAATGTGTAACTACATACTAATTTGTATGAAATTCTGTGTAGTAGTACCCGTGATACAGTTGCCACAAAATTTTGTCGTACACACACAGACATTTTCTAAAAATGGTTAAATCATGTTCTATAGCTCTCAAAATGAGTAAATCTATCAAAAACCCAAGGTTAAAAATTTTGACGACTCCAATACTTTCTGCTATTGAATATAGAAGAAAGTAATAAATGAAGATATGGTTCTATTTCTAATTGTACTAAAAACTCCAAATCAGCAGATGTAAGTATAGTAAGAATCAGTACAAAAACCCTTATCGGGTTAAAAGTTTGTGACGCAGCTACTTTATCGCTATAAAATTTTGAAATATGGGTCTTAAAAATAATGATATAAATTTTAAGTGACGCTTTACTATTAGTTAAAATATACGTAGATTTTCTTATTTGATCATTTGCTTTTTTCTTTTATTTATATTTACAATGCAAACATAATATTTTTAACTTCAAGATAAGACAAATATATTAAATATACTCACTGATACTTTTTCATTTGCACTTCAATTTCAAAATAACAGTTTTAAAAGGAATGATATAAAAATTCCAGTGACTCCTCGGTGTCATTTTAAAAGATTTGTTTTTAGATTCCATTAAAATTACCTTTGTTTTGTCTATTAAAGTATATTTACACATTGAAACAGTGCTTTTAATTTTCAAATATACTGTCAAATAATCACACTTTCACTGAGTTTGCATTATAAATTGAAATTATTTATTTCAATAAATTGATTTGTCTTTTGCGTCACGCTATCCAAAACTGCAAACAAAATTTGTGCAAATGTATTCTTTGCATCACACTATCTCTTTGCACAAATTTTCACTTAGTAGTATACTATGATACAAAGTAACATATTTACATAAATTTTATTCACAGTTTTGGATAGCGTGACGCAAAAGACAAATCAATTTATTGAAATAAATAATTTCAATTTATAATGCAAACTCAGTGAAAGTGTGATTATTTGACAGTATATTTGAAAATTAAAAGCACTGTTTCAATGTGTAAATATACTTTAATAGACAAAACAAAGGTAATTTTAATGGAATCTAAAAACAAATCTTTTAAAATGACACCGAGGAGTCACTGGAATTTTTATATCATTCCTTTTAAAACTGTTATTTTGAAATTGAAGTGCAAATGAAAAAGTATCAGTGAGTATATTTAATATATTTGTCTTATCTTGAAGTTAAAAATATTATGTTTGCATTGTAAATATAAATAAAAGAAAAAAGCAAATGATCAAATAAGAAAATCTACGTATATTTTAACTAATAGTAAAGCGTCACTTAAAATTTATATCATTATTTTTAAGACCCATATTTCAAAATTTTATAGCGATAAAGTAGCTGCGTCACAAACTTTTAACCCGATAAGGGTTTTTGTACTGATATCATTACTTTTTAGAGGTTATTGATCAAAAAATTAAAACAAGTCCTTCCGGCTCATAGGAAGGTTAGGTTGATTTATCTTTTCTTAAGAAGTTGCCACCATTTTTTCAAAATGGCAGCTACATTTTATTAATGAATTTGATGGATTTATTAATGAGGGCTATGTATATATGGAGTTTTAAGCAAATCGGTTGAAGGGTTATTGTGATAATTTTCAAGTGGCCACCATTTTGAAACAAAAGGACAGAGTGACTGAGATGCCCAGTGAACTTATCAAAGGTACTTGAATGATATGTCAACTGTGCAAACGTGATTCGAACTGATTCAGTATTACAAAAGTTATTGTAATAAAAAAAAAATTAAGTGGCCGCCACTTGGAAACAAAATGGTGGAGCAAGTTGCCTAGCAAACTTATCCAAGATATTTGAATTGTAAGTTCACTTCCCAACTTTCATTTGAACCAGTTTAGTATTCTTAAAGTTACTATGGTGGCGCATTTTCAAGTAGCAGCCTGATTTCATGCGGCTGCAACTTGGAAACTAAATATTGGTACAAAATTCATCCAAGATATTGGTGTGATAAGTTCAATGTCCAACTTGAACTGATTCAGTATTTCAAAAGGTATTCTGATGATAAATTTACAAGTGGTATCCTGATTTGAAATGGCCGTACTAAAGATATCGGTCATTTTGTTAAAAATGGCAGATAAAATTCATTAATAAATACTTGGTTGAGACCTTTATGTGGTCAATGTAAACATCAAAATTCAAAATGTGGATTTGAAATTTTCACGTAGCTGCCACTTGAAAACAAACTGCAGAGCAACTTAGTTAACGAACTCATCTAAGATATTTGTACGATAAGTTTGCTGTATAACTTTGGTTCAATTCAATTTTGAGTATTATGTCAAGTTATCGTAATCACAAAATTTCCATTACAAAAAAACCCAATTTATACATCTTTTACATTTATACGACCTTTTAGTGAAGTCCTGATTCATTCCTATTCATTTGAATGAAAAATTTCTTTGTTTATAAGTCACACAATATTAGTTATGTCTTTTAAACTTTTCTAAAATTCACAAAATTTCTTGACTGGTCATTATTTTACCATTCTAAATATAAATTTTGATGAGTATGTGAACTTTGATATTATATCATGACTTTGGAGTTATTCACAATCTATTAACTAATTAAAAACAAAATGTCTGATGCTAATTTAAGTGATAATGATGTAGAATGTGAAGAAGTTATTCTTAAGAGAGGACAATACCTAATCTTGGCAACAGCTATGGCCTATCTTATGGGAAGATCTATTTTCATAACTAGGGGGCTCTGCCCCCTGCTCGCTCCGCTCACCAACCCCTGAGGGAGGCTTCGCCTTCCCCCGACTCACTTTACTTGTTAACACATGCAGAGCTCTGCCCGCCTATCCGCTGCTTTCCTTTCACTGAATAGGAATGTTAATAGCGCATAACACAAGACAAAAGCAGAAAATTATTATATAAATCCCCATATTCAATGTCAAATTGAAATATGTAATATTTAATAGCACATTATTTTATTTTTATAAAAATCATGCTTAAAATCAGTTTTTTTTTTTTTTAATAGAAAGAAATCCGTAATATCCAGACTATTTTCTATTATAGCTTTAGTATATCACCTTTGTTTTTTAACTATAGATCAGGACCGCGGCACCCCAGTCGATAGCACGCCGACCTCGTAATTGGAAGATTGCGGGTTCGGTACACGAGCTGGCCAAAGACCGTTGTGTACACTAATGGTGGCTGGTGCACGTAAAATCTGTTGTGGCGACAATATCCTCCATATTCCCATCAAAACTATACCTTTTTGGGTCACCGAAGCGGGGGAGCCATCTCTTCCGTGTAGGATAAAAAATGTGATGGCATGTCTCCGAAACATACTTAGGGGTATGCCCCAGATCGTCGCCAATTATCCATAGTGCAGTAATGGCCAATGTCATATCCAACCTATCTAACTACCTACCTACCTACAACCATGGATATTTTAATTTTCCCATGTAAGAAAATTTACTTTCTAAAAGTAGAGAAAAAAAGTTATTAATAGCAACACTGACATTTATTTTTTACAACCATGGTTCCGAGCAGCGGTATAGCCAGTCCATAAAGCACCGAGCTCATAATTGGAAGATTGCTGATTCGATACTTGAGCCGGTCAAAGACCGTCGTGTGCACTAATGGTGTCTGGTGCACATAAAATCTGTCGTGGCCACAAAGTCCTCCATGTTCCCATCAAAAATATACGTCTGGGGAATCTCCTCCATGGAGGATCAAAATTGTGATGTCTCTGGAACATCCCTAGAAGTGCTTCCCAGACAGTCACCAATTACCCATAGTGCAGTACTTGGGCGATGTTAAATCCAACCTACCTACCTACAACCATGGATCGTATTTTATTTTTCCCGTGTAAAATGACTTCATGACAGAAGACCAACGTCACTGGGAGAAACTTTTTTCAAGGTGGCAAATAGAGTACTTTCATAAATTTGTCGTTTATAGCTAATAACTTCTTTAATTAAAATGATAGAAATTTCTAAGCAGCTGAAATGTCTTCCTTGAAGTATTCGGAACACACTGATACCTCTCATGATGCGAAGGATCCTGCCCTCCGCGAGAAGATGCTGTCGCAGACAAAAAAAATTTGACGCCAGCGACAGTAATTTTTTTTTTTTTTATATATAGAAATTACTCATTACCAAATGTAGTTTTTAAATACCGTTTTCACTTTCAGAAAATTCACAATTATTAAATTGGTACTCATTTTCGAAGAAATTGATTTTTAAAAATTTTTATATTTTTTTTTCGTTCAAAAATGCAAATTTTCACACAAATTGCTTTTAACCACAAAATGAAATACTAAAAATTTAAAAAATAAATTTTTGGAAAATGGGTACTAATTTAACGACTTTGAATTTTCTGAATATATTTCTTATTTTAATTTTGTAAAAAAAAATTATTACTTGGTAATAGAAATTCCAGATGAAAAAAATACAAAATTAAATTTTACTTCCACATAGAAAAGTTATTTATTTATTTTTCACAAAAGTAATGTCTTTAATAATATAAATGTGACATGTGTATAACTGTATATATATATATATATAATCAATTTGATAAATATGCAGAAACTTAAAGAGAAATAATAAAAATGTTGAGTGACTCCAGTCGACTTTCTGAACATGAAAGTAATTCACTGTTGTTTAAATAAAATAACGTAAGAGAAGTCATTAAATAAACAATCGAGAAAATTATTTGATTATTTGCTCACAAATAATATATTGTTTAATGGAATGGAATGCATCCAAATTATTTTGTGTATATCTGTAAAAGAACTAATAGTGTTAGATTCACCAAAATGTATATAGTTTGTGTGACATATACTTATAATTTGTATATGAATTCAAAGCTCAATCAAATGAGGCTTCAGACGCCATCACATTTTAAATAAATTCAGACTATAGGCCATAATATTACAGAATTTTTCGTTATTTCCCTGTAAAAAAAAAACATAAATGCTAGATTCAGCAAAATATATCTATACGATTCATTCAACAATGACTGATAACATGTATATAAAAGTTTCAGCTGAACTGAATAAGGAATTCAGATGCTATCACACTTTAAATTATTTGAGCCCATAGACTATAATGATAAAGAATTTATCTTTGTGTCCTGGTTAAAATAAATAAATAAAATTGTGCTAGATTCTCCAAGATGTATACAGTTTGTACTACGATAACCTATAACATATGCACCAACTTTTAGCTCATTTGAACAAAGCATTTAGACAATATTGTGTTCACTCTACTCAGATATGTACATACATTATCGTAAAACAGCAAAAATGAACTCATGGAACTTCAAACATGTAGATACACCAACTTCACGTCAAATTTTTGTTATAATGACAATACTTTCCTTACCTATGTATTTTCAGAAAGTAAAAAATTCCATGAAATATATGTGAATCATTCATTTCATCATGCTTAATAACAAATTTTTTAAAGGTGTTTACGACTATGAGGGAGGAGATGATAATGTAGTTGAAAGCAGTGGGGAGGGGGGGGGAAGGAGGGGAATTAAAATTGAAACTATAAACTATACTTTTGCACCCAATTCACCCTTAGAAATAGATATATTTATTTATTAAATATTGTTAAATTTGCATGCCTATTTCAATCATTTATGTCTATTTTGAAATATTTAAATTGATTTTATTTACATACACAGGTTTAACCTGGCAAAAAAATTACTTTAGCATTTTAGCGAAAATAGGCAAGCACTATTTTAGCTTTTTCGAAAGTTAATTCTTTGGATACCATTGATTTCTTTTACTTTCAAGGAACATCACCCAAGCGTCCGGCTCAGATTTCAATGAGAGAGAGGCGTTTCTTTCATATTTGATATGCTATCAAATTTTACTCAAAAATATGCGAAAAATTTGTATTTATACAGCAAGTGAATACTCAAATGAATAATTCAGTTGAAATAATTTTCAGTACTACTATAAATTTTCATTTGTAACTTAAACATGAAAGCGCAAAATCATTTAGTATTTTTAAGTCACACCCAAAGGCGGAGCTTACTGTTGATATGTGGCTGATGTGGTTTTTAACATTTTAAAAATTCAATAAATAGAGAAAACATGGATGATAGCAAAAATTTCTGTGATAAAAAATATTTGGTACATGCCCTCTATCAGAAATTAAAGTTTCATTAAAATCACAGCCAGACACGGTGTTCCTTGTTAGCTTTGTTATCCTCAGTTTTGTTTTCTATTCCTTTTGTTCATTGATGATTTTAACCAAGCATCTATATTTGTGACTTTAAAAATATGAATCAGGAAAACTATGTTTTGATTTCAACAATAGAAAAAGAGGTACTCATATCATACATGTAAAATGAAAAAGCAATTTAAAAATTAAATAAAGTGTAGTGGTAGATATTACTATACAAATAATGATTCCCAAAAATTTCAGTTCTTTCGTAGTTTTTGCCTGCAAATATTACAAAAAAAAATCTGAGTTATTATATAGAGATATTTTATATAGTTATCCAGTTTTAGCTTTTTAGTGAAATTCTGACCAACATGTTTTAGCAAAATGCTAAAAAAACTTATGGCAGTTTAAACCCTGCACAGGGTTCAGGAATTTATTAAAAAATATGGTCGCCAACAAAAAATTATGGTAGCCCATAAAAAAATATTCTCCAACATTTTCTTTCTTTCTTTTTTTTTTCTTTTTATTCAGTTTCAAAATTTACTTGAATATAGCAGGGGTGCAGAATATGTCCGAATGTGCGAACGATGTTCGGGGGAAATTCTGGCTGTCTGGGGAAATTTTGAATAATTATTATCTTAGAATAAAATAAAAATGAAAACGGAAGTAAGAAAAAATTACTGAAAAAACAAATTTTCGAATATTAAACTACAAATTAACAGCTGTATTCTTCTTTTACAAGTGTATTCCCTTTAAATACCCGTTACCCCCTCCCCCCCCCCCCCCAAAAAAAAAAAAAAAAAAAAAAAAAAAAAAAGAAACTTTCAGATAATAGGTTGATGCGTTATTTTGGGGGGAAATTTCAGAGGTCTGAACATTTTCTGCACCCCTGGAATATAGAAATTAAGATTCTATATACCAATTATTATACCAACTAAAAATCAATTATTTATTAGGCTGGAATGATTTATTTTTTACATCAGGAAACACATGTTTAAATTTAACATGATGAAACTGGTTTTATTATTTTCTCTAAATTAATACACCATCGGCAATGGTACATCATTACACAGGTACAAAAATTCAGCACCAGATCGATAGCATGCACAGACAGGAGCAATGTAAACCAATTCCCTAAAACGGTGCAATAATTTAACACAGAGTTGTGAAACATGCACGGAGATGTGTAAATTCCCTAATTCAACACAGTGTCTCAAAAAGTGGTGAGGGCAAAACAGCGAAAGTAGAATTGGAGCCCGATTTCGGGACCAATTCTTTCACCAAAATATATATATTAAAAAAAAAAAAAAATCCTTAAAGTTGAAAACATTATTACTAGTTTTAAAAAATATTGGTCGCCAATGGCGACCGTATTTCACAAGCTCTCACATACACATAATGATAAAGAATTGTTTTATATACATGGAAAGAATAAATGTAATTTTTAATTTAGGACTCGCAAATAATTAATAGTGGACAAAACGGTATTTTGTCCGGGGCGATTTTAACCAGGTTTTTTCCACTATGGAAAAAACCGAACAACCCTGACCCAAAGTACCCCATGTTTTAAAATCATTAATTACATTAAAACTATTAAAACATAAACGAGGAGCAAACATTCAAACCATGTTTTCACCTTTAGATACAATTTTTCAGACAAAAAAAAAAAAAAAAAAAAACTAATAAATTAAAAAAATAACTCTTTTTTTTTTTTTTTTTCTTTTTTAAGAAAAAACTTGATTTGAACATTTGCTCCCCAAATGTTTCAATTCGATAAAATGTTAAAGTAAACATATATAATGTGCAGTATATACCTAAATTTGGAAAATATATAGCAGCATGTTAATTAGCTGCACTGTTTGAAAGTACTTGTTTTGATTGAATTGCCATCTTCAAAAACTAAAATATTTTTTGTGTCAATTTCAATGTTGCTAATATATTTTCAGTATATAATTATAGGTAATGATGATGTATGAGTCATTCCATTTTAAATCAACAAATGGGGTGTGCAACACCATTTTTGATTTTGATGACAATTTGCACATACTTTCCCCATACCTTTTAGACCACAAAAATATATTTTTTTTATTTAAAAAAAATTTACCCTTCGATATGTAGGCTATTTTTGTCGTTGCCAACAGCGAAAATTGGATATTTTGATGCTTTGCGTTATGAACTATAACTTTTTTTCTATAAAAGCTATCAAGCTCAACTATAGCTCATTGGAAAGCTAAAAAAAAGATCTTTTTCCATATGGTATCAATAAATTTGAGATTTAAAAACAAAGGTTATTTTTTCAAGGTCAAAGTTTGTGATGCAAAATTAATTTTTTGCCACTTTTGAAAATTAAAAAACCTATGAAGGGCTTGGAATAACAAGCCCTCTTTTTTTTCTTATATACATATATAAGGTTGCTTATTGTATTAAAAAGTTTGGCTTGTTACTCTGCCCCCTTCACAAGATACGACCCCCCAAAGTTGCAAATTTTCTAAAAAATCCAATTTTCAATGCTAAAAAAATGCATGTGGGGGGCAAGGTAGATTTTTTTTTACTTGTGTGATTTTAAGTACTTCTTATCATCTTTCAAACAAAAAAAAAAGTTACTTTGTTATTCAAAGGCGTTTGGCAGCTATAAGGGTCTAAATTTTCAAATAATTATACTGAAACAACGCAATTATTTTCATACTTCTTAATCTTAGGTGTTAGTGAAAAGTTATTTTTTACTTAATTGTTAGTTTTAAATGGTGAAAACAACTAAAAAGACTAAGAAGAGTTGTCAAAGAACACATTTAAACTTTGATAAGCTAATTTAAGGTTTCTAACATCTTGGTATATAGAATTTAACTTACCTCTCAAAACATGCAAAACTTTTTTGTTCAGTGGTTTATTGTCTCATAGAGAAGAGTTGACAAATGTTCACTCATCACAGGTGTGATATTATGACCTCTTCCCTGTGCTGACCATAGTTCTGACGCAGTCAGGATTTTCAAAATATCTTGAAACCGAACCCAAGTTTGGTTATCATGACTTGATTTTTTAAACGATGTTCCAGGTCCTTTAGGATGAAAAAAGTGGATCCTGTATTCTTCTTCGACATCAAATACCTTTATTTCCACCACTTCTCCTAGCCACCAGTCACCATCATATACGCAACAAACATAATCGGACAACTTTGGTCGGGTTGTTGGTGTGGATAATCTAAGGTTGATAGGTTCGTCTTTGATGACATGAAAGGTTGTAAAATCTAAAGAAAATGATGTACGTCTGGCATGAATGATATTTCTGTTGAGTGGAATGTAGCTGTGGAAAGACCGAGTTTGGGGTAATGATAGTGCTGTTTTATATCTTTCCTCAAGAACTTTTCCTACTGCATTAACATCATCACAGGAAACATAGAAAAACGTTACACTATTAATATGTTCAGTGCAGTATTCAAAGACATCTAATGGATTCAAGATTTGATTACTGACCGGTCGTTGCAAACTAGCCTTTCGCACTAGCCTCTTCACTGTTCCTCCAATCCCATCGCAAGGGCCTTTCCCGTGGGATGTAGCAAAAAAATGCCACTCTGCTTTTATCCCAAAGTCTTGTTCATGATGGCTCAAGTTAATGAAGTTTTTCCTGTTTTTGTACTGTGCGGCAGATCCATCTGAAAAATAGAATAATTTTGAAATTAAAGCATGATCTGCCTTCAGTTTTTTAACAAGGATCATTTGAAAGGCGTAGAATGTAGTTGTGTTGTGGTCAAGGCAGTCGCTTACAAAGCAAAAACTTTGAGTTTGAATTTCTCCATCTTTTTCCCAGTAGACAACAAAAGGATGAAGCGTACATTGCACACCTGACCAGTGATAGGTCTGCACCTCGTCTTGAACAACACAAGAGAAATTCTCTGAAAAATCTCCAAGTATCAAAAATTCCCCCTTATCCAGATCTTCTTTCTTTGATTTTAGAAATGCTGCTTGTTTACTGGCAATGAAATGGTGGCTCTTTAGATGCTCAAGTTTTTCACAACACTTAACCAAGAATTCTTGTAAAGGTAGCACACATGATGTCAGTTCACATCTGTCTGTGGACATCCACTGCTTATATGAAACTTGCAAATCCTCAAATTCATCATTTTCCAAGTCAATTTGGGTGCTGTTACTTGGAGAAATCAGTGATAAAATGGCATCCACACCTGGACATGCAGTACATTCCGAAAACATACAATTCTCATTTTCAGTATCACAGACCATAATCTGCAGCAGATCTTTGTAGCTATGATCACTTTTAATCGCTGATAGCATAAGTTTTACATTTTGATGGTACAAACAAACGCACACTGAAAGTGTACCAGATGCTCCAGCTAACACACAAAATTTTGGTCTAAGATCGGCAAATTTAGATAACCCTACTTTCAAATCAGGATAATTTTCTTTAAAATGTATGTAAAGTTCCTTCAAGTCACATAAAATGAGCCTTTTTTGAAGGTTTGACTTTTCCCCATTCATTCCTCTCACAGAAATACAGTCCTTTTTTCCAGGCATCATGCGACTACAGGCATCTCTCTGATAAAAATCCTCTATAGCTTTTATTGTACTAGAACCAAGAATATTGCTTGGCTTCTTAGGTTCCAGTTTTGGTAAAACTCCTTGTGTTTTAACTAAATCTTTAGTTTTTCGAATTAAATACTGGCTGACTCCAAATTCTGCTTGAATTTTTGCATAGCTCCAAGTTACAGGCAACAAACTTAAAATGTTTACTTTATCCTGCAGACACTCAGCAGTTTTCATTCTCTCTTTAAGGTCTTCTATTAATTTTTCATAATTATCACATATGTGCTTTTGGCAAGAACTATTGTTTTCTTCATGTGAAACAATTGAAAGGTCAAATGATTTATTTAGTTTATTTGTGACACATTCTGTTATCGCTGAAACTTTTCTTTTTAATGTAGATGATTTACGATCGCGCGATAATTTGGCAACTTTCACAGGTGATACTCCAAGGGCACTACATGCTACATTTACAGACTCGACTAAATCACATTCAGGTATGTACATTTCTTCATTATTATCTTTATAGGTTTCAACTCTCTGATTTTGAATTTTATTTAAACATTTAGAGCACAGAGATTTTCCAGGGATAAGATTCAAATTTGTGTTTTTCAAATACAAATCTTTGCTTATGATTCTCAGCGATTTTGTAATCACCTTATTATGTTCCGAAAATGGGTCACAGCAGGAAGTTCCATAAAGGTGAGAAAATTTATCTAAAAACTTTTTTGCATGGTAAGTACAAACAGTTTCAATTGTTTTACATCCAGTTCTCAATTGCAGTAAAGTTTTATCATCATCATTATACTTAGAAATACTCTCTACAGTTGACTGCCTACTATAACTTAAAATGTTACAATTATCTTTCATAAAAATTCCTATGGAGCATTTAGAGTTATCCATAATTCATTTACTCTTTATATGCAGAAAAACAAACTTATATTTAAGAATTCTAAAAAATAATTTCTTTTTTTACCTTCAACAAGGACAGTTATTCACCAAAATATTCTGTAAATATGTATATTTCTTGACCTTGAAATGAAAAAACCTACATGAAAGACAAAAATTTACAAGATTTTACAGCAAGAACACTTCCCAGCAACCTACTCCTTTCAGAGTTAAAGAAACAACTAAGTTATAAAGCAGTTCCATGTGACATCATTGGCAGGCAGATCATTTGTCTTACCCTATATTATTGGTCAAATTGTATCCAATAATATTCAAGCAGCCTTGTCATTGGCACAGTTCCTACCACAGGTAGGTACTGTTTGCCTAAAGGGAACTGTTCTATACATGTGGGAGCAAGGCTGGACAAGTTGAAATCTGTCTATTCTTGCTTTTAACTGGCAAATAGATTACTATAAATGAGGAAAAGTAGGAATATGATATATTCTTATTTGTGAGGTCAATCTAAGTCCATCAAATAAAAAAAAATAATAATAAATGACATGTTTCCAAAAAAAAAGTACATGAAAAAATTGGATGGTTTTAGTGTGATTATTTGAAAATTCAGACCCTTATAGCTGCCAAACGCCTTTGAATAACAAAGTAATTTTTTTTTTGTTTGAAAGATGGTATGAAGTACTTAAAATCACACAAGTAAAAAAAAATTTACCTTGCCCCCCACATGCATTTTTTTAGCATTGAAAATTGGATTTTTTAGAAAATTTGCAACTTCGGGGGGGTCGTATCTTGTGAAGGGGGCAGAGTAACAAGCCAAACTTTTTAATACAATAAGCAACCTTATATATGTATATAAGAAAAAAAAGAGGGCTTGTTATTCCAAGCCCTTCATAGGTTTTTTAATTTTCAAAAGTGGCAAAAAATTAATTTTGCATCGCAAACTTTGACCTTGAAAAAATAACCTTTGTTTTTAAATCTCAAATTTATTGATACCATATGGAAAAAGATCTTTTTTTTAGCTTTCCAATGAGCTATAGTTGAGTTTGATAGCTTTGATAGGAAAAAAGTTATAGTTCATAAAGCAAAGCATCAAAATATCTAATTTTTGCTGTTGGCAACGACAAAAATAGCCTTCATATCAAAGGGTAATTTTTTTTTAAATAAAAAAAATATATTTTTGTGGTCAAAAAGGTATGGGGAAAGCACATGCAAATTGTCATCAAAATCAAAAATTGTCATGCAACAACTTTTTTGAAAATTTGTTGATTTAAAATGGAATTACCCGTATATAAATGTGAATTCTTGTAGGCATATGAAATTATTAGTTTTCATTTTATTTCATGAAATATAATTCATACCCAAATCCAAAATTATCCCTATTCTATTAGCAATTCATGAAATGCATAAGATTTGCAGCTACAAGGAAAATAAATTATAAATATACACTTCCATTACTATGATTTAGAGGCAAGTGTTTTATAGTTTTATTTTCTAAAATGTAGTTATTCATATTTCCGAAAAGTAAATAAATGTCTGTTGATCTGTTGGCTAAAACAAAAATATCTTCAAGTATAAACAAATCACTTGTAACCTCTATTTTTCGAATATGCCTGTTTTAAAGTTCCACACTTCAATATTCAAACATTTACTTGAGAAATTAATCTTCTAAAATACAAAATATTAATTTAAACTAAATGTAATTTAATTCACTTTAATTAATAGTAAATTCTGTTTCTAAACAAAAAAGAAAATGCAGACAACTTATTCATGCACTATGTTCCAGTGGCGGATCTAAAACTTTTTTTTTTTTTTTGGGGGGGGGGGGGAGGCTAAGATTTTTCAAGATGTTATTCCATATTAATGAAAAATTTCTAATTGTAATATTCAATTATGAATGTCAGTACTTTTAGCCTAGCCCCCCCCCCCCTAGATCCGGCGCTGCTATGTTCTTGCATGCATGAGCATACCACAGTTAAAAAGAAAAAAGTGGCAGAATGGCTCTTTTTGCAATGTTTACCGCAAGAGAGTTTTCTGTTTTCAGTGGTGTTCAGAATGAAATTCAAGAGGAAAAGAAAAAGTAAAGATATTAACAGACATGTTACTTTTCAGCCTTTTTAAGCTTGAAAATTATTATTCTTGGGATCAATGCAAATCTGCATTAAAACTTTTTGGACATGTGTAGGGGGGGGGGGGGGGGGGTCAGCCTGAATTTGTGCAATATATTATTAGCAATTTCTATGTGATTGGCTTTCAAGAAATGTCAAATTCAAACTTTGAGAAAATGAAAAAGAAATAGCTCTTCAACTGCATTTTCCTAATAAACTAGAACTACATTATTCTGCTAATCAATTGCCCGAGCAAACAATGCTTCTACAGAATAAACTTATTTTCAAGTATACGTAATAAGTTTGTCTGTTTTTTAAGCACTTAGAACTATTTTAATTATAATTAATATGATATTCAATATGAGATTTATTGTTCTGATTTTGTTTATTGTGTGTGCATGTATGCAATCAAATTTAACATTATTTTTATTATTGAAAAATTTATATTGTGTCAGTTGCCTGATACCACTTTTGAGGGGGGAGGGGGATCGGGAAAAGTTCAGCCTTTTTTTCTGTAAGATTGTACCATGTCTGTATTAATTAAAACTTTAGCTCTACGAAAATAATCAGTTTTAGACACTTTTCATGGTTAATCTGTTTATTTAATGATTTTGGCCGAATGCCGAATATTTGGCCAGCTAATTACTGACAATCAGCTGTCAACTTCCTAATTTTTTTCGAACTATTTAAATAGTACCATTTACATTTAGTAATATTTTACTTTTTTAATTATGAGAAATTAACATAAAAAATTCCTTTTCAGAAATGGTGATTGATTTAAATGTAGAAAATTACTAGAAAATATTACAATACACAGTGGCATGATGCTGAGCTCACAGCAAAGAAAGTTATTAACTGTTAGATTCCTCAATAAATACTTAAACTTTCTTAGATGACAACATCATGTTGCACCCCAGTAATAAAAAATAATCTTTGAGAAAAATCAACTTAAAGATAACAATAAAGCATTGACTAGCTTACAATAAAACTAACAAAAATGCCTCTCACTCAGGTGGATAAACTGCATGATATAGCTTAGGTGGGACACTTTTCATCCCAGTGACATAAAATTTTGTAGCTGTCTGCGACAGGTTTTTAAAATTTCGTAATCTGTACTCAAAAAGCCTGAAAGCGGCAATCTGGGAGGAGGGGGGGGGGTTAACAACCGTGGTGATCTCGTGCAACAATACACAATACAATTTTACTACAAAATAATATAGTATAAACAATTATAAAATAATAAGTTTAACTCATTCAATTAAATATTTCATAGCAATGTTTGACACAACACAATATAAATAATTATAAATAATAAAATTTTAGTTTTGATACAGAAATTTTTATAAGAGAATTTTGAAGTGGAGGAGAATTTTTGGAGCGGTTTTAAATGAAATTAGCACTTTCCTACATTCCCGTAGAATCTCAGTAACAGGTAACAGGAGAAAAAGAATACATGCATAACACTGCCTATCAAGGGAGATCTAGGCTCCTAGGTCACCCTTGTTAAGCACTGTTTTGTGTGTTCCTTCCAAGGCACCTATAGGGAGCTCTAGAGTTCCTACCACAGAGCGTCTAAGACGTCATAGATCAGTAGTGCATTGTCGTGGGCAAAAATATCTAAATTGCAGACAATTTTTTATGACTGCAGACAAAAACTGTCTTAAAGTTGTGGGAAATTTTTTTTTTAGTAGTACAGACAAAGAGTGTCTGGAAGTTAGGGTCAATTTTTTTTATTAGTGCAGACAAAAACTGTCTGCAAGCCGTTTTTCTGTGTCCGTGACTATGTCGCCGTGTCGCGGCGTTTCTGCCACTGGGCTTTTCATATGACAAACTCAAATTCACTATTTTTTTACTTGTATCATGTATCACCTTTTTTAACGGGGGTGGACATAATATTTGTTTGATCTCCTAAAATGTCCTAGATGGCAACATTATCTAAAATACGTGCACTCCTTGTTAACTCGATTTTAAAGATATAATCTTTATTTAAGTACTGTTGTTAACAAAAATAACTTTTGTTAGATATAAGTGCTACACCAAATAGCACTTTGACCGAGTAGTTGCTGAGTGCTTGGACGAGCACCGAATACCGAGTAGTTGCAAGAAAGAATAATTGAAGCATATATGAAAATTTGCACATCTTAAAATTACAAAAAAAAAGCTTTTGAACATAAAATTTAGTTAAATGGTAAACAGCACGCTTTCATGCAGAACTTTTGTAGTGTATATACATAATTAGGTTCATTGCTACATTTTGATACTTACAGCATAGTGAATTACTAAAACCAAAACTGATAACTTTATTCTTAACATCTTTTTTAGATGCGAAATTATCATCCTCAGATAATTCTTAGAGAATATAAAAGTTATTATGCTCTAAGATTTAATTTAAGATACATGAAATTTACATATGAAAGGGAAACATTAAAATATTTTATAATTTCAAACATTAATCTTCAGATCGTAGAAATGGCCATAATTGGCAAAATAGCAGATTTAATTATGCAAATACGTTTTAGATAACGTTTTAGTGTATTTACCTATTTTATATATACCGTAAAATACCATAAAATCCTTTACTCAGTTAAATGCCCCTCCTCTTTTCACATTTTTTTTGTCCTTAAAATACTAAATAAGCACACCTTTTGCTCGACGGTTGACTGTATCTGAATAGATGATAGTTTTTTACATTATTTATTTTATAGTATAAAATTCAAAATCAATCTTTAGATTCATCTAGCCAAATAATTTCATATTCAGCATTACGGTCGAATATCGAATATATATACTGAATATTCAGTACATTCCTAATAACTAGCTAATTATTTTGTAAAAGCAAATTTAGTTCTGCCTTTTGGGGTAAAATTCTGTTATGCTTGATTTCATAAATAATGCCTACCTTGAACTGTTAGCGGCAAAATGCTTGTGCATTTTAATAACAGATTACAAAATTATTGCATATTTTGGTAAACAGAACTGAACAAAAAAAAAAAAAAAATTATTGATAGGCAACAAAATAATGATGAATTTTGGCAATTATTTATATTATTAAACATAAAATTTGATGATAGATACAGAAAATACAAATGATTCTGTATTTCAATAACAGGCCACAAAATTATCATGGATTTTGAGAAATAGCTTTGGTGGAAAAAAAAAAAAAGAATTTTATCAATTTGCAACAAAATACTCTATTCTTAGTAATTATTTGTATTGTGAAAAATAAAGTTTCTCAATAAGCAGCAATATGATTCCATATTTTATTAACAAGCTGTGAAATTATCGCTCAATTCAAAATAGTTTTCAAAAAATCGCAGACTTTATAGATAAAAAATAAAAATAATTGTGTATTATGGCGAAATGTAAGCAAAAAATATTTCAGGAATAGCTTGAAAAAGAAAAAAAAAGTGCAAATTTTATTGATAAGCAGCGAAATAACAGCATGTAAGCAATTGTGATTAAACTATTAAACTAGTAATCCAAAAAGCATACTTTACTGCTGTCCATAATAAGTTTATCGGAATAATCTGCAGCGCTTGCTGCTAGAAAGCTCCTTCTTATATTTTATTATTATCATATTACAGAGTGATTTGAAAATCTTTAATTTTGGTATTTACCCAATCACATCTATAGTTATTTTACAATTGTTCTATTTTTATCATATGTAATTGTATTTCAAAATTATTTTGTACAAGTCGGTAATTGTTCAGAGCATTTTTTATTTTCACAAACTGTAAAAATTATAAGTGGGTTACCATTCTCAAAAACCTAGATTGACCTCTGCTGAAAATAAGAAAGAAATTTACTTTTAGGTTACATAACATATATATTTTGCTTTGTTTTTAAATTTTAATGTTTAATTATTTTTAAAGTTATATTTTTATTCTGAAATTTTATTTATTTATTGAAATTATTCTATTATTCAAACAAATTTCTTGGGTAGGAATGTCTGAATATTGAAACAGGTTACCGAGCAATACATAAACATGGAACTAAAAAACAGGCATATTTTGAAAATTACAGGCGATTATGAGTAATAATTTGTTTAGGCTTGGCAGTGCAAACAGATCAAAAAGATATATAAACACATTTATTGACTAATCGAAAAAAAATATGTAACCATAATAAAACACATACCTCTAGATGCAAACATAATATTAAGTTTTGCTTTTCTGAAATCATTTATTTAAACCTTCCCATATTAATTAATTTAGGGTTTTCAACTAGAATATCTTCTAATTAAATAATGCACTTCGAAGTAATCACGGATTAGGATACAATAAAATAGAAAAACGTAATGAAAGATGAAACTGAAAGCTTGATTGGCGGAATGGGCGGAATAATACAGTGCAAACCTCGATGGTAAACAATTAGCGCCTGTCTACAGCGAGTCAGCGAGCGCCAAAAATTTTGGATGTACGCATGCGCTCCAAAGATCATGAACCATGGTATAAATTTGTGTGCATGAGTGATAAACTTTTTCGCTTTAAAAAGAAATTAATTCATTATAAATAACGATGAAATAGAATATCTATGATTACAAAATACTTCTTTTACTTTAAATATTATCTAAATAATTTTTTGACGAAATGGGAAATTTTAAAATTAAAAATATTTTCTTCATAACAAAAAGTTATTGACTGCATTCACGTTGGTCAGCCAACCAACAAAGCCTTGGAAGCAAGAAGTAAGAACCGATTTACGGCCATTTTCGCCGAAGAAAAGCATGCAATTGGCGGAGTAATATAGTTCTATTTTTAAAACAACTTTTATAAAAAACAAGAGTTTTCCTGAAAAAAACGAAGACGTTACTAGATTAAGAAAGATCCTATTAACAGCATATATTAATTATATGAAAATCCTTCGAGCCGTTTTAGAGATATTTTTCAGAATTTAGTCCATTACACCAATCGTTTTCCCTTTTTGGCTTTAAATTGAGATTCAGATCTCAAAACATACTGCATGTAGAAATGTAAAATTTTAAGGATAGATTAAGACCGTAGATAAAAGACTATTTTGAAAAGATCAGAACAAAATATGGCGTATTTGCTGAGATATTAAGTGTCGGCTTTTACAAATCTCTCTGATGTCAAACTAGCCGTATATATGAGTTCGCAGCGTTCAGTTTGGGCTTCCGCTTGCGTCACTCGAAAAACTGCCGTTTTTCATGATAGAGTATTATGTATAGAAATTTTCAGCTTATTTCGATGACAAAAAGTGGTTTAAAATTTGAAAAGAAATTTTCAAATTTTAACCTCTCTCTCCCCCCTCCCTCTGCTGTTACTGCAAAGAAAGGCAACATTAAAATTGAAAGCAATAAATTATGAATGAATAAACATGAAATTATTTTAAATAGTACATAAATAAAATAAAATATAAAATAATGAAACAAAATAAAGATATATTTTTATTTCTAATTGTACTAAAAACTCCAAATCAGCAGATGTAAATAATATGTTATGCATATAAAATTTCAGCATATTTCGCTGACAAGTGGTTTAAAATTCGAAAAGATATTTTTGAATTTTACCCCCCCCCCCCTTCCCTTCTGTTAATGCTTAACCCCTTAACGATCGCTAAATTTTCAAGAAAACAGTGAAAAAGTGCCTATTTTTTTTATTCAAGAAAATTGTATAAAATAAATTGTTTGAACAATATATGTATTCATTTTAAATTTTTGGAATTTTTTTTAGCTTGAAATCAAGAAATTTAATTTTACGGAAATACCAACAATCAGGGTTATTATGACTGAATGTTAATTTTATTGTAAGTTAAATTGTAATTAAAATTGTTTAGATAATGACTGAGTTGTTTCTCCCTTACAACTGATAAATATTAATACTGTGTAAGGTATATTATGAATAAATATGCTGCATGCCAACACAAAATGAAAGTGCCAAAAAGTCCTCATTAAATTAAAAAAAAAAAAAAAAAACACTTATTTTAAAAATATCATTTGACTTCTTCCTTTACTTTAAATTGAAATTTTTAAATTTACAGTAAATTTAAAATTTAGTAAAAGTAGTTGCAAAATATTTTATAGTATTACTCATTACCTGACTGTTATTTTTAAATTCTTTTTGTCCATTCAGAAAATTCACAACCATTAAATTAACCCTCGTTTTCCAAAAATGGAATTTTTATAAAAATTTAATAATGCATTTTACAGTTAAAAAATGAGAAAAATGCACGAAGTTAATTTTTTTACATTTTTAAACTCAATACTCAAATTTAAAAAATTAAAAATAAATAAAAATAAAATAAATTTTTGGAAAATGAGTACCAATTTAATGGTTGTGTATTTTCAGAATGTGAAAACGGAATTTAAAAATAAGAATTAGGTAATGTGCAATTCTGTGAACAATTTTACCCATAGAATAGAATAATAACGCCTTTGGCAATAACAACAGCTTGACGATCTATGATGTACCCTCTTGATGTACAAAACATGACTGTAGATGACATTCCCAACCAATAATAATGATATTTATTTCAGAAATGCTTCATTTGTTAAATACAAAATATAATTTTATGAATAGTATAATTTTCCTTTGCATTATTTTCTTAATTTATTTGCATGAAACTCACTATATACAAAGTTCATATACAGTAGAACCCCGCTAATTCGGACCCCGTTACTCCGGATCAGCCTGGTCGTTTTTTTTTTTTTTTCCTAAGTTTGAGAAGCGATCAGCAAATTTCCATAACATTATTTTTTTCATCCTCGTATTCTGAATAGAAGTCTTTTCTGAAATCTTTTCGGAAGAATATCTTGCACTTTCCTATTTAAACTCTTTGATGTTATCTTTCATAGAAACAACAATATATCACTTTAAGTTTGGCAATTCCAATTTTCCCAGTTTTCTGTTTAATCCATTTAGAAATGTCATCAGAAGCTCTTGTCATGATAAGAAAACTCCCAAGTCACCGTTCGGATTCTACTAGACAGCGACTCCATCCAGGTGTTTTCATATCGGCGCCAGATAATGTTGTGGTCCATCACGTGTCCGATTCTTTTCATTCCTTTGTGTGCAGTGTTTTTAAGCGTACATTTTTAGCTATGGCAACGAAACAAAAACATATTGGAAGCATTGAGTAGAATTGATAAAGGTGAATCCTTAAAAAAGATTGCTTGTGAATTAGGAGTAGGAACCTTGACAGTGTCCGATTGGGGGGAAAAAAAATCGAAAAACAATCTATGATTTTTGCTCGAAATTAATTTCTAACGAGAGTTTGGACCAGTGGCGCACCTACGGAGGGGGCTTAGGGGGCTCAAGCCCCCTCCAGAACCAGCTGACATGGTAAAAAAATTTAGATACGCATGAAAAAAATATTATTCAAACATTGATATTGTAAGCAAAAAAAAAAGTTTATAAATTATACATTAAATATTAGGAAATTTTGAAATTTTTACATTCAAACACAAAAACAATGAACTAGTTCTTTTGTTTTTTATCTGAAAGATATCCTAGACATTCCATTGCAATTTTTAGGAATCGGCTTCTAAGGCCCTAAAGCATATACTGTTATCATGAAATCGAGAGAGTATCTAAAAAGTCAGGCAGAAGAAGCAATCTGATGTGGAAGTAAGCAGGGATGTATATGTATTTGTCAGAAAAACGGGATACCAGGCTCATACAATTTTATATTTTAATTCATGAATATTTATAGCATCTTTGTGAAAGTTTGTTTTGTCCTTGGCAAAATTAACACATTTGCATCGGCCAATGAAAATTCTCGTTTGATATAAAATAAAAAATTAGCCCTGCTCTTGAGTCGTTCCTCTAAAACAATATTTTTAATTAAAAATGAAATTTGCATATTCATTAAACTCTTTATATGCCACTAGCACATATACATGCTAGTGAAATTTCACATGAATATCTGAAGATAAAACTTTAATCTCGCATACGCAAAATTATTTCTCTAAAAATATAACGATTTAGAGGAATGCCAAAAGGCATAATTTACTGTTCAAAATAGGAAAATACCCAGATAATAATACGTTAAGATATTTTACAGATGCTTCTGAGGATGGGGTCACTTATTATTATTATTATTTTTTTTAATCATGGTAAGTAGAACATATAGTAGGGCCCATGCACAGTTTTCATATTTGCCTTTGATGTCACTGAGATCTAAGCTCCATTTTTGGATAATCCAATTTTTTCCTGTTATAAAAATTCAAATTTCATAATATATATAAATATTATACTGGAATACAATATCCTGTAATGAACTCAGAAAGGTAACGCTTGAAATATTTGCTAACTGAACAAATTAAAATTCTAAGTAATATATTATATATTAGAATAGAATTAATGTTTTAGGATATTAACCTTCCTATACCCTGTTGAAAAAATGTTGCGTTTTACCTGCATGGATCTAATCGACCCAGGTAGTAATATGGTTACTTTGACCGCAAGAAATTTTTCTACACAATTTTCTTTTTATGTGTATTATTACCATTTACTTTTCAGAATTAAAATCTTTGTGGGATATCACAAAATCTTTTTTAAAAATGGGTCGAATCGACCCATACAGGGTAGGAAGGTTAAGAGGTTCTTTCTGCCCCCTGCTTGCTGTGTTGACTAACACCCACGAAGACTACGCGCCCGACTTGTTTCTGTTAACCAAACCTAGAAGCATCACCCCAATACTCCAGATAATTAAATAAAAATAGCCACGTAAAAATTTACACTGAAATTCTGTTATAATTCCTACATATCACAACTGTAACTTTTATTTGGCTATAATTATAATAATTTCTTAATTATTTAAGTATTACTGCATATGCATGTGAAGCAACGTAAAAGAGTATTAAATTTGATCAAATTTTACTTGCAATAGAAATATGGGGGGGGGGGAGGGCATTTTATTTCGGACACATTTTGTGTTTACTAGCTTGTCATATTGTACACGATTTTTTTTTTTTTTTTTTTTTTTTTTTAATCATAGATGAACAGACAACTTTATGTTTACAAGCTCAGTGCCAACCGCAACTGACCGAACTACTGTAACTTACCAGGTTATATATTGATATAAATTCCTTGATTGCACTATTCAACTTAAATTCAATTTCATTCATTCGTTTACTTATTTCAAAAGAAATACTTAAACCAGATTCTTTACTATATGTATGTGTGCGTATATACCCTTAAACCTATTTACAGTACTACAGGACCCAAATATTCTTCAGCCCCCACCAGACAGAAATTCTGAGTGCGCTACTGGTTTGGACAATCGGAGGAATGTTAAAAAAGCTAAACTTGAAACACTGGATGAAGCATTATTCGTTTGGTTTGACACAGAAAGAGATTGTGGTTTACCTATATCAGGTCCTATAATCCAACAGAAAGCCTTAAAGTTCAATGCAAAGTTGCCTGATGGTGATCCACATTTTACTGCCAGTCAAGGATGGTTAAATAGATGGAAAAACTGGCATGGTGTGCGCCAACTTACTGTGATGGATGAGAGCTTGTCTAGTGACAAAATCGCAGCTGAAAAGTTCAAAAAGGAATTTATGAATTTGTTAAAACAGAAGAATTAACGGCAGGTCAGATCTACAATGCCGATGAATCAGGACTATTCTACCGCATGTTGCCAAATAAAACTTTAGTCTCAAAATTAAAAGAATCAGCTAAAGGATATAAAAAGAGCAAAGACCGCCTCACTGTAATGGCTTGTAGCAATGCATCAGGAAAGCACTAATTTCCTCTTCTTATAATCGGAAAATCCAAAAATCCCCATGCACTAAAAACCATAAATCATAAGACTTTACCTGTAGTTTACTGTTCCCAGAGGAGTTCTTGGATGGACTGCAAAATTTTTAAAGAGTGGTTCTTTGTCTATTTTGTTCCGGGTGTTACAAAATATTTAAAATCGTGCAACTTACTCATCAAAGCTGTCCTCCTAATTGGTAATGCTCCGTCGCTCACCGAAGCAAATGAACTGACAGAAGGAAACATAATGGTAAAGTTTTTTCCACCTAATGTGACAGCTCTAGTACAGCCAATGGACCAAAGGGTTCTTCAGAACATTAAGAAAGTTTACAAACGACAAATGCTGAAAGAACTTTTAGATGGAGAACGAGGAGTGGTAGAGATTCTCAAATCAATCAATATCAAGAAAGCAGGGTTGGCAAACTGGGCCCAGCCCAGAAAAAGACGCCCGGATTTTTCTGGGCGGGCCCACCAACAAAAACCCGCTGGGTTTTTGCAAATAAGTGGGGTTTTGTTAAAAATTATTTATAATTTACAAATCCCATCTATAAAGTATAGAAAACACCTTATCTTTTAAGAAAAAACTCTCATTTTTGTTTTATAGAAAATAGTATTATATTAAACATAAAAAGTAACTACAGTTATAATAAAAGCAATTTTATCTTTTATAACTGGTTCAATTTTCTTTTCCTGTAAAACCGAACGATATTTTTGTTTAACAGCGGATATAAATGTTGTCCAGAATCAATATTTAACTAATTAAATTGTTTAGTTTTAAAACATAATAATTTTATTTTAATTTTAGTAGCAAAATAATTATAAAGCTAATAAAATTTTCTTCTATAACCGTTTCAACTATTAAAAAACTTTAAAAAAAGGATAAAGCACTGCAACTTATTTTTATAATTAAAACTAGATGACATAAGTGCACTGTGCTCAGTTCCCCATCATATGTATGTTTTCATAAATTTCTAGTACAGGACATTCTCTTAACATGATTATCATGTTAAGAGAAATGAATTTGACCAAATGCTTGACACAGTGACAGAATGAAATACCCGCCTAACAGGTTATCCACCGTTCACTTCGATATATTTATCTTTTATTCTAATCTATTACTTTATTTTATTAATGTCAATTTCGTAGTTTCATTTTCATGCTACTATTTCCAATGCAACAATCCTCAAAATGCATATTTATATGGGATATCGCCCCATTTTGCTATGTTGATAAAATCTTAAATTACGAATAACTTATGAAATATTCCTATCAGAATATTTGTAGTCAATCATGTTCAAACAAGCATCATAAATGTTATTTTGAAGTTGTCTGATATTTTATAATCCTCAAAATGGACGTTTATGCTCAATTTTGCCCTATTCTGCCATTTTAAGTAAATCGTAAATTCCAAATAATTTACGAATTTTTTAAATTGGAAATTTTATACTCTAGGATATTCATGCCAGTATACTAAATAATATTTCAAAAGTGGTCTGACATCTTTACGATGAAAATATCCCTCAAAATTGATGTTTATGTGAAATTTTGCCCTGTTCTGCCATGTTAAGAAATTCGTAAATTTCCAATAACTTGCAAAATTTTCAAAGTAGCATGTTTCTAGTTACTGATGTTCATTCCGACATGAAAACTCATTTTAAAACTGGTCTCACATTTTTTCAGTAAAAATTTTCCATTTTTAATGCACATTTAAGTGAAATTTTGCCCTATTCTCCTATGTTAAGAAAACTGTAAATTTTTAATAACTTACAAAGTTTTTTAATTCGAATGTTGCAAATGAATAGGGTTCTTGCCAGTGTCAAAAGTAATATTTTAAAACTGATCTGACTTCTCTGCGACAATTTGTTCTTGAGATATCATGTGCACAGACTAATATACTAACATATCGGACTAACAACTAACAGACACCATACAAATTTTGTCATTTTCGGCATTCCTCACACGTAAAAACGTGTAAAAGGTTTTTAAAAAAAATGTCGAAAATTTTCACGATCACTTAAGTTCCCCATACCTATATATGATGGGGAACTAAAAAATTTAAATTACATGTATTGTACTTAAGAATTTAAATTCTTTTATTTTATCAGTTATTGTCATTAAGAATATTTTGAATAAGCATACATTAAAATAAAATATAGCTTAATCTTACTAATTAACACTATTTTAATATTAGAATTAAACCAATATTTATTTCTAAGATAAATATTAGATTAATTATTAATTAGTAGTTTAATATATGTAGGTGTATTACAACTAATATGCTAAATAACATATATCTAACATTGCAATGCAAATGTATTCAAACAAAAGCCCAGAAAAACCCACAAAAACCCAAGTGGGTTGGGTTTTTTCTAGAAAAACCCGGGTTTTTGCCAACCCTGCAAGAAAGTAATCTATATGATTGCTGAATCTTGGGATCAGGTTGCTGAGAGTACACTCCGAAAGTTGTGGAAGAATTTATGGCCTACAAATTGTGATTTCTCAGATAATAAGCTTGAAACAGAAGGAGGAATAAGCGAGAATGAAAGAGAAATTACACCTGAAGATTTTGTGAGCATGTTAAAAATTGATGGTTGCTCTGATGTTGACATCAGCGACATTAACAATTGGTTGGAAACAGAAAATAATGAAGGTTATGCCTCACTTACAGATGATGAAATAATTGTTCTGTGCACAACTGAAGAAAATAAGATGATACAGACGAAAGTACCATTATCAATGATGATCAACCAAAAGTTAATAGCCATGATGAAGCAACGTCTCATTTAGAGCAATTAATGGTTTATTTTGAACATCAGGTGGAAACTACACCCAACGAACTATGTATGCTCAAGCAGATGCGTGACCGTGCAGCCCGCAAAAGTTATACTACATTGGCACAGCAGAAGATTACTGACTTTATAATAACAAAGTAAACATTTTTACTGTCTGTAAATATTCTATATGTTTCATATAAAGGTGATTTTCTGTAAGTATATTTTATTTTATTTCATTTTTTCTCATTCTCCGGATAATCCGGATTGGGTCTGGTCCCAATTAATCTGAATTATCGGGGTTCACTGTATATATATATGCCTTAATTAAGTTCATTAATCAAATTTTTAAACGTCATTTTGTTTGAAAATAGTGAGCAGTTAGAAAGGGGAGGAGAGGACAGAAATCTATTTTCAAAAGGACTTTTTTTTTTTTAATGCATTTTCTAATTCAAAGGGGGGGGGAGGGGGGAATCAAATTTTGATATATATATATATATATAATTTATCCTCAATGCTTTAAGAATGATTTAAAGTGTAGTTTATTTTTAACAAATTTTAAAAGTGTTTATTATTTTGGTTCCTATGTCCAGCGTTCCCCTATGCTCACTTTCATACTCATAAATGCCCACCAGCGAACGAGTGGTTCTGCGCTCGAAGCTGGTGGACGTGAGATGCTGTGTTCGACCACAGGTCGTGCTCGTTGGACTAGCCGTCTGGAGTTTTCCATGGGTTTCTCCAAAATTTGCATAAATACAGGCTAGGACTCCTTAGAAATACCGCCACACAAGGCACTCTCACTCAGGCTTAGTACCCTAGAGCAGCCAATGGGCCTTAATCCCAAAAAACCAACACTCATCTTCGTAAATATTTTTAGAAATCCAGAAAACTTATACATATATAGGTCTTCGTGATAATTAACACATTGATGAGTCGTTCATTACGAAAATAAAGTCTTTAATAATTAACAATCATAAATGAAACAAGCACGCATTACTTAGCGCGTGACGTACTACTCACTGGCATTGACATACTACGGGACCTTTTTCCCGGCATGGCTGAAAAACAGAATGTTCTGTGAGTTGAAGTTGAAGTACATATTTTGTAAGTGAAAGTAGAAGTACATCTTCTGAAAGTGAAAGTAGAAGTACATATTCTGAAAGTGAAACTAGAAGTATATATTCTGAAAGTGAAAGTAGCAGTTGTTGTACATAAATTATAGATGTCGCTACGATCACTACAGGAGTATCCCCCCAGTGAACAAGGAGAACGATAAAAATTTAAAAAATACTAATACAAATACAATTACAAATGAAATTATGTATATAAAGTAATAATAATACAATGCTAATACAATAGAATATTGATGCTAATACACTTAAAATATATATGTATACATATGCAATAACAGAAGATGTAACGGGGGGAAAAAAAAAAAACACTGGACACCACTACCGGGCTGTGCCTGTATTTAAATAGCCCGTAACTCGGTTCTGCGGCCATCACTACCACGCACGTAAGAACAAGAAAAAGACACCACTGGACACCCCTACCCCGCTGTGCATGAATCTCAGAACGCCCGTAACTCGGTTCCACGGCAATCACTACCGTACTACGCACGTAAAAAAAAAAAAAAATATCACTGGACTCCCCTACAAGGCTCTGCATGAATCTGAGAACTCCCGTAACTCCGTTCCGGGGAAATCACTACCACGCACATAAAAAAAAAATATATATATATATCACTGGTCACTTCTATCTCGCTCTGCATGGTCCTGAAAATGCACGTAACTCGGTTAAATCTTATGTTATTAAGTGAGCAATATATATATATATATATACACATGTATATTTCACTGTTCTCGAAAACGGTAGCTCGGACAGTCACGTGATGTAACACAAAGGTGCCCTCCGAAGGGTCGTGCACATCGAAGTAAGATTTTAGAATTTTTGATTAGTTTTCTTTTAATTAATAAAAATATGGAAATAAAATTTCCCATTTCTATAATGACGCAGAATAGAGAATCTTTGGAGAGATTTTATTGGTTTATTTGATTTTCATTGATTTGAGTGTATTTTACATTGAACTACAGCTACGTTATGAGGAATTACAAGAGATTTGATTGGTTTATTTGATTTTCATTGATTTGAGTGCATTTTACGTTGAACTAGAGCTATGTTTTGAGGAATTACAAGAGATTTGATTGGTTTATTTGATTTTCATTGATTTGAGTGTATTTTACATTGAACTACAGCTACGTTATGAGGAATACAAGAGATTTGATTGGTTTATTTGATTTTCATTGATTTGAGTGTATTTTACGTTGAACTAGATCTACGTTATGAGGAATTACGAAATATTTGATTGGTTTATTTGATTTTCATTGATTTGAGTGTATTTTACGTTGAACTAGAGCTACGTTATGAGGAATTACGAGAGATTTGATTGGTTTGATTTTCCTTGATTTGAATGCATTTTACGTTAAACTAGAGTTACGTTATGAGGAATTACGAGAGATTTGATTGGTTTACTTGATTTTCATTGATTTGAGTGTATTTTACGTTGAATTAGAGCTACGTTGTGAGAAATTACGAGAGATTTGAGTGGTTTATTTGATTTTCATTGATTTGAAGTAAGTTTCCAGTGATGTTCTTTTTTTTTTTTTTTTTTTTTTTTTTGTGGTTTTAACATGCTTGACAGTAATTGCTGCGAAAACGTGTTTCGTGCGTTTTCTGTTTCATGCACAGCGAAGTAGGGGTGTGTCCAGTGATGTTTCTTTGGTTTTAAAATGCTTGATAGTGATTGCGGTGGAACCGAGTTTCGTGTGTTCTGAGATTTATGCACAGCAAGGTAGGGTGTCCAGTGATGTTTTTTGGTTTTAACATGCGTGATATTGATTGCCGCGGAACCGAGTTTCGTATATTCTGAGATTCATTCACAGTGATGTAGGGCTGTCCAGCGATTTTTTTTTTCATGTGCGTGAAGTGTACATACGTGCGTTATAGTGATTGCTGCGAAAACGACTTACGTGCGTTCTCTGATTCGACCATTCATCGAACGAGTAACAGCTTCAACTGTTTCCAAAATATTCGAAGAATTAACATTTCTATTTGTCTGTTTTCGAGAATATTCGTTTTAATAATAGTTTTGTTGCACAGATTCGAGAACAAAAAATGCTTGATATAGTCAAGGAGATCCCATACTAAAACTGTGAAGAAAATAGTCGCCAATCGAAATATATTTATTTAAACGTTTCAATTATTCAATTAAAAAGAAATCCTTTAAATATAGTGCCCAGCGAAGGGGGGGAAGCCTGCTAGTTTAAATAAAATTATGAACTTCCGGGAAAAGATAGAAACTCACAAGAGAGTAAGTGAAAGGGGGGTTAAGACTAGCGAGTGCAGTTGGTTTATTTCGAGTGCAGTTGGATAGCACCGTTTCTTAAAACTATACAAAAAAAGAAAGAAAAGAAGCTTTTATTTTACAAAATTGGGGCTAAGGTCATGGGGGGAACCTAGACAAACTTTGCGATTTCAAATAAAATGAAGATAGTTAGCTTGTTGAGAGATCTTAGAGATTCAAATTAAATTTGCAAGTTTTTGCAGTTTTTCAAAAATTTCCAGATGTTATCTAGATATGGAAAGAAAGATGGAACTTTCAGAGAACAGTTTTTTTTTTTTTTTTTTTTTTTTCATTTATAAATTATTTTAAAAATATTATAGATATTTTTTTAAATGAATGTATTTAGAAGACCTTTCAAAGAGCTCTCAAACCTTATTTGAAATTTCAAAATTAGTCCCCCATATACACCCTATACTCTCATACACCAATTTTATAAAATCTTCAAAGTACGTTTTGAAAAGATATTTTTAACTAGCTTGTGATTTGGAAGATTAAAGTACAAAGTTTGCAATAAATTGCACATGGTTTCATAGAGATCACCATAATCTAAAAAAATTAAACTAAGCACAAAAGGCACATTACTTTACATTTTACCATAGTTAATAGTATGTGTCTCTATGATGATATATTTAAAAATATATATATAAAAAATGCATATTCATATTTTAGATTAGCGATTTATAATTATTTAAAAAGCAGCTTATATTCATTCAACATCATCAACAGCATTTTATCTTCAAAAATGTATAACATTTAAAAGGTTTACTGTTAACTTCTTTTCCGAAACTTCAGAATATTGAATGGACAAAATGAAACTTTCGCCATTGAACATCATTTGCATAGCTATATGCAATCTTGGTATTGTAGAGCTCAAAACTTAGTATGTATTGAAAATATCTTTCCAAAAAAGTTTAGGAAATGCATCATATATATAACAGTAATGTTCTAGTGTCAATATTAAACAGTCTTTTTTTTTAAACACATTGTATTTGACATTTGAACATATTGCTTTCGAACATATTGTAATCGGGACTTAATTAAAAATGACAGCTTGGATTTCTGGAATCTTACTCTGAGCCATATTGGAGGAGGAGAACCTCTTTTGGAGTGAGTGGGCCAAAATATCTTATAGCCAGGTGGGCCAGATATAGCCAGTCCGCCCTTGGTATTCAGAGTTGGAGGTACTGAGATCGAATCCATTGTCAACAGATATTCTCTTATAACAGTTACAAAATTCGAGGTATTTACACTAAAGTAGTTGTTAAAATGCACTTAAAAGGTTTTTTTCATTAGGTATAATTTAATGCCCTGCAGTAATGTATCAAATTTATGATTACCCAAGCATATTTAGGAAAGTTATCTTTAGGACTAATAGACAGACGAAACCAAATCATTAACACTTCCTAATTTTGTTTGACAAGATAAAAAAAAAATAATAATAATAATAATATTTTTTTTTTTTTTTTTTTTAGAAAAACATTTTTAAAAATATTGAATAAACAAATGGGGAAATTTATTAAAATAAATTGAGCTGTACACATAATTTACAGTATTATGTACAATAGCTCTCAGAATATTTGCATTCACATCAATTATAAATAAATGAGATGATTTCTTATATTATTGTTATGATGACTTTAAATTTCTATGTATTCGGAAATATTCGGAAAAAAAAAAAAATCAAATTTCCTAGAAACCTAAAAAATTTTTCCTAAAAATTGGAGTGTAATTCTTTATTCGATTTTTAAAATAATCAATCATTTTTCTTCTTTTATTAAATAATGATTTAAAAAAGAGAAAAATAAAAATAAAGAAATATTACTTTTATAATGTAACATACTAGAAAATCCAGAAGTTCTCTTAATTTGGAAATAAATACATAAATAATAATTTAAAAAAAAAAATCGCCAAAATGTCGCAAAACTTGTAAAGATAGCAGACGACCTCCCTTTTCACCCTCATCCGATTTCAAGGTAATAGAATTGTCGCTGCCTACGTCACACATGATTGACAGGTGCCAACTCATGGAAGTCGAACTATATATACAGTAGACTCCCAGAAACCTGCACATCTGAACCAATGTAAACAATGAAATTTATAGTAAAGATTTCAAGGAAGAAAACTGAGACAGAACTTATTTTAGTAGTGATATTTTAGAAACAGAATTTAATAAGATAAGGAAAGTTAATTTGAAGCAAGATTCAGGTCTTTCAGATAAGTATCTAAACTTTATTAAATCAATGGTATTTGTGCTTGAACAAAAATGATTTCATAGACTGGAAAAAAAAAAAAAAAAAAAAAAAAAAAAAAATTGTGTTTAATTATTAATTTTGAACTGTAATAAAAATTTTAAGTTTATAATGTGTTGTTATTGTATCAGATGTTTATATACTTAAATTGCGTATTTTGCTCCATGGAAAATTTTTTTCATTTGTTAAGTGAAAAGTAAAATATAAAATTTTATACATGTACATTTTCTACTACACTTATACTCTTTATTTGCTTTCATTTATTTATTTTTACCTAAGTAATTTATATATCTTATATTTATTCATTATCATTTTTAATGCATTATAGCATTAAAATTCTAATTTAAAAATGCAGACAAAAAAATACCTAAAATCCACACACTCTCTGGTCCCAAGCTGTGTGGATTTCTGGGAGTGTACTGTATATATATATGTATATTACTACCATTGTATTATTACTGTTATTAATTCCAGTATTTAAATTTTGAAGACGAGTCTGAGCTCCTGAAAATTATCAAAGCTTTCTGTTTTGCTGGTTATTGGCTATGGGTTTCAGTATTTCAGTTTGAGAGCAAGTACTGAAGGTGAAGGAATGCTGTTCCTAGGAATTCTGAAAAATTTGCTTTTGTTTTGAAATGCTGGCTGATAAAGTTAATATGCTGGTGGGATAGTCTAGTGCATGGTGCTATTTTACATAAGGCTGTGCATTAGATTGTTCTTCTATGCGAAAATTGCCAATATAAAGAAGAAAGAAAAAAATATAAGTTTGTAATTAAATTTTAATTAAATATTTCAATAAAATTTGGTAAATGTAAGATTATTCTGTTAATTTAATGTAGACTATATTTTTAAAATATTGTTTTGATTTCATTTTATGTTACACTTATAAAAGTATTATTAAATTTAATTTATAAAGTAGTTTTCATAAAAGTATATATGTTAACATTCATTTCTGAAGATTTAACTTTTTGCACATCCAGTTGTTAATAATAATAATAATAATAATAATAAACAAGTATTGTATATATATGTGAACATTTCTAAACAAATTTGGCTCTATTAATTATTACCATTTTATCTGATTTTCCTTGTTTTCATAGAATCACCAACTAATCAAGACAGAAACTTAAGAAAACAAGATTCAGAAGAAAACGTTTTAAAATATTATTGAAACATAGTAGGATGAAAAGCATTTGTCAATTGAATAACATGATTGTAAAAAGCTGTATTTGATTATCCAGTTTTGTGTTTAACTTTAAAATATTTTTTTTTTTTAGTAACTGTATGATGTAATTTTTTGTGTGTGCGTTCAGTCCTTATTATATTTTAGCGATGCCATTGAGCTTATTTTAAAGCATGAAGCATGCAAATTTTCTTTCATTTAAATGCAAGAAGAAAATGTATTTTAAGTGGAACAACTTTGTCAAGTCTCAATACAAACAATAAATTGAAAACAGGAATTTTTTTCTTATACTTTTTTACTTTCTCTTACCCATAAGGTAGAGAAAGTATTGTTTTTGGGTCAAATTTTCGAATGCGAGATTTTGTTATATTTACACGTTTTGAGGTCCCCTGAATACGAAAATCATGTTTTTAGCAAATGGTCTGTGTGTCTGTCTGTTATCAGCATATCTCAAAAACAAATTATGGCAGAAAGTTCAAACTTGGTATTCTAAATGTGTATCATATAGGGATGCTACAGTAAGCTTTTCGTTAAGATCAAGCAATTGGTTCGGGTACAGGGACAATCAAGAGAATTTTAATACATTGCGTCTATGGGGGAAATTGCAGGTAAGTAGAGTTTAACGTCTATAGATTGCACTAAACCAATTGAAACGAATATATATTTTTTGTAATAGAGATAGTTAACTGGGAAAATTTTTTTGTGTATGTAGGAGCCTCCCCTCCCCCCCCCCCCCTCGAGGGGAGTAAATTTTCATGATGGGTACCTTTCAAAAGAGCTCGCTAATACCTTTAAAACGAATGGTTGAACCATCGATCTGCGATAATTTAAAACAAAGTTATCGATTTTTTTTATTTTTAACAAAAAAAAAAAAAAAAATTAGAAAAAAAACGTATTTTTTTTTTTTTTAATATTGAGAATACAATGGACTTTTTTTGGAAATTTGGTGTTATACTACTTCTCTAATATGGAAATCGCGTCTGCATTATCATAAAAGACAATTTTTTAAAATAATAATTTTAATAAATTATTTTTTAATAACCAAATTAAATTCTGTATAAATGTAGGTGCATTAATGAAATGGGGGGTTGAGGGAGGCGGTAGCCCCCCCTCACACAGAACGAATTATCATATAAACTCTTCAGAAGCCTAATATGAATTGTTTAATACAGGTTTACATAACAGTACTCGTTATCTTACCTCTTAATCTGCAACCTGTATTTATAGTAATAAATTTCAGAGTAAGAGAAAGTCGTGTGAGTGACACACCAGATTATTTTTTTTTTTAATGATCATTAGTTGATTATGAATGTATCTTTACAATGTCTTAACATATTACCTTTTTTATTCATGTATAGGTTTTTTGCTTAATAGTATTAATATTTTTTAAATTAGCCATAGTATCATATTAATGAAAATGCAAATCGTATGGATATGAATATGAAATTGTTGCAATAATTGGTTTGCAATATATATATATTTATTGTTTACTTCTTTTGTTTTGGTTCAGTTTTGATTTATCGTAAAGTATCATAAATTGTCATGAAGATAATGAAGGAATAAAGTTAAGATAAGTTTGTTAAGAATTAATTTAAGAAATTAATTAGAGTTAGTAGAATTAATTGTTCTCATAAATGATCTAAAGTCATCAAAGGATAATTTGATAAAAAATAATTATTTTTGATCTATTCAGTGGCATTAAATCTAATCTGGTTATTGCTACATTCAAAAAAATATTTTACTATATGTATGTATGTATATATAGGTAGTCAAACCTCGTTAACATGAACACTGTTAATGTGAATTACTTTTAACATGAACTGTTTCCACAATCCCCATCAAAATGAAGATTAGTTATTGATAGCATGAACAATTCGACTACAATTTCGTACATACATAGCAGTGGCGTAGCGTGACATTTGAATCTGGGCATGCTCTGAAGCCAACTATGGAAAGAACACTACATACACATACATCAAGGCGATATCATTTCATTAAATTTAAGCTTGGATTTTTTCAGTTTCTTGGTTGGTTGGTTGGTAGGATTCAAGTCCGATTGACTACACTTGGGTCCTAGGCCTATGGGTGGAATGCCGTCCGTCGTGGGTCTTTCTAAGGGGTACCAGCCTTATTTACGCGTCTTTCGGAGAAAACAATGGAACCCGACACTTCCCATCTGCCAACTTTGAGAGCAGAACCGCTCGGCCGCTGGTGGGCCTCCAATTTCTCGGAATGGTATATAAAATTTTATGTACAAATTTTGTCGCTTTAACTTTAAATCATATATCTAAAGGACTCTTATACTAACTTATTGAAGGACACTTTGTTCGCTTCATTGATCGATGTATTTAAATGAATTTCTGAAAGAAATTTAATCAAATTTTTTTATATCACTTTAGAAACAAAAGAGAGGGGAAAAAAAAAAAGAAAGAAAGAATAGTGAAAACCGGCAAGAAAAAATCCACTGGAAACGCTGAAAACATGGCTTTCGGTGTTCGCTGCTTTCTGCTGTGTCTTCCACGACCGCATTACGTCGGATTGGGGATACCACTGCTAGTGGCAGCGCCTTATGCGAGCGTTGCAATGTAGGTGCTTATCTGACCTCTGATAGTTTTTAAACAAAAAGTTAATTGTTACAATTTTTAATAAAGTTAAAAATTTAATAAGTTTAATTCTTTCTATCATATTACCATTTGCTTTTGATAGAAACAATGCATTAAAAATAATAAACATTCCTCTTGAAAAGGAGGTTTTACGCCTTCACATAAACAATTATTTTTGAAAACGCAACTATTACAGAGATGCCAACATGTCCGGAAATTCCGGAGTTGTTACGGAAATAAGGTATCAAATACGGTAATACGGAAATGACATAAAAAGTACGGAAAGTGGTAGTTTCTCCTCTAATTTCGTCTCTTTGCCGGCAATCCGCTTTCGCGAGTCACGGCAGCACCGATTTCCATACGCAGTGTCTACGCTGCCGGCTGCCAGCCGTAAACGTAGTCTTCCAGGATAACCTGCCGGCTGGTTTGTTTATGTTTTGTACGTCCGTCTTGTTGGCGAATAATATTCTGGCGATGTTGGCTTGGCGTGAATTTGCTCTGTTTTTTGCTTCCCCCCCCCCCCCCCATCCCGTTTCCCGCGCTTATGCCATTTGGTTTGGATTTTAAGTAAGGTAAGTGATTGAATTTTTTTCTAGCAATTATTTATTATAATTAATATGATTTTCTTTTTCTGTAATGTACAAATTCGGTTTATTTTGAATGTACTTAAATTTTCTTGCGTTTCGTTTTGAAAATAAATTAATATTTGTTTTTTTTTTAATCTGCATGTGGTTGTTGATTTTTGAATTATTGTTTGAGCATTTTAGTTAGATTCTTTTCCTTAATAGTTTTTTCTTTATTATTATTATTATTATTGTATAACTTATTACATATGTTTGATAATGTAAATGTTTTTAAAATAGTTTTAAATAAACCGGGTGGCTGTCTTGTCTTTTGAAATATACCGGCTGGGTAGCTTTTTTTCCTTCTAGTAGTTTATATTTAAAAAATATTTTTTGTTACATATTAATTTTATTCATAATAATTAGATAAGAATCTTATATCTTATTTTAATTAGTAATGTGTACTAAGTAATTTAATTGTTGAATCCAGCCGGCCGGACGCATAAAAGCATGATATGTTTTATTCATGATGGTTTGGAATAATTCCGCTGTCTGTTTCTCGTTATTTGCATTTAAATAAATTAATAATGTGTTCATTTTCTTAGTAAATAATTATTTGTATGTTCGATAATTTGTTAGATGCTAGGTTTGAAATAAACCGGCCGATTCGGTTATGTATACTCTTATTTCTGATTTGCATGCAGGATATTTTTTTTTATATACAAGATTTTGTTCATTTCACTTAAAATGTGTTTATTTATTTGTTTCTCATGCTTCTACATAGTATTATTTGAATTCTCTGTGCAGTTTTATTTAAATTTGTTCTTGTCCGTTACCAATTAGTTCCTATTTGCTAAATAATATGTGTTAAATTTTACATGCAAACATCCTCAAAGCAGAATATGTCACAGTTTAGAACGTATGTTGCAGAACAAACAGCTTTACTGCATAACAATTGCAGATATTTAGAAATTAGGTAGGGAAAAAAATTTGTCTTATAGCCTTAAGAGTGGACATTTATTAAAAATCTAGTATTAATCACTGAAACAATTTCTCAAAAATATTTCTAAAGTTGTTAGTTGATTGCATGGAGAATTTTCTATTCAGCCTTGGTTTATTTATTCTTTTTTTTCAACAAAAATATCTTTGAATGCTATTTTACTATTATTGTTTTCTTATTATACACATATATTATAGCACATCAAATTCTAAGATTTGTATTTTTATGAGTGTGTCAATAATATATTGTCAAAGTAAATTTGTAAAATGCATGTGTGTCCTGTGGAACATGTTGATTATCTGAAAACTTGTTGCAGAACATTTAAAAGTATTCTGCTTTAGAGGCAAACATAATCCTATTGTGCTTCACTTTTTAACACAGTCAACACAACTCCTATCATAGTTTGTTGAGGGTCTTTTTGGAATATACAATCAATATATTGCACAAAAATTATATATGTTCATATTTGAAACAGTGCGCTTGATGGATAGAAAGTGCCTGGTTCAATCTTAAATAGGTCATGCTCATTGGCCTAGTCGTGTGGAGTTTTCCATGTTTGGGGGTAAAAACAAGCTAGGACTTCTTAGAAACACTTTTGCTTTTCATAGCAAAAATAAAATAACATAATATGGATATCTCTTTCTCTATATTCATTTGAAATAGCCAAATAACTTATATTTTTATGACATGTTTTCGTAGACTTCCTTCAGGCTAAAACAACCATAAAAGAAATATAGAGATTCTTCATTTCATAAAGAAAAAAAAACTGTCAGAAGCTAAAAAATTCCTTTTTTTTTTTTTTTTTTTCTTTTTTAAGTACTAAAAATAAATGTGAGTGTTACATGTAATGTGTCTTTATCGTTATTTTACATTCATAATCTGTGAAAATACAATTAGAAAAAAAAATGCATATGTTCACTTTGAGATTTTACATATTCAGAAAAATGTGAAATATTTTCTGCTTGTGAACTTTTATGATTTGTATTATTTCACATTCAAAATTTGGACTCTAAAATATATTTTATCTTTATATATTTTTATCTTTCTAGTTTAAACTTGATGATTATGAACTTTTCATGAAAATCCCTGCATGTGTCAATTTTTGTATTTCATGCCAGTTGGATTGCATCTTCAGATATAAATTTTATTTTCTGTCTGTTGATGCAATCTTGCTAGCAAATCAAGTATTGCATTATATGGTGGAGCTGGATTGGATGATGAATCAATATTCTGTACCCCAGAAAGTCAATCAGCTTAAATAAAAATCTAGGCAGGCAGTGTAAGAAGCCATAGATAGTAGATGAAGTAAAAGTATTTCATATACATCCTGTAAATCAAGATACCAAGAGAATGACCGTAAATAGTAAGTTGCAAAGTTAGAAAAGTAACATTCTTTATTTTAAAAATACACAATAAAAATGCATTCTCTCTCTCTAACATAATCCATTTTAAATGTATATTTATGTATTTATTTCATCAGTTTAATAAAACTCAGTATGAAGGCTTGTATAAACAATTTATCAATTTTATATGCATAACTCCAAAAGATTTCTAGATGTGTATTATAAGAGTCTCTCTTTGCTATATTACTTATGAAGAGAGCATTCATGAACAAAACAATTAATTTAATATTTATTTTACATTTACAGTTTGAACTCTTTAATCTTAATGCATTTATGTTTTATAGTTTAAATTATAAAGAATATGAACTTTACATGAAAATTCCTGCACACGTGAATTTTTATATTTCATGCCAGTTGGATTACATCTTCAGGCATAAAATTTATTTTTCTGTCTATTGATGTAATCTTGCTAGCAAATCAAGTATTGCATTATATGGTGGAGCTGGATTGGATGATGAATCAACATTTGGTATTGAAAAAATCAGTCTGCTTAAATAAAAATGTGAGCAGACAGTGTAAGAAGATGATGAAGCAGAAGCACACCTCATATATCCCGTAAATGAAAATACCAAGAGAATAACCTTAAATGGTAAGTGGCAAATTTGGAGAAATAAAATTTTTTTAATTTAAAATAGCACAATTAAAATTAATTCATTTTATCCCTCTCTCTTTCTAAAATATATATACAGTCGACACCGGTTATAACGTACTGTCAAGGGACCAGAAAATATGGTACGTTATAACCGAAGTACGTTATAAGCAATATTTCCAATATAATTTAGTGCCTAACGAAAGAAAAAGGTGCATAATAGCACTCGCAATAATAGAGATTTTAAATAGAAAGTTTATGATTTTCTCAAAATAAAATAAGAAAAACGAAAAAAAAAAAAAAAAAAAACATTTTACTACTTACATGTTTATCTGGAAAAATAATCTGTTATTTTTCGTTGTTTTCTTTGATTAGATGACACAGTAAAAATTACATTTTCAATATTTATAATGAAACTTTGCAGAGTCTCTGAACAGTCAGTATGGAATTCAACGAACCGCGATAAAGTTTTAAATGTATAAAGGAGATATAAGGCGATAAAAGAAACATCGAAAGACGGTATATACCGATTTCCAAGCCAGAAATACAAGGTTAACATCGAATTTTGGCTTTTCGTTCCAGTCTAAAAAGTACGTTATAACCAGATTAAGGCTTTTGCATAGTCCGTTATAGTCGAAGATGTAAACCATTACATTATATAGGATTTCATTCGGGACCAAGCAACTGAGTACGTTATAAGCGAAAGTACGCTATATCCCAGGTACGTTATAACCGGTGTCGACTGTATATAACTAAGTTTTCAAAAGTTAATCTAAAGCAAATTTGGTGCACTTTTACGAAAACAACTTTCAGCAAAGAAATCATTCGCATTGATTATATGCTTCATAAATTAACATGCAAACACAATCCATTTGTTCTCCAATTATTAACATAGTTATAGCACAACTGTTATCACAACATAGTTTGCTAAGGGTCATTTTAGAATACATTCAAATATCGTTAACATGAATCTCAAGGAGGATAAAAAAAAATTTCATGCTTTCAGTAACTAATCTTCATTTTGACGAGGATTGTGGAAACGGTTCATGTTAAAAGTAATTCAGATTAACAAGGTTCAACTGTATATTATACAGGGTTGGCAGGTTTTTGATGCGTGACAGTTTTTGACAGTTAAAGCCATCATGTCAAAAACCTATATTTATAATTTAATTGTCATATAAAAACTTAATTTAACAAAGTATAGTTTATAAAGATTTTTTGAAAAGTAAATAGATCGATGTTCTTTGAAAAACACATTGTTACAACATTTTGATTAATATAAAAAACGAAACTTTACGCTTTTAAAATTTTATTATGAATTATTTCTATGTTCATTCAAAATATGCTGTGATACTTTTATATATTACGAAATTTATTTATAACTATGCTTAATATAGTATATGTTAAACTTAGTTATGTGATACTTTAAAAATATAGTTGTTTTTAATAAGATATTGTTTATGAGTATGTTTTAAAAGATAAACACATTAATGTTTTTGGAGAAACATTATTATAACATTTTGATTAATATAAAAACAAAATTTTAGGCTTCTAAAAATTCATGATTTATAAATCATTGATAGATCATTTTGATTGATAAATCATTTTATTTGCAATACCACATTATATATTTCAATTTTTTTAGTATTATGTATTTAACCAGTAAAATAAATGCAAGGCCTAATATTTTGTATTTAAATATTTTATAGAGAAATATATCTTGTTCTTTTTTTAATGACTGTTGATATTGCAAGTTTTTAAGAAAAAAGAATAATTCTGAATGTTAAACGAGCTTGAATTGCATCTGAAATTCTTATAATTATTGCGAGACAAGAGAAATATGAATGCTTTCTGGACGTGTATAAATTGTTATAAATTTAATATTTACTCGTACAGATTTTAAAAAAATTTATTAGTCTAAGCTGTAGGTCCCACCAGCAGCCAAGCAGTTTGACGCTCAAAGCTGGTAAACGTGAGGTGCCGGGTTCGATCCCAGGGTGCACTCGTCGGCCTAGCCATTCAGAGTTTTTCGTGGTTTTCTCCAAAACTTGTATAAATACTGGCTAGGACCCTTTAGAAAGACCCCCACGGAGGGCACTCCCTTTTAGGCCTAAGATCCTAGAGTAGTCAATCAGCCTTACTTCCAAAATACCAAACACCAATAGTCCAAGCAATAAACAGGTACAAATATTTATACAATCAATAATAGCAATAAATAGATAAAAAATTATTAATAAATAAGTGTAATAAATATAATTATTTTCAAATCCATATTAATTTACTGCCTACACAATGTTTTACTGAAAGAAAAAAAAAAAACAGTATTCCTGTGTTTTCATGGCTTATGTGAAAAAATTCATAAGTAACTTTGGAATTTCAGAATTTCATAAATATTAATATAAATAAACATACAAAATATGTCTATGCATACTTTGTACATATTTCTTAGGTCATAAAACAGCATATTTACCTAAATTTTAATTATCTACAAATTGTTTTAAGATTTTTTAATTTATAAACTGCATAATATTTAGATATTCACTTGTATATGGCAACTAATTCCTACTTCTAACCAGATTCTAGCTCATTTATAGATTTTCATTTTGAAAATGCAGGTTTGTGGCGGTAAGAGGTTTCTGACGGTTTAAACCCTTGTCATGTCAAAAACCCCTTTTTGACGTCTAAAACCCAACCCTGATATTATATATGACCAATATTTACCTAAAAATTGATTTATATATATTCCTGTCTGAAACATAATCCATTTTTAATGTAGATTTTTAAATATTTATTTATTTTGTTATTTAATAATCCTCAATAAGAAGACTTAAAAAACTTTATTAATTTTGTATATTTCCTCCTGCTAGAACCCAAAGAATTACTAAAAAAAAATCAAGTAGAAATATGAATGTTAGATATCATGTTACTTTGCTGTTATGTCTAATATACAATTAATAATTTATTTTTATTATTGCACATGTTCACTCCTTGTTCTGAGATAATTTTTTACAGAGATATATGAATATATATAGAAAAGGTTTGTGTAATTGTTTTGTTTGTACATATAGTTTAGTAATTAATTCCAAAAGATTTCTAGTAGTAGTATTTTATAAAACACTGCCTCTTTGATGTTTTAGTTATATTAATTTAATGTTTATTTTACACTTGAAATTTGAACTCTTAAAACTTAGTGCATTTTTATTTCCTGTTTTATAGTTTAAATTATGATGAATATGAATTTTGAAAAAAAAAAAAGTTTTCCATTTGTGAATTTTCATTCCAGTTCGATTACATTTTTCAGGCATAAAATTAATTTTCTGTCTGTATGCAAGCTTGCTAGCACTTTAAATATAACATTATATGAGACAGATGGATTGAATGAATCAACAATGCTTGTTATTTTAAAAATCTAATCAATTGAAATAAAAATATGTTGACGGTAGACAGTGTGTGAAGACAAAGATTGTACATGATGTAGATGCATTTATCATTTCACATTGCATATTCATTAACCCATAGGTATCAAAATACTAATTAAATGACCTTAAATTAGATGGTAAGTGACAATTAAAAAAAAAAAAAAATAGCTGGACTGACTGAAGAAGACTTGTATCCTTGATAATTTATTGTATTTTATCCTACATCATTTAACTTTAAAATTCATTGTAATTTTATCCCTGAAATAAAATACTTTCAGAATTCAAGTTCAGTTTTTATTAAAATAAATAATTAAAAAGTATCTGCTTTAAATCAAGGACTTTAAGGCAATATGTTCTTTATCCTTAATTTGAAATATTTTAAAGGACTGTGTTTGTACTTGAGTTATAAATCAATAAATGGTGTATGCTGCTGGAAAATTCAAAGCTAATTTTTTTCCTTTTACTTTTAGTAGTAATTTATGTCTATGGATGGCAGTACCAACCATTTGTTTAGCTTAGAGACTGGGGGGGGGGGGGGGGGGGGGGATTTTATTTCATTTTGTAAATGAAGCTTGTTATATTCTTAACTTTTATTGTTCACATCTAACTTTTTTTTTCTCCGTAAATTGCAATGATAAATTAAAAATATTTTAAAATTTGAAGATGAATTATTATTTAAAATATGCAAAGGAAAAGAAATGTAAAATAAAAGTCAAGGTTTAGTACTCATTTGTAAGCACAGAGGGCGACACTAGACAATTTTCTTTTGGTATTCTTCCACATATTCATTTTTGTATTTAAAATTTTTATTTTTTAGTACAGTCGGTAACAAAAGTCTCCGAACACTAGCAAAAATTCCTATCTAAAAAATGTACACTTAATACAGTTTTGTCAAATAAATCCTTGTTGAATCCTGTTTTTAGACTGACTAAGAACAGGATTCAACAAGGATTTATTTAACAAAACTGTACTGTGTACTTTTTCTGTATAGGAATTTTTGTTAGTGTTCGGAGACTTTTGTTACCGACTGTAATAATAAAATCACTTCGGACTATTCATTTTTCTTAAATCAAAACATAATAATACGTCGTAATGGTTAAATTATTTAAAAAAACGAACTAGGTTTTGTTTTAGATGGTGTTAGGATTGAGGGACAATTGACTGCACTAGACCTGGGAGGAGTGCTCTACACTGGGGTATTTCTAAGGGGTTCTAGCCCGTATTTACGCAAGTTTCAGTGAAAACCGCGGTAAACTCTGTATGCCTCAGCCGACGAGCGTGACCTGGGATCGAACCTGACATCTCACATCTACCAAGTTTTTGACGTTTAAAACTAGGTTTTAGAAGCTTGAAACAACTTTAATTAGGTGTGTGTATTTGGTAATAAAGACCAACTGACTACACGAAGGTCCTAGTTCTAGGACTATTAGGGTTATTCTAAATTGTTAGTTGTAGTTACGCATGTTTCGGAGAAAGCGACAAAAACTTAAGACGACTAGGTCTAAGATCGAACCAGGTTCTTCCCCCCTTCTTGCTTCTACAGCAGAATCTGTCAACCACTCGTGAAGCCAACTTAAATTAAAATTTCATTTTTAAATGTTGAAAACTGCATAGTTGTTAAGGATAATACAGAAATACCTCACAATTTTAGCTGAATGTTAATAATTCATAAAAAATGAAAAAAAAAAAAGGTTAGAATAAGCAAAATATAAAACACCAAAATTCTTTAAAAAGTTTTTTTTTTAAATATCACAAGTAAATAAAACAAGATGGTGTTTTGCATTTATTATCAGTTTTATTATAATGCTTTTATTACTGACTTCCTAAAAATTTTCGACTTCCGGTTTTCGACGGATTTACATATTTTGATAGGTCTAGAACACGATTTGACTATTTTTAGAAAATGTTTGTCTGTCTGTGTGCGTGTGTCTGTGAGACAAAAATTTTATGGTAAGTGTATCTCCGGAACTACTGTTCAGAATTATATATAAATTTATAAGTAAATGCATCTTTACCTAATTTAGTGTCTATCAACTTTTGGTGTCAATTGTTCAACAAGTGGCGTTGCTATACAGAAATTTCCGCAATTTAAGAGGATACTATATCTCAGACTCTATTACGTATAACCAATCAAATCTTGATATGTGAGAAGGCCATTATACTGACTTAATTTGAATGCTTATAGGCCAACAGGTGGCGCTGCTATACAGCGATTTCCGAAGTTTAAGGGAAGGCTGTATCTCAGAAACTACTGCCCATAATTCCATATAAATTCGTATGTAGATGCACTTTGACATAAATTAGTGCCTATCAACTTTTGGTGTCAACTTCTCAACAGGTAGAGCTGCTATACAGCGATTTTTGTAATTAAAAGGGAAGCTATATCTCAGGTTCTTCTGCGTATAATCAATCAAAACTTGATACGTGACAAGACCATTATGATACATTATGCTGATTTAATTTGACTACTTAGCGGCTAAGAGGTGTGGTGGCCACAACATACTAGTTTTTTTTCAATTATTTTAATTAAAAGTAGATACAGATTTTTTTTCTCTTCAATTAAAAAGAATTTTCCAACTATCCATTTTAATATTACTTTTTAAAATTATAACTATTTGAAAGTTTTTTTTTTTCTTTTTTTGTGGCAAACAAAATGTAAGTAAAATTTATCATTTTTACATGCCAGAAATGAATCTTTGTTTAGGTAATAACAAGACTACCTACAATGATGGGAACATTGCAATTTTTGATGCATGTATATTAATTTTAAAGCAGTTTTTTCATCCTTTTACCCGTTAAATGGTAGCTTTTTTAAAAAATAAATTTGAATTTGTGTTTTCTATTTTATTATTATTATTTTTTTTTTTTAGTTGCACATTTTGAAGTTCCTTTGAGTCGGAAAATCAGATTTTTAGCGTTTGTTCTGTGTGTGTATCTGTTTATTATCAGCATAACTTAAAAACACATAAAGTCTAGCTCAGTATTTTGAATCTGTATCATACGAGGATGCTGCTTGAAATTTTTTGTTGAAACCAAAAAAAAAAATGTGTGTGTGGGGGGGGGGGGGGGTCCTGCACAGTTACCTCCAAGATAATTCATATTCATCACGTCTGTGGATGTAATACCTTGTAAATACTGTTTAACATCTTTAGACTGCATGAAACAAAAATAAATGAAAATAAATTATACAGACACGACATTATTTCATTATTTAAAACATGAAAAACTGACATTGACAGATTTTAATTTAGTGCCAGAGGCCTACTGCTAAACTTGTTAATATCGACAAATTCTTCTTTAGTTAATTCGTGACGATCTAAATTCCATGATAAAGTTTTCATTAAATCAAACCTATGTGTTTCAGCTGCAGATACTGTAACAAATAACGTTGGAAGTCCAAACTGTCTTATAGCCGCAAAACAACGTTTTTTCTCTTTTTCCCAATGAGGGGGAGGTGTGCCTTGGGGGGGGACTCATGTCAAAGGTGTGCCTTGGGGGGGGACTCGTGTCAAAGTTGGGCCTTGGGGGGACTCATGTCAAAGTTGTACCTTGGGGGGGACTCATGTCAAAGTTGGGCCTTGGGGGGACTCATGTCAAAGTTGGGCCTGGGGGGGGTCTCATGTCAAAGTTGTGCCTTGGGGAGGACTCATGTCAAAGTTGTGCCTTGGGGGGGGTCTCATGTCAAAGTTGTGCCTTGGGGAGGACTCATGTCAAAGTTGTGCCTTGGGGGGGGTCTCATGTCAAAGTTGTGCCTTGGGGAGGACTCATGTCAAAGTTGTGCCTTGGGGGGGGACTCATGTCAAAGTTGTACCTTGGGGGGACTCATGTCAAAGTTGGGCCTGGGGGGTCTCATGTCAAAGTTGTGCCTTGGGGGGACTCATGTCAAAGTTGTACCTTGGGAGAATTTTTTATATTTTTTAAAAACTTGTAACCTTTGTTATGAGTAATCAAATTATCTACAAAATCTTCATTCAATAAATCCCCATTCAATAAACCGACTGAAATAGGCGCTTAGCACTATTAAGAGTTGACGTATAAAAATTCGACAACGCTGTACCGACTGAAATAGGCCTCTAGCACTAATAATAGCATGTTTCGCATAAAATTCAGTTAGTCATTCATCATCATCATTATTTTACAGAGTCTCACAAAGTAATTCGGAGATATTTCGCTTGGAAATTGCTCGAAGTACATTTCAAGTAATGCTCTATGGTTTCCATACTATACTAAATTTAAACTACATGATTTATATATAATTTATAGACAATAGACAGAGCTACTCAAAATTAAGCGAAAACATTCTTTTTTGTTGAATATAATTGATGAAATTGCTATGCTTTACTATATTTCACCGAATCTAGGAAAACTGCTTATATACATATGGTTAACGAAATATTATTTGAAATCCAATTTTCGAAATTGCGCAGCAGCAGTATACCCCTTTTTTCTCACTTTATCCTCTTAGAAGGGTCCGCCTAGTAATGAAATGCTCTGTCTTTCGTGCTGGCTTCGAATTCCATTAAAGACTTGGATGCTTGTACTGGTTCGGTATCCAACTTGTATGAAGTGGTATGCATTCAGTCGAATCAACATAGTTTTTTATAATAGCCAAATTTATCACATGCCAAATGTAGGTCTTTATATATTATAAAAGTTGAGATATTACTTTTCCGTAAATGGGTTAAATTGCTCGATACCAGCGCCACATGTTAGGCAATATGCACCCAAACGAAATCAACATAGTTTCTCTTCCTTGCTATCATGCGTGTCATGTTTTTTTCTTTCATTAAACACTATAGAAACTGAGCTCTAGCCTCTTATTAAATGAGAGAAATTGCAGCATGGCAGCATACCTGTTGGACGATATACCCCATAAGCTACTTTCTGTTACCATGCATTACTATAAAGACACATTTTTGCAATTTAATATCAAAGATAGAATGTACTGTATTTGAACAATTTTATTGTACTTTAAAAACGTTTCAAAATGGTTTTAGAAACACTTTTATTTAAATTGCACTTCTGTGTGAAAAGAGCTACTGCCCCTTCAACACCATTTGGTTGTTACAGCTACATTCCTAAGCATTTAAGACTGTTATTTATTTATTTTTTTAATTTACTTCAAATTATTCAGAAAAATGTCGGCCATCCTGCTTTATTAAACTTGTTTGACTAATTTTGATTAGCCCTGTATATCGTCCACCAAATTTTATGTACCGTACAATGTATTTAAAACTAACACCAAGAGAAAGAGAGAGAAAAGAGGGACATAACTTGAAATGCTCTTCTTTCCACTTACAAATATAACACAAATCTTTCAGAGCTCTTTTGCATGCCTCTGTAAATTAAAGATAAATTTCAAAATAATTGTATGTGAAACATGGTTTTGTGCATTTAAGAAATATATGTTAATTTTGTTTTGTGTAGTGCTGCCAAACATATAAAGCTGCTGCTGCTGCTGCTACAAGAAATTTCATCCATAGACAATGTATGGCTCCCCTCCCCCCAGCCTTTTTTTTTTTTCGGCAATCATATTATATATTGCAATATATTTAATATGAATAAAAAAATACTTATACTGCACATAAAAACTGCTGTTTTGTTTTTTGTTTTTAAGTTTTTTGCGATAGAACATGGAACCTAAACCATAAAAAAATGGCGCCCGGTAAAAATAGCGCCTGCAATTTGGCAACATACGCTAAAATTAAACAAGAACGAAAACTCATGCGTTTCGCATAGATTACTAATGCTTTCCAGTTATGCGTTCTCGTTGCATTGTTTAACGTTCAATGTACTTTTTCCCTACCTGATCACACAATGGACAGATAGATAGAATAAATAAATTTATGATCACTCTTCAGCATTGTTGAAAAGTGTTAACAACACTTAATACAAACAGAAGTATATATAGTTCCAGCAATTTCCAATTTTAACCCGTAATGTATCTGAATATTTGAGTGTAGGCCTGTAAATCTGAGCGCTAAACATACCATTCTATATAAAACATTTTTTCCCCTATGTGAATAATAAATGCCAATTTCACTTCACTATGATTTGTGTGGTACGAACTTATTTAAATATGATTTATAAAAATGCTTCTCATAGAACGCAATGCATTGGGATTCTTTTGAGAATCCCTGTGCACAAGCTAATGGGGATATTTGTATTATTTTAAATGGGGAACACGCCACAGTAAACTTGAATAACATATCATTTTGTTGAAATTCTGAAAATATTGACCGGTGCTAGAGCTTGCACAGACGGGCAAAACGACAGACAGACTAATTAAAATCATAATCATTCTTAAACATCGTTAAAAGGCTTCATAAAAACGAAAATGCAATTATAGCCCTTAATGTATCTAAATATTTTTGCGTGTCCCTATAAATCTTAATGCTAATCATACTACATTTTATGGAAAACATTTTTTTATGCGTGTGAATTATAAATGTCACTTATGCAGCATAAAGTTATTTAAATATTTGACACAAAAATGCTCTTCATAGAACACATTCCATTGGCATTCTTTTGGGTTTCTTGTACACATACATGTTGTGCTATTTATACCATTTTAAAATAACATGTCATTGAAAACTTTTAAAAAATATCATTTTGAAGAAATTCTGAAAACATTTACGGATACTAGAGACGAACAGAATGATAAACTATTTCAAATTTTAATCACTCTAAAACATACACTTAGCCCAGCGTTCCTTCCACTGTTAAAAAGTGTTAAAAACACTTTATCCAACTAAAAATACAAATCAAGCAATTTCCAGTCATAGACATTAATGTACTAGAATATTTTAGTATTGCCTATAATCTTAATGCTAATCATACTACATTATGCAGAACACATTTTTTATATATATAAATAATAATTATCAATTTTATTCTGATTTGCACAAAATAACTATATTAAAATATTATTATAGGAATACCTCTCAGAGAATGCAGTGCTTTGAAATTATTTTGGGTGTCCTGTTACATAAACTAATAGTGGTATTTTGTATAAAAAGACGACTTGGCGCGAGATTATTAAAACTGAGGAAGTCTTGAACCTCTTGAACGCCAAAGGGAAAAAATTGGAAAGCAGACAGCTGTTTCGGTAGCATATAGCGTACCGTCTTCAGCGTATAGATAAAGAGAGAAGTGCTCGTATATAGTCGGCAGCAAAGGTATCGGAGCACTAGCAATAATCCCTGTCTAAAAAAAGTACACTTAATACTACTTTGTTAAATAAATCCTTGTCGAGTCATTTTCTTAGTCAGTCTAAGAACATGATTCGACAAGGATGTATTTAACAAAACAGTTTTAAGTGTACTTTTTCGACATCGGGATTATTGGCTAGTGTTCGGATGCTTTTGCTGCCGACTGTATATCGGAGACGAATCGAATTCTGATTATCCAACGGAATCAGGGCCAGATTATGGCACGGGGCACTGGCCCAGGGCCTCCAAATTTAGGGGCCTCATTTCCAAAAATTGAGAAGCAATAGTATAAATTTTTTCATTATACAGTCGGCTGCAAAATTATTCGAGCACTAGCCAATAATTCCAATATTTAAAAAGTACACTTAAGACTGTTTTGCTAAGTAAATCCTTGTCGAATCATGTTCTTAGACTGATTAAGAACATGACTCGACAAGGATTTATTTAACAAAGCTGTATTAAGTGTACTTTTTTTTGGCAAGGATTATTGCTAGTGCTCGAATAATTTCGCAGCCGACTGTATGCCTATTAAAAACAAAATTGATTAATTTTTTTTTTCTATATTTTATTAAAGAGCTTAAAAAATTGTTAAATTTTGTGAATAATTTCCTAAACATTGGATGATCAATATGCTTCAGTTTTCATTTGTCTTGAACATAAAACTAATGATTTTGATATAGTTTGCTAAAAAAAAAAATAAGGAAATAGAAGGTATAATTGAAGGAAAATTTTTAAAAATGCACTAATTTTATTTATTTCTGTTTTTGAGAATGGGGTACTTTTGGAGAGCTCTTTAGAGCAGGGTAAGGGGCCTCCAAATAGCATCAGTGCCCCGGGTCTTCAAATAGCATAGTCGGGACCTGAACAGAATTACATGGAATGTTGGGGTCTGACCAATAGGAATTTTGGAAACAGAAGTTGTGAAAAATTCAGAAGAAATTAAAAGAATGTGGACTGAATGCAAAATTTCTAACAATCAGACACATGCGGCACAGCGAAATCACAATTGACAATATTTTTAAAGTTTTTATAGAAGTAAAAAGCTTCAATGAAATCGAGTTTTTGAGTGGATTTAGGTCTGCAAATTGTTTTAATTGAATCAAATTTAAAATTACGGTTTTTCTCCTAGCAGTGCTTAGAAATAACCGATTTATTAGTTTCCGGCTTACGAATGTAATTAATATGTTGATCAATACATAACAAATGACCAATGTATGTTAAACCATATATAGACACGAAATACTATGGATGCCACAAGAATTATACAAGGTCTGTTCAAAAAGTATCCGACCTTTGACCAGAAAAATATCTTAGTTCCTTTGCGGGATTGGGATCCTAATCCCCTTCAAAGTAGGTCCCTTGCGCCTCCACACACTTAGTCCAGCATTGGTGTCTAACTCCGTCGTCGCATTCTGCATTATCGTATCTCTACTCTGAAAACGGGGTCCTTTCAATGACATTTTCAATTTCGGGAACAACCAGAAGTCACAAGGAGCCATGACTGGGGAGTAGGGAGATTGGCGAACGACTGGAATTCCATGCTTCACCAAAAATATTTGAATCAGGTGTGATGAATGTGATGGCACATTGTTATGATGATACTGCCAGTTTTACGCAATCCATGGGTCTAGTCTTTGGCGCTGAACTGCATCACGGAGTCAGCAAAGAATTTCTAGATAGTAGTCTTTTGTCACCGTTTGGCGAAAAACTGACAGATGCATCATGACAATGCGCCATCGCATTCATCCCGTTTTCAGAGTAGAGATGAGATATAGCAGAACGCGACGGCGGTGTTGAACACCATTATAAAACAAGCCTTTCAAAAGTGTTTTTCGGCAATGAAAGGAACGCTGGGTTATGTATGTGTGTGGAAGCACAAGGGGCCTACTTTGAAGGGGATTAGGATCCCATTCCTGCAGAGTAGATAAGATATTTTTTGTGGTCATCAGTCGGATACTTTTTGAACAGACCTTGTATATATCAGTAGGATTTTTTAACGAGAAAAGGTGATTTTATTGGAAGGCGAAAAAATCATATTGTTTAAGGTCTTTAGCTATGACATGACTGGATTTTAAAAAATGGAGTAGAACAATGCAGATATTAAGAGACTGATTTAGTTGACGAAGTACGAGGGAATTGTATTTTTTGGTAGCTTTATCTAAAATGGAAAGGTTATAACCTCTGTCAATTGTTATGGCTTTCAGATATTTGATTTCAGAGCATCAGAGCTTAATAAAACAGAATCGGAACACGATTAACGAAAGCTGCCATTTCTTGAATAGGTGAATGACATGAACGTATGGGAAGGTAGAAAGACTGCAAAAATTTTTTACGATAGACAGCGGTGAGAAATCTTTTTTCAGTGCAAGAGACAAGAGTATCAAGGAATAGAAGTGATCCATTATTTTTTATTTCATTTGTGAATTTGATATTAATGTCTACAGAGTTTATAGTTTGTCTATAGAGTTATTGTCTATAATAGAGGTATATTTGTACTGTATAGAATAATTAGTTTTTTCTCAGTTATAGATATGTATAATTCTTGGGGAATCTATAGTATTTTCTGTCAATGAGGTTTAATATACATATTGGTCAAACTGAACGCAGTCTTCAATTCCGTCTAAAAGAGCATAATAGTTGCGTCCATAAGCAGGAAACCAATAAATCGGTTATTTCTGAGGAAAACTGGGAGAAAAAGCATAATTTAAAATTTGATTCAACTAAAATACAGTCAGCTGCAAAATTATTCGAGCGCTAACAATAATTCCTATATAAAAAAAAGTACACTTAATACTGTTTTGTTAAATAAATCCTTGTCGAATCATTCTAAGAACATGATTCTAGAAGAATTTGTTTAACAAAACAGTGTTAAGTGTACTTTTTTTGTATAGGAATTATTGCTAGCGTTGGAATATTTTGGCTGCCGATTGCAATATGCAGGCCTAAGTCCACTTAAGAACTCGATTTCTTTGAAGCTTTTTACATCTATACAAATCTTTAAAATATTGCCAGTTGTGATTCCGCTGTACCTCATCTGTCTGATTGTTGGAAATTTCACATTTAGTTCACATTTTCTTAATTTCTTCTACATTTTTCACAACTTGTGTTTCCCAAATTCCTATTGGTCAATCCTCCCCATTTCACGTGATTCTATTGGTTGATCAGAATTCGATTGCTTTCCTGTCTATATGAGAACTTCTCTCTAATTTCTTCAGCTAAATGTTACCGAAACAATTGTCTGCTTTCCAATTTTTCCTTTTGGCGTTCAAGACGTTGAAGATTTCCTTGGTTTTAACAATAGAAGTATTTACCTCATTTTCATTAGGGAATGTCTTCTTGTTAACTGTAATAGTGTACATCAATTTCAAGAAATTCCATCCATAAGTAATTATGGTAGTCAGAGGACGGATAGGAAAACTGACAGACGAAGTCATAAACACTTTTTATTTATGTTGAAAAATGGTTAAAAGAAAGTTGGGCTATACCAAAGATCGACAAATTAACTACTAAATAGAAAACGAGGAAATGAAGGCTGAAAATGAGTGACTTTAATATCGCAAAAGAACTGCACAATGGTAATTGGCGACAATCTGGGATTCATCCCCTTTGCGTTATTTCTGAACAGAACATGCAATCATAATTTTGATTCTAATAAGGAAAGCGCAGCTGACGTCACGCTCAGGGCGAAACACTCTACTCAAGTTAAGACCACGGAGTAATATTAATAGGAGTTGAAGGTCCAATGGGAGAAAGCTACGAAACTGTGATCTAAATTTTTGGTAAATATTGAGGGCGCCACTTGTCATTCCTCCCTACCTCGGCGCGGATATACTGTTGTTTTCAATAGAATTTTGCTGGAGTACATTTAAAATTTTTTATTTTAAGCAATTTAATTTCTTTGTAAGTTCTTAAAACTGCATAATTCAGATGTTTCAAATAAATGCTTCGTTCCTAGTTGTAAAACAGGCTATGATAGTGATAAGAAAAACAAAAAAAAAAAGCCCTAGGAGAAAAATAAAGTCCGAGTTCGTGTTTTCTGCACCTAAAGTAAGTTTATTTTTTTTTCTTTACAAAATTTCATTCATTCTCTTTCCTCCCAATTGTCTGTTTTAGTTAGCTTCGGTTCATAAGAATCGTCATTTTTTAAAAGCTTTCTTTCAAAGTAAAATTAGTATAAAATGGCTCTTAAAAAAACATGTTGGTTAGAATACTCTATTTAATGAAATTTGCTTTCAATCGAAATTTTTTCAGCTTGATATTATTTTTAAAAAAATAATTAAAATGAGACATTTCCCCATTGAATAACATTGCGGAAGCTGGAGAGAAGGAAGGATTGCACGCTGGCGCCCTCTGTAAACATTATAAAACAACATCACAAAATTTCAGCGTTACCTTCTTCTCCTATTAAATATTACTCCGTGGTTAAGACTATTATATAACAGGCTGAATCATTCGCCGCCATTTGTACGTCATGTCCGTCATTGCTAAACTTAAGATTACTATATAATAGTCTTATATAGTCTCATATAATAATCTTATATGGTAGTTCGTCACTGTCAAACCTAAGACCATTATATAATAGTCTTATATAATCTCATATAATAGTCATATACAATAGTCTTAGTTTTAGCAATGACTGACAAATGGCGGCGAATGATTCATCCTGTTTTATAGTAGTCTTAACTCAGGTAAGGCTAGAACTCCTACATTGATAGGCTGACGCATCCGCCATTTTCTAGCCCACAAGACCGGATGACGATTTATTATTGTTGGTTTTTCGGCAATAGATTGCACGCAAAACTCCAGAATAGAGCACCGCCTGTTTATATTTTCTTCTAATCCAGAAAGAAGGAAAAAGTGGATTATAAATTGCAGATGAAGCTCGCGGATACCCTGAGCAACTTTGTAGCGAAAGATTTTTCTTATTTTATTTAATTTTCAAAGTTGTTTGACAAATTTAATATGAATGTACTGTTTTTTTAAGTTATTGTTTTTAAATTCTTTTAAAATTACATTTATTTTAACGTGAAGGGTTACAGTTTTGAGAATGTTGGCGATGTTCTTAAAATTGCCAACTTGTTTGTTTCGTGATAAGAAGTTCAAGCTCACTTGATCTGTATAGAAGCTGAAAGGCGATAACAACGCTAATCAGGTAACCTAGCTTTTTCTACCGCCAACACTTTCCCAGACGGGCTAGAAAATGGCGGACACTGCGCCAGCTCTTATCATATAGTCTTAGGTAAGACTACTATATAATAGTAGTCTTATACTCAGGGCAAAACACTGGTATTTCTACCAATAGAGTTGGCCTTTTGCCACTCGTGAGTGGAAAAGATTGATTAAAAGAGCGTTTGTTTGTAAACATGCCCTTTCCTTATATTCTTTAACCACATTTCTTGCGACTATGGAAGTCTCTGCGCAAGTGCGGATTGAACGAGTCCAATGTTAAAATAGGGGTGACTGAGAGAAAACAAGCGATAAGGGAACACCGAATAACTGGATGTTTGCCAAATAACAATCTCTCGTCCAATTTTGCATTCCCTCCAAAAATTTGGACTCGTTCTCACTAAGGCTGTTATTTACCAATAACTTCAACTCCCGGTTGAACACAAAAATTTTAAAAGCGCATAAAGACGGCGTACAAGTTTTTACGCGTTGTTTCTGCCATCTAGCGGTATAGATATATTCAGATTTTTTACGTGAAAATAACCAATCAAAGATTATATGAAATTCTTGACGCTAGATGGCAGAAATAGCGTGCCAAATTTTGCTGGAAAGCTGTACCCTGCCTTTAGACGATTTTCAAGTTTTTGCGTTGAACCGGGAGTCGAAGTTAATGGTGAATACGGCCATAAGGCTCCTATATATACGAGCTGGCGCATCAGGCATTTTGTTGCCTTAGGGTTGCCACATGTACCCAGCGCGTTTCTCTGATAAACACACGACAAACATTTTTTTTTTATCGTCTTACGTTACTTTAGAGTAACTTGTTTTATTATATTTCATAATTTTAAAAAGTAAACTATGATATGGAAGTTTGTTTAGCGATAAACTGCTATAAACATTCAAGAAGTGAATATAAAGTGTTCACAGAAGACCTTCTATTCTATTACTGTGTATTTGAGTTTTGGCGACATTTTGTAAAAGAAACAGAAACCGCCCTAACAACACAACTTACCCCAGTACATCCATAGGATATCCTCAGAATGAAATGACATCCTGAGAATGTACTGGGGAAAAAATGTGTTTTTAGGAATATTATTGTTGCTTATTGCTCTTATCTTGACCGGATTAGCTTCAAATCAAGATTTATTAAAATCATTAGGGAAGCGATAAGGACGCCAAGCGGGAATGCCGTCCTCTTCGGAGACAAAAAAATGGCGGTGATGCGCCTACCTATTATTTTATTTAGGGGCTCTAGTTCTCACTGCTAGTCGTAGGAAACGTAGTCGCACTATATTTAATTTAATCGAAGGAGAGAAATTTAAACGAGTTGAATAGATTTTACGTCGCACTATATTTACGTATGGGCCAATTGGCGACGTTCTGGGAATCATTGTTAAAGAGTCATATAGTCGGAAGCAAATTTATTGAACACTAGCCTACTTAAATTCTACAAAAATTCTTAGCTTACTAATTCCTACTTAAAAGATGGCATCTAATGCTGTTTTGTTAAGTACAATCGGCAGCAAAAGTATCCGAGCACTAGCCTATAATTCCGATGTCAAAAAAGTACACTTAATACTGTTTTGTTAAATAAATCCTTGTCGAGTCATGTTCTTAGTCAGTCTAAGAACATGATTCGACAAGGATTTATTTAACAAAACATTAATAAGATTACTTTTTTTACATAGGAATTTTTACTAGTTCTCGGATGCTTTTGCTGCCGACTGTACGAACGACGTTTTGTCACATTTTTGACGGTTTTTGCGCCTTCTTTGGGTGATAATCGCTTTCTTGGCAACTGGTTCTTTGAATTTTGCATTTTTTTCAATGGTTTGTTTTCTTACCACCAAAACTCCAATAAGAAAAGGCAAACAGAACAGCTTTCAATCAAAAACAAGGATTAGATTACCTGCTTTCCATTTCAGCTATAGTGTAAGTAATTGTTTATGTTTCATTTACACCCAATCGAAATATAAAACAGTCATAACAAAGGTGGAGGAAACTTGCCTTGTTGGAGTTGATTTTTCGAATGAATTGGTAGTATGGTGGGGATGTGATGGTTAAAAGCAAAAAGGTTACTAGTCCGGAGTCTACTCTGATATCTCGTTGATGGTACTAATCATCAATGAACCAATCACTTCATAGGAAACTAAAAAAAGGAAGGTTTAAGTTGAATGGTTTTAACGTTACATTACAATTACACAGTTGTTTGTCTGTGATCCAACCTTGGAGATGATTCGTATACTAAGGTGACCAGACCAGCCGTCCTCATTTTTTGAGGACAGTCCTCAGTTTTCAAATTATGTCTTCTGGTACTCAAAGAAAGTAACATATTCTCATTTGTTCTCAAATGTGAACTCCTGTCCACATTTATTCTTATTTTGTGGATTTTTTCCTTCATTTTATTTATTTTTTTTGAAATTTAACACCAGTGATTCCACTGTCCTTATTGTAATTCTTAACACTTTCTATGCACTTCTTCACAATGTAACAAATCATAATCCACCAGTTCACGAATTTGAATCCCATACAGGGTTTATGGATGAAATGCGGCAAACTCCTAACATCTAGGCTGACGAGCGTGACCTGGATTCTAACACAGCAACACCCGTCTACCAACTTTGAGAAATTAACCATTTCAGCCCCTTTTGGAGTTTGATGTTGTCCTTTCAAAGTGAAAAATCCAATTTTTTCTGGTGCACAAACAATTGTAGAGGTGTCAGACAAATATGTAGACGAGCAACTAGGCTACTTGTCAGTCAATTTTTTTTCAAGTTCTACGATTCAGCTTTCGCCTGTATGGGATACCTTTTATATTTTCACCCCCTTCAGCAAGTCATTAGTCCAATTTCCGTTAAAGTTCATTCTTTGTTAAAGCTGTCAACATTCGGAATTTATTGTCGAGGAGGCGGACAAGAAGGTAGGGTGTTTCCTCAAAGCTTCCTACATCTACTATCAAGCCCCTGAAGGTATCACTGCGGACAGCCTGTGACGTCACAACCCGGGTCCCTTATCTGTTAGAAACTGATGTCCATCGGGTCCTTTTATTATGTTATTCTTCTGCTTTGAATGCATGTAGCAAACAATGTATGTCCTCATCGCACACCTCACATACATTTAAATTACATTTTTCATGAATGAATTTTTAGATTCCATCATTTAATATAATACATCAATTGAGTTAATTTTCATTTACATTTTATTACTGCAGAATATGAGGAATTTTTTTTTTTTTTTTTTAATCTGAATATCAATGTTTTCTATTATGTGAATTGTCTAAAGAAAAACTAATGGATGACGGATTAGAATTTGAAGGAATTTGTAATTGTGGTAAATCACTAACTCAGTTAATTATTGAATGTTTAAAAACAATGTGTAACATTCTTTTGAATAATTATACAGAGACAAGAAATGATTATTTTCATAGTAGATCCTCCAGAAAATTAGCAACTGTAAATAATAGAGTTTTTTTTTTAAAAAAAAGGTGTCAAACAGAGATTTTAAAAAGCGTCAATTAATTTCTTTAAAATTTTTGTAATATTTCTAAAAAAAATTAAATATTTCTTTAGAAATGATAGAAATTACGTAAAAATTCTTAAAAAATTACGAAAGTCTCTCACCAGTGGTCAAAAGGTTTTGCTCTCAAAGACATTAGGTGCCGGGTTCGATCCTAGGGGTGACACATGTCAACCTGTAATTTCGGAGTTCTCCTTGTTTTTCCCCGAAACGTTTAAATATAGGGCTAGGACCCCGTAAAATGACCCCCACGAATGACACTTTCCCCAAGTGAAAAAAAAAAAAAAAAAAAAAAAAAAAAAACAACTTTGTTTTAATTATCACAGATCGTTGCTCAATCATTCGTTTTAAAGGTATTGACGAGTTCTTTTAAAAGATATCCACATTGAAAATTTACACACCCACCCACGCAAGGTTGACTGTTATCCTGATTGGATGTTACTGTTATGAATAATTCTTTCTTAATTTTACAATAATTCATTAAAAATTATTCTCACTTATACGAAACTTTGTCCTATACGGGCACATTAAAAATTATGAAAAGCGGAATGGCAACACCACTCGTTAAAAGGTTTTAATTTTCAACTTTTTGTTTCATTTTTATTTATTTTTCTCTTTCTTCTGAACTCAATAGAAAAATGTCTTGGATTTGTAAAGATTCTCTATTTCTGGTTTTCGATGGATTTACACGTTTTGAAAGGGACAAACACGATCTGATCAGTTTTAGAAAATGTCAATATGTGTGTGTGTGTGACAAAATATTGTGGTATCTGTATCTCAGGAACTAATGAACAGAAAAATTTCATAAAAGTTTAAGTTGTTTCTTGATTTATAAATGTCCTTCAACTTTTGCTGAAAATCGCCAACAGGTGGAGATACCATAACGTTTTATGATAATTATTAATATGACAGTATAGGAGAAAATTTTGTATAAATGAGCACAATTACGATTATTTTTAACGAATCATCGTGAAATAAAAAGAAATACTTATAGGTTGGGTTGGGTTGTGAGGACTGCACTAGGGTCCTAGGCCGTGGGGTTTTTTCTAAGAGTTCCTATCCCGCATTTACACAATTTTGGAGAAAGCCACGGAAAATTCCGAACGGCTAGGCCGACGAGTGCGACCTGGGATTGAACCAGGCACTTCACGTCTACCAGCTTTGAGCGCAGAACCGCTCGGTCGCTGGTGGGCCGAAATACTACAGGAAAAAATTGTATAAATAGGAGCATCTTTGCATCCTTGGAGGAAAATCCTCCCGAATGTTGTAAACTTTCAATATAAATATTTTTTTAAAGAAATAATAAATACCTTTAAAAATAATAGTTGAACCATGTATCTTCGATAATTTCAAACGAAGTTATCGATTTTTTTTTTTTTTTCCCCATTAAAAAAAAAAAAAAAAAAAAAAACACTTCTTACAATCTCGAATGTAGAGCATAAAATTATTTTTTTTCGATTTTTAGTATTGTACTTCTCTGATATGAAAGTTGTCTCTATTCATTGTGGAAATTAATTTTGATAAGTAATTTGTATTGCGTGAATTTGTTTAAGAATTATAAATTTATCTGAAACAGATTTTTTAAATATATTTTTAATATTTTTCGGCCCATGCAATTTTAAATTGAATGATACAAAATTTCTTATATATTAATCTGAAATATTTTTTAAACATCTTATATTTATGACTTCAAATTGTTTACTTTAAATGTTTGCAAAACAATTATAATAACTCAAATGATGTATTTATGCTTTATGAAGTAATCTTCGAAAGCCATCAATAAAAATTTCTTAAAATATGTATGTAAAACATTTTCAATTATTGTGCTTTGCAAATAGGGGATAATTTTAAATATAAATTTTTAGTGTTCTTAAAATATAAATTTAACATTCATATTTCGATCTTCATATGTTAAAAATTGGAAATTTAAAAATACTGAATATATGTATACATGTTAAAAATTCATTATTCTTTTGGCAAACATTATTTCAAATTTATTTGGTATTAACTATAAACTGAATGATTTTAATTTTGCCCAATAGACTAATTTGAGATAATAATTCAAACATCTTGTATTTATTATAACTCGGTTTTTTTTTTTTTTTTTTTTTTTTTTCAAAATTTACAAATCAGCATTTATTAGAAAGTTATTGTATCTACATTACAAACTTTCAAATTTATGTATAAAAATGATGAAAAATGTGCATACTTAACATTTTCAAATATGTTGCATAGCCAAAAATAGAGGATTTAAAAAATTCTCCCCCTGCTTTATTACTTCAGGCGCAATATTAAAACTTTTACTGCGAATACTAATATTACTGTATTAATTAATTACAATATTCAATGAAAAAGTATTTAAAAATCGTTCTAGAATAAGAAAGCAAATTAATAGCTAATATATCATAATTTTTGACAGATACTGCATTTATGAAAAAAGCATTTATTAAAAAAAAAAAAAAAAAAAAAAAAAAAGAAAGAAAGACTGTTTATTTCAATATTATAAATGCTTTGTAAAAATTAAATAAGCAAAGCAAAATTAATTATTTAAATAAAAATACAAAAAAATATATATAATGAATAAATGCCTTATCTTAATGAACTGAAAATTTATATACATATTACAGCAAAACCTCTCTAAGTTGGACACCTACGGTTCCAGGAAAACGCGTCCAACTTATAGGGGTGCTTACATTTTTCGATTTAATTAAACTGCATCTATGCATGCCTTTTAACATTTAATCACATCTAAATATAACATAATTAAGTATACTCATAACTTATATAGAAAAAAATGAATAATTTGCTAATTTCTAATCTAAATTTAAACTGGTATATTGTGGCCATAATAACACTTTCTTTTATAATTTTTTATATAACAGCGTCATCCACCAGTTAATATGCACGAAAATTTAATCAATATAACTTCTCACAATAAAAATTTTGCATATGCATTTTGCTGCAATTTTATTCAATAGACGCTGTGATAGTCATATGGAAAATCGGAGAATGTGATTAAAAGTAGTACCACTTTGTCTACTGATATACACCCAAATTAAGATAACATTCATTTTAATAATATTAATAGCTTATGAAGTTTGGTGAATTTATTCGCTCTAGAAACTGTGATATAGTTTTCCTATGAAAGGGGAAAACTGCAGCCTAGCAGCGACACCTGTCGATTGATATGCACCCAAATTGAATCAGCATTTTTTTTCGCTATAGATAGATTTCTCACATATTATGTTTAGTGCAATTATACACTCAAGTAAAACTTTGTAGAAAAAATAAAAGGAACAAACGTAGAGGAACTCTAACTACCGAAATGTATTGTCTAATGCTCATTTTAAAACAGTCTAAGTCAAAACATACTTGTAGGCTCTCTACTGGATATTTCCGGGAGAAAAGAACAAAAACAATTCATGCAAATCAATAAAAAGAAAGACTATTTCATTAAGCGCTAAAATTCAGTAATTTGTGAATTTTTCAGTTGAACAAAATAAATATTTTTTATAAGATGAATATACATAGGTGAATATAACGTGACAAGAAACATTGCTTTTTGGATATATACAGTTATTTCTACAAGGGATAAGTAAAATTTCTAAAAACGGTGAGAAAATGCAAGTTTCATATATTTTTTTCCAGTCTCATTGGGTAAAAGTGTTCAACTTAGGATAATATTTGTATGTCCAACTTCCAAGTTAGAGGGATGTCCTTATAGAGGTTGGACATAATGTTAATCCTATGGCTACATTCCGTTCCGATAAAAAGTGTCCAACTTAGAGTGGTGTCCAACTTGACCGGTTTCACTGTACAAATAATCGTCACAGAAACTGTATAGATTTTGGGGGATATATTATAGATTTTTTTACAAACACTGAACAAAAAAAAAATTATTATTACGGCTTACGGGCTCAAATTATTTAAAATGTGCTAGCATCTAAATGCTTTATCTGATTGCACTGAAAATTTATATACATTTTAAAAGACACTGTCGCAGAAGCTGTATTGATTTTGGTGAATCTAATACTTATATATTTTTACAGGGACACAACGAAATATTCTTTATTATTATGATCTATGGGCTATAATCATTTGAAGGGCTATAGCGTAAAATAAAACAACATACTATATGAACAAACAAACAAACAAAAAAAAAACTTATAATTTTCTTTTTGTTTATTTAACGATTTTTTTTACTATATTTATTTAACCATTAATTACTTGATGTTTGGAATGTTAAATGGACAATGGAGTCATTCTAGATATATTAGATAAAGCGTAAAGAAACAGAATGAAAAATAACTTTTAAAAAATGGTTAAATATTATAACTAGGTATATATATATGTATTTATGCGGGTATAACTTTTAAATGGGATCCCGAAGAACAGGGCATCGGTAAAAAGGGCATCCGGAAGAAAGGGCACCGGAGAAAAAAGCACTTTTTCAAATCGCAAAATTATAAATATCAAATAATGAATTTAAAGAATAACTTTCAAATTACATTTTTGAAATTCGGTCCCCAAGGAAGGGGGGGGGGGGGCGAAACGTGATTTCGCATGCGTTAAACGTGATTTCACATAATCCTATATATCTCAAACAAACAACAACAACAAAAAAAAAAAAAAAAAAACAGATATACGTGAAATTTTTGCTCTAAAATATAGCTAATGCAAATATCTAAAAACCAATTTCTGGAATTTTAGAAATTCAGCCCCCAGGTGGGGCAGCAGGGGGGGGGGGGGGGCTAGGGGCAAAAACAATGGATACATTCCGTTCCGAGAAAATTTGTCCAACTTATAGGGGTGTCCAAATTGACAGGTTTCACTGTATTTACATTTTTTAAGTTCTGAAAAATTGTTCTCCTTTTCAGTTGTTTACTTTTATGCAAAATAAAATGTTTATATATTGCGATCTATGGATACAAACTCTTTAAAATTCGCTTTAACAATGTCAAATTATTTAAAACACGAAGAAAAAGAAATATTTTTTCATATTGCAAACGTACCACTTATAGTTATTTAAAAGAGATGCAAAAAAGATTTTGGATACATTAAGTTCCTGAAATCAACATATTATTTGGAGAAAAATAAACACCGTATGGTAGTTATTATTAGTTACGGTAGTAATATTTAGGTATTTCTATGCTTTTTTGTCTATTTGCTAATATCGTTCTGTTATTAAGAGAAAAGTGATAAGTAAAAGAACCGCTAAACAACATGGTCGTGATTAGACAATTTTTATTAAATTTTTCCCTATGCAACTGGTGATTACAAAATATAATTATTTCTTGTACTTTCCCAATACTTCTTTGTTATTAAATATTTAATACTCAAAAGAAGTAATAAATACTGCATTTTTTTGTAATCGACAAGGCAATCAGAAAACGAAAAACTAGTGTGTTGTGGCCACCACAAGACTTTCTACTATATTTTCCTATACAAAATTACTAAGTGCAAATGAGTTATTACAATATTATTTATTAAAGTTATCAAACATGAGGAATGCAACTGATATTCATCTTAGAGAAAACTAACACTAAATATAAAAAGAAAGACTGTTTTATTGTCTATAAATAAAATCTTAAAAAATGTGTTCTTATAATGGTTGTCTCACATATCAAGTATTTTATTTACAAGTACAAGTTTTGTACAGTTTTTTGCCATAGAAGTTGAGATATAGCCATTTCGTTATCGGGTAAATTTTCAGTATAGCAGCACCACCTATTGGCCGATAAGCATCCAAGTTGAATCAGCGTAATGTATCATAATGACCTTCTGACATATCAAGTTTGTTTGATTATACGCAATAGAATCTGAGGTGTAATCTTGGTTTAAATTGCGGTAAACGCTGTGTAGCAGCGCCACCTGTTGAGCAGTTTACACCAAAAGTTGACAGGCACTAACTTTTAAGGTGCATTCACACATAAATTTATAAGCAATTCTACGTAGTAGTTCCTGAAATATAGCCTTTCCTTAAATGTCAGAAATTGCTGTATAGCAGCGCCACCTACTGGCTGATAAGCATTCAAGTTGAATCAGCATATCTCATAATAGTCTTCTCATATATAAAGTTTTGTTTGATTATACGTAATACAACCTGAGATATAGCTTCCCTTTAGTTTGCAGAAATCATTGTATAGCGACTGGCACCAGAAGTTCATATCACTTATTTTCGTCAAGGTTAATCTACATTTAAATTTGTTTACAATTTTGAGCAGTAGTTCCAGAGATACAGTTGCCACAAAATTTTTGTCACACACACAGACAGACAGGCGGACAGACAGACATTTATTAAAAATGGTCATATCGTGTTCTAGACCTCTCAAAAAATTTTACGAATCCAATACTTTCTTCTGTTGATTATAGAAGAAAGTAATAAATTCATGTGTATTTCATTAAGATTTTTAAAAAATTACCTGTAGTCTATAAATAATATTTATCAATAAAGAAATAAAGAAAAATTAATTTTTATTACATTTATGTTATTAACATTAATGTTAAAATTAAATTCAATATTAAATATTAACAAATATAAGCATTCACAACAGCATTTAAAATTTTAATGCTTTGCTTCACAATTTTTCACGAAACCATTAGCAGTAATAGTTATTTTTTATTAAATATATATATATATATATATATATTATAAATTGGTGATTGCCATGCAAATTTAATGTAATATAAGCAAACAATTTATAATGGTATAATAATTTAAGTAAAAAACATAAAAACAGTTTTTATTTAACACATTTTTTATTTTTATTCATTCTCAAAAAGCATAAATAATGCTTTTAGGTAGAGGACATATGTTTATGTACAGATGTTACTCAGTATGATTACGAAACATTTTTTTTTTTTTTTTTTTTTTTCTTATGGAAATATATGCAATTGGCACATAATAACTATTCTAGACAACTGTTTTACAAAAATGTCATTATAAAGATATTTCTGTATCAATGGAAATTTTTACATACAATTCAAATACATTATAATTAAATTTTCAATGTATGAAACTTTACAACTTACAGTTTTAACTCGTACTAAATTAGGTTTTTTAAAAGAAAATCGAGATAAAGGAAAACAATATGTCACAGCCGTAAAAGATTTTCTTTCATATTTTCCTACACAAATTCACGCAGTATAAATTATTCATTAAAATTATTTTCAATGACGGTTGTAGACGATTTCTGTCTGGGAGATGTAGCACACTAAATGTCGAAAAAAGTTCATTTTCAGATCTATAGACAACAACTAAAGATTTTTTTTTTATTTATTTATTTAATTGGAAATATGTTTAATTAGTACACAATAATCATTCTACACTATTGCTTTACAAAAATGTCATTATCAAGAGATTTATATAAAAAAGGAAATTTTACCATACAACTCAAATCCATAATAATTAAATTTTCAATGCATAAAACTATAGAATGAACATTTTAAACTCTCAATAAATAATGTTTTTAATAGAAATTCAAGAAAAATGAAAGATATATGTCACAGCTATAAAAAAAATTTCTGTCATATTTTGCAATACAAATTCACGCAGTACACAAACAAATTATTTATTGAAATTATTTTCTATGATGAATGTAGATGATTTTCCTCTCAGAGAAGCGCCACAGTAAATGCCGCAAAAAGACCATTTTCGGTTCTATAGACAACAACTAAAGATATATATTATATATATACATACATTTATAAAAATAATATTCAATTAGTGCATAATAATTATTCTAAACAGCGGTTTTACAATGTTATTATTAAGAGATTTATGTAACAAAGGAAATTTTTACATACAACTCAAATTCATTATAATTAAAATTTCAATGCATAAAACTTTACAACGTACAGTTTTAACTCTCTTTCAATCAGCTTTTTAAAAATAAAATCGCAAAAAATAAAAACTACTAAATCACGTCCTTTATAAAATTTTCTTTCATATTTTTCTACACAAGTTCACAAAGTATAAATATTTTATTGAAATTATTTTCAATGACGACTGTAGATGATTTTCGTGTCAGAGATGTTTCAAACTAAATGTCGAAAAATGCCAATTTCCGGCTCTATAGACAACATCTAAATATATATATTTTTAAAACTGAAATGTATTAATTAGTGCACAATAATTATCCTGGGCAACTGTTTCGCAAAAATGTTATTATAAAGTGATTTATGTAACGAAGGAAATTTTTACATAAAACTCAAATTCATTATAATTAAGTTTTTAATTCATAAAACTTTAGAGCGTACAGTTTTAACTCTCAATAAATAATGCTTTTTAAAATAAAATCAAAAAAAAAGGAAAGGAAAGCAATATGTCAGAAGTATAAAAAAAATTCTGTCATATTTTCCAATACAAATTCACACGGTACACAAACAAATTATTTAATGAAATTATTTTCAATGATGAATGTATAGGTGATTTTCCTCTCAGAGAAGCACCACAGTAAATGCCGAAAAAAGACAATTTTCGGTTAATAGACAACAACTACTAAATACGCATACATTTATATAATAATAATAATAATAATAAATATTCAATTAGTGCATAATAATTATTCTACGCAACGGTTTTACAATGTTATTATTGAGATTTATGTAACAAAGGAAATTTTTACATACAACTCAAATTCATTATAATTAAACTTTCAATACATAAAACTTTATAACGTACAATTTTAACTCTCAATTTTTTCAAGAAAATTGATAAAAAGAAAAGCAATATGTCACAGATATAAAAAAAAAGTCTTTTTTTTTTCCTACAAATTATTTATTGAAATTATTTTTAATCAAATGTAGACATTTTCGTCTCAGAGAAATATAACACTAAATGTCGAAAAATGTCAATTTTCGGCTCTACAGACAACATCTAAAGATTTTATTTTATTTTATTGTATTTTTTTTAGGGGTGGGAATCGATTAAGAGTGTTAACTGGGTTAATCATAGTTCATTAATCGATTAATCGGTTGATTAATCGGATTTTTAATCGGTTTTCCTTTTCTTTATATATAATTTTATTTCAATGATGAATAAAACTCTCATACTGTGTACAGTCGGTAACAAAATTATCCGAATACTAGCAAAAATTCCTATTTAAAAAAAGAAGAGTTAATACAGTGTTTTGTTAAATAAATCCTTATCGAATCATGTTCTTATTCAGTCAAAGAACATGATTCGACAAGGATTTATTTAGCAAGTTAGTTCTTCTTTATCACTTCGGATTAGAACACAGAATGCTATTTTCTGTTTCTACTTCGATAATTACTATCAGCAATTCTAAACAGACAATAAACGCTTGAAGATATTGTGAAACTTTTTTGACATTTTCCCCATCAGAGGGATAGTGGAAATCTCAATCCCTTTTTTTCTTTTTTATCTTTAGCATTTCCATTTTTTGAAAGCTTCTTGTTTCTGAGAAAACTATTGCCGTTGCCAACACTTTCTATAGAATCCTACAGACAGGTGGTGTTGCTCCAACAGGCACATAAAGCGACATTTTGTTTAATAACGTGTCCTCCCCTTTTCTCTATCAACAAAAGTGCAACATCTTCTTTTGTGAGGATTTGTTTTTATTTATTTATTTATTTAATTTTTTATTGCTTTCTGATTATTTGATGGATGTTTCTTAGAATGTTCATTAGGAAAATATATGAAAATAATTACAAGATAAAAAGATATTTTTATATACCATGTTTTTAAATTTTCTGTTCAGTCATATAAACGCTACCGAAGGCAGCGGGAACCCAGGGCAATTGGATAAATTTTTAAAAAAATTCATTGCTCTCGTGTTTTGAGCTATTATAAAAGTTTCAAATGTCTAGCTAGTCGGGAAGTTAGTGAAAAATCGATTGCAAGCTTTGTACTGGTAACGCTGCCGAAGGCAGCAGGAACCCGAAACATTTGGTTAAAAATAATTTAAAAATGCATTTTCACCGTATTCTGAACTATTCTGAAAGTTTCAAATGTCTAGCTACAGGAAGTTAGCTAAATAAATTTTCTGTTGAATCATATAAACGCTGCTGAAGGTAGTAGGGACCTGAAACAGTTGACTAAAAGTATAAAAAAAATGTATTGTCACTGTATTCTGAGCTATCCAGAAAGTTTCAAATGTCTAGCTAGTCGAGAAGTTACGGAAAAATCGATTGCAATCTTTGTACTGATAACGCTGCCGAAGGCAGCAGGAACCCGAAACATTTGGCTAAAGGTATTAAAAAAATGCATTTTAACCGTATTCTGAACTATTCTGAAAGTTTCAAATGTCTAACTAGTCGGGAAGTTTGTTAAATAAATTTTCGTTCAATTCATATAAATGCTGCCGAAGGCAGTAGGGACCTGAAACAGTTGACTAAAAGTATAAAAAAAATGTATTGTCACTGTATTCTGAGCTATCCTGAAAGTTTCAAATGTCTAGGTAGTGAAAAATCGATTACAAGCTTTGTACTGGTAACGCTGCCGAAGGCAACAGGAACGCGGAGTAGTTGGTTAAAAATATTTTAAAAATACATTTTCACCGTGTTCTGAACTATTCTGAAAGTTTCCAATGTCTAGCTAGTCAAGAAGTTAGTTAAATAAAATTTCTGTTGAATCATATAAACGCTGCCGAAATCAGTGGGGACCTGAAACAGTTGACTAAAAGTATTAAAAAATATATTGTCACTGTATTCTGAGCTATCCAGAAAGTTTCAAATGTCTAGCTAGTCGGAAAGTTAGGGAAAAATCGATTGCAATCTTTGTACTGATAACGCTGCCGAAGGCAGCGGGAACCCGAAACAGTTGGCTAAAGGTATTAAAAATATGCATTTTAACCTCATTCTGAACTATTCTGAAAGTTTCAAATGTCTAGCTAGTCGGGAAGTTAGTTAAATAAATCTTCTACCGAATCATATAAACGCTACCGAAGGCAGCGGAACCTGAAGCAGTTAACTAAACTTATTAGAAAAATGTATTGTCACCGTGTTGTGAGCTGTCCTGAAAATTTCAAATATCTAGCTAGTCGGGAAGTTAGTTAAAAATCGATTGCAAGATTTGTCTCTGACAAACACACAAACAAACAAGAATCAAAGTTAATAAAAACATGGTAAAATATTTTGTAGACAGAACAGCATTTTTTTTAAATTCGTAATTTGAAAATTTTAATCGGATTTTGAAAATTTTAATCGAATTAATCGATCCGATTAACCCGATTAAAAAAATTGATCGGGACTAAGCATTGATCGATTAACCGAACCGATTAATCGATTAATCGGCACAGCCCTAATTTTTTTATGGAATTATACTCAATTAGTACATAATAGTTGTTCTCGACAGCTGCTTTACAAAAATGTTATTATAAAGAGATTTATATTACGAAGGAAATTTTTATGTACAACTCACATTAATTTAAATTAAATTTTCAATGCAAAAAACTTTAGAACGTACAGTTTTAACTTTCAATAAATTAGATTTTTTTTATAAAGAATATCGAGAAAAAGGGAGGCAATATACCACAACTATAAAAAGATTTACGTCTTCTTTCCCTCTATAAATTCACACAGTACATATGCAAATTACTTATTGAAATTATTTTCTATGACGATTGTAGACGATGTTTTTCGCAGTGATGTATCCCACTAAATGTCGAAAAAAGCTCATTTTCAGCTCTATAGACAACAACTAAAGATTTTTTTTTATGGAAATATATTCAATTACTACAAAGTAAGAAGGCACTTTACAATACATTTCGGTTGTCAGGGTTCCTCTTCATTTGTCCCTTCATTTGACCCAGGTCGCGCTCGTCGGCCTAGCCGTTCGGAGTTTTCCGTAGTTTCCTCCGAAACTTGCATATATACGGGCTAGGATCCCTTAGAAAGACCCCCCTCTCGAATGGATGGCACTCTCCCTCAAGCCTTGGACCTACAGCAGCTCTTTTACTTCCATTACCCAACTACCTTCCATTACCCAACTATTCCATTACCCAACTTCCATTACCCAACTACCGACCGAATAAAATACTTCCATTACCTACGGTCCGTAGGTAATGGAAGTATTGTATTCGGTCCAAAACTTAGATATCGAGATTTCACCTGATTTACGTGTTTGAAAGTCTCATGGGTCGAAAAGAGTGGTTTTTGGCAAATGGTCAGTGTGTATGCGTGTGTGTAATCTTCCGGTTATTATATCTCGGAAACTAATAAAGATAGAACTACAAAACTTTAGAATTGAAATAGGTCTGGTGTAAAAAGGAATTTTCCAGATTTTGCTGAAAAATGGAAAAACAGAAGTGGGGCATCGGAAATCAGAAGTGAAGCCGTAAGCCGTATCTCAAAAACGGCTTTAACGATTCTCTTCAAAGTTGCTGTATAAACACTCTATTAGACGTCCTTTTCAATGATATAGTTGGTTAGTTCAGGAAAATTGATAGGTGTCCTTTATAAATAGCTGAATTCCATGTCTTGCACCTACATTTATATAGAATTTAATTCGGTTATTAAAAATATAATTCTGTTTTTAAAAAATAATTTATTAAAATTATTATTTAAAAAATTTATCTTTTATGATGATGCAGACGATTTCCATATTAGAGAAGTAGTATAACACCAAATGTCCAAAAAAAGTCCATTTTATTCTCAAAATTAAAAAAAAAAAATCGATAACTTTGTTTTAAATTTTCGCAGATCGATGGTTCAGCCATTCGTTTTAAATGTATTGGCGAGCTCTTTTGAAAGATATGCATCATGAAAATTTACTCTCCTCGAGGGGGGACTCCCCCCTTCCCCAGGTGGGAGGCGAGGCTCCTACATACCCCAAAAAATTTTTTCCTGTTAACTATCTCTATTACAAAAAATATATATTCGTTTCATTTGGTTTAGTGCAGTCTATAGACTTTAAACTCTACTTACCTGCAATTTCCCCCATAGACGTAATGTATTAGAATTCTCTTGATTGTCCCTGTACACGAACCATTTGCTTGATCTTAACGAAAAGCTTACTGTAGCATCTATATATGATACACATTTAGAATACCAAGTTTGGAATGTCTGCTACTATTTGTTCTTGAGATATGCTGATAACAGACAGACACCCACACAGACACACAGACATACACACAGACCATTTGCTAAAAACATGATTTTCGTATTCAGGTGTAAATGTAACAAAATCTCGCGTTCGAAAATTTGACCCAAAAACAATACTTTCTCTACCTTATGGGTAAGAGTATAACATACAGTATGACATACCTAGCTAATTAAATTGATTTTTTTTTTTTTTTTTTTTAATTTTTGGTTATCTTCAACTGAAAATTTCGTTATTAAAGAAAAGAAAGAAAGAAAAAAAGAAAAGAAAAGAAGAGACCTTAATAATTGCCAAATCTGAATTTGCAGCAAAAACCTTTTTTTTTTTTTCTTTTTAAAGAGGGGGGGGGGGGGGAGGTGAACTTCAGATATTAAGAACTTTGTATATAAATATCATAAAAATCAAAAGATTGGAAGAATTATTTTGTGTTAAAATCATCAGAAAATTAAATAAAGAAAACGAAAGAAAGAAAAGGAAAAGTAGGCACGAATGTAGCGTGAAAGCGATAAGTTCGAAACAATATTTTGTGTTCTTTGGATTTTTATGTTGTTTCTATACAAAGATCTCTGCATCGACCAAATTTAAATGCTTTAGCTAAGTTCTTTTTCTTTTTTATTTTAATTAATTAATTTATTTATTTATTTTTAATGTCCCCATGCAATTGTTTAGTAAGAAGAAATACAGTCGAATTTCCCTAATGAGCAATATTTTAAATATTTTTATGCACTTAGTATTAGCTCACTTTAAAAATATTGAGAACATAATATGGATTTTTTTAATAATCAGTTAAAACTGTGTCCTGGACAGTTGAAACTTGTTGCAATGCGCAAAAGAATGCTGAAGATAAAATTATTATTTCCCCTTCAATTCCGCCAGAAGAATTTAAATTTATAAAGATTAGGTAAATATATATAGGATAAAAATTTATTAATTAATGGGGAGTAGGGGATCTTTAGATTTATTTTAAAAATCTATTTAAAAATTACTAAAAAAAAAAAAAAAAAAAAAAAAAAAAAAAGTAGTATATTTGTGATATTGAAAAAAGAAATTATCTAATAAATACATATGAATTGTATATGTTCAGAAAAACAAACTGATAGTTCTTATTCCCTATTGCTTCTGTCCCTTTTCTACTGACGTGGGTAAGCATTCAAGTGCATTTTCACACTTTCGACTGATAAGAATGAAAAAAACTAATGACCTGTCATCCTTAATGCGCTTTCTACCTCCCACCAGTGATAAATTACAGCAGGACAGGAAGGGGGAAAATCCAGTTTTTGCAGCTAAAAATTGCATTTCTCCCCAAAATTATTAATAAGTTTTTAAAATTTAAATATTATGAAAATTAATAATAATAAGTTACATCATTTAAAAAGGTTTAGCATGAATTATATTATTGATAAAACAACTTGTTAATTATTTGAGGGCGATAAAGGAAATCAAGAAAAATTTCGACTTTTACAGCTTAAAAACAAATTTAAAAAATTTAAAAAATCAATTTTTGAAATATGGGGGAACTCTTAACGGCCATGAATTTTCAGAATGCGAAAACAGAATTTGAAAATATGCATTACGAAATGAGTAATAATGGGGATTATTTTACAATAGATTAATACGGGATTTGGATGACCTTGAAGCTCACTGACAGAGAGCCTTAAGCATTGACTGTATCAGTTTGTACAGGTTGTTTCAAACTCAGAAACACGAAATTATATTTTAATCTCATATAATATTCCGATACTGAAAACAGAGTTAAAGTGAAAATATTGGAAGTTGAAAATCTCCAAAATAAAATTTTCACAGTAATCAGTGGTTGTTTAATTCTATAGTAATTAATAACATTTACAATAGACTGCATTTGTATTAAAAGATTTTTTTTTTTTCCCCGGAAGATTTTAATCTTATCAAAACTATACTTTAAATGGTCAGATGAAAAAATCTGATGTGGATAACACATGACTTCCAGGCCCGTGCTGGCCAGGGGGGACAGGGGGACTTGTCCCCCTGCGCCCTCTGTCTGAGACTTTCTTTGCGCCCTCAGTAAATTAAAAAAAATTGTCATAAAATTGATTCATTCTGCACAAAAAATCAATGCGTTTTAAAAAATATAAAAAGGTCAGTTCTTATCTTTTTTTATAATAAGAGAAAAACTGTCGATTTCTATGGAATTACAATTAATATATATAAACATTTGCAAGAACAATTTCCTCAATTTTTGCCTGTATAGGCTGAAGAACACAAATTAGGAGCCTTTTTAAATTCTTATCAGGATGGGGAGAGTGGAGTGTAGTAAAAGAAAGATCGTTCTGAGAATTTTCATTCTCATGCAGGGTAGAATCAGAGGCAGTAAAAATCCCCCCGCCCCTTTCTTGTAAAAGTAACAGGTGCAAATCATTCGAATAACATTTATAAATGATCAGCCAGTCATTACGTAGGCACCCTCCTAGGATAGGAAAATGTAAAGGAAACGAATTTTGAGAAAATGCCTCTAGAAGATAAATTGCATGAAAACTGGAAGCACAGAGTGCGAGTGCAAAGCTATAATTGAGAAAAAGTCGGTGAAAGAAAGGTATTTTATTCTAATAATTTTATCGAGGTGGTACAAAAGCAGTATTAAGGCGTCTTAAAATCACTCATTCTAATGTTACATTCTAATATGGGAGTACATAGGTCGAAGAAAAAAATTGGTGTATTTTATTCCAATAAATTCTTTGAGAGGGGTGCGAAAGCAGAGTAAAGGCCGCCCATGCTCATAATTTAACTACCTTTCTTTTCTTTTAATTATTTTGATTATTTATATATTCACCTTCTTATTACATTATGATAAAATTAAAAGACAGCTCCAAATTCCCTTTAAAAAATTTCTGTAAAGTATTACAGTCGGTAACAAAGTGTCCGAACACTAGCAGAAATTCCTATGTAAAAAAAGTATAAAAATAGAGTTCCTATATAAAAATAGTATAATAGAGTTCATACTGTTTTGTTAAATAAATCCTTGTCGAATCATGTTCTTAGTCAGTGTAAAAACAGGATTCGACAAGAATTTTTTTAACAAAACCGTATGAAATGTATATATATATTGTATAGGAATTTTCGCTAGTGCTCGGACACTTTTGTTACCGACAGTACATTACATATAGATATTTAACTTTAATATTATATTACAGTGAGGGACTACGCAGCACGACCAGTAAAATGATCGGTGAGAAGAAAGACTGGATTTCATTTTAATAATTACATTGAGAATGATACAAAAACAATGTTAAGAGGACACTAAAAACACACGTAATTTAAATGTAAAATATTTTATAATTTTGATTATTCATATATTAAAGATTCTTGTAGCATTATTGTAAGGGACTCAAGGACCAACAGCATCATGTGAAAGAGGAGGACACGGGGAATCTATCTTTGCAAATAAATACCTGGGTACAATATCAATTTTAAAGAGGTCGTCTGGCACACCGAAATATTTCTTATGCTTTCCTAAATATATATATATATATATAATAATAATTTTTTACTTGTACATATACATGTGAGCATGACGCAGTACAAAAAATGCATGAAGAATGATAATTTAGGCGCATTCTTTTCTAATCATTTCAATATGCCAAGCGCCATATCAGTGTCATAACACCATTAAATGTCTTTAACTATAAAAATTCTATAGTTTTGATTAATTATTTAAACAGTTATTATGAAACCAGTTGGCCCACAAGGGCTCGCTTCGGGCTGGTAAGGTAAAGGAATGACTTCTTTTTCTTTACTAATTATTTCATAGGTGTCATAGCAGTATAAAAGTTGGCTATAAAAGATCCATAATTTTTATATATTTATATAATTTTCATTCAAACTTCTATAATTTATCTTATTAATATGTTCAATCTTGTCGGAATTAGGCTTTTGTGGGGTGGATTTTATTGTGATGGGAGCTTTTATACGTGACTCAAATTTTTAACTCCCTCCTTTTTATATTTAGAGCCCATGAATTGCCGCGAGGAATAAGCTTGTAAACGGAAGGTGCATGGCTCAAAACCAGCTCGCGGTCATTGTCTCGATGTACAGAATTTTTGTGGGATTTTCTCCAGAAGATACACTACATTTTTAAACGCTTTCCAACAGTGTTGAAAATTGCTTATGTCTTCAGTATATTTCTTGTCAATCTGCCTGTCCCCGCTCTTTTTTCTGTAAATATTTATGGAATGCTTGAAACTGGTATATATTCTCAGGTTCACAATGACATGTCCATTATTGAAAATGGTATTAATAAATAACACTGTTTGTGGACAAGGGCTCACAAAAGTATTGCAAAACATTGCTTTCTATAAGAGGCATTTTTAAAGCCCGTTTTTATACCTTTACACTGCACAAAGCATAACGTAGTTAACATGCATTATAATATACATATAAAAAAGCAAGTTTTGTATCAGAATTCGTTAGTGATTAGTGTTAATTTTCGTTTTACAGGGCCACTCAAAATACCCAGATGCATTGTAAAATATAAGTGGATATGGCTCGAAGGGTATTTAAATTGTTTTATATTGCAGGGATGAAACACTGGCACAGAATTCATACCCCTAATAATAAAACAAAATTTTCTACTTTTTAAATTTTCTACTTATAATACCTATTTCTTAAACAAAAACCGGCATGAGTTCTGCACCAGTGTTCAACACTTCATATGGTTTTTAAGAACACTTTCTAACAAACTTAAATGTTTGTCTGTCTGTCTGCGATCTAACTTGTGGTAAAATTAAAGACATGACTAACATTTCTGGTAAAATTAAAGGCATGAATTCTTTTATTATAATTTTTAAAAAGAAAATTAGAAATTATTTTAATAATTACATTTTTATTGTTAATTGATTATATAAAAGTATGATACTATTTAAAATACATGATATGACTGATCAATCCATAACTTAAAAAAATCAAGAAATATTAAGAAACACAATTAATAAAGTTTATACAAAGTCCTTAAGAAATTTAAAATGTTTTTCTGCCAAATTTAATCCCCCCTCTCCCTCCAAGTTAATTGTATTGAAGTGTTGTTGCTTCGTTTTTTACTGATTTCTCTGAGAAGTAGTTTCTCAAAACACATTTTAAGTATGCAATTGCCCAAATTTCTCGCTGTTTATGTTAATTTACAATTCATAAAAAATTAGATTTAAATATTTTTTTTTTTATGATTAAAAATTAGTCATTCAGTGAGTTTCATTCAAAGTATTATTATTATTAATATTTTATGTGTAAGCTGAAATAAAAACTGATGAATTAATATATATATATATATATCCAAAAAATAAACTTTTTTCTTTAATGCCATATCATTAATAAATGAAAGTGCCTTCGTTCTATAGATTTAAGATAGAGAAAAGTGAAATTTGACTGATGAATAATCACGATATATTTTATTAATTTAAAGTAAATAAATTCATTATTCTAATTTTAACTTACAAATTAAATTAAAATATTTTGCTTGATTATTTTTCATTTAAAAATTTATTGTTAGAAATCAATGTACACAAAATAACATAAAAATAACTTCGGGAAAAATTTACCTAAAAAATAATATAAATTAAAACTAGTATGTTGTGGCCACCACGAGACTTTCTTCTATATTTTCCTATACAAATTCACTCGGTAACAATAATTTAAAAAAAAAAAAAAAAAAAGTGGGACTTTGACAAAATTTTGGGTAAAATGTGAAATTTTTTTAAAGTTTGTCAAGACACGGAAACCGTGGGACTTTGAAAAAATTAGGGGAAAAAAGCAAAAAATAGTTTAAGTTTGTCAGAACACGGAAACCGTGGGAGTTTGATAAAATTAAGGGGAGAGAAAAAAAAAAAACATTTTTTCTAAGTTTATTTTCGTAAAAAGTAAAAAAAATCGATAACTTTGTTTCAAATTATCACAGATTTATAGTTCAACCATTCATTTTAAAGGTACTGATGACACCTTTCGAAAGATACCCATCTTGAAAATTTTTGCCCTATATCACCCTGTTAAAAATTTAGAAAAAGCGGGCAACGCAACCTGTAAGACGATTTTTACCAGAAGTTGATAGGCACTAATTTATGTCAAGGTGCAACTACATACCAATTTGTATGAAATTCTGTGCAGTAGTTCCAGAGATACAAATGCCACAAAATTTTGTCACACACACACACACACACACAGACAGACATTTTCTAAAAATGGTAAAATCGTGTTCTACAACTCTCAAAACGTGTAAATCCATCAAAAACCCGAAATCGAAAAATTTTACGAATCCAATACTTTCTTCTATTGATTCTATTTTCTTTCCCATAAGAATAATATTGGCTTGGGATGTCGGCAAAGACAGGTAGTGCAGGGCCTTAATCCTATAAAAGTTATAATGTGTTAAATTAAAAATAATAATAAATTGAAAGAAAAAAAATTGTAATGTAAAATAAATATAGCAGTCGTTTTTCAAAGTCCTAACAATATAAATATCTGACGTCACACTGAAAGCACCTGCATGCATAAGTATGCCTCAGCATAGAAGGCGCCCTTGTGACACCCCTGTCCACCGCCCTCTAAGATACCCAGCACGGGCCTGATGACTTCCTTTTACAACCATAGTATTCTTTGACCACATTTCATGAAACCATGGAAGCATCTGCGCATGTGCTAACTCAACGAGTTCAATGCTAAAATAGGGGTGACAGTCATCTAACTCAGAGAAAATGAGCAATAACAGAGCGCGGAATTTCTGGATGTTTTCCAAATTTCAAGCTGGCATCCCTTCAACATTTTGGACTTACTGCTAGTTTTAGGATATGTGGCCGCACTGTAAGATGCATATTGTTATCAAAACATTCACATTTTTGTGCGAGGTAACCGATTCGTAAATAAGCAGGCAGGTTCCACTCCAAAAACATTCCTAAAAAAAAAAAAAAAAAAAAAAAAAAAGAAAAAAAAAACCTGCTATTCCAACCATGAAAGTCACGATAATAAGGTTATATATACCGCCGAGAGAAATAAAGTAGTTTTTTCAGGAATAGTATACTCCACGGCTTATTACAGAATCTCTCATTGGCAAATGCGCAGCTTAGAATTCAATGAAAATCATTCGAGTGTAGATGGCCCAGTTTTGTTCTCTTTGGTAAATCTCTTTGGAAACGATAAATTTTACCGAATCAATTAAATCAGTTAAAATCGAGAAAGGGTTTCTGGCTATCCCGAAACAATTATTTCCCGCAAATTTGATCACTAATCTCCCCAAGCTGCCAAATTAGTAACCGGCGTAGAATTTTTGTCTTGGCATCGAATTTGGCGATTCGGCGTTCAGTTTGGTGAATTAGCGACTAAATTTGGCGAATATCTGTAGTTTAGGGTTGTCAAAATTTGGAAGCTAGATAAATAATAATAATTCAATAAGAAGAGAGTTCTAGAATTTTCTTGAAAGATTCATTGATTTATAGCGCAGAACTAAATTTTCCGAAAATTCCATAAATGACTCATAAGACTATAAAAAAAGGAAGAGTGATTGTTGATGATTATAGACTAGAACTTCTTTATATCTTTATGAGATACTTTCCATAAGGTATTACAGTAAAAGCGAAAACAATATTGACTTAGCGTCAAATTAAGCATTCAAATGTGGCGAAAAGTGATAATACGGGATATCGGGATTCACAAAATTTGGAAACTTCTTCAATAGGAGTGTAGTTTTGAAATTATGTAATGATGTATTGGTTTATCGCACAGAACGACAGAAATACCTTGAAATTTCCAAAAACCACTGACATTACTCATGAATTCAAATCCCATGGACCCTCCGTGGCCGAGTGGTTATGTCACCACACTGCTAATCGCCTTCGAGCGTGGGAGAGGGGGTCGATTCCCGCGCTGGCCCTGGGTGTTTTTTCATTTCTTCGCATTGTAATTCTGTCATGTGGCGTCTGTAATTATCTGACGAAGATTTACAAGAGGACTACGAGTCAAGCATACAAATCTGATGTATATGCTACCAAATTCCATCTAGACTTCTAAATATTCGGTTGTTCCTAATTTAGCGTAGTTTATGCTCTGTAGTAAATTTAATAATGTTTATTGATTTTTGTAGTAAAAAATGACCATTTCATTGAATTATTCACGAACATTAACTAATTTTTGTAGCACGAAAAGAGATTTATTGAAGTGTTTGCTATATATTAATTAAATAAAATGCATAAGTGGACTAGAACCTGCCTGTTTCTTTAAGAATTACTTTCTACACCCTAGAATGTCAACAACGTTTCTATTAATATCGTTACAAGCAATATTTATTCGCTGAATATTCAATAAATGAACGGCATTCGTCGACTAGAACCTGCATATGTCTTTAAGAATTCCTTTCTGCACACAAAAATATCAACAACTTTCATAACAATATCATTATAAGCTCTATCTAAGTGCTGAATATTCATTAAAATGCATTCATCGACTAGAACCTGCTTGTGTCTTTAAGAATTTTTTTTTTCTACGCGCTAACATGTCGACAACTTTTATTTTTAATCAATTTCATTGCAAGCTCTATCTACGGACTGAATATTGATTAAATGAAGTGCATTCAATGACTAGAACCTGCTTTTGTCTCACAGAATTAATTTCTACACGCTAAAATGTCGACAACTTTCATAACAATATCATTACGGGCTCTATCAGTGTTAAATTCTTTTGAAATCTCTATGATGGTAGTTCATATATTGCCAAAACTTTTGTATTTTTGGTCATTAGGAATATAATTTTCCTAAATATCTCCAAAACGAAAAGTCACATAAAATCCAAAAAGGAAGATGCACAGCTAGATTTTATAACAAACCAATATATCAATTTGCATCGTTCTACTCCCAACCGTTTTTCAGTTATGCAAGATACACATTCACACGCATACGTACGTACATACAGAGGTCACGAAAAATCGTGTAAAGTCGTTGATATCTCCGAAATGGAAGCTGGTGTAAAACTAGACATGATATTCACACGTATAAATTTACAACATTCTGCGATCTTTCATTTTTGAGGTATGCGAAACACAAAATCCATTTCGCAAATCAAGATTATAATATGTACTTCCTTATATTTTGTATAAGGAAATAAATGCACTCTATAACAAAACTAGTATGTTGTGGCCACCACAAGACTTTTCTTCTATATTTTCCTATATACATATTCAATCAGTAACAATATTAAAAAAAAAAAAAAATTACGATTTTTTTCTAATTTTTTTGTTGTTAAAAGTAATACATATTCAACCAGTAACAATATTTAAAAAAAAAAAAAAAAAAAAAAATTTTTTGTTAAAAGTAAAAAAATCGATAACTTTGTTTCAAATTGTCACAGATTTATAGTTCAACCATTCGTTTTAAAGGTATTGACGAGATCTTTCGAAAGATACCCATCTTGAAAATTTACCCCTTCCCCGGGGGGGGGGGGGTACTTCCCCCCCCAGGGGGGGAACCGGTGCCCCCACATGCACAAAATTTTTTTCGTAGTTAACTACTACTATTATCAATAATTCATATTAGTTTTACAATCACAAGACATTTATACGAAATTTTGTCCTATATTGCCATGTTAAAAATTTAGAAAAAATGCGATCACAGCGCCACCTGTTGAGATATTGATCCCTAAATGTAATCAGGACCAGTTTATGTAGGGGACCAACTAAATACCAAATTTGGTTAAGTTTCGTTAAAAAAAAAAAATACGATTTTTTTTTTTTGTTAAAAGTAAAAAAAAATCGATAACTTTGTTTCAAATTGTCACAGATTTATAGTTCAACCATTCGTTTTAAAGGTATTGACGAGATCTTTCGAAAGATACCCATCTTGAAAATTTACCCCCCCCCCGGGGGGGTACTTCCCCCCCAGGGGGGGAACCGGTGCCCCCACATGCACAAAATTTTTTTCGTAGTTAACTACTACTATTATCAATAATTCATATTAATTTTACAATCACAAGTTTAAAATAACGCTCATTATGTACATTTATCCGAAATTTTGTCCTATGCTGCCATGTTAAAAGTTTACATAAAATGCGATCACAGCGCCATCTGCCGGGCGATTGATCCCAAAATCTAATCAGACCCTTTCCATGTCAGGGTCCAACTATACACCAAGTTTGGTTCAATTTCATTCATCGGTTCGTGAGATACGGTGTGACATACGAAATTTTGCGATCACAGCGCCACCTGCTGGACGATTGATCCCCAAATCTAATCAGCACCATGCCCCGTCAGGTTCCAACTATATACCAAGTTTGGTTGAATTTCATTCATTAGTTCGTGAGATACGGTGAAAAATACGAAAATTTGTCCTATACTGCCATGTTAAAAATTTACATAAAATGCGATTACAGCGCCACCTGATGGGCTATTAATCCCAAAATCTAATCAGCACAATGCCCCGCCAGGGTCCAACTATATACCAAGTTTGGTTGAATTTCATTCATTGGTTCGTGAGATACGGTGAAAACACTAAACCACAGACAGACAGACAGACAGACACACAGACAGACATTTTTTAAAAACTATCAATTCGTGTTCAGGACATCCCGAAACGTGTAGATCCGTCAAAAAACGGAGGTCGAAAATTTTCGCGAATCCAATACTTTCTCTATATTACATATAGAAGAAAGTAAAAAGCGACGCACCAAGAAGAAGTGGGGACAAAAATTGGTAGATGGGGTGGAATGGGAGGTCCGAATGGGACAAAAATTGGTAGATGTGATGTACATGTGGAGAAAAACAATTGATTACAGTTTCAGAAAATTTGAATGATTTAATCAAGAGAAAGGGCCTCAAAAAGTAAACAAGTCAATAACGCGTTGGTCCACTTCTGGCTCTTATCTACGCAGTTGTGCTTCTGTGAAGTATCGTGCCAAATTCTGTCCAATTGTTGCGTTAGATTGGTGAAATCCCGAGCTGGTTGTAGGACCCCCCTGCTCCAAACGTCCTCAGTGGAAGAGAGATCCGGGGATTGAGCTCAATCCCATTTCACTGAGCCGTCTATTAAGGGTATTTGAAGTCACTGAAGTACCAGTTGCACGTAGGAACGACGATAATGATGAATTGGTGCTTGATTCCATCAAAATCTGCATGTATGTCAATTTGTGTCCAGTTTGCATTACTCCTTCTTGGTGCGTCACTTTTTTTGTTATAAAATATATATTGTATAAATGAAATATAATATAATAAAATAAATAAAAACAATATACAAATATTTTATACTAAACTGGATGTTATTGGATTATTAAATACGTTTTAGAAAAAGAAAAAAAAAAAAAAAAGACCCTCACATTGTTTATGAATTATTTATAGAGCCAATAATAAACATCTCGGTCTTCGAAAGAAAGGTAGATTTGAACAGAGATTGCTTTATGAAATTCTGACATGAGCCTTTTTTACTTCCATTACCCTACTATCGTAGGTAATGGAACGTACTACCGTAGGTAGTATTGTATTCGGTCTGAAAATTCGATATCGGGTTTTCACCTGATTTACACGTTTTAAGGTCCCCTGAGTCCAAAAATGTGGTTTTTGGCAATTGGTCAGTGTGTATGTATGTGTGTGTGTATGTATGTGGAGAATCTTCTGGCTATTATAGCTCAGAAACTAATAAAGATAGAGCTACGAAACTTTAGAATTGAAATACGTCTGGTGTACAGATGAAATTTCCAAATTTTGGTGAAAATTGGAAAACTGGAAGTGGGACATCGGAAACCGGAAGTGGGACCGTAAGTCCGTATCTCAAAAACGGCTCTAACGATTTTCTTCAAACTTGCTATATAAACACTCTATTAGATGTCCTTTCGAATGATATAGTTTGTTAGTTCAGGAAAATTGATAGGCGTCCTGTATAAATAGCTCAATTTCAGGCCTCGCAAAGGCGTTCCTTTAAAAACGGTTGTACGGATTTTTTTCGAACTCGCCATATTAACTCATTTTTAAATATCCTTTTGTATGTAATTATTGTTTTCCGGTCAATAATTGATTTTTTCTAAAAGTTGGTATCTCAAAAACGGCTCTAACCATTTTCTTTTTAGATCACTTTTATGTTTTCTGATCACATTATCTCTCAAAAATGCATATAATACGTGTAATAGTGGGTAATGGAAGTCGTGTGGCTGTTTCACACCAGATTTTTTTTTTTTTTTTTTTTCGATTATTATTTTTTCTTTTCAGAAATTAGAATTTTGAGACAAAATACTTTGTATTGTACATTAAGTTTTTAAAAATATACAACAGACTTGGAAAAATGTATATTAGATATAATGTACAAATACATTTCAAAATATTGTTAAACATACAATATACAAATGCACATCTAATATACTATAATACAAGTAAAAAAATACTGCACACCACTGCCTGATATCGATGTATGAATAGTTTTCGTAATTACATTTTGGTAGATATTTGTGTGGTGTGGATGATTAAGGCTGACTGACTTCTCGAAGGTTCTAGGCCTGGATCGATTGACCACTGTGAGTGAGGGTCTTTCAAAGCCCGTAATTTGCGAATTTCGGAAAAAAAACATGGAGAACTCCGAACAACTAGGCTTACAAATGCGATATGGCTTCGAACTAAGCACTTGCCATGTCCCCTTTGATAGTAAAATCTCTCGGCCACTGATGTTTTAGTAGAATTTAGTTCGACTATTTTAATCATGTTATTTGGGTATAAAGTGCACAAGGATGGAAATCAAATTGCACATGCAAAAATTATAGTGATAGACCCCATAAAAGTAATATCTCATGTTATAGTAACCGCTAATGACTTAAATGTGCGAAGCGCTCAAAAATCTGTATTTTGCTTTTTAACTCATGAAACCATCTAGAATAGACACATCCTTATATTAAAATTGCAATAAAATAGGAAACTAATAAAACGAACATTTTTATTCTCTCCCCCCCCCCCCCCCCCCAAGAAAATCAAGAAAATCCGATAGTGAACTTGAATATTATATATCAGTTTCAAGAAATTCCATTCAAATTTGGTTTATAGAAATACCTCTCATAGTACGCAATGCTTAGGAATACTTTCGGGTGTCCCTGTATACAAACTAGTGATGGTATTTACTTCATTTTCAATGGGGGAACATCCGATAGTAGACTTGAATAACATATTTCAATTTCATGAAGATTTGTATAAAGTAACAGTATAAAAATACGGTTTTTAGAAATACCTCTCATAGGACACAATGCTTTGGAAAACGTTCGGGTGTCCCTGTATACAAACGAGTAAAGGTGTTCACTCCATTTTTAATAGGGAACATTCGATAGTAAACTTGAATAACATATATCAGTTTCAAGAAATTCCAAGAATATTTATGGGAGTTAGAGCGCGGACAGACAGACAGACAACTGAAGTCATTAACACTTTTCAACCTTGTTGGAAAGTGTTAAAAATAGTTCGTTTACCGTTTGAGTATGAAAAATTAATGCACTTCCAGTCAGTTTCAAGCATAGTCCCACGGTATTCTATCCTGCGGAAATTAGCCCTCCTCCCATGAGAGAAACAACAAATATGCAGTTCGTTTGATCACATTTGATCAACATTTTTTTTTTGTTTAATCAATTTAATGTAAAGAGATATAAGCAAGAGATATGCTAATAACAGACACACACACACACACACACACACACACAGATACATACACAGACCAACCACAAAAACATGATTTTCTGTATGATTCGACCTCAAAATGTGTAAATAAAATAACACAGACTCGAAAATCTGATCCAAAAGCAAAGCAGTACTACTACTACTTTTTCTATCTCTACCATATAAAATATAAATGAAATGTGTAAGGAAAAATTTTTTTAAAGTAAGGTGAAGGCGAGTGAAGGTCAAGTGGTCAAGTTGTTTGACTGGGTCTTGTCTCTTATCCGATTGGAGAGTTTACTGGAATGCTGACCGATAGATATCTCCCGGGGTGGATTTGGGGTGACGAAAAGAGGATAAAGAAAAAAAAAAAAAAGTTTCTCCGTCTCGGATAATTTGTCCATTCAAAGGAAAATGTTGAAAATAAATCACTTTTAAGAATTACTATTGATTATACTTTATTAGTTATTACTTTATATATATATATATATATATATATATATAAATGAAAGCTGTTTAAAAATCATTTAATAAAATATTCTAATAAAAGAAAACAAATTTATTTATTAATTAGTTGGCATAGGTGGACTCTTATTACTCACAAACTTTGAATAAACACCATAAAATGCAATGAACTCGCAACAATTGTTTCGGGTCGAAAAAACACACGACCCTTCATCAGGCGAACAAAGTAAGCAGTTTGTGAGTAATATTTTTTACAACGCCAGTTTTGTGGTGCTTTTTTATTAAATAGGTGGACTCTGCTCAGTTCCCCATCATATTTATGTTCTCATAAATTTCTAGTGCGAGACATATTATAATCATGTTAAAAGAAATGAATTTGACCAAAGCTTGATACAGTGACAGAATGAAATTCCCGCCTAATAGGCTATCCACCGTTCACTTCGATATATTTATCTTATTCTAATCTATTAATTTATTTTATCAGGGTAAATTCCGTTGTTTAGTTTTCATGCTACAATTTCCAATGCAATAATCCTCAAAATTCATATTTATATGATAAATTTACAATTTCGCTAGGTTTTTAAAATCGTAAATTACGAATAATTTACGAAATTTTCCTATTACAATATTTGTATTCAATCATGTTCAAACAAATATCATAAAAGTTGTCTAATGTATTTATGATCCTCAAAATGGAAGTTTATGCTCAATTTTGCCTTATTCTGACATGCTAAGTAAATCGTAAATTCCAAATAACTTACGAATTTTTTAAATTTGAAAAATCATAGTCTATGATATTCATGCCAGTATCCTAAATAATATTTCGAAAGTGGTTTGACATCTTTACGATGAAAATATCCCTCAAGATTGACGTTTATGTGAAATTTTGCTCTATTCTGCCATGTTAAGAAATTCGTAAATTTCCAATAACTTACGAAATTTTTATATTGGAAAATTCAAAGTCTTAATATCCATGACAGTGTTCTAAATAATATTTAAAAATAGTCTGACATCTTTACGATGAAAATATCTCTAAAAATTGACGTTTATGTGAAATTTTGCCCTATACTGCGATGTTAAGAAATTCGTAAATTTCCAATAACTTGCGAAATTTTCAATGTAGCATATTTATAGTTACTGATGTTCATTCCGGCATCAAAACTGATATTTTAAAACTGGTGTGACATTTTTTCAGTAAAAAGTTTCCATTTAATGCACTTTTAAGTGAATTTTTGTCCTATTCTCCCATGTTAAGAAAATCATAAATTTCTCATAACTTACGAAGTTTTTTAATTCGAATGTTGCAAATGAATAGAGTTCTTGCCAGTATCGAAAGTAATATTTTAAAACTGATCTGACCCCTCTGCAATCATTTGTTCGTGAGATATCGTATACACAGACTAACAAACTAACGGACTAACACACTAACAGACTAACAGACACCCTACAGACAGACACTATACAAATTTTGTAATTTTTCGATTCCACACACCTGAAAACGTGTAAGAAAGTAAAAAAACCGAGGTCGAAAATTTTCACGATTACCTAAGTTCCCCATACCTATAGTATGATGGGGAACTATAAACATAATTTTCAATAACTAATTTAATTGAGATTGCTTAATACTATAGTTTGCACTTTTAATTATCAACTTCTAATCAATTTGGACTTTCAAATATTTCACTAGCTGAGCGGTTTTACTGTCAAAGCCGGTAGACTGAAAGTGCTGGGTTTGATCTCAGGTTGCGCTCATTGATCTAGCTGTTCGGTGTTTTCCATGGTTTTCTCAGAAACCCATGTGAATACCGGTTTGGGCCTCTTAATACCGCCCCCCTCCCCCCCCCCCACTTTCGTAAGGCATATTCCCCAGACGTAGGGCCCGCGTGTTGTTAGTCGGCCTTAACACTTACACCACGAAACTATTTTTAGTATAAAAAGATTATTTCTCTAAATAATTATTTAAAATAATAATAATAATAATTAAAAAACCAATTAGCAATTTATTGCAAAAATAATAAAGATTAAAATATATTTTTTTAATAACTAAAATAGTTGAGATTGTTTAACACTATTGCTTAGGCTTTTAAATAGAAAGCCTGTTTTAAATTGCTCTTAAATATAAAAGATTTTTTTCCCCATCATTAACAGAAAAAAGGAGATAATTAAAATTATTTTATTCAAAAAAAACAATTGAAAAAGTAATTTAATTATAAAGAATATAAATTTTAATAATTAAATTTGCCGATATTGCTTAAATACTATCGTTTGGCTTTTAATTGAAAAGCTTATTTCAAAATATTTTTATTATAAAAAGATTTTTTCTATGACCTATATTATATACATATATAAAAATTCATAGTGATATTCTGTTTTTGGAAATCACCCAATAATTTATTATATTTAAATTATAATGTTTTTAATCTGACAATATAAGACAAAATTTCGTATAAATGACATCATGAGAGTTATTTAGGGAATTTAACAAATGATTATAAACAGGACTCATGAAATGCGATAGCTTGGTCGCTAGTGGCGACCAATATATATATTATCTTTTCAACGAAAACTCAGCCTTTTTTTTTTTTTTTTTTTGAAATGGGCCTAGAATCGAATGCCGAAACCTGTGCTAAACTACAGTGTAGTATCAATTCATGTAAGAAACAAGTAGGAAAGCAGCGACTTATGGCTATCTGTGATAGTTTCGCACTCCGTCATGTTGAACGTATATATACCGATAGGGAATTTACGCCGTGTCCCACTATGCATGCTTAACAACAGTTGAATCGTTCACACCGCTCACTTTGCGACCTAGTGCTGAATTGTTGCACCACCAGACCAGTGTAATGAACTGTCGATGGCAACGGGGTATTGGTTTAGAGAAAATAATACAACCGGTTTGAGGATGTTAAATTTAAACAGGTGTTTCCTGATGTATAATCTAGTCCTATTTAATGTTTGATTTTTATACACGTAATTTTAATTTCTATATTCAAGTAAATTGCAAAACTGAAAATAAATAAATAAAGACAGTTTTTTTTTTTTACTGGTTACCAAAAATTTTTTCCTGGCGACCAGTTTTTTTCCCAATTCCTGGAGCCCTGATTATATAACACTTATGAATTATTAACATTATATAGCAGTAGTAAACTATTTGTACTAATTGTGTGCATATAGAACCTGGAATATAGTCTCCATAGAAATTGCATTGTAGTAGCGCCACCTGTTGCTCGATTTGTAACAAACCTTGATAACCACTTATTTATGTCAAGGTACAACTACATATAAATTTATATAAAATTATGTGCAGTAATTCCTACGATACAAAGGGCACAAAATTTTTATCACACACTCAGACACCCATTTCCAAACAATGGTCTAATCGTGTACTGGGCATCTTCAAACGTGTAAATCCATTGAAAACCGGAAATAAAAAATTTTTCGAATGCAATAGAAAATTTAATAGAAGAAATTTCTTCTATTAAATTTTCTATTAGTTTTATTATTCACTTAATATATTTCTTTTCATGTCAAAATAAAAAAAAAAAGTAAAAATTGTTTTTTTATTTGTTTTAGCTTCATTTTTAATTTTTACTTCCATTACCCTACTACCGTAGGTAATGGAAGTATTGTATTTGGTCTATTCGATATCGAGATTTCACATGATTTACACGTTTTAAGGTCCCCTGAGTCCAAAAAAAGTGGTTTTTGGCAATTGGTCAGTGTGTGTGTATGTGGAGAATCTTCTGGCTATTATAACTCGGAAACTAATAAAGATAGAACTACGAAACTTTAGAATTGAAACAAGTCTGGTGTACAGATGAATTTTCCATATTTTGGTGAAAATTGAAAAACAGGAAGTGGAACATCGGAAACCGGAAGTGGGACCGTAAGTCCGTATCTCAAAAACAGCTCTTTCTTCAAATTTGCTATATAAACACTCTATTAGATGTCCTTTCGAATGATATAATTGGTTAGTTCAGGAAAATTGATGGGCGTCCTGTATAAATAGCTCAATTTCAGGTCTCACAAGGGAGTTCCTTTAAAAACGGCTGTACGGATTTTTTTCAAACTTGCCATATTAACTCACTTTTAAATATGATTTTGTATGCAATTATTGTTTTCCTGTCAATAATTGAGTTTTGGTAAAAGTTGATATCTCAAAAACGGCTCTAACGATTTTCTTGAAAATTGCTGTAAAAATCCATTTCTTTCTTATGTATCACGTAGTTATTTGAGGTAAATTAACAGCTACCCTGTTTAGGTAGGTCAGAAGTTCAGGTAGATCTCGAAAATTGGTGTTTCAAAAAATAACTCTACCATTTTTTTTTTCTTATTTTTTACCTCGCTATGTGTAAGCTTCGTTTTATATGTCTTTACATGTGTATAAAGTTTATTTTACTACAAAAATGTTAGGTTTCTATTTTTTTAGGTCACTGTCACTGACTTTGTCTTCTGATCACATTATCTCCAAAAAAAATGCATATAATATGTGTAATAGTGGGTAATGGAAGTCGTGTGGTTGTTTCACACCAGATTTTTTTTTTTCTTTTTATTTCATGGCTGTTATGAGGTTTGATTTTGAAGCTAAAATTATGTCAATTTAATACCGTGCAAATTTAATTTTTGACTTAGCTTTATATTAGTTTTATTATTTATTCACTTGAAAATATATTTCTTTTCATATGAAAAAATAAACTAATTAATTAATAAAAATAAAACTAGCATGTTGTGGCCATCACGGAAACATTCTTCTATATTTTCCTATACAAATTCACGCAGTAAAAATCATTTGTTATTACTTCCGTTACCCTACATAGGTAATGGAAGAATTGTATTCTGTCCAAAAATTCGATATCGAGATTTCAATTGATTTACATGTTTTAGGTCTTCTGAGTCCAAAAAAGTGTTTTTTGGCAATTGGTCAATATGTATGTGTGCGTATGTATGTGGGAAATCTTCCGGCTATTATATCTCGGAAACTAATAAAGATAGAACTACGAAACTTTAGAATTAAATCAGGTCTGGTGAACAGATGAACTTTCCGAATTTTAGTGAAAATTGGAAAACTGGAAGTGGGATATTCGAAACCGGAAGTCGGGCTGTAAGTCCGTATCTCAAAAATGGCACTAACGATTTTCTTCAAAACTGCTGTAAAACACGCTATTAGATGTCCTTTCGAAAGATATAGTTGGTTAGTTCAGAAAAATTAATAGGCGTCCTGTATAAATAGCTTAATTTCAGGTCCTGCAAGTGCATTCCTTTCAAAACGGCTGCATGAATTTTTTTCAAACTTTCCATTTAACCCTATTTTAAATATCATTTTGCATGTAATTGTTGTTTTCTAGTCAACAATAATCATGCCAAGCGTTGGTAAAAGTCGGTATCTCAAAAACGGCTCTAACGATTACCTCGAAAATTGCTTCATAAACCCATTTTCGATATCCTTTCTCATGCTTTACTTGGTTATCACAGGAAAATTAATAGTCATCTTGATCAGATAGATCAATTTTAGATCACAGAACTTAATGTTAAAAAAAAAAAAAAAAAAAAAAAAAGTGTAAATTTTGTTTTATATGTCTTTACACGTGTATTAAATTTCTCTTACCAGAAAATTTTCAGTTGTCTATTTCATTAGTTCCATTCTATGTTTTCTGATCTCCAAAAAGTGCATATCATTCGTGCAATAGTGGGTAATGGAAGTCGGGTGGTTGTTTCACACCATATTATTATTATTATTTTGTTTTTGTTTTTTATATCCTTTATGAATGCAGACGATTTTCATCCGAGAAAGGTATTATACTAAATATCCAACGGAAGTGAATTTTTGCGGTGCAGATGACATTCTTCCCATTCTGGGATAAAATTGCAGTATATCTCAGCCCCACTTATATTCACCCAGTTTAATCAGTATAATGTCTCATAATGTAGGGATGAAACTTTTCAGAGGCTACCCTTGAATTCAGGGTTTTTGAAGATTTTACTGTGACTGAATTCCATGATAAATTATTTTGTTTTTGTCAAAATGTTTAAATGTAAATGTTTAATTTGCCTTATAATGTATTAAAAATTCTCAAAATACCATTATTTATAGACAGCCATACGGTATATAATTAATAAGTCTCCTTGATTTGCATGTAAGTAGCAGTTTTCAGAGTTTTGACATGTTAGGAAGTTTCACCCCTGATAATGGCCTTTTCATATATCTTGATCGATTATACGCAATAGAACCTGAGATATACCCTTCCCTTAAATCACAGATATCATTGTAGAGAAGCGCCACCTGTTGAGAGATTGGCACCAAAAGTTGACATAAACTAATTTATGTCTACCTGCATCTACATATAAATTTATATGCAATTCCGTGCAGTAGTTTCTGAGATATAGCCTTCGCTGAAATTGCGCATGTATAGCAGCGCTACCAGTTTTGCGATTGGCACCAAAAGTCGATAGGCACTAACTTATATCAAGGCGCATCTGCACATAAATTTATATGCAATTTCGTGTAGTAGTTCTTGAGATATAGCCTTCCCTGGAATTGAGGAAATCGCTGTCTGACAGCGACAGTTGAGTGATTAGCATAAAAAAAAAAAAAAAAAAAAAAAAAAAAAAAAAAAAAGGATGGACACAGATTTATGTCAAAGTGCATCTATAAATTTTTATATAATTCTGTGCTCTGGTTCCTGAGATACAATCGCCACAATATATTTGCCATACACACGCAGTCAGACCATTTTCTAAAAATGGTCAAACCGTATTCTGGACCTCTCAAAACGTGTAAATCCATAGAAAACCGGAAGTCGAAAATTTTTATGAGCCAATACTTTCTGCTATTGAATACAGAAGAAAGTAAAAATTTATGTATATATAAAAAACAATGTTTGTGTGTGTGTCTGTAGTGTGTCAATGTTTGTGTGTGTGTGGACAGCGTAGCGCAAAGACGGTAGCTCGGACACTCACGTGTTTCGAGGTCCTTGTGCACCTCGAAGCCCGATTTTCGAATTTTTGATTTATTTTCTTTTAATTAATTAAAATATGAAAATATTAACCTAATTTATCTTTTTTTTTTTTTTAAAAAAAAAAAAGGCATTTAAATTTTATCCATAATTTAACTGTTGCCAATAAATAAATAAAATAAAATAAAAAATTGGGAATTCATTTTTTACCGACAGGATAATAAATACGTTTACTTGAACAATAAAAAAAATACAAAATATTAAATTATGCATCTCTGAAAAGTTGACGTCATTATCATGTTGAAAATTATTAATTTTATGCACATTGATAAAGTGCTAATATACTTTATGATATTGTTACATATAGAGTTCTAACAACCACGTGACTTTATTCTTAGCAACCGTACTTTGCTGATAAGGACAATGCGAATTTTTCCATGCCTTTGGAAGCGTAGTAGTCGAATTTTTTTATGCTTTTACAAATACATTTACAACACTGTGTTACAATAAATTTGTAACACTATTCCGCAATGATAAAATGGGTCAGTGGGGTCAACTGTCCCTCAGCAAACATGCTCATGAAGTCATCTGTTAGAACTCTATTGTTCTAAAACGATTTTATTTTTTTAACTACTATTTTTTATTTTTTTATAGTCAAGTTGTTATCTTTATATATATAAAAGGCAGTGTTTGTGTGTGTGTGTGGATAGCCATTTAAATTTTATCCATAATTTAAGTGTTGCCAAATAAATAAATAAAATAAAATAAAAAATTGGGAATTCATTTTTTTTTTCGACAGGATAATAAATACGTTTACTTAAACGTGAACAATAAAAAAAAAATACAAAATATTAAATTGTGCATCTCTGAACAGTTGACGTCATTATCATTTTGAAAATTTTAAATTTTATGCACATTGATTAAGTGCTAATACACTTTATGATATTATTACATATAGTTCTAAAATGAAATTTTTTTTAACTACTATTTTTTTTATATTTTTACAGTCAAGTTGTTATTAAAAAAAAAAAAAAAAAAAACTGCCCATGACGTTACATTCGACTGCGTAGCGTTTCTTTACTACAATAAACTCTATGAACTATAAATTTATTTTATCAGTTTTATTTATAGATCCTACGGGGCGATTTTTTAAATTTTGATGTTGAAATACACCGAATGTTTTTCGCCAAGAAGTTTAATTTAGCAACAGCCCATTTTAATCTCAGTAGTGCATCAAAAATATAAATAAATTATACAATATTCTTTGACCACATTTCATGAAACCATGGAAGCATCTGCGCAAGTGCTAACTCAACGAGTCCAATGCTAAAATAGGGGTGACAGTCATCTGACTCAGAGAAGATGAGCAATAACAGAGCGCGGAATTACTGATGTTTTCCAAATTTCAAACTGTCGGTCACGCTGGCATCCCTCCAACATTTTGGACGCGTCCTTACTGCTAGTTTTAGGATATGTGGCCGCACTGTATTACAAAAAGAAAAAAGAAATAAATAAATAAACCGCAATAGTAGACACACAAATGATCTATTTTTATCTGATTGTGAGTAGATAATTTTATAGGGGGGAAAAATGCAGTTTTAAAATGGAAAATTTATTTCAGCAAGCACTATTTTAAGTATAAAAACCATTAAAAATATAAACAGAATATGAAGAATTCTTATAAATTGACGAAAATGTGTCCGTTAAAAGTGTCAGCAAAATAGGGTTCCCCTTTTTATACAAGAAATTAAGAAAAAGAAGAAGAAGAAGAAGAAGCCATCGATAATATGGCGTTAAAAATTCAAAAGCCGCCAAGGGAGAAATTTAATAAAGTTGTGTAGCACGATAATGTTTAATTTATTTATTTTTCATACACCAGTCACTACGCTAATTTATCATAGAAATAAACGAGCTGCTGTGTGTGATTGCACTTGTAAGCCGTCGGGTAGAAATATTTGATTAATTCAAATAAATAAATAAAAATACGTTTAATGGGAGAGATATATAACCATAAAAACATTACTTGTCTAAAATGAGGCAGAAAATAGTGTTCATAGTATATTGTTATAAGGGATTAATTCTTTGCCCTGCATCAATTGTACTGTTGCAATGAAAGCAGTTTTACAGGCAAAGTGGAAGCAGTTCATTCAATTTCAGTGGGGTCAGCCTTAAAGACAAAATTTGTGAGTGGGCGACCAAATTTGGTGAAAAATGGTAGTTTAGAGGGCTCCCGAATTTTCGAAGCTCTCCAACGCAGGGGAGCATAGATCTCGAGCTTTCCATGGCATTCTCGATGGAATCATCGCCAAGCGTTATATAAATAAGGGTGAGTTGATTTCTGCGAGAGAGTATGTAGTCACTGAGATTCAGAGACTTATTCTGAGTGATTGCACTTTAGGGATTTAGCTTTAAGCGACTGGACATTTTCCTTAGAGAGCGAAGATTTCTGCTCTGGAGTATTTGATGCTATTTGCTTTACTCCTGTGAAACAAGTGACTGTTTTTTAAACTGTTCCAGAACATTCATCAAATAGTGATTTTTGCTGCACGAGTAACAGCTTCAACTGTTTCCAGAATATTCGAAGAATTAACTTTACTATTGGACTGTTTTCGAGAATATTCGTTTTCAAGAGTTTTGTTGTACAGATTCGAGAAGTTCAAAAAATATTTAATATCGCCAAGGAGGTCCCATTCTAAAGCTGTGACGAAAATAGTCGGCAATCGAAATATATTTATTAAAAAATTTCAATAATTCAGTTAAAAAGAAATCACTTAAATATACTGACCAGCGAAGCGGGCAAAGCCTGCTAGTAAATATATAAAAATGAACGTGTATTTTTTTTTTTTTTTTTTTTTTTTATTGACACAGGCTTGAATTTTAATATTTAATTATTCAATAGCGATTATGAGATTTTAAATTAAATTATTGAAATTTTGATGATGATGTTTAGGTTAGGGGGTACTTCAGCTTATTTGATCGACATTCTAACATCATCTATGGAGAGAAACATGTTGTTTTATAAACTATTCATTATCTAATATATATATATATATATAAATTCTATTTCTATATTAAAAAAATTTACAACTGTTAAAATGTTTCTCGTTTTCCAAAAAGCCATGAAATGCAAAAAATGGGTCTTAGTTAATTTATCGCACTTTACAGCTTTAAAACAAAAGATTAAAAATTAACAAAACCAATATTTGAATAATCTGGTGTGTCACTCACACGATTTTCTCTTATCCTGAAATTTAATTTTATAAATAAAGGTTGGAGATTAAGGGGTAAGCTAACGAGTACTGTTAAATAAACCTATGTTAGAAAATTCAAATTAGACTTCGGAAGAGTTTTATATAATAATTAGTTCTGTGTGAGGGGGCTACTGCCCTCCTCAACATCCCGTTTCATTACTACACCTACATTTTTATACAGAAATTATTCAGACAACTGTTACACGCAGCATTCCTTGAAACTTACCAGTCTTGATCAAACTTTTCCAGCAGCAAATTTATATTAACAACTTCAAAGTACAATTTTTGGATCTCCTGAAATTGTTCGTTTTTAAATTACTCTAACAGATACAGATAAAGATCAAACGTTAAAAACTTGATTTTTGTAATCAGGAAGCCTTAAAACGTGTAAATATGCGAAAAACAAGCGATGAATATTTAGCTTAAAAACATACATTATTTACCATGTCTATGAGGAATTTAGTTCAATTCCTGAACAGCTTTCCTGGACATGGCAAAATATTATAGTAAAGCACTTCCACTAACAATTAAAATATACACACACACACACATATATATATATATATATATATAATATTGCTTGTTGGCAGTTCTGTATATCTTTTGAAGATAATGTACAGACCACATGGTGCACCTAAATATAATCTTATAGAAATAATACGCGGCACAACCTGAAGTACACTTCCATCCATTTTCAACTATAATCTAGTTCTTTTGTGTAGCCCTGTAAACCAACAGTGAATGATTTCCCTACCATATTCTACATGTGAAACATGTTTTTACGGATGTAAAAAACACATATTCGTTTCATTTGGTTTAGTGCAGTCTAGTCTATAGAAGTTAAATTCCAGTTACCTGCAATTTTCTCCATAGACGTAATGTATTTGAATTCTCTTGGGTGTTCCTGTACACGAACCGTTGGCTTCATTTCAACGAAAAGCTTAGTGTAGCATCCCTATATAATACACATTTAGAATACCAAGTTTGGGCTTTCTGCTACTATTCGTTCTTGAGATATGCTGATAACAGACAGACACACCGACACATACACACAGACCAACCGCTAAAAACATGATTTTCGGATTCAGGGAACTTCAAAACGTGTAAATATAACAAAAACTCACTTTAAAAAATTTGACCCAAAAACAATACTTTCTCTACATTATGGGTAAGAGAAAGTAAAAAGAGAAACATTTTATCGGTTGGGAAATTTCTATAAGCGAAAATAGAATTGAGAAAAAAGAAAAAATTACATTAGGTAATGAGCAATTTCTAAAACAAGTTTCTCCATAGAATAGCGTTAAACTGCCGATAAAATTAGGCGAAGTATCCTCTTAAGGCTAATTGTCTACATTAGGGATACCGGCATAGTAAAATGATGCCATGCTTGGGGATCTATTTTAAGGATGTTAGTGTTTTGGTTGTGGGAATTAAGTCCGATTGACTGCACTAGGGTCCTAGACCTGAGGGGAATGACTTCCGTGGGGTCTTTCTAAGGGGTCCTAGCCCATATTTACGCAAGTTTAGGAAAAAAACACGGAAAACTCCGAACGGTTAGACCGATGAGCTCGACCTGAGATCGAACACGGCACGTCATATCTACCAGCTTTAAGCGCAGAACCGCTCGGTTGTTGGTAAGCGTTAGTGTTCATTTTAAGGTCAATTGTCTAGACTAGGGAGCTGGTCCTAAGGGAAGACGCCATCCATGAAGGTTTTTCTAAGGGCTCTTGGCCTATTTACGCGAGTTTCGGAGAAAACCACGAAAAACTACGATTGGCTAGGTCAACGAGAGCGACCAAGAATCAATTCCGGCACTTCCCGTCTACCAGCTTTTGAGCGGAGAACTGCTTGGGGCTCGGCTACTAGATGTATATTAAAATTTCGATTTTCCCCCCTAAAGTTAATTATAGCCTATAGCATTAAGGGATAGTGTTAGATTTTGATTAATGAAAAATAATTTTAAACCTGTTTTTTAATTTCAGATATTACCCTTACATGCATATAAACTGTACGGCTTAATGTTTACAGGGGTCCCACTAGAGTAAAATATAGTATTTCTTAGAAAAAATATAAAATATTTATTAAAAACACGTAAAATTACTGATATACAGGAGGATTCAGATTTGATAGTTCAAATATGGTGAGAAAGAATGTAATAGAAAATGAAAGCTGTGTTTCAAGCAGAGTATATATATATAAACATAATTTCAAAATCGTTTTAAAATTTACCAATTAAAAGATATATGATGATACCAACATCATACATATTAAGTTGATGGCATATATATTTAATTATTCATTTGTAGTACCAGTTAATTTATAAAACCATTTTAAAAGACTTACGCTAACTTGAAATATATATATATATATATTTAAAACATATGGGTAGAATCTATAATGCATTGTATTGAAGAGGATGCCGAAGAACTCTGGGACTGAAAATAGTCAGTATCACAAAAATGGCTCTAAAATAATTCTTCAAATTTGCTACATAAATATCTTTTTAGATTTTTTTTTTTTTCGTATATATTACTTGGTTATTATTGGTTACTACTGCAAGAAAACTAATACCCACCCTATATAATAAGAAAGCACCACAGAGCTTGCCTTTTAAAGTAATAAGTACAAAACTTTGAAGAGGTTATTACATTTTATGATGTTTATTCAAAGTTTTGTACTTATTAATACCCACCCTGATTACGTAGGTCAGCTTTTAGATCCAAGAAAATTGTGTCTCAAAAAACAGCTATACCGATTTTCTTTAAATTTGCTCTATAAATTCTCTTTTATAATGCATGAATCAGTTCATTACTACAGGAAGATTGCTTGACATTTGGTTAGCTGAATTTTATTTATTATCTTCTGAGCACACTATCCCCCAAAATCTGTATAATATTTACAGAGTAACGGGTAACAAAAGTTAATTGCTACACACCAGAATTTCTTTAATTCATCGCATTTGTCTAATAACCTTTAGAAAGGGGCTCTTTTGAAATCCCATGGTGAAGTGTGACAACTGCTGTCACAGCCCCTCTCTAAAGACAGTTTCTAACTTGGCTGAAGCAAGACCTGCGCAATACGCACCTCAATCATATTATTATATTCTATTGTTTTTCTGTCTAGTTGGATTCTGGAATCAACTGCTTTTACTTCCATAACCCTACTACCGTAGGTAATGGAAGTATTGTATTTGGTCCAAAAATTCGATATCGAGTTTTCACCTGATTTACAAGTTTTAAGGTCTCCTGAGTCCAAAAAAGGAGTTTTTGTCAATTAATCAGTGTGTGTGTATGTGTGGAATGGTACAGGTCTGGTATACAGATGAATTTTACAAATTTTGGAGAAAATTGGAAAACCGTCCGTATCTCAAAAACGGCTCTAACGATTTTCTTCAAAGTTTCTATACAAACACTCTATTAGATGCCCTTTCGAATGATATAGTTGGTTAGTTAAGGAAAATTGATGGGCGTCCTCTATAAAGAGGTCAATTTTAGGCCTCGCAAGTGCGTTCCTTTAAAAATGGCTGTACGGATTATTTTTCAAACTCGCCATATTAACTTAGTTTTAAATATCCTTTTGTATGTAATTATTGTTTCCGGTTAATAACTGTATATATCAAGTTTTGGTAAAAGTTGGTATCTCAAAAATGGATCTAACGATTTTCTTGAAAATTGTTTCATTAATCCATTTTAGATACCCTTTCTCATGTATTACGGGATTATTTTAATGGTCATCCTGATTAGGTAGTTCAATTTTAAATCTTGGAAATTGGTGTTTAAAAAAATAAATCGATTTTTTTCCCCTTATTTTTTAATTCGCTATGTAAACTCTGTTTTATATGTTTTTATACGTGTATCAAGTTTCTCTTACTGGAAAATTCCAAAAAATGCATATAATAGCTTCAAAACATGTATACAATACGTGTAATAGTGGGTAATGTAAGTTGTGTGGTTGTTTTTTTAATCTTTTTAAATTTATAGAAAATTTAAAATTTCTGTAACATAGCTGAATAGAACAAAATTTAAAATATATGTGCATTATGAGAATTATTGTATGATAAATTAAATACAAAATTGACATCTGATCTATAAGATTAAGCAGCATTAAGGTAAATGTGTCTAAGCGGGTGAAGGATAGCTTTGGTGGATGGGGCATTTCATTTGCTAATTGGAAAATGACCATCAGCAGAGTTCTTGGCTCTAATCTTATCTATATAAATAAAGAGAAGTGTCTGTGTATGTGTGTCTGTCTGCGCTCTAGTGCTCACACTACTGATCACAGAGCTTCCAAATTTGGCATATAGGTACCTGGGATCCTGCAGGTGTGCACCTCATGGAGATTTTTTCGAATTTGAATTTTTTAAAGTAACGTTTTCCGATTTTAAATATTGGCTTCTTTGTTTCATTTTTCATAGATTTATACTTTTACTGTAATCGTCTACATATCTTATAAACGACTACTATGCTATTTATTTTTTATTTAATACATTCGTTTAAAGACAAAGTTTTTTCTTTTTTTAACTTATTATATTTATTGACAATAAAATGGTAATGCAGTAAAATAAATTCCGAATATTAAATTAAAAAATGTATTTATAACTGTTATGTTTATGTATAATTTTTATAGTATAACAACTTTTTATTTTTCATTTTTAATTAATTCCTTTAAAAGAGTTTTTTTTTTTTTTTTTTTTTTTTTTTTTATTAGCAGTTATCGGAAAACAATGGTAGTATATAGTAGATAGGATTAAACTGATTAAAATTTATCTGTTTCTCATGTATTTAATTCATTTGAAAAAAATATCTGCTTTATTTTATTTCGTTATATTGGTCGGAATCAAATTGTAAAATAGTGTAAATAGCGGGGACATAGTTCAAAAACTAAAATATTTAATAGATGCTGAGACACAGTCATATTTAAAATCATCGTTTGTAAATAATAGCAGATCCACCTGTCGTCAATAAATATCCATATTGAAATGCCCAGGAAAGAACTTTCTGCAGACAGTGGAAACCTGAACCCGATGCAGTGCGGGCAGAAAATAACTACCATAGGCAGCGGGTACCCAAAGTGATGTTTATAGCGGTTACAATGTATTTTTATTTTTTATTTATAATGTGATGTAAAAAAAATAAATATTTATCCAATTCTTTTGAAAATCCATTTAAATATTGTGACCAGCGAAACTGGCGTAGCCTGCTAGCATACGATATACAGTGCCTGATTTAAGGCAGGGCATTAGGGGCATGTGCCCTGGGCCCTGACACTGAGGGGGCCTCCAAGAAATTCCATCATACATTTAAAAAAATACTTAAATTGAAAAATTTTCAAATTTTGCTATAGCGATTGTTGTTTTTTACATTTTTCGTGAATGGATGAAGGTGTTACTGCACTGTTATATAAATCAGTAGTATGATCTTTCAAGGACACTATCAGTTCATTGAAAAAATTGCAATATTTTCGCTAAACGCAAATAAACTGCGTACTACTGATATTGCATTCCAAACTTTTACAGGCTAACTAAATTGGAGACACGCACCGATAAAATGAAAAGTGGAGAGAATTTTTAGACGCGTGAATAAAATATATGAGATTTTGTTTTTGTTTTTTGTAATATTAAAGTATGAGGAAAAGGGCCCATTGAACTTGAGTGCCTTGGGCCTCCAAATGAGTAAATCGGTCCCTGACGATATATTCCATAATGAGTATTTATGAGAGTAAATATATAATGGAGAATTGACAAATATTATCTATGCCAGTTAGTTTTTGGTTGTAGCAACTACTGTAGTAAGAATCTGAATATAATGCTAAATCTTCTATCTGTAAAAATTATAACTTAAAATAAAATTAATTTTTTATGTAAATTGTCTGTTTTGTAAATAAATAAATAAAAATTTTGTAAATAAATAAAAGTTTCAATTGCTTAATATTTTCCTTAATTTTATCGAAGAATATCTTATAAAATTGAAAAAAAAAAAAAAAAAAAAAAAAAAAAACCCTTTAATGTGGGCAAAATTATAGTTTTTTCATTTTTACTTTCTCTTACTCATAAGGTAGAGAAAGTATTGTTTTTGGGTCAAATTTTCGAATGCGAGATTTTGTCATATTTAGACGTTTTGAGGTCCCCTGAATTAAAGGGCAAAACTGGGAAAATTCATTAGTGGCCAGTGGCCAGTACTGTCAGTTTCATTAGTAGCCACTTTTTTTAAGTTAGTGGCCACTTTTCACATGATAAGACTATTTCTTTCAGACTGCAAAAAGCATTGTCACCATTTTGTGGTATAATTACCACAAGAAAAATATGAAAATAAGAAATACATATAATAAAATTAACACAGGGACACTGAAATTGTAATTACGCTCTTTTTAAAAATCCTAAATTGCACATCCTAAATTGAAATCTGCTTAGGGCTGTAATAATGCCAGCAAAAGTTTTTATATTTCAGATAATTTAGTAGTACTTTTTTTTTTCTTCAATTTATTTAAGTGAAATAAGCTGTTATCATTCACAGTTCACACAGTTAGCAGTTTTATTATTTTTTTCTTATTTCTAAAGACACACTTTTTTAAATGATTTTATTTCAATAGAGTTAAAATATTTCCTCTTAAAAAGTATAGATATGGAAACTTAGCTGCTTCATTAAAAATAATTTACTTAGCTGCCAAATTTGTAGCTTTAAAAATAGGGAGATTTCTACTTTAAAATGGAAAGGAAAAAGGAAGATTTCTACAAAAAAATTTGAAAAATACACATTTAAATCAAACCAAATTTTGATACACACATTTGTCAAATATCTTAAATGGGTAAAATATACACTAAATACTGTGGAGATAATAATGGAAAAAGACTGTGCTTTGCAGGACATTTGATCATTAACTGCTGGTTGAACTGGAGCGCACATGTGTGTGTGTGTGGGGAAGGGGGGGGGGGAATACATCCATATACTTTTTTATAGGTTCTAGAATCTAATCAAGAAAGTTTAAAATGAATATTTACATTTATGTTATGGATGGAGAAAGATTGTAAATCACAAGGCTTCAGTGGAGCATGTGATTGCTAATCATTGGAGGGGGGGGGGGATTACAAGAATTATGAGTAAGAGATATTAAACAATTCTACTTCTTTACAGATTCTAGAATCCAATAAAGTAAGTTTAAAATAGATATATATTTTTTTGCAGCAAATGGAAAATGGTTAGAAATTATAAAGCTTTTTATAAGCTGTGTGATCACAGATCGTTAGGGGGAGGGAAAAGGGGGGGGGGGGGTTCAAAAAATTATACGAGTGAGATATATTAAACAATTCTACTTCTTTATAGGTTGTAGAATATAATAAAGCAAGTTTAAAATGAATATTGACATTTATGCCATGGATGGAAAAAGATTGGAAATCACAAAGCTTAGATTTCCTATCGTCGCTCGATTTTTAGAATCTTTTAATGATCACAAAAAGTGGCGACTTTAGTGGCGATCGATGCATAATTTTTAATCGCCATCTTTTTTTATTTAGTCGCCACGTGGCCGGTGGCGACCGTTAATTTTGCCCTTTACCCTGAATACGAAAATCATGTTTTTAGCAAATGGTCTGTGTGTATGTCTGTGTGTGTGTGTGTCTGTTATCAGCATATCTCAAAAACAAATTATCGCAGAAAGTTCAAACTTGGTATTCTAAATGTGTATCATATAGGGATGCTACAGTAAGCTTTTCGTTAAGATCAAGAAAGTGGTTCGTGTACAGGGACAATCAAGAGAATTCTAATACATTACGTCTATGGGGGAAATTGCAGGTAAGTAGAGTTTAACGTCTATAGACTGCACTAAACCAAATGAAAGGAATATATATTTTTTGTAATAGAGATAGTTAACTGGGGAAAAAATTTTGTGTATGTAGGAGCCTCGCCTCCCCCCTGGGGGGGGGGGAAGTCCCCCCTCGAAGGGAGTAAATTTTCATGATGGGTGTCTTTCAAAAGAGCTCGCCAATACCTTTAAAACGAATGGTTGAACCATCGATATGCGATAATTTAAAACAAAGTTATCGATTTTTTTACTTTTAACGAAAAAAAAAAAAAAAAAAAAAAAAAAAACTAATAAAAAACCCCCCTCACACAGAACTAATTATCATATAAAACTCTTCAGAAGCCTAATATGAATTGTTTAACGCAGGTTTACATAACAGTACTCGTTATCTTACCTTTTAATCTGCAACCTGTATTTATAGTATTAAATTTCAGGGTAAGAGAAAGTCGTGTGGGTGACACACCAGATTATTTTTTAAATCCATTGGAACAGACCAAATGGTCCAATCAAGGGTAAGCAGAAAAAAAGGTCACCCGGAATTAATATATTTTGTTTTGTCATCGATTAATATATTTTGTTTTGTATCATATCAATTAAATAAGGGTAAAATATGAAAAAAAAAAAAATAATAATAATAAAATTAAATAAAATAAATTAAAATTACAAAAAACACATATGGTTTATTACTTTCAAATTATTATTAGGTAATAGTGAGAAAAAGTTGTTTTTTTAATAGTAAATTATTTCATTGTATAAATAAATCAATTACATTTTAAAGTTTCGTCGTATGACATTTTTAAAGAAATCTCCATTAAAAAAAAAAAAAAAAACTACTACTACTAGTAACAATAATCTAAAATATTTATCAATCTGTACGTATTTTTCATTACCAATCATACTATAGTTATAAGGATCTTAGGCAGCCATAAAAATTTCCAACATCGCTTGTTTTTACATTTCTACACGTTTTGAGGTGTGAGAAATGGAAATCTAAAGATCATAAAACTGATACAGTTTATAGTGCTGTTAGTTTATTAGTATGTGTACACGACATCGCAAAAACGATATATATTTTTTTAATTAAAAACTTCTTATACTTTAAGAAATTAAAAATTAATAAATTTTTATTATTGTTTATAAAGATAAATTTTAATTTTAAATAAAATCTTAAAAATTTTGAATTTTTATATTTGAATATATACATATACCTTTCAAAAGCATCTATTAATACATACACACACACATATAATCATAAATCATTATTTTTAACTCTCTAACTCCTAACATATATGAATGATTTAGTTCATATAAATTTGGTTTATAAATATCAGTAATTATATATATATATATATTAAGGGGACTCTCTACCTATCGTCTCCGAAAGCCGAAGCCAATGTTATTCCATGGGAAATTTTGCCCCATTATAATTCATTAACTAGAACATATTTTTAAATTCCGTTTTCACTTTCCGAAAATTCACAACTATTAAACAATTTATCGGTTTCTAAAAATTGATTTTTTTTTTTTTTTTAAGATTGCATTTTTAAGCTCAAAAATGAAAAATTTCACATTGTGAAAATTCGCATTTTACAACATCAAAATAAAATATTAAAAATAATTTTTAGAAAGCGATAAATTGTTTAATAGTTGTGAAGTTTCTGAATGTGAAAACGGAATTTAAAAATATATATTAGTTAATAAGTTATAATGGGGCGAAGTTCGCCATAGAATAACATTGGCTCTGGCTTCTGGGGACGATAAGTGGAGAGGCCTCTTAACCTAACAATAAATATAATTTAATCCTAAACTTTTCTGACTTATAATATGGTCTGCAGAGATTTTGGGAAAAGTTAAGCGACGGTAAAATTTGTTTATCCTGCTCCACCCGTCTTAAGCCGTGGTGGCCTCTGCTCCTTCTTAGTTTTGTTTGAGTTTCATTTGTTTGAACACTGCCTTTATTTCACATAGTTTTCAGTTATACTAAATATAAGTACTCGTCACATACTCACTCTAAAATAAAACATTCTTACAAGCTTTTAAAACACATTTTTATATATTTATTCTCTTTTAATAGATTTTTTCTGGTGACTTTTTTTTCGCTTGACTTTCTTTCCGAGGACTTTTTTTTTCTGCCAATCCAATCCTGTTTTATTGTCTTCATTTTCTTTTTTACAACTTCCATAACAGTTCTTATCACGAAGTAATAGTACATACTAAATATTACCCCATGGCTCTTATACATATTGCTATAAAACTTTTGTAATAACTCCACCTCTGATTTAGATTTTAGCTTAAACTATACGAAGATTACTTATGGTTTCTCATTCAGTAAGGCAGAAGATGTTTTAACAAACTGTCAAGGTGTCACATTATTTAAAAGACACATTCTATGTTCATGATAGAGACTTAATACTGCTTTAAGATTTTGAAAGTCACAAAGTTTCATATCTTCCATTTTTTTTTTTTTTTTAATTATGTGTCTTGCAATCTGAGAAATTATCCTTACCACTCGTGTTATTAATCTAAAAAATAAATATAGGATATGCACTGAAAATATAGGAGAATATAGGCCAAATTTTAAAAATATAGGGAATATAAGAGTAAGTGGCAGGAGGCCTATATTTATATAGATATTATATCTATGTTTATTATTGAAAAACAAGACACCCTTATCATAAAAATGTGAAAAGGCAAAAAGGGGTCTTGATGAAAAATTTCTGGACAAAGAGAATGGGATTAAAGCATGAAGAGCTTCCTCTATCTTCATGGATAAAAGTTGAAAGTTCTAGCAGAAAAAATGTCTGGTGTCGCCCTCTATTAATAAAAATGAACTTTAGAAGTTTTTATTTCGCTTTTAGCATTAAATTATTCTATTAAATTTATATCTTAAAGAAATCAATAAAAAGGTTTTCTATTTTTCATTATAGTTTAGGTTTAAGGTGAGAAAAAATTAAGACTCAACAGTTAGAACAAAAAGGCAAAGCATCTAATAAGTTTTGTTGATAAATAATAGAAAAAAAAAAGTTTATTTATTTATTAATTTTGGGGGGAGAAGAATTTTTTGCATAATTTTATAAACAATACAAAAAATATAAGAAATAAAAATAATTGATAAATAAAACCATCATTTCTTCACAGTTAATCTGCAAAATGATGTGTTGGCTATTATAATACTTTTGACAGATGTGCAAAAACACCATATATTGACAGTAAATGATTAGTAAATATTTGAAAAATGTCACAGTCTCAAAGTACAAATTAATTTTTAAAATATCAGAGGAGGAAAAAAAAAAAATAATAATAATAATAACTTGTTACCATTGAAATTTTCCAAGAATTCAATTTCTTTCATTCAGATTTAATGTGGATTATACATTATAGATGCTCACAGATTAGGCATATTTTACTATATAAAAATACATTTTACTTTAATCTTAATTTTTTCTTTGTATGTTAGGATAACATAGGTTACAAAGTTTTATACTACAGTTTGTCACCATTGAAAATTTTCAGGAATCTAATTTATTTGTTTTCTTTCAAATTCAGTTGGTTCAATAATATAATTATTATTAGTCCATATTATAGTAATACAGACAAAATAAGAATGAAAATAACAAAATTAAAATTGTAATGCATTCTTTTATTATTTCTTTTAAAAAATTTGTGTTTAATAACAATATATCAATATATTTAAAATAGAGAATCAATTTATTGAAGTTGACTGATAAAAAAAAAAAAATATGTACACAGAAAATTAAAACTATTACAGTTAAAGTAAAATAAAAATATTCACTCATTATAAATGAGGAAAAAATTCTAAGTACGGAGCGGGGGGATATCATACATGAAACACTTTTTGGAAAAACTTCCTAATTTAACTTTTAAAATCTACTCAATATAGAAAATAATCAAATTGTGGAAAATAATGAGGTTTCAATGTAGCATACTTTTTTTTTTTTTTTTTTTTTTTTAATGTAGCATGTAAAACCCAATTAAACAAACATTTATGATGGAATTTATGAAAAATATATTAACATCTTTCAACTAAACAAATTATTCAAATATGAATGTGTTTAACAGAAACATAGGGTCAGGTGTTGTAAAATAGATCAAAAAACAGCATATTTTACATATGCACTTAAACAGCAGAAAATGTATTGGTTCCATTTGTTAAAAAATTGCACAAAACATGCAAATGAATATTCCTTATGACATTTTAAGAGAAATACCTCTCAAAAAACAAAAGAAAAAAAAAATTGTGCTGAAAAATAAATTTTAAAATATGCTGTTTGTGACTTATTTTACCCCATGGGTTGGGGTAAAATAAGTCATCCTTTAAAACTGTTTTAAATTTTAATACAACTTACTTCATGCAAATAAAATTACACATACATATTCCTTTTTTTTTGATAAAAACTTGATTTTGTGTTCTTTCAAGGGAAAAAAAATGTCTGTATGGTCCATCATTAGTTCAGGAAAAACATTTAGAATTTACATATGATGCATCTACATCAGAAATATCTTTCTCTGGAAAATTCCAGTAGGAACTTCCATTTCCACTTTTATTTATCCCTTCAAATTTTTCAGAATATTCATGATTGGGCGAAAGAATGATGCCATGAAATATTTTCTTTGATCTTTTCCCAGGAAATTCTACTTTAACACATTTTCCAACTTTTACGAATTGATTAGTATTGATGCTGTCCAAATTTTCTTCTTAAGAAAGACTTGCTTTTTGTTTCTTTTACAATTGGTGTTTCTGTGATTTTAGCATCTCTGTTGATTTTTTCATCATACAATCAATTGAAAAATAAGTTGGTTGTTAAAATTACTCCTGATTTTTGTGTGCATTTTTCAAAGTATCTTTGGAAGACAATGTTTGATTGGGTGATAAAGTGTTTATAATAGCAGATTTTATGTACTTAAAAGGATAATATATAAATAGTATCCTGTTCCATGACTGTTCAAGTCGCACTAGAATTAATTTGTGAAATTGGAGATTGATGATCTAGATTCATCCACTCTTGCATTTTAGGTTGATGCTAAACTGCAGAGTTTCAGGAGAATGTTGTGTCCTGCCTGCCATTCGTATGAAAAAGTGGCATCTTTCTTAAATAAGCTGCAATGAAACAACTTTTTGAATTACACCTACAAACTGAATGTTTTGATTCAACTTCAATATGTATTGTCTTTTTGTTTTTCCCTCTTAACATTAAATTATTTTATATCTATGTGCATGAAATAGCTCTAGAACAATATATAGCTCAATTTTAAACTAATATATTAAAAGAATGCATATGGAGTTATTTAAAACACAAAAAATGTAATTGTAATTAGTTGCTTTATGTTTGCTAAGCCTAACATGATTCAACAATTGACCTATTTTACCCCACATGTGTTTTTTTACTCCAAAATATTAATACAGTAGAGAGTCAAAAATCCGCACAGCTCGTGACCAGAGGTTGTGCAGATTTTAGGATTTTGTGGATTTCGGGGCCCATAAAAAATGATTTTCACTTTGAAAAATAAAAACAGAATATTATTCAAACTAAACACATACTAGTGAATAACACTGAATATTAAATTACTAGGTACATAAGAACAAAAATAGAAAATAAAACAATAAATAAACATGAAAAAAAAATATTTGTCAAATTTAGATACAATCTGTTCACATATAACTAGTTTTAAACTAAATTTGAACCTGCATGATTTATTTATTTTTTTATTTATTGTAAATGGTAGGAACACAAATTTATTTTTCTACGAATTTTATTGAGTTCTTCCTAACAAATTATGCCTTCTTCAGAAAGCATTTAAAAAAATTAGTTTGTTATTATTTATTATTTACCTGATTGATATCATCATATCACAATAATCATTATTTCCTTTTGATGAATTTAAATATACTGTCAATTTCATTAGCAGCAACTTGGCTCTTGCAGTCTTTCATATTATTATTATTTTGTTTTTCTTTTTTGTAATCATAAAATGCAAACATAAAATCTGTATTCAAGATCTTTTTAAAAAATTCTGATTTGCAGTTTTGTAATTTATTAATAGTGAATTTCATTGTTTGTATCTGACAAGCTGAGTGGATTTCGAACTTCGGCGGATTTCTGGCTCTCTATTGTATATACATTTTTTTTCTCACGAAAGTTTAAGAAATTCATCTTAAAAATGTGCTTTTTGGAATATGATAATGAAAAACTGTAAAATTTGCTTTTGAATTAGTTCAAAACCAATGTTTTTCTTAGCAACACATTCAAGTTACTAATACGAAACATACAAATAATTACTGGCTGTAACTAAAACGTATCAGTTACAGTTAATTTTGTATACAAATGAAGACTAATTTAAATAATATATGAAACCAGCAAAATTGGAATTTAAAAAATATTTAAATGATTTTTTAAAGAGTTTTTTTTAAACTGACCTATTTTACCCCACCTGACCCTATGCAATTTAATATTTTAAATTTACACAGATGATTATAGGAATAAAAAAACAGCAAATGTCATGGTTTAGGTTGAGTTTAAAATTTATTTAGCAAAAAAGCTTAAATGATTTTTTTTTTAAAGCAAACAATAAGTTTATGAATGCAAGTTAGCATACTATTCTAGATTTCTCTATATCAGCGGTTCCCAACCTTTTTAGTTGTGCGGACCACAAATTTTGTAAAAAAGACTTTGAGGCCCACTAACTACTTAATATACAAGTAAAACATATAATGGCAATTAGACACCTAAATATGTATGACAAATATATAATCGTAAAATTTATGTGGTAGCTTTTGAACTGTGTTACAATTAGTTTTATTTTTGTGGTGTTGATATTATCATGTATCTATTAAACGCTAAATTTTATAACGCTACTGTATTTTTAAATATATATATATCTTGCACAAAAAACTTATGACCGTCCTTGCCCTGCAGAGTTAAGTTAAGAATGTTAAGGGAACCGAAAATATCCGCCAGAAACGCCAACCGTTTCAACCAGTTTTCATCGGTCAAACAGTCTAAGTAGGAGCTTGCAAGTTTTCCATCACAATCTCCTTCCTTAAGGAAAACCTTAAGTTCGTCGCGGAGTTCGAACAATCTTGTAAACACTTTACCTTTTGATAGCTACCGAACTTCACAGTGAAGTAGAAACTGTTTGTGTTCACTGCCCATTTCATCACACAAAACACCAAACAATCTCGAGTTTTTAGGTCTTGCTTTAAGTTCACGATTTTTACGTCATCGTCAAGAGTTTTTTTTAAACACTCGTCCATACCTTTAACTGCAAGAACCTCTCTGTGTATGCTACAATGTGTCCATTGAACCAAGGGAGCAACTGATCTAACTCTGGCGACTAAACCTGTATGAATTCCAGACATAGCACGTGCCCCATCAGTTGTCAAACCTACACACTTTGACCAATCTACTTCATTTTCTTTTATAAAACTGTCAACATATTTGAAAATCTCTTCGCCAGTTAATTTTGTCGACAAAGACTGACAAAACAACGTTTCTTCTTCAATATTGCCATTCGACCAAAAGCTAATAAATTAGCCTGGCCAGCAACGTCTGTACTCTCATCAAGTTCCAGTGAAAAATATTCACTTTGTTTCAAAAAAGTAATGACAGCTTCTTTTACATTTTCCGACATTTCATCAATTCTTCTTTTCACGGTTGTATTTGATAATGGAATTTTATTTATTTATTTATTTATTGTACATTTTTCATCAAACAAAGCATCATTTAAAATTTTTGCTGCGGGTAGAATAAGTTGTTCTCCCAAGGTGTGAGCTGAACCCTTCTTTCCGATTAACAAAGATAGCTCATAAGAAACTCTGGTGCTTAGTTTGTTCTGTTTTGAAGATTTTTCCATGGTGGATTTAGTCATAGAAAAATTTCTTTTCTTTGTTTGAAAAAATCGAAGGACTTTCCTACACATTCAAGATGTTTAGTTGATAGATGTCTTTGAAGTTTTGAGAGTTTCATGCATTCATTGGATAGCGTTTCGAAACATATCGCACATTGAGGCACAAGCTCTTCCTCAGAGCCAGAAAACACAAACAAGCACTTTAAAAAATCAGGATTATATTTACGAAAATATGTTTTAGTTTTCCTTGTTATTTTTCTACAATTTGGATTGGACATCGACTTACTAACAAACTCATTACTGGTAAAATCAGATGTGGAAGTCCATTCATCACTTGATAGCTTCATCTTACGGCAAGATCCAGTCTGAAACCAAGTATCCATATTGACGTGAAGTAATAATAGCTCCCAGAAGACACAAAGATACGATACATAAACAGAAATCACAGCTACTGACAAAGGAGTAAAAAAAGTGCGGTTCCCGGTGGGGAGGAAGGGTGAAGAAAGAGGAGGGAGGAGAGCGTTGACCTTGACGACTAACGAATGAAATCCCTGAACAACAGCCAGCGCATTCTCCTTCAGTGTTGCCAGATTGGGGACTTATTTTATTTAATAGTCACCAATAAGTTTGAGAAGTGATATTCGATATACATAACAGACGATTATTCTCCGAATTAGGCAACCATCACAATTAATATTTAGTGGTGGACATTGAATAAAAAATGTCCTCAATCTGGCAACACTGTTCTCCTTATTTACTACTACGGGCCACGGAGAGCTTTTGAGTGACACCACATCTCACTAGTGAATCGTCCCGAAAATCTGGTATTTGACCTCAGTATACTACGGCCCAGTACCACACTGTCTGCGGCCCACATGTGGGCCGCGGCCCATGGGTTGGGAACCACTGCTCTATATGTTTCACTTTAATTTGTAAATTTACTTTTAAAACTTAGTCATCACATGCTGAAAGAATTATTATTACACATCAATAAAAATAAATTTGAAATGAAAAAATAATTATCACACTGTTTAATGAGATACATTAAAAGCCTAACATCATGGAACAATAGGGCAATATTTTATATAATGCATTATAACTGAATAGTGTTAAATTTTAACTCAATTTGAACATCTCAGTTGTGTTTGATTTATAATATTTTTGAATGGATATACATATAGTTAATGTTGTAGTAAAAAAACTGCTTTATCTCAAGCTTATACTGTACTTTACATATAATAATATAGTAGGAGCGAAGCAAAAACTAAATAAATAAATAAATGAATAAAACTTATTACTGAAAAAGTTTTCTTATTTAGATATATATATGTTCATGGCAATCAGTTTTAGAAATTCTTTTTGAAAATTAAATATCCACTATAACTTTATGATTTAAACGAAGTCATTTAAACATATATAAATATTAAACAAAATACCTTATTATTCGACTTCGTGCGTTGCAGAAGAGCTCTTTTTCGGACGGGGGGCCCCTTCCGTCTTCAGTGTCGTCCGCGGGTCGGCAGAGATGGGAGAAATATGGCGGCACCTACTTAAGGAAAAACATCAAACCTACGACTGCCAGCCGCGAAGTGCGGACGACACTGAAGACGGAAGGGGCCCCCCGTCCGAAAAGAGCTCTTCTGCAACGCACGAAGTTGAATAATAACGTATTTTGTTTAATATTTATATATGTTTAAATATCCACTTTCAGGGCCTTCAATAATAATATACATCATTCATAAATGGCTTACATTTTTTAGTGACAGCCTGTTTTCAATTTCTTTTTTTTTTTTTTTTTACTAAATTTAGGTGACTGAAATGCCTTTTTCACAATTGGTCAGAAATCCCAATACTTAAAAAAAAAAAAAAGATTCATCTTTAATTGTGACATTCTCGGCGAAGATTTTTTGAATAATAGTAGTACTTAATGAAATTCTATGATAAAAAAGTGAAAAACTTGTTCTTTAGGTATTGCATTTTGGATAACTTTTCGCATTTTGCAAAATAAAATGACTGTGATAGAGATAGTGATACAGCAAGCACATTAATACTTTATTTAACTACTTGTAAGTGATAACTTGTTTATGAAATGTTACTAAATTCTGGAAATAGTTAAGAGTTCCTAATCATTTAGACAATTTTACATTTTGAGAAGTCTAAAGTATTTAAATTCATAAGGAAGTTTCTTTTTAAAAACTTATGGTGTGTGGGGGGGGGGGATTAATCATACATGAAGCACTTTTTGAAAAAGCTTCCTAATTTAACTTATAAAAACTACTCAATATAGAAAATAATCAAATCATGCAAAACAATGTGGTTAACGTTTTTTTCTTAATGTAGCATAACATGTAAAACCCAATTAAACAAATATTTATGAAAAATATTTTAACATCTTTCAGTTTAATTTAGTTGAATATGGGAAGTTTCTTTTGAAAAACTTATGGGGGGGGGGAGGGATTTAATCATATATGAAACACTTTTAAAAAGCTTCCTTTAGTTTATAGGGAGTTTCTTTTTAAAAACTTATTGGGTGGGGGGGGGGGATTTAATCATACATGAAACACTTTTTGATAAAGCTTCCTAATTTAACTTTAAAAAACTACTCAATATTGAAAATAATCAAATCATGCAAAACAATGTGGTTAACTTTTTTAAAAATGTAGCATAGCATGTAAAACCCAATTAAACAAATATTTATGATGGAATTTATGATAAATATATAAACATCTTTCAGTTTAATTTAGCTGAATATGGGAAGTTTCTTTTTAAAAACTTATGGGGGGGGGGGATTAAATCATACATGAAACACTTTTTGCAAAAGCTTCCTAATTTAACTTTTAAAAACTATTCAATATAAAAAATAATCAAATCATGAAAAATAATGTGGTTAACTTTTTTTTTTTAATGTATCATGTAAAATCCAATTAAACAAATATTTATGATGGAATGCATGATAAATATATAAATATCTTTCAATTTAACTTAGTTGAATATGAGCAGATTTCAACTGAACAAATTATTCAAATATGAATATGTTTAACAGGAAGATATGCAATTTAATATTTTAAATTTACACAGATGATTATAGGAATAAAGAAACGACAAGTGTCATGGTTTAAAATTTATTTAACAAAAAAGCTAAAATCAGTTTTTTTTTTTTTTTTAAAGCAAACAATAAGTTTATGAATGCGAGTTAGCATACTATTCTGGATTTCTCTATATGTTTCAACTCTAATTTGAAAATTTACTTTTAAAATTTAGTCATAATATGCTGAAAGAACTATTATTACACATCAATAAAAATAATTTTGAAATAAAAAAATAATTATCACACTGTTTAATAAGATACAGTAAAAGCCTAACATGATGGGACAATAGGGAAATATTGTATATAATGCATTATAATTGAATAATGTTAAATCTTAAATCAATTTGAACATCTTAGTTGTGTTTGATTTATAACCTTTTTGAATGGATATACATATAGTTAATGTTGTACTATAAAATCTGCTTTATATCAAGCTTATACTATACTTTACATATAATAATATAACAGAAGCTGAAAAAATAAATAAAACTTATTGAAAAAGCTTTCTTATTTAGATATATACATATATTCATGGCAATCAGTTTTATGAATTCTTCTTAAAAATTAAATCCACTTTCAGGGCCTTCAATAATAATAATATATATCATTCATAAATGGCTTACATTTTTTAGTGACAGCCTGTTTTCAATTTCTTTTTTTACTAAATTTAGGTGACTAAAAAGCTAATGGTCAGAAATACTTAATATAAGTGAAAACTTGTCCTTTAGCTATTGCACTTTGGATAACTATTTTGCAAAACAAAACGACTGTGATGGAGATACAAAAGAACACTAATACTTTATTTAAAATTGTTTTTCAAACTATTTTTCAGTAGTAACTTGTTTATGAAATTTTACTAAATTCTGGAAATGGTAAAGAGTTTCTAATCATTTAGACAATTTTACGTTTTGAGAAGTCTAAAGTATTTTGTATTTAAATTCATAAGGAAGTTTTTTTTTAAAAACTTCTTTTTACTTTCAGTATCTAAATTCCTTCCAGAATAGCCTGTTTTTCACAAACTCCAAATAAAGAAATTGTTACCTCTCATTCATAATTATAAGCTATAAAATGCATTTATATTGTGTAAAATTATAGTAAGAAAAAACCAGGATATTTATTGGAAGTAATATGGACGAAGTAAGAAGGATAAATAAAACATTTTTTGAAAATAATAAAATTTAAATTTTTAATGTATCCCTTTCCTATTACTTAGTCATTTTAGTGTTTTTACAATACTGCACATTACTGCTTTAACAAATTTGTAAGTGTTAAAAAGAAAAAAAAATGCGATTGTTCCATTTTTAATAACTTTTACCTTCAAGCAGGGATCACAGATTCCTGTAAATAAACAATAAATAAAAAAAATAAAATACAATACAATAGCAATCATTGTTTGAGCCAGATAGTGATACATCATAATATCTATCAACCCTACTCCTGGAAAAGGAATGAGGTTACCGTAATCAACTTTTTTCTTCATATTTTCTTTTTCCTCCATTGTACACTTTTCATTGGCTAGCAGAAAATCTAACCAAAACACAGCGAAGCGCAGTAGCCTACTGCGTCGGCCGGTCAGGGAGACCGGAGATCTGGAAAACCGGACCAGCCGGTCGCGTAGTCACGGCCATTTCCATACGCGGCAGCAAACGTAAACAACAGCGAGAGGTAAGTGCTAGATCTACCCTTACGGAGAGAAAAAACGGCGAATCAGCGTGCAGTATAGCGTAACTCCGATGACGTCAGTTAAATGCTCCGCCCTCCAGCGGTATGCATGGTAGATTTCTTCCTCCCTAGCTTGTATTAGAGGGAGAAAATTATATTTTATTCCTTGTCAATCGATAATTTCACTCTAACCGTAACGAGTATCTACCGCATTTGTTTTGAGGAGTGAGCGTCACCGTGGTTCATGTTGTGATTTGTTATTTTTGTCTGCCGCGTTATTGAATGTTATAACTCTTCAATGATAGTTGCCTTTAATATTTTTTATGAAAATGTCAGATCATCATGATCAATCCAAAAAACGCGTCGCAAATCAAAAGTTTATTGAAGATTATGCAAAAACAATGGCCGTGTTTGAAAGCCGGCAATGCACAATTTTCGGCATTTTGTAGAAAGGAGTTCTTTGGAAAATTTCGCATCATAGCGCTTTTTACTTTTTGATAGAGAACTTACTTTCTCTACCATTAAATCTGACAATAAAGAACTAGACAAATTAGGTCGATAATCATTAAGATTTTTTCTAATAATACTGAAAATTCTCTCATCTTCAGCATTACTATGTGGTATAACTAATATAATTTTGGTGTGAAAATGGCACGTTTTCTGTAAATTTATATCCGCTACTTCAGCACATTCTAATAATGGATTGGTTAAATCAAATTTTGAAACAATGTATGAAGCAGCTGCAATGTAGAAGTCCTTCACTTTTCTATAAAACAATTTGAGATCATCATCATTAAGTTTACTTGCAGCTTTCAGCTCATTTAAGTAAGATTTGGCTTTGCTGCCAATAACTATTGTTTCTTTCTCTCTATGATTCTTTTTTGATTTTAAGTCAACACATAAAATGGTTTTTGCAGATGAAACGGCAGAAGGTTTAAGAAATCTTGCATAGATTTCAGACAAAAGTTCCAAAAGAATTCTATGAAGTTTGTGTACTAACGGTACACCAGATTGCAACACTTCATTCTCTCTTGTGAAAATAGGCAGGGCATTTTTGAGAAAGAAGCAATACAATATAACTTTAGCATCATCATTTAAAGAAAATAACACTCTATCTAACCTGTCTTTCGGTGGAATCATACTTCGATGTTCACTAACCCGGTTTTCTGTTGGTTGTTCACTTAATTTTCGTTTGCGATTTTTTTGTTTTTGTTTATCATTAGATAAATGAACACTAATAGAGGTAGAGGAACTACTTGCACTGCTAACACAGGTAGATAAAAAACTTGCAGCACTAATAGAGGTAGATGAACTACTTGCTGCACTGCTAGAGTTGGAGTTGGCATTTGTTAAAGGTTTGCGATTTTTGTCATTATTTGTTAATTGAAATTTTTCACTCTTGAAAAATTCTTTCAGGGAGTCTCATTGTTCTAAAAGTCTTCTTAGACATTTTTCTAAAGACAAACATCGAGTCACTGAATGTTTCATCACTTTCCTTGCTTCAGTGCCACACAATGACTGAAAATTCTTCAACGCCTGCTGTCGCTTTGTACTTTTGTTTAAGTAATAGTAAATATCTAGCAGTAAATCATCAATAGAGTAAGGTAATTTTGCAGCAGCATTTTGGGCAGCTATGTGTATGAGATGGCAATAGCATCCCATTACAAATACCTCAGAGTGCTCATATCTGACAAATTTTGCAACACTTTTATGCTTTTCTGTTATTACTGAAGCATTATCGCACCCAAAAGCAATGCAGTTTTTCCAAGTTTTTTTTTTTTTTTTGAAAATTCATCATTAATTAAAGAAAAAAATTTAACTCCTGTTGAAACTGATGAATTGGAAAGGACAGACAAAAGGGTAGAAATGACTTCTCCCTTATTATCAAAATACCGTATAACAACAGGATATAAAGTTTCACACTGTCCATCATTACTTCCATCTGTTGAAAAGGAAAATGGTGATTTTGCAAGTTCAGACGAAAGATTTTGAGAAGTTTCAGTAGACATTAGAGAAATCATAGCAGTTGTTTTCGTTCTTCCTGCACTATATTTGCCAGCAATTTTCGAGTCGGGGAACATGCTCCTAAAAAGGGGTCCAGCATGGTCTGTGGCTGCAATGGGTAAATTGTGTTCGATTAAAAATTTCGAAAAAAGAGCTTCCACTTTAGTAGCTACAGACGAACTTCCGATACCGAAAAAGTCTACAATTCTCTAAAGTAGTCTGAATATTTTTTGCTATGCAAGTGAATGTGATTATATTTAAAAGGTAATTTGAAAATAATTTATATTTTTTATGTGGTTAATGTACTAGTGCTAATAGATTTTTATCATTACAATCTTTTGAATTCGTATTTTTTATGCTGTAGAATATAATATTTTAAGTATTTTTTCCATCTTATAACCTTTTCCATCTTATTCCTTTCTTAATTTCTTTTCTGTTCTTTTAATTTTTATCAATTTATTCAATAAAATTTTATCTGAATAGTAAAGAGGGGCTACAAAAAAGTTGACTTGGAAAAAAAAAAAAAGACTGACCAGATTTTAATTAAAAAAGACCGGACTAGTCAGTTTTGATTAAAAAAGGACTGGAAATAATTATTTATTTATTTTTAACTTGTATATCTTACTACACATTTAATTTAAAATCATACTCATATTCTTGTTTATTATATAGCATCATATAATAAAAATACCCTTTATTGTAGGTATAAGGGCATTTCTCATTATAATTTAAATAATTTTTCATATAGATCTATCTAATTGAATCTGTAAAAGAATAAGTCAAGTTTTCTAAAAGAGCTATGAATTCTGCGAAAAAGAGAAAAAGTTTATTATCTAAAAACTCAGTCAGTTTCAGGAGGATGTTGCACCTTGCCTGCCCTATGACTAGAAAAATAGCAAAAGTGTCTGGATTTTAAATGTTAAATGTGCCCCTAAGAATTCAAAACTGCCCTTGGGAATCTAGAAAAAAACCTTTTTTTTATTATTAGCAGCATCCTGCCCTTTTTTAAACCTGGGGGAAACTCTGACATTGTATTTTTAAATAGTATGGTTGTAAGATTGACTCCTGAAAAAACTCCTGAAATACGAATTTTTGACTCCTGAAGAAGGGTGTAAAACTCCTGAAATTGAACTTACTCACTCCTGATGTAAGGTTTACAATGTTGGCGTCTCTGCTATTATGTGTATTTAAAAAAAAAAAAAAAAAAAAGGAAACAGTATTAAAATTTTATTATATAAAAACTATTTGATCGCATTACTTGATGCGAAAGTAGGAAAAATAAGTAAAATAGCGGTCTTTACTAAGAAATGCAGATGGATGAAAAAAAAAAACACGCAAATTAAATAAAAATTTAAAAAAATAAAGCAGAAAAATTAACTGAACATTCCAAAATAAATAAACAAATAAAATAATTGATTTAAGAAATTCAGATTTGAAAATTAAAAAAAGAAAATAAACAAAGAAAGAAAATAAACACACACACACACACAAAATAAAGAAAGAAAGAAAGTAAAAATAAATAAAGAAAAAATTCTATGCATACCTGCAAGATCAAAGCTACGCATCTGCCAGTTTTTTGTAAATCTGCGATCCGTGGCCTGACCATAGCACATACAGGCACACATGAAGAAGACATTTTGCTTTATTCATATTATTGAATAAACAAAATTTGTACATACTTTTATTTCAGGCGGAAGTCTTCGCTTAGAATAAGTTATTTAGATTAAAAATAATAATAATAAATAAATAAATAGCAATTTTTCTGGCACATAAAACAACTTTTGGAAATTTATCCAAATTTTATTTGCAATTTAATCATCATTTTCAAATCAATTCATTTTTTTTTTTTTTTTAAATTACATTATTGTAAAATAAAGTATAAGTTTTAATTTATCAATCAGTCGGAAAAGCCAACTCTCCTCTATGCGAACATCTCTACCGAAGGTAACAAAATCCCTCACGCTTTAAAAATATCCCCAAATTCCAGAATATGCTCTCCTAGGGTAGCATGCCTTGGGTCGTTCATACAGCGGAGTGAAAATTAGAGGGACGTTGAATATTCCCTCAAATAGCAAAAAATCCCCACATCAGGGCATGCTTTACAAAGGTAGCATGACCTAAGCAATAACCGGTCAGCAGGAGAAGAGAGGGGCGATATCTCTGGGACGATACTGGTCAGCAGACATCTCCTAAACAAAGCGGGAGGGAAGTAATGACAATAGTAAGAAAAAAAGCACTCAGATTTATCCAGGAATAATGTAACAAAAGAAATTTTCTTTCACTATAATTTTTCAAAACTGAATGATGGATACTGTATAAATGGAAGCAAGTGTTTAACAAAATTAGTTGAAATAATTTATTTTTAAATTAATTCTATTTAAAGTTTAGATAGTTTTTAGTGGGTATGCGGCGCATGCCTAGCATACCCGGAGAATACGCCACTGATACATAGGTATTACTGATTACTGGAGCACAAAATTTTGTTTATTTTGAGATAGGGGTATTCGGTGATATATTACTTCCATCACCCGACTACCATAAGTAATGGAAGGATTGTGTTTGATATCAAGATTTCACCTAATTTACATGTTTTAAGGTCATCTGAGTCCAAAAGGTGGTTTTTGGCAATTGGTCAGTATGTGGGGAATCTTCTGACTATTATATCTCCAAAACTGATAGAGATACAAGGTTGCCAACTGCTCCGATTTCTGCGGAGTTTCTCCGAAAAAATTTAAAAACTCTGCAATTCCGCGAAGTAATGTTTATGCTCCGCAAATTCAGTCTTGACCACCTAACTAAGTATTTTTTATTAAATACATAAAACTGAATAGTGGCAGACACTGAAAAAAAAAATATTTTTCTTTCTTTCTTTCTTCTTTTTTTCCTTGCACACATCTAGGCAGAAATCGTGATCCGATCCTTATCAACTTTTGATTTTGCATTTCCAACATTTGCTGCATAAAACATTAATTTTTGAATTTTATTTTTTATCTATGAAAGCGCTTCAACGTATCTTGAAAATAAAAAAAAATAACAAAACTAACTTTTACAATTTAGCTGAAGAACCAGCCACATGCTTCATCATACAATACTCATAAATAAATAGTAAAGAAAAAAAAAAGAAAAGAAAACATTCTAGTGCTAGCATTGCGTAATCAAAATATTGCTGACTCGGAATGGGAACAAGTATTTGTTTTACATTAGCTAAGAGTGTGTTTAATTAAAACCACAAGCTGAAAGGGGGGAAGAAAGAAACCAAATGCTATGATTATGCAGTGTTTTGATTTTCATTTGAACTATATCAATGTTTCAGTTATCTTAATGCTTAATAGGTCGTTAAAAAAATTGTTTTTTTTAATTATTTATCGATAGAAATAATGGATTCAAAGCTACTGAACTTTAAGGCTGATTGACAATGCTTTATTTAAGATTTATTTTATCATTCACTTAACGCATTAACGATTTATTATTATATCTTCATTTGTATCTGGGAAAAAAAAATAAGTAAACAAATTATGACCAATAATCTGCAAAATTCTAAAGTTTACAAAACATATGGCTATGCAGATTAGAGGGAGTTGACTCAGAGATTTACATTTATAGATACACATTTATATGAATATCAGAGATATCGTTTTTAGATTTTTATGCGATACTATAATAATTATTTTGGCATTCATGAAAATTGTTGGAAATCAAATTTTTTTTTAATGTAACTGAATAATCTACTTTCATATATTGTCTTTATTTATGTATGGAAAATATGCCATTATGCAAAAAACAAATTACTTTTGGGTCTTAAGCTTATATTCAGACTTAATCATTTCCCATTCTTATCTCTCTTCACTGTTTTGCTAAATATATTTGATTATCAATAAATATTTCTTAATTTCATATGATTATTGTTAATTTATTTTTGTTAGTAGTTTATTTCTTTTTTTTTTATGTATTTTTAAAATTGCTCCTCAATGTAGCCAAAATGCTCTTCAAAATTTCTCTGAATACTCCTCAAACTGTTTTTGAAAAGTTGGCAACCCTGGAGATAGAACTTCGAAACTTCAGAATTGAAACAAGTCTAGTGTACAGATGACATTTCCAAATTTTGGTGAAAATTGGAAAACAGGAAGTGGGATCGTAAATCCATATCTCAAAAATGGCTCTAACGATTTTCTTCAGAATTGCCATATAAACACACTCTCAGATACCCTTTCAAATGGCATAGTTGGTTAGTTCAGAAAAATTGATAGGTGTCCTGTCAGGCCCGTGCTGGCCAGGGGGGACAGGGGGACTAGTCCCCCTACGCCTTCTATATGAGGCTTCCTTGGCGCCCTTAGTCAATAGAAAAAATTGTCATAAAATTGAATTATCCTGCATTAAAAAATTTACACGATTTAAAAAATCAGAAAAAATTCAGTTCTTATCTCCTTTTACAAAAAGTGAAAAAACTGTCGATTTCTATGGAATTGCGATAAATACGTGTAAACAATTGCCCAGGGTTACCTAGATCCCCTAATCGTTCTGAGAATTTTCACCCTCATATGCTGGGTAGAATCAGAGGAAGTAAAAATAAATACTTTCGGTCCTCTTCTTATAAAAGTAAAACAGGTGCAAATAATTCAAATAACATGTATAAGTGGTATATCACATATCAGCCAGTCATTACTTCAATCATAATCTATGTAGGTACCCTACGAGAATGTAAAGGAAACAAATTGAGACATTGAGAGAAACTGCCTCCGGACCCGAACTGGACGATAAATTGCATTTATTTGAAACACAGAGTGTGTGTCGAGAATTTCTGAATCTAATTCATTCTCAAAATTTTCATATTACTTTTAAGGCTCTCTTTATCTATATTTTTAATTCAATTCAATCAAAACTTTTTATTGATAAGGAATATATGTAAAGAGGCCTACCTGGGTTCTTCATCTGGGACGGATGAGCTTCATTGATCGACTTCTCTTTCTATGATGTATCCTATGGCAGAGCTGCAGTGAAAATGAAGTGAAACACTACACGTAGAAATAATTTTCAACCATGGGTTGTCTTTTCTTATTTTAATTAAAACTTAAATCACAATTCAAAATTATATTTCGGAGCGGACGCTATAACAGCCGTCCACACCGTCTCAAATCAAACTTCGTTCTCACACTACTTAGCAACAGAAGTATCTACAAAAAAATAAAAAGAAAGTTATTAGTCCTCTAAAAAGCAAGAGTTCACACAAGTCTCTATGAATCAGATGTCTGGTTTATATCAGAGAGGAGCATCTGTTCACGACACTCCCACCTTGAGTTCAGAGGGAACCAGAACTCAACTCAAGGCGCTACACCACCCCGAGTAGGTCTGGCTGTTTGACGATTCTTCCTCGTCTGGTGGTGACAGCGTCTCGTAAAATGTCAGATTCTAGTTCTAGGGGACACAGTTTTCTGATAGGACGTAGCAAAATGCCAGATGATGTTCTCACCTTTGCAATGCGTGCCTCATTGTCTTTACTGATTAGTATCTCCTCGATTCGTCCTAGTGGCCAATTCATTCTTTTAACATTGTCTGTTGAAGGAGAAGTTAGTAATTCAAGGTGTACAGCTCTAAAACTGCACAAGTAACAATTAGGATCCATGTTTTCGTTTCATTTTTAAGATAGAGAGGGCCGGCTAGATCTATGCCGACGATCTCAAAAATCGACGCGTCTCTTACCCTATCAACAGGTAATACACTTTCCGTAACTTCCGGCGGTTTTGAAGTAAATTTTCTGCATATTACGCATCTATGTTTATGACCCTTTTTACGGTTTTCCGACATTTCAAAATCCAGTAGTTCTCTCGGAGTTCTGACATTAAAAGTTGTACACCACAATGACCCAATTCCCGATGTTTCGAAATTATCAGTTGTTCTACTACTTGATGGTTTGACGGTAAGACCACTGGTAAGCGAAAATTATGAGTGTCGTCTCTCATAAAGATCTTAGTTTTTATCCGTAGTAGACCGTTCGAGTCTGAGATAGTGCGTAGATGTCGTAATTTATAATCTGAAGAATTCGTAAAATGTTCTTGTTGTACTAATTTTATAAGCACAATTTCTGCTTTTCTTAATTCTTCACTGTTTAGCAGACCGCTTGTTCGATCGGTTCTAACAATTTTTGAATTATTACAGAAGCGAAAAATCCACCCTATTATACGTACAATTTTTGTGTAAGAAGAGTACCGGAGGTAAAATTTATCTTCATTATTTTCTAAATTCGTAGCAGTAACGATAGTTTTTCTCCTCTCTTTATTGATTATATCTATATTCGGAACTATATTATTCTTAGGCCACTTTTCTTCTGCAGTTAATAACCAGGATGGCCCCAGCCACCACTCAGATTTAGCCAGTGTTTTCACTGAACACCCACGCGAGGGCAAATCGGCCGGATTCAAATGACCAGGGATAAAGTTCCAGGAATCAGGAGAAGAAAGTTTACGTATTTCTTTTACTCTGTTTTCTACAAATGTTCCCCAAGGGCCTTCTGCTTTTATCCAGTATAATACATCCATCGAGTCAGACCAATAAACTATGTCAACGTTTAATTTTAGATCTTGGATAACCGTATCCGCTAATCTGGCACCTATACAGCAAGCTAGTAATTCGAGACGGGGGGTGGATATTTCTTTAAACGGCGCAACTCTGGATCGTGCCTGTAATAGTTGACAACTAACTTGATCGTGAAATTCATTTCTTAAAAAAACACAAGCAGCATAAGAAACTTTACTGGCATCACAAAAAACGTGTAAAGACAATCTGCCTGTAAATAGATTTAACTCGGAAATTCTTCTGGGTATGGAGATATTTTTTAACTCCAAAATTTGATTTTTCCATTTTTTAAATTCCTTAACTATCTCATCGGGCAATTTGGAGTCCCAAGAAGCCCTAATTTTCCAACATTTTTGCAATAGTAATTTTGGAATCAAGGTCACTGGACACGTAAAACCTATCGGATCGAATATCTTATGCGTTAGAGACAGAATATTTCTCTTCGTTATGGAACCTTCTTCTAATTTAAAATTCCTATAATCACACGCTAAAGTATCTTTCTCCATATCCCACATTAACCCGAGCACCGGCGTCCAAATCAATCATTTCTCCGTCCGCGCGATAATTATAACACCAGCCGCGAAGGTCGAATTTAGCTGAAGCTAAGATTTTGTGCGCTTCAGTACGAAAATAATCTAATTCATCTAAGGAATCCACACTAGTCACGCAATTATCTACATACAATGATTCCTTAAGTTTTAACGCTACATCTTTTACGTCGTCTGGTGCCTGATCAAGGTGATGCGCAAGTGTTGCTGCGAGGAGAAACGGACTACTGCAAAGTCCGAAAACTACCCTACAATGTTTATAAGTGATCAGATTTTCGGGATTCCCATCCCCCCACCAAAGAAAACGTAAATAATCTCTATCCCCTTCGTTCAAAGATATCTATAAAAAAGCTCTCCGGATGTCCGCTACGACGCCTATTTTTCCCCATCTGAAACGATTCAAGACTGAAGGAATTAATTCAATCAAATTAGGCCCCTTCTCTATACATTCATTTATAGAAACGGAACCCCTAACATGGGCCGAACCATCGAAAACAGGTCTGATTTTCGTCGTCGAGTTCAGTTTTATTACCGCCCTGTGAGGTAAATAGTAAACATTAGTAATCTGAGGTAAATCTTCCTCAGTTTTCACTTCCTCTATAACCCCCTCGGATTCCAATTCATTAAAAACTTGTTCATATTCTCCTACTAATCCGGCTGCTTTAAGAGAATTTACATTATTTTTTAATCTCTTTTCCGCTAAATCTCTATTATCCAAAATCTCTGGATGTCCATCTATCCATGGAAGACACACTTTATATCTCCCATCATTTTCCCGACATACCGTTTCTTTAAAATGTTTCAAAGCTAATTCCTGAATTTCTTGTTTGGATTGTTTTTCTGCCGGATCAGTTATACCCAAGGAATCCAAATTCCATAAGTCCGTGATTTTAGCCTCATTTACATACAATGAAAGAGCCGTTAGGGAGCTATCTTTATCCCTACTTTCAATTTTTCCCATTACCGTCCATCCGAGAATCGTTTGCATAGCTACCAACCCACAGGACAGATTCTTTATTTTCCCAGTAAACAATTTCCCCACGACATCTGCCCCTAGCAAAACATGTATTTCATTTTCATCGTTTTCATATAAACAGTTTCTACTTCTAGGACAAATGTCACTCAAAAAAATATTTTTCTCTTTTAATTCTCTAATGCAATTAATACTGCTAACCCTGGGAACTGTTGTACAAATCTTTTCTTGTTCCATGACCTCGATTACAATATTTTTGTTGTCCTTTAACCCCTTTAAGTTAATAGAATATCGATCATGTAATACTGTTTCCTCGGTACCTCCAAACAGCCCATGAGTAATTTTCACTCTTCCTATACTTGCTAAGTTTAATTTATTTGCTACAAAACTAGATACGTAAGACTTTGACGATGCTGTATCAAAAATTATTCTCACTAAATGCTTGTTTTCTTTATGAATTTACATAAATGGAATGCAAATCATATTTCCTTACTTGACTTTTCTAAAGAGACATACCCTGAGTACACATTCTCTGATAAGGAAACCAAAGCCCTAGGGGTTGCCTGGAAACCCAATTTAGATGCTTTCACATTTAAAATAAATTTGTGTCAGTTAAAGTCTATGACAAAGAGAAGCATTTTATCAGACATTGCTCGTATTTTCGACCCATTGGGTCTCATCGGTCCTGTTATTGTCAAAGCCAAGTTGTTTATGCAGGAACTATGGAAATTAAAATTGGACTGGAATGACCCTATTCCAAGCCCTATTGCTCAAAATTGGCTAGAATTCGCCACTTCGTTAAAAGCTCTTGAACAACTTAAAATAAATCGCTATGTTTTAATTCCTGAAGCACAACAAATAAACTTACACGGATTCGCCGACGCATCGTCATTAGCTTTTGGAGCAGCCGTGTATATTCAGTCTATTCATAATTCTGAAATTGTCTCCAATTTGGTTAGCAGCAAATCTCAAGTTGCCCCTCTAAAAACTGTTTCTATCCCTCGACTCGAGTTATGTGGTTGTGTTTTGTTATCCAAATTAATTGTGAAAATTTTGAAATCTTTGAGATTACAAATCAATAATATTTATCTCTATACAGACTCTCAAATAGCTCTTGCCTGGATCCAAACCGAGCCTTGGAAATTGAAAACATTTGTTGGCAACAGGGTTGCCAAAATTCAAGAACTGTCTAAAAACTTCACATGGAACCATGTGTCCTCTGCGGAAAATCCAGCAGACTTAATTTCACGAGGTCTAACTACCACCGATTTAATGGATAATCAGTTATGGTGGCAGGGACCAGACTTTCTAAGTAAATCCAGTAGTATCATAAACAATGACTCTGACTATCTGTCCCCCAGTGATAATAGTATTGTGATGAGTGAATTGAAAAATAATCACCAGGGTGACGCTAACCCTGCAGTGTTGTGTGGATTAATTCAATCTACGGATTCTCCCCAGAACTTTTATAATCATTTGTTTTCATTAACAAATAATTTTTGTAAATTAATTAGAATATGTAGTTTTATTTTTAGATTTATTAGGAATACAAGAGCAAAGGTAAATAGAGTAACTGGACCACTCCGAAGCACCGAATTAAACGACACAGAAGTGCATTTAATTAGACAGGTACAGTATACACAGTTTGCCCAGAATTGATCTGCTTAGAAAAAAGGAAGCCCGTATCAGGTAAATTAAATTGTTTTAATCCAATTTTAGATTCTCAGGGACTCCTAAGAGTGGGTGGAAGGCTGGAAAATGCTAATTTAAATTTTGATAGTAAACATCCCCTTTTGTTGCCCCACGACCATAAATTATCTTCCATGATTATGGAACATTTCCATAAAAAATTCTTTCATGTAGGACCTCAAGCCTTGTTATACCACGTTAGAAAAAAATATTGGATAGTTAGTGGGAGATCTTTAGCTCGGAAAATATTTCGTAACTGCGTAACGTGTTATAAACTTAAACCTTTAACGGTCAATCAACTTATGGGAAATTTGCCAAAGGAACGAGTAAATGTGACTCATCCATTTTATTGTACCGGTATAGATTTCTGTGGCCCTTTTTTAATTAAATATCGGGGTCAAAGAAAAGGAATCTATAACAAAATTTTTGTTTGTATTTTTATTTGCATGCCTACTAAAGCCGTGCATCTAGAGGTAGTTAGCGATTTAACATCCGAAGCTTTTATCGCAACTTTAAAAAGATTTTTTGCTAGACGAGGCAGAGCCCAAACATTATTCAGTGACAATGCAACAAATTTTGTTAGTGCAAATAATGAATTAAAAAGGTTACATAGATTAGCTACTCAGCCTGATGAAAACCTTACTAATTTTGTTAATTCAGAGAATATTAATTGGAAATTTCTGCCACCCCGTGCCCCAAATTTTGGAGGGCTATGGGAGGCAGGCGTAAAATCGTTTAAGTATCATTTGAAACGCGCAGTAGGAAACGCTAAATTAACATATGAGGAATTCTTAACCGTTGTTTGTCAAATTGAGGGAATCCTCAATTCTCGACCCCTTACCCCCCTTTCAAACGATATCGAAGATTTGGACGTCTTGACTCCCGGCCATTTTTTAGTTGGTCGACCCATCACAGCGGTGATCGAACCCGAGTTCTCTGGCATTCCAGATAATCGATTAGATACCTGGCAAAAATTAACTAAAATAGTTCAAGGGATATGGAAAAAATGGCAATGTCATTATTTAAATACGTTACAACAAAGAAACAAATGGAAATTTGAAACAAATAACATTAAAAATGGGGATATGGTACTATTAAAGGAAGAAAACTTGCCGATATGTAGTTGGATTTTGGGTAGAATAGTAGAAATTATTCCAGGAAAGGATAACAAAATACGCGTAGTTTTGGTTAAAACAAGAAATGGGACATATAAACGACCTATTTCCAAAATTGCTCTTTTACCTTCAGAAAAGTTAAATTTAATTTGTTTATTGTATTTCATTTGTATTATTTTATTGTTTACAATGTTATTAATATTTCTCTTGTATAAGTTTTATTATTTAAATTGCATATATAATATTTTCGTATAATTAATTATAATTATGGTATTACATATTAGAACTGTAATTTTGAAACAATGTTTCAAGGTGGGCCGGTATGTTGCCGCTCACCTTAGTTTGGCTATATGCGCAACCTTGGCGCGCATCTCTTGTTCACTTGCATTCCCGCTTTAGCGGAGTAGTTGTATTGTTTTTCGTTATAAGAGTAACATCTCTCTTGTTTATCTTGTTCGGTGATATGGTTCACCTTTTTTATAGTTTGCGTTGACTATGGTGTCAACATATTTGAATACGTTAATAATACGTCATCTATAAATTGTATATATGTAAATAATACTTTAATTAAATGTTTGTGAAGTAATAACTTCAGAATAGTAATTATTGAATACAGTCCACTCATAAAGTATCGTCAACAGATACCTTTACTGGTTTGTGTACAGGGACACCCAAAAGTATTCAAAAGCATTGTGTTCTTTGAGAGGAGTTTCTATAAATCATATTTTAATACCTTTAATGTATAGAAACTTTAATGAAATTTTAATATGTTATTCAATTCCCTATCGGATGTTTCCTATGTAAAATAGAGTACATTTCTAACTGGTTTGTGTACAGGGGCACTTGAAAGTACTCCAAAGCATTGTGTTGTATGAGAGTTATTTTTATAAACCAAATTTTAATAATTTTATTTTCCACAAAGCTTAATGCAATTAAAATATGTTATTCGTATGCACAAAAGACTGTGCCTTCTATGTAATATAGTATGGTTAGCATTAGATTTACATGGCCACAGAAAAATAATCAGTTACATTAAGAGGTATTAATAAAAATTTGCTGGAATTGCACTTTTGTTTACATGAGCTAACGCTTTCTTATAATTTTAGTGGGAATATTATTTCAATTTGTGCATCTGTCTGTCCGATTGTCCGGCTCCTATCATCCGTGAATATTTTGAGATTTTTTAAAAAATGATACACTCAAGTTCCGTATGGAATGTTCTCTATTTAAAATGTCATTAACAGGTCCTGTACAACTAGTTTGTTTACAGGGACAACAATAACAATAAAAAAAAAAAGCCAATGTATTACGTTTTAGGACAGAATTTTTTAAAAGTTATATTTAAAAAACTTTCTACTACAAAAATCTTAAAAATATTGACATGTATTATTAATATTCTAAAATATATTTTTGTATAGAATATGATATGATTAACTTTCAGATTTACAGGGCTACAGTAAAATATTCAGAGAGTTTAAAAGCGGTAATTATAATCTAACGGCTGCATTTTCTTTTGCGTTAAGCCTTTTCAACAATTTCCAAAATGCCTAAAAGTAATTTTAAAATCAATTAGTCTATCTGTATGTTTTTCAGTCCTTCTGTCTGTTGTGCGATAACGTATGCAAAGAATATTAATAGTTATTCGAGACAACAATTGCGTACAGTTGGAAAGTGTTACTAATCAATGCATACTGCATGATTTTTCTTTCTTGTTGTTTAAATATTTAAGTTATTTTATAATTAAGTTGACCTTTTTTTTATTATTATTTATTATTAATAGCGTTTTTCAAAATCGATGTCGTTTTTCATCATCCGTGATTTCCGGAGTTTTTTTTTTTTAACCACTTCATAAATTTGAAGAAAAAATAATGGTTTAAAAATGCAACTGTAATACAAAATACGCGATTTTACCCTTTTTTTTTTTTTTTTTTTTTTTTTTTTTCAGAATTTCATGATATCTATGCATATATTAGTTTTAAACTTATCTATTTCATGGGGAGAAAAAAAAAAAAAAAACAGTAAGTTCGCGTATTTTCTATTACAATTGCATTTTTAAACCATTATTTTTGTTGAAATTTATGTTGTGGTTAAAAAAAAAAAAATACTTCGGTAATCACGGGTGATTTAAAATGGCGTCGATTTTTTAAAACTGCATTTTGGCGTGATTCCGGCACCATTTTGAAAAAATCGCCAACTGGTGGATTATACAGCATCTGCTCCAAACTTAGTGGAAAGACCAGCATCTCACGATTTTTACAGGCTGTATTTTAAAATCAATTTATATTTTTCTTGTCTGCAATCTTAAAAATTTAGCAATTGCTTGTTTGCAATTATTTATTTAACTATTTCCATAGTTGCAAGAAATTTATTTCCAATAATTACAAAAAGAATCGTTCTTGTGTGAAGAAAGTTTATAGTCCAGTCAAAATAGGAAAAATAGAAGAAAAAAATCGTGTAGTTTTGAAATTTTGCATACTCATAGCCGAGGGGGTCCTGAACAACATACTAAAAGTCCCCGCCCGTGAGGGGTGAGCGGGGGGCATTTAAGGGGGGCAATTTTCAGTTTTTATTAAATATCTTAAAAACTATCGCATTTAGAGAAAAAATTTCAATTACAAAATTAATCTACGCAAAATTTCCTACAAAAATGTATATTACATTTTGTTTGTATGATCAATAGTTTAGAAGATATAAGGGAACGAAATAACACATTTTCTTGAAAATTCTTTTTTTTTTTTTTTTGCAACAGTAAAATCAACTAAATTGTGGAATTAAAAGGGTTCTGATAAAATATTTTCTAATGTACAAAACAAATATATGCATAGGGAATATGGAAGGATAATACAACATGTTTTGTACGTTTTAAATAATTTTAAGGTTAGTAGGCGCAAGTGGTGTTTAGGTAAAAATCCAGATAACGAAGACCCAAAACCGATCAACATTAAAAAAAATCTTATAGCTTTGAGATTTTTTTTTCTCTAAATGTGATAGATTTCAAGATACTTAATAAAAACTGAAATGTGCCCCCTTTAAAGCCCCCCCCCCCAATGGTTAGGGACTTTTAGTATGTTATTCAGGGCACTTAACTTTATAACTGTGCTCAATTTCTAAGCTACACGATTTTTTTTTTTTTTTAATGTTGATCGGTTTTGGGTCTTCGTTATCTAGATTTTTACTCAAACCGCCACTTGCGCCTGCTAGCCTTAAAATTATTTAAAACTTACAAAACATGCTGTATTATCCTTGCATATTCCCTATGTATATATTTGTTTTTTACATTAGAAAATATTTGACAAAAACCCTTTTAATTGCACACTTTAGTTGATTTTACTATTGCAAAAAAGAATTTATCAAGAAAATGTGTTATTTCATTTCCCTATATCTTCTAAACTAATGATCGTACAAACAAAATGTAACATACAGTTTTGTAGGAAATTTTGCGTAGATTAATTTTGTAAGTGACATTTTTTCTCTAAATGCGATAGTTTTTAAGATATATAATAAAAACTGAAAATTGCCCCCCTTAAATGCCCCCTGCCCCCCGCTCACCCCCCACGGGCGGGGACTTTTAGTATGTTGTTCACGACCCTCTCGGCTATGAGTGTGCAAAACTTCAAAACTACACGATTTTTTTTTCTATTTTTCCTATTTTGACTGGACTTTACTCAAACCGCCACTTGCGCCTACTAGCCTTAAAATTATTTAAAACTTACAAAACATTCTGTATTATCCTTGCATATTCCCTATGTATATATTTGTTTTTTACATTAGAAAATATTTGACAAGAACCCTTTTAATTGTACACTTTAGTTGATTTTACTATTGAAAAAAAGAATTTTTCAAGAAAATGTGTTATTTCATCTCCCTATATCTTCTAAACTAATGATCGTACAAACAAAATGTAATATACATTTTTGTAGAAAATTTTACGTCGATTAATTTTGTAATTGAAATTTTTTCTCTAAATGCGATAGTTTTTAAGATATTTAATAAAAACTGAAAATTGCCCCCCGTTAAATGCCCCCCCTGCCCCCCGCTCACCCCCCACGGGCGGGGACTTTTAGTATGTTGTTCAGGACCCTCTCGGCTATGAGTATGTAAAATTTCTAAACTACACGATTTTTTTCCCCTATTCGTCAAATTTTGGCCTTCGTTGCCTGGACTATTAGCTACATTAAATAAATAAAAACATAAACAAACCGGAAGGAAAGTAACCGCAGCGTTCGATAAGTTCACATTAACAGGTAAAACCGCATTTACCAGTGACATCAATTTTCTCTTAACGGTAAAACCAAAAATCTATTTTCGAACGTAGCCTAAGTGATGTTCGCAGATTTTCCACCACAGCTACAGTCGGCAAAGAACATGATTCAACAAGGATTTATTTAACAAAGCAGTATTAAGTGTACTTTTTTTTTGACGGGGATTATTGCTAGTGCTCGGATACTTTTACTGCCGAGTGTACGATCCGACTAGTGATCTAACAGCCTTATTCACCATTAACTTCAACTCCCGGTTCAACACCAATACTTGAAAAGCATCTAAAGGCAGGGTATAGCTTTCAAAGAAAATTTGGCACGCTTCTTCTGCCACCTAGTGTCAAAGTTCTCATATAATTTTTGATTGGTTATTTTCAGCTAAAAAAAATCTGAAAATAACAATGCCACTAGATGGCAGATGCAACGCGTCAAACTTTGCTAAAATGTTGAACCCTGACCCCTGACTTTATATGCTTTTCAAGTTTTTGTGTTCAACCGGGAGTTGAGGTTATTGATGAATACGACCGTAAGATAGCTGCGATTGTTACAATAGTATGCCTCCCTAAGGATCCTAAAAAGGAGAGCTGACTCACAACTCAATTTTGCCCACTGCTCTTGTCTTTTTTCGATTTTTATCAAATAAATTTTAGAAATTATGGGTGGTTGTTCAACAATTAATTATTCAAATCATTCAGAGATATGGTTTTGAACGGCATGATTTCGAAATAATAGAAAAAGAAGGAACAGTGCAATTTCGATTTGGGCAACATTTTCGATGTGATTCAGCCTGAGTTTATAGGAGTTCTAAACATCACTACAGTTATAAGGAAAGCGCAGGTGACATCACACTCAGGGCAAAACATTAGTATTTCCACCAATACAGATTGTCCTTTTGCCACTCGTGAGTGGGAAAGATTGATTAAAGGAGCGTTTGTTTGTAAACATGCCTTTCCTTATTGGGGGTGAATGGGCACTTTCTTGTGGCGAAAATTGCTTTGGTGCAAGTGGAATGTCGGTTTGGCAAATAAATTAGTGGATTGGAGGGGATGTGATGTTCGGGAACAAATAGCTTGTACTTTAATGATGACACACATACATCAGATTTATGTGCTTGGTGACAAAAAAATTACTAGTCCGTGGCTATTGTTATATGTATTCAATCAGAAAAATTGATCTTGTTGATGATGATGATGATGACAATACAGTCGGTAGCAAAATTATTCGAGTGCTAGCAATAATTCCTATCTAAAAAAAATGCACTTAATACTTCTTTGTTAAACAAATCTTTGTCGATTCATGTTCTTAGTCAGTCTAAGAACATGATTCGACAAGGATTTATTATACTATATGAGCACATGTGCATACAATTGTAAGTTAGGGCAACCAGACTTTTTATGTAAAATGATGACAAATTATGCAACGTCCTCATTTCCATGAGAAAAATGAGGACAGTCTTCTTTGAAAATGAGGACATTTCTGAGGACATAAAATTTCATAAAATATAGTGCAAAATTAGCTTATATTAACCCCCACTCCACTTGCAGCCATTAATCGTCACTATGATAAATTTATACTACTCATGAACTTATACAATAAACATTATAAAAAAATATTTATATAAGCAATATTAAATTTATAATAACATTATCATAAACTCTTACACATTATACTTCTCTTCCTATAATATAATGGCATGCTATGCTGTTAATATTAATTTCTGATATGTGGTTGACATGAAAGTACCAAACTATTTTATATCTGCTTCTATTAATAATTTTATAAACTGTTTTAATACAACTGTTACTGTTGTATAGACCAAGTTTTCAGTATAAATGAAATCACAACTACTTCAAATGGAAGTAATTCAATAAGTAACATTTTAAAAGGAAAAGGCAATCTGAAGAATGTCAAACACTGGCTAGGCTAGGAATAAGAATTGATCTACAAACTGTGTTATTATGATGACCTTCGAATAGCACTATTTACTCACTTGGGAGCAAAAAATCATGAGATGTTAACAAGGTAATCTGTGTTCAGCTCTGCGAATTTGGAAAGTTCCCACTACTCAGAACTTTGGCGAGCGCGAGTCATGATGATAGACGGTAGATTTGCACTGAATTGATTTTGATTATTTATTGATGTTTGATGACAAGCGGACGTCAGAATTATCGATAGAAATTTGTTCAATAATTTAAAATAAATTTTAGGTGCTTTTGTCTCCTTAATTAGATACTTTGAAGTATGGTTTAAAACATTCATTTAGTAATTGAATAGCTATTTTTATTTTCTAAATAAGTTTCTAAACGCTCATAGCTAATTGGAAACATCCTACATGTAAACAAATTGTCGTGTTTATATTATGTCTAGATAAACTTGAAAAGAGATTGACGTATATTTATTTTATATTTTGCCTATGTATGAGTTATTATTTCACATATGCATTTAAGTGAATTATTAATAAATAATGCTAGAATTCAAATGTTTATTTTGTGTGTGTGTGAAGAACTTACTGCAAGGTGTATGTTCACAACATTCAATGGTTTTATAATTATTAGTTGGATGTTATGTCTGTAAGTTATATAAGTGCCTAGAATTAATATTTCTTTTATTTTTTTAATTAAAAGATAATATTGTGCATATTATTGCTATAACATATTGAAATATTAGTATCTGATACTATATCCTGATGACTCTTCGTATATCAGGTAATTTGTTTAGACATTTGAAAACAAATTTGACTTAAAATTATGATATAATAGTGATCATTCTCCTTTTAATTAGTATATTAGTTAGATGTATATTTTGTTAAATATCACCGTTTTGAAATGAAATTGGTTGAAATGATGATTACATGTAATTATCAGTTCAATCATTTTTATAATGATAATATCAATAAATATATTTATTACACACTACATTTTGAATATTATGGTGAGATATATTTACATAGAATAGATTGCATTATGTAGACTGCTGATTAAGTAGTACACATACATTCTGAGTGAAGTTAATTTGAATTTATAAAAACAAGAATTAATTTTTGTTAATTGTGAATAATAATACAGTTTCTGCTATGACTTAGTGTGTTTTTAATAAATCAATAATTTGGCTTAATTTTGCTATTATCCTTGGAATTTACAAACTTTTAGGAAAGAAAAGTTTATCAAAGAAGGATGGCCTCAAAATGGCAGAAAATGAAATTGCTTCAAAATACATTTAAAAAAAAAATTAAATGCAAAAAATGTATAAAGTACAATTTAAAAAAAAAAACAGTTGAAAAGCTTAAAATTATAAACAATCACAGGTTAAAGAAGATCGAAGAGAAAGGAAGGAGCAGTGTTTCTTGGAATGTTCTCTAGTTATGAAGTTTAACCTATGCCAGCTGGACCGTAGCTTCAGTGCACAAAATTGATTTTGTGCCTGTAGACACGGGCTTGCTAGCGATTTTTATTAATATCGACATCAGATAGAAGAAGAAAGAGGAGGATAAGCTTATTGAAGACACGGTTCCTTAGATTTGATTTTCTTGTATCCTTTTCAGTTGTTTGCCATTCGAACTTTTGTATGTTTTTTAATTTTATAGTGTTTGTTCATAAAAATTTTGTTATATTTCATTTATTTTATTCATTATTTTTTTTATTTGTAGATATGGTAAGTGCACCAGTGATTGACACTTTCAGAGCAATCTCTGTTGTTCTTAATGTTCTAGTCATCAGAAAATATTTTCAGAAATCTTAAGTTAGTACATATGGTATGAAAGACATTCAGAAACACATATATGTTAAAATATATACATTTTATAACAATTATTATTATTTTTTTTTTTTATGAATTTTTATTTGACACCTACTCAATGGTTCCAGTAATTGACACTGCAAGTTTTTCATTTTATCAGTAATTGGCCCCTATGCTCTATTGTTTGACACTGCTAGTTATTCATTTTATCAGTTATTAGCACCCTATACTCCAGTGTTTGACATAAAATGTTAAAATTCCTATATGTAAAATATATGATTTTATTATTTTTCTTATTTATTAATTTTTCGGGATAGATGTCAATTACTGGAGTATGCCAATCACTGGAGCACATACCCTATAGCTTCATCTGACAAATTTGAAATAAGCAATTTCAGTGTATAAATCTATAGTTACTGTTTAAAAAAGACTGAAGAAGAAAAGAAAGAGCAGTTTTCCTCAGAAAGTTCTCCATTTGTGAAGTCTTTGCATCCTACGCCAGCTGAAACATATCTATAGTGCACAAAATTGTTTTCGTGCCTGTAGATGTGGGCTTGCTAGCTCATTTCATTAACACTGATGTCAGATGGAAGAAAAGGTAGTAAAACTTATAGAAGAAAGAAAGTTCATCATGACATATAGTAAATAAATCTTTTCTTAAAATAGATAAACATTTATCATTTAATTTTCTTGCATTTTTTTGAATTGTTTCCCATTTGAACTTTGGTATGTTTTTTAATTTTATGGTGTTATTTATTTTGCTATTACTTAATTTTTATGGTATTATTCAATTCTTTCAATCAAATCGAACATAGTTTGGTCAATTAGCAACAATTCAGCTTTAGTCCAAAGAAAAAACACATTTTTCATTAATTGACAACTTTTCGCTTTCACTCCCTGACCCAGAATTTTACATATTACATATAAATTTAAAAAGATAAAATTTTTAAAAATGCTCTAAAATTTTTAAGTTATACATCATTTTTAACAAATTGTTTTTGAAGACTTAGCCTCATCTAGTAAATTTAAAAATTGCAATTTAAATTATAAGTTTATTATTACTGTCAAGAGAGAAAGAAAAAAAAGCATATCATCCTAAAATGTTTAAAAAGTGAAATATATGTTTAAACAGCTTCAGTTTAAGGAAGATTGAAGAGAAAAGGAAGGACAGTGTCCCTTGATAATTCCTCAACTTGTGAAGTTTTTGCATCCTATGCTAACTGGAACATATCTTTACTCCACTTTTGTGGCTGCAGCTATGGGTCTGCTAGTATATTTCACAAATATCATGAAACGGAAGAAAACAGAAGAGAAAATAATAAGAAAGCACCACAGAACTGGCGTTTTAAAGTAATAAGTACAAAACTTTGAATAAACACCATAAAATGCTATAAATTCGCAATAATTGTTTTGGATTGAAAGAACACATGACCCTTCATCAGGCGAACAAAGAAAGCACGAGTGCTGCAAGCAAAGTGGCAACACACGCTGCTGCTTTGATATCAGCATTTGTGCTTACCGACAGTGGCACCATCTAAAAGAGAGAGCAAGAGACAGAAGAAAACATCCACTACCGATGGCATGGACCACGAGGAAGTAAGCTGATGAAGGAGAAAACCCCCAGCTATTCAGACTTCTATGAAGCTGTAATGTAAGATTTTATTCTGTACAAAAATTTTCAGCAAATTGCTAAAATTGATGCTAAGATCAACATCTGCGTCGGCTACAAACTTGGCAGCTTGACAAGATTAGTAATCGCATTTGGTGACAAATATTGCTTCAGGAGAGCCAGAATTTGTAAACCTTTTCTCAATTTTAACGGAATTATTTGTTTTGGTAAAATGTATCATTTCTCATCACAAATTTTTGCCTACGAGAATAAAAGTAGGCAATTTATACTCAAATTATTTTCATTGAACACTAAGCTGCGTTTAATATTTAAACTTAAAAAATTGTTCCATACCATAAAATTAATAAAACCACTACCAGTTTCGAAAGGACATGGTCTTTCTTCTTCAGGTGCAAAACACTTGCTATTACCTTGGAGGAAAAAACAAGAATGGTGTTTTTTGTACCTGAAAAAGAAAGGCCATGTCTTTTCGAAACTGGCAATGCTTTAATTAATTTTATGGTGTGTAAAAAAGTTTTTTAAATTTAAATATTCATTGCACACCAGTTCTTTATCTTTGTACTGTCTAAGCTGAGTATTTGCCAATGGTATTTTCTGTAATAAGCCATAGAAAATTCCTGAAAAATCTACAATTGGTGGTATATATGATCTTATCATCAGGACTATTGTGGTTGGAGTAGCTTTTTTTTTTTTTTTTTTTTTTTTTTGCTTGTTTCCAACTTCTAGTGCCAATCTTTGTAATGACAACACCCTAGATGCTGAGAAAATGGCTGTGATACTATTTAATCACTGGTATATTAACTATATCAGAGTAACCTAAATTATATAACTAGTTGACACAGTCTACTGCATCAACATAACTAAAAATTTCTCAATAAAAAATTTAATTTTCAAATATATACGAGGGTCATTTTTTAAGTAAGAACCGTTTTGCAATGGAGTAAGAGAAACTTTATTTATGAACATAAATTGTATTACAAACTAAAATATGAACATTTTTTCACTTTTCAACATAGTCACCATTAACATGTAAACATTTGTCAAGTCGTGGCACCAGCTTTTGGATTTCATCATCAAAGAACTCTGCCACCTGACCATTAAACCAGTTAGCAACAGTTTCTTTCAACTTGTCATCATTTTCCAAGCGCTTTCCACCAAGAAATTCCTTAAGTTTTGAAAACAGATGAAAGTCTGATGGTGCTAAGTCAGGGATGTATGCTGGAGGATCCAGTATTTCCCAATGAAAGTTTTTCAGTTGCATCTTTGTCTTTGCTGCAATGTGAGGCCGAGCATTGTCGTAAAGCAAAACGACGCCACTAGAGAGCAGTTCTCGCCGGCGATTTTGAATAGCGCGCCTAAGCTTTAATAACGTTTCACAGTACTTCTCAGCATTTATTGTCCTTCCTCATGACAAAAAAAGTCTAACAAAAGAATGCCTTTCCAGTCCCATAAAACCGTGGCCATAATTTTTTGTGTTGAAGTTTCTCGCTTGAATTTTCATGGTCATGTCGTAGAGTTTGAATGATGCCACTCACTGGATTGACGTTTACTCTCTGGAGTGTAGTACACGTTCCACGTTTCATCATCGGTCACAATGTGACTCAAAAACTCGTCACTATCCTTGTGATACTGATAGTGCTCCAAAAAGGACAAAGAATGTGTCACTTGCTTTGTTTTGTGTTCTTCTGTCAACATTTTTGGTACCCATCTCGCACACATTTTTTTGTAGTGAAGTTTGTCAGTAACAATGTGATTAACTACTGATCTTGAAACTTGTGGAAATTTCTGATGAAGCTCGTCAATAGTGAAGCGCCTGTTTTGGCGAATTTCCTCATCAACTTTTTGTGTCAAGTCTTCATTCATGACAGTAGGCCGCCCAGATCGTTCTTCATCATGAACATTTGTCCTTCCTTCATTAAAAAGCCTACACCATTCATGCACATTTCCATCATTCATTACATCTTCACCATAAACTTCAATAAGCTGCCGGTAAATTTCAGCAGGACGAACTTTTTTTGCATTTAAAAACCGAATAACTGAGCGAATTTCACAGTCGGCGGGATTACTGATTGACATGGCGACAAACAAAGCAGTTTAACCATACAACCAACACCGGCAGAGACATGAAACGTAATGGCGGCATAGTGAGAGACTGGCAAAGAGTGGCCGACCTTGAACTGACATCACTTGATAGGATGTGCGAACACGATGCACAATTGGTTCTTACTTTAAAAATGGCCCTCGTATATACATAATTTTTTTTTGTCCCCATTCAAGTTGTAACGATATAAAAGGCTACAAAAAAGACCTCTGAATGGAGAATTGTTTGCATGAAATTTTAAAAATGAAAGGTTATATATAATATATATATATATAAAGATTATATAAATACTTTTAAATGCTTGGACATAGTTCATTTTTACTAAAGCAATATTATTACTGAAATAATTTGAGTTAAAAATCATTTACATAAAAATAATTAGAAATTTCATTCAAGGGAAGGGATTATAATACATGCAATTAATCATATTATCAATATAATCAATCTATACCTATACAAACATTTGAATTAGTTCAATTTTTAGAAAGTGAGCCTTATTTATTTATTAATCTAAATAAGTAAATAGAAGAAAATCAATCTGTTGCTATTTTAAAAATTAATCGAGCTTAATAAATAAAACTGTGCATGCTATACTTAATTTCAGAGTTATGCAAAGAAAAAAAAAATCTGCATTAATCAAAATTAACATTACCTGACAAACATTTTACTTAATTACTTATGTTTGTAATTACTTTTAAGTACATCATTACTTTACAAAGGATTACAATTTTTTTCCCTTAAGAGTCCCCAGTAGTCAGGTACCTTCCTTTCTCCTTCCCCATGTAATCCAATGGGATTTTTGTTGCTTTGTATTTTCCAGATATCTCGCTCAAAAATAAAGTATTTCGAATTCTGTTTTTTAAATTCCATTCTTTGAACATGCCATTTTTTTTCTTACTAAGCAATTTTCTTAAAAAATAAATTTCAATATTTTATTTCATTAAGCAAACCTAAGGATATAATTTTCAATTTTATAAAGAAATATTTAAATTGTATTTTTAAAAAACTTGCTTAGTAAGAAAAAAAGTGGCATGTTTAAAGAATGGAATTCAAAAAACAGAATTTGAAAAACTTTATTTTTGAAAGAGATATCCGAAAAATACAAAGCAACAAAAATCCCATTGGATTACAAGGGGAAGGAGAAAGGAAGGTACCTGACTACTGGGGACTCTTAACGAAAACGAGACAGAAAAAAAAGAATACTTCAGAAGAAATATGTAAAAGTATAAATTAATTTATTTGAATAAAAATAATTTATACTGAATAAAGAAAAATATTGAATGATAAAGTTAATACATTAGTCGAGAAATTTATTATGATACGTTTACATATTGGTAAAAAAAGTTATCTGTAATAAATTTGTATTTTTATATAGCACATTTTAAACATAAAAGAAAAAAAAAAATGTCTTCTTGTAAAATAATCGCCTTTCATTCAATTAAATGTGAAGAAAACTATTTTTTTTTTTTTTTTTTTTTTTATTAAACAAAATGTATTTTTATACTACGATACAAACGCAATTACAGTGGATGTGAATCGATGATTCATTCATTCGCGATTCATTCTGACAGGTTTGATTCAATCAATGATTAGTTTCCACCACGGATTAAGAGTTTAGAATGTATTACGAATGCTACGGAAAAGTAGTAATTTTCTTCTTACAGATAGAGGGCGAACAGATCTTGACAATCTTCTACCAATCAGCGCGTTTGTTTAAATTTGTAGCGGTTCACTGGTCGTTCTCGGAAATCCGATGATGACAGAAGCCGAAGGGGCGGGCTTTCACTTTCTTCCGATAAGTTTCAAAGATAATACACCAGGAGCGATCGAATCGCTTTCCTCCACTCGGCTGAATTAATGTGGAATAAAAAGCTCCGGTTTCCGCGCTGGCTACCCTATCTTGTTTTTCATCCTATAGATAGTCTTAATCCATGGTTTCCACATGTCATATTTATTGTCACAAAATGCCGTTCCGCGCCAAGCATCTGTCGCCAAAGTTCTGTAGAGTGGGAACTGGTGCAAGCGTTGATGGCCTACCTAGTGACATTCACTTTACGGCCAGTCCATGCATTGATGTCTAGCTATATGTATGAGCCCAGCAGGGCCGGCTCTACCATATAGGCAAACTAGGCGATGGCCTAGGGCGCTAAAATCTAGAGGGCGGCACAATCCAGACAACAAGATATATTTTATTTATTACTATCTAACGGCACTTTAGAATATATAAAATGTAGTCTTGGAAACACAGCACTCATGTTGTGTGAAAATTTTAAACACTTACAATCTTTGTCTAGAAAGGACTAAAAGGTATAAATCTGCTGCTATAACTTGGAAACATTTACTGAGTTTTTCTTGGTGTGTTTTCAATTGGACGTGTAAAAATGAAGTAAATGGATAATCCTCGAATTGACTTTTCAGGGCATCAAAGTCAATCTGAGAAGCGCAAGAGAAAGAGTCACAAACAACTGGCTTGATTTTACATAATAACGATATATTTATTTCAAAAACTTACAACGTCAAATTGAGTTTTGAAAACAGTCCGTCATTAAATCTGTCCATCTAATTGTTAACAGCTTTACACTGTATCTAAAATTCACCGAGTCATTATTTAATGGGGCTGTACTTTATTGGAATTATAAAGTTTTGACTTTCTAATTTGTACAAATTAGAAAGTCAAAAAAAAGGTCTAAATTGTACATCATGTTTCATCTCATGAATTATCCCTTGCACATCTTTTATGTTTCGGCCTTTCCTTTGTACATCTTTTCTTATCTTTAAATACTTTCCCTAAAAGCTATCTTTTATTTCTGGAGAGTAGGAAAGTGAGTTTTATGTCGCACTAGTGCTACATATAGGCAATTGGAACCTTTAATTTCTAGAAACTTTGCTTGAATTGTCTTTTCAACTTTAATTTTCGTAAATTTTATTTTTTCCTCAAAAATTTCTCTCGCTCTTGCATTTTCTCTTGAATTACTTTACCTTTTCAACGAATCTCTTCTTACATGGCTTCTGTTTTATCCTTAACTCCTCTTGTCAGAGTTTCAGTTATTCTCTCAATTCATGTTGTCTAGCTTTCATCTTCTTTTATCCATCCTTCATCTCTTAATGTCCGATTTTCATCTCATGTTGTGCTGCTATCATATGATTTTTGTCCAGCTTTCAATTCCTTTAACTAGACAGTCTAAGCTTCAAGTTCTTTCATGTCTTCTTCAATACTTCTAGTCAAAATCATTAAGTGTATCTGCCTTACATCAGCTGCCAAATCAAATGTTACGAAACAGTGACTTTCTTGTTCAAGAAAAGAAGATCGTAAATGCACATATAGGTTCAATTCAAGTTGATGAATGAGCTTTATTTAACTCATTCTCGAAGCAGTCCAGCAAAACTGTCAATTCAATGAATATTCTTGAAACAAACAAATAAAACTAGCATTTTAAAGAGTATTTTCGAAATAGTCCTATTGGACTGTTTCGAATCGTGGGGCAAGCAGTCACTTGTATCACAAAAGTAAAGTAAAAAGCATTCATTACATTACACAGGAATTTCACTTATTCAGGATCAGGAATGATAACCAAATGATTGAAGCGCAATCTTTATGAGACGATTGCTCAGAACATTTTACTGAATACAATCGACTTCTCGGGAGTTAATCAGGGTATAGCAATCGAAAGAAAAAAGGATTACTTCAGATTACCTTTGTATACACGTCTGACGCAGATGATTAATTGAAAAAGATTATAAAAGTAAGAATGTGTATAAGTATTACATTATTATTTATCTTATTATTTTTTGTTTTATATACGAAAAGTTATAAGTATTTTAATTTTATAATTTTGAACTGACATAAAAAGAAAATAATAATAATAATAATAAGATTTGAAAGAAGCTAGCTCTAACTAGAAAGAAGTTTTAGCTCTTTAGACTAGGTGACTTTGTAGGGGGCTATACGTGGGGGCTTTATGGAATTTTACAAAGTGATTCTGTTATAGTTTCTTTCTCTAGTAGCTCAACTTAGTAATAAAATGTGAAATTTCATTTTCAGTACAGTTGATACTTGAGAGTAGCTGTTAACAGAAAAAAAAATTTTGGAGTACAATTTTGTAAGAGAAAAAAATATCATTAGCAAAGCAAATTAGGCTCATTTGAAAAGTTATTTTCGTCCAAATCCTAAAGAAACACTATCAGAATAATAATTTGAAAAAACAAAAGATTTTTCCACCTGAATCTGAAGAAGCAAAAATCTTGCTTCATCTTCCAAAATAATTAGTAAATAAACAATAGTTTGATATGAAAGAAATAAAGACTGAGGTTTTGATAAACAGAACATGGGAAATGCTTCCGGTTTCACTTTGAGTTTATGTATCCTTGCAATATGAGAAAATTCTATGGGTAATCTGCAGCGAATACACGACATGACTCTTTGACGACATTCAAAGTCCTGATGATTTTCTTTTATTTAACCTGTAGGAGTCTTTTATTTAACCTGCCCACAAACAGTGGAATGCAGCACAACTTTTCCCCACAAACATTGAAAGCTCCGCCTCGTTCTAGTTGTCCATTCTCGACGAACACAAGCCAGATCATGTATAAAAAATGTTAATTTCCTATTAGAAAATAAGTGAAGAAAGTTTTCGTCAGTACATAACAAAAGACGACGCTCCAATGGTGAAAATGTGACCCAAACTCCATTACTAATGCACTACTAAAAACAATTTTTTTTCTTGGAAACTGTAAAAGTGATTTCGGATTTGATAAACAGGAGACATTTTCAGAAGAAATTAATATTGAGGTATCATTCCCATCGGAGTCAGACCCAGCCCGGTTACGAAAAATGAAAAAGAAGTTTAATTATGCAGTCAGCTGGTAAATCAACAAGTGATGCTAAACATCATTTTAAGATTAATTGTTATATTTCTTTTCTTGATACAGCAAGAAATTCGAATGATGAGAAGTTCAAACAGACCAAAAAGATAAATCATGTTTTCTGATGCCTTTTTAACGATTGTGAGTCGTAAAAAAAACTTTCAAAGTGAATTTGAAATTATGTAGAAGATTAGGAGATTATCTGACTCTAGGAGATTCTAAGGATGTTCATGAAAGTACACTACAGGAAGTTTTGAATAATTTTTGTGAAAACGAACTAGTACATTGCGTATTAAATTTAGTAACAGCAATAAAATTGTTGCTGACACTTCCTGTGTCTGTGGCCAGTGGAGAACCCAGCTTCATATAATTGAAATTAATAAAAACTTACCAGCGTTCTATAGTGACATGAGAACGATTTGTAGGACTATCACCATTATCAACAGATCAAGATGAAGCTAAAACAATTCATTTGAAGGATATTGTTTCTACTACCGCTAAAAGTAGCGCCGAAAAAACAATAATATGCAAAATGTAATAAAAATAAATAGTTGATTATTTATTATAGTATCTGTCTGTATAATTGTCTGTGTGTCTTAAATTTTTTAAAAATTTGTTTTAATGGGGCGCCACGAAAATTTTTCGCCTAGGGCGCCAAATTTGCTAGGGCCGGCACTGGAGCCCAGTAAAATAAAGTTTAGCTGCAGATAAGATCTGCGTGTACAGTAGAAAGAACCGTTAAAATAAAGGTCTAAAAGTGATAAAAGTTCTCAGATCCCGAATGCCGGAAAGACTGTCCCAAAAAACAAAGGCGCTTTTAAGAGACCATACATTATCTTTTCTTCTTTTTAATTTTTTTTTAAATCAATCTATATATATATATATATATATTATTAAGATATAGAACCTGGAAAAGGTAATTAGAAGATGCACTGCAATGTAGGGGTCACACCTAGCGAAACGCCAGATGCTAATCCGACACCGCAGTACATGGGATAAGCAATTAGAAATTACATTGAGTGACTAGTTAAGTCAGTTTAAATATAATTAAAAGAGTGTTAGGGGTCTAGTATAAGAGAGAAGCGAGGACGCTTCCTATTGGAAGGAGACGAAATCTCATAGTCAGGTATTTCAGCGATAATTTCATTGGGTAGGTTGTTGATGGAGTCAAAGAAATTTTTGGAGAGATGAGTAACACGTTCTTTAAAAGAAACAGTACGAAGGTCTTTTCTGATTGTTGTATTGCGAAGATATCTATTGCCGTTACGGATGCGACGAAGGGCTTTATTATGATTGCGCGAAAGAAATTCCATAGAGGAGTCGCAGGCGCACCCCCAAATGGGGCAAGCGTAAGTCATAATAGGCAGAACACATGCTTTGTATAAGATAAGTTTGTTACGTATACTAAGGGTTTTACCCCTGAATAAAGGATCGAGTGCTTTAAGGACGCCAGAAGTTTTACCTCTGGTGCGAAGGATATAATTTTTAAAAGTTAGCCTACGGTCGAGATGGACTCCCAGGTATTTTGTCTCATCCTGCCATGGAAGGGCAGTGTTGTTCATAATAACCCGATTAGGATAAATTAATTTTCTAGAGAAGAAAACCGCAGAAGTCTTATTTTCATTAATAAGAACGCGCCATAGAGCAAACCAGCTCATGAGTTTGTCAAGGTGTTCTTGTAAACGCTTATGCAAGGTGTAGGTGAAGTGACTTGATGTGTAAAGGACGGTGTCGTCCGCGTAGAGGGCTAAGTTGCTATGTGGGTGTCTTGGAATGTCATTAAAGTATATATTAAAAAGTGTGGGGCCGATGACAGAGCCTTGAAGGATGCCAGCGGTGATGTGTTTGTCGTAAGAAATGGAGCTATTCACACGGACGACAAATGTGCGATTGTTAAGGTAGCTGTGTATAAGATGTATAAGGTAGGCAGGAAAATTGAGCTTAATTAATTTGTATATAGGGCCTTCATGCCATACCTTGTCAAAGGCCTTAGCAATGTCAAGGAATATAGCAGCTGCAGGAATTTTTGCATTGAAGCTTTCACAGAGAAATTCAACAACACCAACACGAAGCAGCTGGTGTTGGGTTGAATGTTTGGGTCTAAAACCAAATTGTTCAGGCATAAGCAGGTTATTGTTAAAGAGGTGTTTGTTGAGCTGGGCTCTAATGACGCGTTCCATAACTTTGCTAAGAGCAGGGAGGAGTGAGATGGGTCTAAAGTTGATGGGGTTGGAAAGATCACTGCCAGTTTTAGGAATTGGGGAAATCACGGAGGTTTTCCAAATTTTGGGAAAATATTGATACTTAAGAATATTGTTTGTAATATAAGTTAAGCAGTGAATAAAATTAATAGGGAGGTTTTTGATGGCAACATTGGAGATCTTGTCGATCCCAGGGGCCTTGCGGTTTTTCAGATTTTTAATGATGTGTAAAATTTCATAAGATTGGACATCTAAATCAGGTGGAGGGGCAGAATTAGATAGAAATGAGTTAACTTCATCATTAACATGGTCAAGATGAGACAAATTAGCCTGGAAGTCATTCGGAGAAAATTGGATCTCATAAGATGAGGCGAGTGCGTTAGCTTTCTCAACATCGGTATAGGAAGTACAATTGTTAAAGAAAAGTGGTGGAATATTGGTATGATTGTTGTTGAGTCGTTTTTTGATGAGCCAAAGAGAGTTATCCTCGGGAGATAACTTTCCAAATTCGCTTCAGCTCCTATCCCATCCCTGATTAGTCAGTTTTCAATTCTGCTAAAAAAGGCTTTTCCATTTAAAATGTTATTTAAATTTAGTTAGTTATATAATCTAATTAGTAATAAAATAACTTCCAGCTTCATGTTAAATTTTTAAATACTTTTTTTTTTTTTTTTTTACTTTGATGCAAATTCAGCTTTATATATATATATATATATATATTTTTTAAATAGGGTAACCAGGTGTCCACATTTTCTGAGGACAGTCCTCATTTTTCAAGTGCTGTCCTCAGTTGCTTTCAGAAGTTCTCATATCCTCATTTGTCCTCATTTTTCAGTAATTTCCTTCTTTACTTAAAATTTCAACATTAGAGATGCTGATACCTTATTAATTTGCAATACTGATTCTACAATTCAACACAACGTAAAAAAAAAAAAAAAAATGACGAATTCTTGATTCATTACATTTATTTTTAAATCCTCTCTAACACTATTACATCCCTCTTGGAAGATCTAAATTGTGATGGCACCTCTCCGGACCACTTCTTAGGGTTCCAGACCGTCGCCAATTGCCCATTGCGCAGCACTAGTGCGACATAAAAAACCATGTGTCAGAATATATTTTTATACTAGCCGCCATCGGCGACCAGCTGGTTCACGACCCTTGAAATATCCGACTTTACAAAACTCCCGCTCGGTGGCGCCTTTTTCCCGTTTCAGGTCTTACAACAGCTTACTGACATATAATGAAAATAGCTTTATTGAAAAATTTAATCGCAGCAAATTGCCGCTCGGTAGCACCTGCGGCGCCCTCTTCCCGTTTCAATATCTGAAACTGCCTGTTCGCTCACCATTTTATGATCTTTCAAATATCTGACTTTAGCAAAGTCCCGCTCGGTGGCGCCTTATCCCCTTTCTGGAACTTACAACACCTTTCTCGCTCATTAGAATTTGAAATTTTAAAATATTACAGCGCCATCTGGCGGTAGAAATTTCTGTAATCTGCTGTTCAATTCAAAAGCTTTCAAATGATGTATTACTTATGAAATTATTTTAATCTCAGAGAACACCTTAAAACATGTAAATCAGGGGAAATCTCGAATTCCACTTTCGATAATATAAAAGTACTTTGAAATATCTTTCGAATGATGCATTAAAAATAATTTAATGTTAATTAGAATTTGGAATTTAAAATATTACAGCGCCATCTGGCGGTAGAAATTTCTGTAATCTACTGTTCAATTCCAAATCAACAAAGATTTCAAGGTGTTCTGGCTTTTCTGTGGTTTTCTCTGAAACTCCCGTACGGAATTTAACGGCTTCTATCGGTTTAAATGTCCGCAATATTTCAAATGATGTGTTATAACCAGTGTTGTGCACGAACGCGTTCATTTGAACGCGTTCATGAGCGTAGCTCAAAAATTTTGAGTTTTGAGTTGAACTTCGCTCGTTTTTTGAATTATGAACTTGAGTTGAGCGAAACTCGTTTTTTTTCACGAACTTGAGCGTGAAAAAGCAATTCAAACTCAAACTCATATTAAATATTTCTGTCTGAAATATAAAAAAGGAAAGTAGAAGAAGAAAAGGACAGAAAAGAGAACAATTGTGCAAAATGGATCCCGGAAAAAAGGGCACTTGGAAAAAAAGGCACTCATAAAAAGGGCACAGGGAGAGAGGACATTTTTGCAATTTGCAAATCGCAAAAATAATAAACATCAAAGAATAAATTTAAAGAATTATTTCATAATACATTTTTAGAAATTTCAATCAATTAAATTGTAACTATTTTCACTTAGTATATGCCTGAGAAAAGGGAGCGGGTGTCTAGGAGAAGTTTGAAAGAGAATAATTAACTTTATATCCCCTTGTTACTTATTTTAATGAAAAAGTGCATCTGCATATAAATTTATATGGAAATTCGTGCAGTAGTTCCTGAGATTTAGTGTTCCCTGAAATTGAAGAAATCGCGGTACAGCAGTGCCACCTGTTAAGTAATGAACACCAAAAGTTAACAGGCACTAATCTGGATCAAAATGCATCCACATATAAGTTTATATGCAATTTCGTGCAGCAATTCCTGAGATATAGCCTTCCATGAAAATGTGGGAATCGCGGTCTAGTTGAGCCACCTGTTGAGAAATTCGTACCAAAATTTGGTAGGCTCTAATTTTGGTCAAGGTACATCTGCATATAAATTTACATGCAATTCTGTGCTGTAGTTCCTGAGATACAGCCCCCAAAAATTTTTGTCTCACACACACATAAACAGACATTTTCTAAAAATTGTCAAATCGTGTTCTGGATCTCTCAAAGCGTGTAAATCCATCGAAAACGGCAAGTCAAAAATTTTTACGAATCCAATACTTTCTTTTATTGAATATAGAAGAAAGTAAAAAAAGGGGAGGGGGAAAGAAACACAAAATTAGAATTTGTAAATTCATTATGGATTTTGACGGAAAAGTGTTTAAGAAGTTTGCCAAAGGTTTGAAATTTACCAAATCTACCAGTTTGTTTTAACATTGTGTGTGTAGGGTTTGCGGGGGGGAATGAGTGTTCTCTCTTACCTCCCGTTTGCAAGCGTTCATAGAAAACGATGTGTTCGCCTTTATCTGCATTTTCCAAAAATTCAAAGAAATCGCCTTAAACCAATAAACATGAAATAATGTCTTCTTTCAAAAAATGAGCGATCTTTTTGTATAAGTTTCGTCTAGAATATACTACACATTAAAAATAGTATTAGTCTCTCTCTCTCTCTCTCTCTCACTTTTTTAATAGTTTTTAAGAATTATTCAATTTCTTCAGAAACATTAGCGAGAAAAAATGTGTAGTTTTGTAAACTTCTCAACTCTTCGTGGAATTACTTGGTATCAAAATTTGAACATATTTATATGAAATTAATTTAAAAGGAGTTTAGAGAACTATCTAATAGTTTCAAATGCACGATTTTTTCACTCATGAACTTAATCTCTGCTATTTTGTAAATAGCATGTATACTTAAATTTTACTATAGCTTGAAAAATATTTTAGATGATTATTTTAATTTGTTTCAAAATTATATAAACAAAACTTCTTAGTTCAAACCATTTTTAATTTTAGAATGTATATTCAAGAAATATCAATTGGGAATGATCTAAAAGAGTTATATCTTGAACCTCAAATTAACAGCAATTTTACAATCAATTTTGAACAATAAAAAAATACAATTAAAATTTTAGGGTTTTTTTTTCTTCAACCCAAATATTAAATTATAGGGATGTGACTGACAAGTAAACAAACAAATAAATAAATATATGTTGAAACTTTATGTGTGTGTGTGTGTGGGGGGGGGGGAGTCATAAAATAAAATACCAGAATTTGGATGGCGAAAGTATCATTACAGAAATTATTTTATCTTTAAGAAATTTTATCTTATTTTTAATCAATTAAGAAAAAAAAATCACTAACTTGACCATTTGTAAGCTTTAATTATGTAAACAGTATATACATAATAAAATTCTGTCTTTGATTTATAAAGCTGAAACTTTATTAAATGTAGGGGAGCACGGGGCACAGTGGACCACCCCTATTTAAATCTATTAATATTCAACTCTTTTACTTCATATGGATACTCATGTATGGCAGCATGGTACTAGTAACTAGTTGTATCTATGCAGCCAAAAAAAACCACATAGGAAATAGTAAGGTAACCATTTTGAGCATATTTTTTTTTTTTGAACTGTTCAAAGTAATTTTTCCACATTGAAGGATTTTAAAATTTCATAAAGATTGAACTAGCAACTATAAATACTATATAGCTGTTAAAGTCAAGATATTGCTGTTTTTAAATTTCTAAAAATTATTAGCATATTTGTAGTCTGTATATTATTTTATTATTATTACAATCTGTCTTACTCTGGCACGGGGCACAGCGGACCACCTTCCAATGTGCATAAAAATATAAATTAGTTTATTACTTATATTAGTTTTAGTTAAATTTATAGATGCAAATATAATGTAAAGTATTAATATCTCAAAATAATAATATCTTAATGTTATGATAAAATAAATAAAAAAAAATTATAAATTTCTGAAAAGAATAAATATTTGAATAGTAATATAATAATTATTGATATCTAAATTTAATAACTATTTGAATTATATAGCATTAATAAAAGGAAAAATATCTAATTTAATAAATAGTAGAAAAATTTATTATTATTGTTAGTTTTAGAGATCATATGTGAAAAGCAAAATAAGTAGCATAATACATTTTAGTTGAATTTATTCTACAAATATAATGTAAATTAATTATTCCTCAAAATAATAATTTAAAAAAATAATAATAATAATAATAAATATTTGAATAGTAGTATAATATCTTTTAATATTTGAATTAAAAATATATATATCTGATTTATAAAATATTAATAAAAGAATAAAAAAAAAAACAATTATCTATTTCAACTTAATAAATTTTCTTAGTGGGATTTGATTTCTCATTCGTTTATTTTATTTATTTATTTTATTTTTTTTTTTTTTTCATGAAAATGCCTGAATTATATTTTTTAGACTAGAATAGTATGAGAAATTAATTTTAGAGAAAAAAAGAAAATAATTTATAATAATTTAATATAAGCAAAGGAGGCTGGTCCACTGTACCGCGGTCATGGGGCACAGTGGTCCACTTTGTAAGTGCTCACAATTTTTTTTTTTTTTTTCATTCATAATTTATTGGAAATATTATTATAAAAAAATTAAGAAAGGTCAAGAAGAGCTTAGAGATTGTTTGCTGTTTTTTTTTTTTTTTTTTTTTTTTTTTACAAGTACATTGCTTTTCTGTTTTTTGTGGAAAAAAAAAATTGTAAAAGTGGTTCACTGTGTCCCGGTCTCCCCTATATTACAGAATTTAAAATAAATATTAATAAAGCTTAAATCAGTTAAAAATAAATAAATAATCTATAATAATAAAAGAAGATGTCTGTCTGTCTGTCTGAGCATCTATACGTTCAGCCCCTACTGAACGCAGAACTACAAAATTTGACATACGTGTGCTCAGAAGCCTGCCTGAGGGGATAGTCAAAACAGAATTTAAAAATTTTAATTAGTTGCGGAGATAATAATTAAAATGTAGACCTATGTCTTAATCAAAAAGCGATCTCAATGACTCAGAATTCACCGAGATTGCATAAAAGTAGATATTTTAACGGAGTTAAAAGCAGAAAAAATGGAAAATAAATTAGAAATATTAGTCCGATCATTACGAATTTGGTACCAAATGAAAGGGGAATTTTTTCCGAATCTAAGAGTGCAAGCGGCTTATCGATACGTCAATTAGATTTTTTAAAATTCACTAAACTATGAAATTTAATTGACAACAGGCAGACGATTTTCTAAGCGGTCTCGATCGGAAATAAAACACATACGAGACAACTGTCTGTGATGGAAACAGAAATGGTTGTAATCAATTAAGATATCATGTGTTTTATACTGGGGGGAAAAATTGCAATTTTCAATTTTTTTCAAATTTTCATTCACGTTACATTTGAATTAATATTCGGCCTAGACAGCATATTATAAAGCTACTGTTCAATTTTCATGAAAATATATGAATAATTAAAAAAACGACATATTTATTGGAAAAAGATTGTCTTCTTTTATTTTTTTGCAGTATTTGCAGTTGTCGAAATTTCGTAGTATGTAGTTTTAATGCCCGATAATTCGATTGTGAATATTTTTGAAAGAGTACGATTATTAGGGAGGGCTTGAGGAACAGGGAAAGAAGGCAAAAAAAAAAAAAAAAAAAAAAGAGTTGCAGCGTTTGAAATTGGTTGGCATATTAAGATTTTAAGGAAAGGTATTTGGTTTTCTTTTTTATCCCAGCTTCTAATTAAAATAATTTCATAAGTAATACATCATTTGAAAGCTTTGTTGATTTGGAATTGAACAGTAGATTACAGAAATTTCTACCGCCAGATGGTGCTGAAATATTTTAAAATTTCAATATTTCAAATTCTAATTATGATTATATAATTTTTAATACATCATTCGAAAGATATTTTAAAGTTCTTTTATATTATCGAAAGTATTATTCGAGATTTTACCCGATTTACACGTTTTAAGGTTTCCTTTTTAGGTTTTCTTTTGTATCTCAGCTACTAATTAAAATATTTTCATAAGTAATACACCATTTGAAAGCTTTGTTGATTTGGAATTGAACAATATATTACAGAAATTTCTACCGCCAGATGGTGCTGCTATATTTTAAAATTTCAATATTTCAAATTCCAATGAGCGAGGAAGGTGTTGTAAGTTCTAAAACGGGGAGCGGCGCCACCGAGCGGGACTTAGCTAAAGTTAGAAATTTGAAATATCAGCGCCGAAGGCGCTACCGCACGGGAGTTTACTGCGATTTAGATAAGCTATTTTCACGATATATCAATAAGCTATTATTAGACCTGATACGGGTAAAAGGCGCCGCAGGCGCCACCGAGCGGGAATTTCGTAAAGTCGGATTTTTCAGGGATCGCGAACCAGCTGGTCGCCGAAGGCGGCTAGTAATAATAAATAAATAAATAAATAAAAACTCATCATTTTTCATAGTAATATATAATTGATAAATCTGAGACATGTTTATAAAATTTCTTGGAAACATTGTGAATAAATACATTTTATTTTAAATAGCAGTTCAGTGGTAAGTTTCCTTTTCAGTAACTCTGTTGACCATTTTTGAAGAGAGGGATTTCTTTCGTGTTTTCTAAAAATAATTAGTAAGAGGTGCGCAAATATTCTTTGAGAGTAACCTAGTCTTTCGTCTCCGACAAAACATGTACGCGGCGACATTGTATTGGATTCAAAAGAAAAAAGCGTGAGAATCTACTATAAAATACTATTAGAACATTTTACATAGCTAGACCACCCAGACAGAGCCACAGGAGATGTACTACACCCCACAGCCTCCTGAGGCAGTGTGGCCGCCCACTCATAAAAGTACCGGACATTTCCTTTCGCTGATAAAGACCGATGCTAATCAGAGTCAGAGAAAGGATCTGCTTTCACAGGACTATTGCCTAGTCACATGTCCATAGAGTCCCTTTTTTTCTTTAAAAATAATGAGATTCCTGTTATTTGCGAAAGTAATTCTTTAATTGATGAAAATAATCTTTATTTTATAACTTTTGCATTGAAAGATAGCATCTTTAAAAATTAAAACCTTTAGACGAGGATTACATGTTTAACACATATTACACATAGATTAAATAGAATAATAGTATAGTTTTAAATGTCTATTTATATTTTTAATACTAAAAATGAAAATGCATTCAAATTATTGAAATAATTTCATGTCGGAGATGTAGATTTTATATCAATGGTTATTTTATTTTCAACACTTTCTGGAAAATGTAAATAATAATAATAATAATAATAATAAAAACTAGTTGGCATAGGTGGACTCTGCTCAGTTCCCCATCATATTTATGTTCTCATAAATTTCTAGTGCGAGACATATTATAATCATGTTAAAAGAAATGAATTTGACCAAAGCTTGATTCAGTAACAGAATGAAATCCCCGCCTTTTTCGATATATTTATCTTATTCTAGTCTATTAATTAATTTAATGAGGGTCAGTTCCATTGTTTAGTTTTCACGCTACTATTTCCAATGCAATAATCCTCAAAATTCATATTTATAAGAAAAATTTACAATTTCGCTATATTGATAAAATCGTAAATTACGAATAATTTACGAAATTTTTTTATTAGAATATTTGTATTCAAACATGTTCAAACAAATATCATAAATGTAATTTTGAAGTTGTCTAATGTATTTATGATCCTCAAAATGGAAGTTTATGTTCAATTTTTCCTTATTCTGACACGTTAAGTAAATCGTAAATTCCAAATAACTTACGAATTTTTTAAATTTTAAAAACCATAGTCTATGATATTCATGCCAGTATCCTAAATAATATTTAGAAAGTGGTTTGACATCTTTACGATGAAAATATCCCTCAAGATTGACGTTTATGTGAAATTTTGCTCTATTTCGCCATGTTAAGAAATTCGTAAATTTTCAATAACTTACGATTTTTTTTTTAAATTGGAAAAGCCATAGTCTATGATATTCATGCCAGTATCCTAAATAATATTTGGAAAGTAGTTTGACAACTTTACGATGAAAATATCTCTCAAAATTGACGTTTATGTGAAATTTTTCCCTATACTGCCATGTTAAGAAATTCGTAAACTTCTAATAACTTGCGAAATTTTCAAAGTAGCATATTTATAGTTACTAATGTTCATTCCGGCATCAAAACTGATATTTTAAAACTGGTCTAACATTTTTACAGTAAAAAGTTTCCATTTAATGCACGTTTAAGTGAATTTTTGTCCTATTCTCCTCCCATGTTAAGAAAATCGTAAATTTCTAATAACTTACGAAGTTTTTTAATTCGAATGTTGCAAATGAATAGGGTTCTTATCAGTGTCGGAAATAATATTTTAAAACTGATTTGACCTCTCTGCGACAATTTGTTCTTGAGATAGCGTGTACACAGACAAACAAACTAACGGACTAACACACTAACACACACCCTACAGACAGACACCATACAAATTTTGTCATTTTCGGATTCCTCACACCTGAAAACGTGTAAAAAAGTAAAAAAACCTAGGTCGAAAATTTTCACGATTACCTAAGTTCCCCATACCTATAGTATGATGTGGAACTAAAAAAAAAAATAAATAAATAAATGAAATAAAAAATAAGAAAAAAATAAATGAAAAAAAAAAATAATCCTCCTTGTTACAATAAGTTATTTATAATCTAATTTAATTTGTCTTAATGTTTCTTTTTTCTTTTTTTTTCTTCTAAAATGAATATATATATCCACGAATACATCCACAAAAATTCAAATATACGTGTACTAAATTAAAGATTATTTTTCTTTTTTTAAATGTACAGCTAGTTTTAAAATACCATTTATGATAATGGCAAACAGGATTTAATATTATACTTTTAAATTTTTATATTTTTATTTATAATTAAAGGTTTTCTTAAAACTTTTCTTAAATCACTCTTAGAATTTCCATAATTTTTTATAATACGAGGAATTTCGCATAATTTTCTGTTATTGAAATAGCATGGATTTGATTGCATGAAAACTGAAATGCAAAATTGACAACAGTATAATATCGTGGAAAACTGGGGCACAAAAAAATTTCTATAGCAAGGAAAAGGGTAGCCTACTGGATAGGGCATTTAAGTTTTCAATAGTACCAGGTGACCAGCGGAATTTATATTTCTTCTTATGAAAGGATTGGCTTAGAGTCTTGCGTGGTTCGAGTAAACTTGACTCGCAGCTGACCCGACCTGCAAAATGACTTTTGACCTTCAACCCGAAATGAATCTGCAGCTTCTGACCCGCCATATTGTTAAAATTGTGTTAGATAATAAGCTAAATAAATGTGATTTTACACAAACTACAATTATATTATTGAAGAAATCTTTCAGAAAATTCAATATTGCATAAAAATATTACAACAATGTATTAAAATTTATATTTAAAAAATCCACTGTTCCAAGTATTTTGACAGTAAAATAAGGAAGCAAATATAGGTTGAAAAAAAAAAAAAGTTTTCCATATTTTAAACGTTAAGTATTAATATTTAGGTAAATGTAGTTAAATTCGTGTTATCAGTCGTGTCTTTAAATTACTAGGAAGGAAGGCAATGTCATCCAATCTCTTCATTTAAAAGTTTAGATTCATAAGTGAAGCATAAAACAATCTTCGAAGAAAACATTTTGAGAATAAATATTATTGCAAATTTTACCTGCACCTGACCAGCAAAGCAGGTAATAAGCGATTATACCCGACCCGATGCATTTCTCTCTTGTGAGAAATGCGTTCTTTCTTGTGATTAAAAGGGTAGAAAGTATTGCTACCAAGAATATAAAAAAATCTGGAGTGACTCCACTCGACTTTCCGAACATTGAATAATTAACAGTTTTGTAGATAAAGTAAAGAAAGAGGAGTTGTTAAACAAACAAAAGAGAGAAAACCATAATAGAGTGTTCGAGTATTTTTCTCCCTATAGTACACGATGTTTTATTTAACGTTACTGAACTTTGAACCCATAGATCATAATGATAAAGAATTTTTCGTTGTGTCCCTGTAAAAACCTACAAATGCTAGATTCACCAAAATTCTTATAGTTAGTGGAACAGGGATTTATAATACTCATATAAATTTTCAGCTCAATTGAATAAGGCGTTTAGATGCTATCGTACTTTTAAAAATTTGGTCCCATAGGCCATAATGATAAAGAATTTTTCTTTGTGTCCCTGTAAAAAAACTGTAAGTGCTAGATTCACCAAAATCTATACAGTTGGTGCAACTATGACCTATACCATGTGTAAAAATTTTTTGCTCAGATTAATAAGGCGTTTAGATGCTATCACACTTTTAAAAATTTGGCCCCATAGGCATGAAGAATTTTTCTTTGTGTCCCTGTAAAAAAACTATAAGAGCTAGATTCTCCAAAATCTATACAGATTGAGTATTTGTGACCTATAATATGTGTATAAATCTTTTGCTCAATTGAATAAGGCGTTTAGATGCTATCGCACTTTTAAGATTTTGCTCCCATAGGCCATAATGATAAATAATTTTTCTTTGTGTCCCTGTAAAAAAACTATAAGTGCTAGATTCACCAAAATCTATAGGGTTCGTACTATGGTGACTTACAATATACGTACCAACTTTCAGGTTATTCGAACAAAGCGTTTAGACGCTAGCGTGTTCACTCACAGACATACACACATACATACACACATACATACATACATACATCATCGCAAAAATAGTGAAAACGGACTCATTGGACCTCGAAACGTATACAAACATCAAAATCTCAAATTCGGATTTTTGACATGATTACAATACTTTCCTCACTATAGTGTTCGGAAAGTAAAAATTTCACAGAGGAATAAAATCCATATGAGTTTGAGTTGCTTTTCCCGCTGAAATTCATGAGAAAATGAAATTTGCCTAGCTCAAATTTACAATCTAAAAAACGAGCGAAATTCAGCTCAAAACTGATTTAAAACAACGGAACCTCTAAATGATAGAATTTGTCTCCTATTAATAAGTTCTCATGCGCATAAACTAACGTATTGAAAATTTGAGAATAAAAAAACATGCAAAAACAGTGGGAACACTATTCAGAAGTGTTTGCTAAATAAATTTTTACTACAATTAAATTAATAATTATAATTAAGAATTGTCAGTTAATAAGTTTAATTAAGCATAAAATTAAAAATAATTTTCATGGTAATTGGTAATTTTAGAAAAAAAAAGGGAAATTACCTATGAAAGTGTTCAAAGAAGATAAGATCTATTTAAAAAAAAAAAAAAAAAAATGTACGTAAAAATGAACTTTTAGTGAACTTCGCTCGTTTTCAAAAATGAACTTGAACTGAACGCGTTCATTTATTTCAGACATGAGTTTGAGCGCGAACTAACTCGTTTTTTACACGATGAACTTGAGTTTGAACTACTTCGTTTTTTTCGTGAACTTGCACAACACTGGTTATAACTAATTTAATCATAATTAGAATTCTAGATAATGAATTATTAATATATCAAAGCGCCTTCTGATGACAGAGATTTGAAACCTATACTCTCCGATTCCAATTCAAATAACTTTTAAAATGATATATTACTTATGAAATTGTGTTCATTAGAAGCTGAGATACAAAGGTAATATTAACATTTTTATAAAAAGATTTGTGTCTGACTCAATCATGGTTTTTTCCGAAACTTGCGGAATTCTGGGCTATATAACATTAAAAATCCTTAGTACGAAATGCGAGCGGAAAATTTCCAATCTCTGCAAAATATAAAAGAATAAAGGCGTTCTGGGTTTTCCGTTGTTTTCTTCGAAATTTCCCGTTCATTTTCTACATTTTTTCCCCTTCGTCCCTCCTAATAATTTTACACTTGAAAATATCCGCAATCGATTTATCTTGCTTCAAAACCTAATAATACGAATTTCAAATGCTGTAAAACTTTTTTTTTCCCTTCCCCCTCTCTCTTAAGCCTTTCCTAATGTTTCTACACTTTCAAAAATATTCACAATCGAATTATTGGGCATTAAAACACAATACTACGAAATTTCAACGGCATATGTTAATTTAAAATACTACAATATATATAAAAGACAACTTAATCTTACATTATCTTTTGGTCACATGAGTCGTGATAAATATAATTCCCGATAAAAATGTAACTTTTTTTATTTATTCGCATATTTTAATGAAAATTGAACTGTAATTTTATAATATGCTATCTATGCCGAATATCAATTTAAATGTAACGTGAATAAAAATTTGAAAAATTTTGAAAATTGCAATTTTTTTCCTCCACTATAAAACACATGACATTTTAATTGATTACAATCATTTCCTTTTTCATCCAGACAGTCGTCTGCGATGAAATGATAATGCCATCTAAATATTATACTTTAGTTAATTTTAAAAAATCTAATTGTTGTATCGATAAGCCGCTTGCACCTTAGATTCAGAAAAATCGCCGCTTTCATTTGGTACCAAATTCGTAACGATCGGAGTAATATTTCTGATTTATTTTCCACTTTTTCTGGTTAACTTTTCTGGTTCTTTAACTCCGTTAAAATATCTATTTTTATGCAATCGCGGTAAATTCTCAGTCATTGAGATCGCTTTTTGATTCTGTTTATTCCATAGGTCGACATTTTAATTAATATCTCCACAACTAACTAAAAGTTTTAAATTCTGTTATCAGGAGACCCTCGGGAAGGCTCCTGAGCATCCGTATGTCAATTCTTGTACTTCTGCTACAGCGTCTAGAATAAACAGTGTGAAAATCGCCTATAACCGTGATGTTAAAATAATGCTACAAAAATTAAGCTTCCCCAGATGTCACTGTGATCGAAGCTTTTGCTCAGATTGGCTTTTCCCAGTTTCGTCTGATCAATCAAGTGATCAAAGCACATAATTAACCAATAGGAAGCGCCGGTTTTGATGTCGTGAGACTAGCTTCGATTACAATGACATCTGGTGACAGGCTTAATTTTTTTTAGTGCAATTTTATTTGCCACTTTCCACACTGTTTATTCTAGACGCTGTACTTCTGCGTTCAATAGGGGCTGAATTTATAGATGGACAGACAGACATATTCTTTTATTATTATAGATTGGAAGATTTTAGTCTTTGCAACATTATACTTTAAAATATAAAGATTTAAAAAAAAAAAAAAGAAGAAGAAGCTGAATTTGCATCAAAGTAAAAAAAAAAAAGTATTTAAAAATTTAACATGAAGCTGGAAGTTATTTTATTACTAATTAGATTTTATAAGTAACTAAATTTAAATAACATTTTAAATGGAAAATCCTTTTTTAGCAAAATTGAAAACTGACTAATCAGGGATAGGAGCTGAACACAGATTACCTTGTTAACATCTCACGACTTTTTGATCCCAAGTGAGTAAATAGTGCTATATCGAAGGTCATCATAATAACACAGTTTGTAGATCAATTCTTATTCTTAGCCTAGCCAGTGTTTGACATTCTTCAGATTGCCTTTTCTTATTAAAATATTATTTATTGCATTACTCCCATTTGAAGTAGTTATGATTTCATTTATACTAAAAACTTTGTCTATACAACAGTAACTGCTGTATTAAAACAGTTTATAAAAGTATTAATAGAAGCAGATATAAAATAGTTTGGTACTTTCGTGTCAACCACATATCAGAAATTGATATTAACAGCATAGCAAGTCATTATATTATAGGAAGAGAAGTATAATGTGTAAGAGTTTATGATAATATTTATTATAAATTTAATATTGCTTATATAAATCCTCATTTTCAAAGAAGACTGTCCTCATTTTTCTCATGGAAATGAAGACTTTGCATAATTTGTCCTCATTTTGCATAAAAAAAATCTGGTCGCCCTAATTTTAAAGCATACTGTTGCAAAGACTAAAATCTCCCAATATAAAAATATAGTCTGTATTGCGGTGGTATCCCTTACCTAGAAAACAAAACTTTTCTTCATTTCACAAACTCTATGATTCAGCAGAACATTCTACTGCCTCGAACTCCCTGGCACTGATAACTGTGTATTCACGGCAACCGACGCGGTTGCAGAACTGAAGTGAACTGACGAACTTGTTTTTACCTAGATATTCATCCTCGATCTTGCTCACCGAGCATGCTGCTTGTTTTTGTTTTCTCCCGACTTTACGCGGGATGTAACTAATATTTTTACTTTATTTTTATCTTGTTTAAATTAAAGGTTTTTCGTTAGGAGATTGCCTTAGTTTACTTAACTCATGGTTGCACATAAATTCAGCAAAATATTTTAAGCAGGTAGCTTGGGTAGTATACAGGTTACCTGTAGTGGTGACCCTAAGTTTGGAATCGCAGCCAGGCAATCCTCTTCAATCTCTTTCCATCGGTAAAAATATTCAGTGATTCAGCATGAATTTAATCGACGATGATGTTTAAAATCTCTTTTGTGCACTATTTCGTCATTTTTCAAGTGCTATGTTTTTATACACGTGTGTTTTCCCATGTGTAACGGATTATGTGCTAAGTGGATTTACACCATCGGCATTCTCCGGAGGCAAGCAACAACGACGATTCCAGTTCATCTAAATAACAAGGTAGGACCTCATATTTTGTTCAGTGTTAGTTATTTGAGCTTTAATAATCATGCCAGACGGTCAGGCCGAAGTTAACAAAATTGGGATAAAATTACCGCCATTTTGGGATAAACATCCCGTACTTTGGTTTGCAAGTATTGAAGCACAATTTGTTGTTTCGGGAATAACTCAAGACATTACTAAATACTATTGTGTAGTTTCCGCCCTAACTTCCGATATCTTGAGTTACGCCAGCGATATCGTATTAACACCGCCCCAAACTGACAAATATGGAACTCTAAAGTCGCGTTTAATAGCAGAATTTTCCGATTCTGATCAGAGGAGATTAAAAGCCGTTCTCTCTGAATTAACTTTAGGAGATGACAAACCTTCACATTTATTAAGGAAAATGAGAGAATTAGCAGGCAAAACAGTTGGGGAGGATTTTCTTAAGACACTCTGGCTACAGCGCCTACCTAATCAGGCTCAAGTTATCCTTTCAGTTTCCGAGGACAATTTGGACAAATTATCATTAATGGCCGATAAAATTCATGAAACGACAAGCTCTAGCATCGATGAAGTACGATGTAAAAATAAAAATGATGCATTTTCCGAGGTAAGCGAATTGCGCATGCAAATTGCTGAGCTTACTAAACAGGTCGAACGCCTTTCACGAGGTCGTGAACGTCAAAAGCGCGATTTTACCCCGCACAGGCCTCGTTCAAAAACGCCAAAGAAACATGATCTATGTTGGTATCACTTCAAATTTGGGGAACAAGCAAAACGATGTAAATCTCCGTGTCGTTTTAAAAAACCGGAAAACTAATTGGGAAATCGCATACCCTGGCGCAATGTGATTTCAAGCCTAATAACAAAAGCCGCCTTTTTATATCCGACCCTGTTTCAAAATTAACTTACTTAGTTGATAGCGGTAGTGATGTCTGTGTTTTACCTCATCAAGGAAAAAGTTTTAAACAAAACAATAACATTAATTTGTATTCCGCATCCGGTTCAGCCATCAATACCTATGGTGTTAAGGTGATTACTTTAAGTTTAAACTTAAGACGTAAATTTCAGTGGCCATTTGTTCTCGCTGACGTCAGTAAACCTATCATCGGTGCAGATTTTTTGCGACATTTTGGACTACTTATAGATCTTAAAAATGGACGTCTTAAAGATCCACTTACTAAACTGGCCAGCAATGGAAAAAAATCGATCGATAATACACCACAGATATCGTTAATCGCAAACAATTCGGTTTACCGGGATCTTTTAAATAAATACAGTGATGTAGTGCGTCCTTATCCCAAAGTAAAAGAGATAAAGCATAATACTGTACATCGAATTTTAACTCGCGGACAACCTGTTTTTGCTCGACCACGTAGGTTACACCCAGCAAAATTAGTGGCAGCTAAGCGTGAATTCGAGTACATGGTAGAACATGGTATTTGTAGGCCAAGCACTTCAAACTGGTCTAGTCCATTACATCTGGTACCTAAAGATTCCGCAACGGGAAAAGATTTTCGACCTACGGGCGATTATAGAGCCCTTAATCGTATAACAATACCAGATAGATACCCTTTGCCTCATTTACAAGACTTTTCAAATCAACTACATGGGAAAGTCATTTTTTCTAAAATAGATCTTGTCAGGGCTTTTCACCAAATCCCAGTTCACCCGGAAGACATACCAAAAACTGCCATCACAACTCCATTTGGCTTATTCGAATTTGTATTCATGCCATTTGGATTATCCAATGCGGCCCAAACGTTCCAAAGATTCATTAACGAAGTTTTACAAGGTTTTGATTTTGTTTTTGATTATCTAGACGATATCCTAATTGCGAGCAGCTCAGAGGAAGAGCATCGGAAACACCTCGAATGTGTCTTGAAACGACTCTCAGACTATGGCATACGTATTAATTTTAAAAAATGCGTCTTAGGGGTTCCAGAGCTATCGTTTTTAGGTTATTTGGTAAATAAACACGGGATTAGACCGCAGCCAGAACGCGTCGAACCAATATTGAAATATGAGTTACCAAAAACTGTAAAAGAACTCCAACGTTTTCTTGGGTTATTAAACTACTATCGTAGAAATGTCAAAAACGCCGCTCATATCCAGGCCCCTCTTAATGATATGCTAAAAGGTAAGAAAAATAAAAAGAATCAATTAATCGAATGGTCTGAGGTGCAAAAGTCTGCATTTGAATCTTGCAAAAAACAGCTAGTTGAGGCTACTATATTGGCACATCCTGACCCCGAAGCCCATTTAACGCTTTTCACAGACGCGAGTGACACAGCGGTGGGCGCCTCACTCAATCAGTTTAAAAAACTTAACAGTGATCATAATTTTGAACCCTTAGCGTTTTTCTCTTCAAAACTATCCCCGACCCAACAAAAATGGTCTACTTTCGACCGTGAACTTTATGCGATTTATGCTGCCATTCGACATTTCAAACATATGCTTGAAGGTCGGCAATTCACAATATTTACGGACCATCGTCCACTAACATATGCCTTTTTACAGAAATCGGATAAATGTTCACCCAGACAGCTACGCCACCTAGATTATATTGGCCAATTTAGTACAGACATTCAGTTTATTAAAGGTTCGAATAATATCCCGGCCGACACGTTATCGCGAATCGAGGCTTTAGAGGTTCCGAGCGCATTAGATTATTCAGCCGTGGCACATGCTCAAAACACAGATGACGAGTTACATGATCTTATGAACTCCGACACTGCTTTAAAATTTAAACCTATGGTAGTAGACGGAACTGAAGCTCCACTTTTTTGCGACATTTCAACGAGAAATATGCGGCCATACCTTCCACTAGAATTTCGGAAAGCTGCTTTCAATACTCTCCACAATCTCGCTCATCCAGGTATAAGAGCTACGGTGAAACTCCTAACATCCCGTTTTGTTTGGCCTTCAATTAGAAAAGACGTCACAACTTGGACACGGGCATGTATACCATGTCAGAGGTCACAAATTTATCGCCATACTAACAGTCCGGTGCAAAATATTCACGTTCCAGACAAAAGGTTTGAGCACATCAACATTGATCTCGTAGGTCCTCTACCCCCTTCTCGCGGTTACACATATTGTCTAACAATGATCGATCGTTTCACGCGTTGGGTTGAAGCCTGTCCAATCTCTGATATTACAGCGGATACTGTGGCTAGAGTGTTTTATGAAAATTGGATTGCTCGTTTCGGCATTCCCAGAACCGTCACAACCGATCAGGGAAGGATATTCGAATCTCATTTATTTACTTCGTTACTGAAATTGTTAGGAATTAAGCACATTCACACAACTGCATACCACCCAATTTCTAACGGTTTAATTGAAAACTGGCATCGTACTATGAAAGCATCCTTAAAGGCTCACTTAACTGATCACTGGACTGAAGTCCTACCCACAGTATTGCTGGGAATGCGGTCTGCATTCCGTGAGACCATACAAGCCACTACAGCTGAGTTGGTCTATGGTACAGCCCTCAAACTACCAGGAGAATTTTTCACACCTTCGCCGAAGGACTTCAACGCAGCTGAATTTGTCCAATCTCTCAAAGAGACTATGCACAGATTATCTCCAGCTCCAACTAGCAACCACGACACCAAAAGTCGTACCTTTGTTTCTATGGATCTTAAACGGTGCAAACAAGTTTTCGTGCGCCACGATGCAGTTCAACCTCCGTTGAAACCTCCATACGATGGCCCCTTCACAATCCTCGAACGGACTGACAAAGTCTACAAGCTGCAGATTGGAGACAAACCAAAATTCGTTTCCATCGACCGCCTTAAACCAGCATTCATCATGCCCGAATCCCACCCAGACGATGCAACTGACAGCTGCACAAAAAGTTCCGACAGCAGCAAGCCTACAACTGAAAATACTATCGAACATTCGGAGGATGACGTGAAACATACTCGTTGTGGACGCAAAGTTCATTTTCCTGCACGATTTAGATGACCAGGTAACGTTCCACTAGGAGGGGGGTACTGCGGTGGTATCCCTTACCTAGAAAACAAAACTTTTCTTCATTTCACAAACTCTATGATTCAGCAGAACATTCTACTGCCTCGAACTCCCTGGCACTGCTAACTGTGTATTCACGGCAACCGACGCGGTTGCAGAACTGAAGTGAACTGACGAACTTGTTTTTACCTAGATATTCATCCTCGATCTTGCTCACCGAGCATGCTGCTTGTTTTTGTTTTCTCCCGACTTTACGCGGGATGTAACTAATATTTTTACTTTATTTTTATCTTGTTTAAATTAAAGGTTTTTCGTTAGGAGATTGCCTTAGTTTACTTAACTCATGGTTGCACATAAATTCAGCAAAATATTTTAAGCAGGTAGCTTGGGTAGTATACAGGTTACCTGTAGTATAAATGGGTTTTTATGTCGCACTAGTGCTGCGCAATGGGCGACGGTCTGGGACTCACCCTAAGAGGTGATCCCATCGAGCTTTAATTTAGGTAGAGAGTGAAATGGCAACCCCTTTGTGTGGCCAACATCATCGAGAAGTGTCACGTGACAATAACTTTGAGATTTCTCCTTTCTCCTGTGCGCGTGAACTACTACGGTATTGTGTTAGCCGAAAGCCGAATCATAGAGGTATTGCGCCGACGTGGTTTGTGATCTTTCCTCGTTGTGCGTAAGCGTATAGCGTCAAGCAACAGTGTGCGCCAAGCGTGAATTCTCGCCAAACTCACACTTAGCTCCGCAAGCTCCGTAGAGGTCTGCCGCTACAAAAAGACGCTAGTAACATCGAAATATAGTCTTGATTTTCAATTCTCATAAGAATTATGTATTAAAATAATATTTTTAATTTTCATTATTGACGATATTGGCATAAAAAAAAAAAAAAAATCCCATTGTTATATATATATATAAAAACATCAAAAATTTTTAGGAATATAATAATTTCATCTTATAACTGTAAAAGAAATTACATTATAATAATATAAAAAAGAATAGGACAGATTCTATTTTTTTAATGTCTTCATAATATTTTTATTAATAATCTAGATGCATCATTATTTAAGATATTTGTTTTATTTATTATTTTCTTCTTTATATTTAAGAAGAAAGTATTCGATTAATGGAAAGTTTTAGTCACTGGTTTCCAATGAATGTATACGTTTTGACATATCCTGTACACGATTGCACTATTTTAAGTGTCTTCGTGTGTGCCTAAACTTTTGTGGATTCTCTATCTCATAAATAAGTGGACAAAATTTAACCAAACTTGATATTTAGTTCTAACATCGAAAATTAGTGCTTATAAGCTGTTATTGAAAATCGCCCACCAGCGACCGAGCGGTTCCGCGCTCAAAGCTGGTAGACGTGAGGTGCCGGATTCCATCCCAGCTCGCGCTCGTTGGCTTAGTTGTTTAGAGTTTTCCGTGGTTTTCTCCGAAACTTGCGTAAATACGGACTAGGACCCCTTAGAAAGAACTCCCCCACGGAGGGCACTCCTCTTTATGCCTATGATCCTAGAGTAGTCAATCAGCCTTACTTCCAAAACACCAAACGCCCAATAGGTAGCGCCGTCATCCCGTATATATTTATTTTATTGTATTTATTTATTTGTTTCAACAAAGTACGAAACTTCGCATAAATATGCACAGTGAGAATTGTTTTTTAAAGAATTTTTGTGAATTAAAAAGAATTGTTTAAAATAGTAATAATCAATTATGAAAAAAAAAAAAAAAAAAAAAAAAAAAAAAAGGTAAATGTAAATGCATTACTTTTCACTTGGGGGGGGGTAGTCTATGTAAATTTTTAATATTGGTGTTTCTAAAAAGAACTCCTCAATACCTTTAAAACGAATGGTTGAACCATAAATATAGAATAATTAGAAACAAATTTATCAGGTTTTTTTTTCGTTTTTTAATAAATAAATAAAAAACTTATGGAGAAAAATTCAGTTTTTAAAATATGAATGTGGTCTATAGGACACATAATAAACTTTCTTTAGCCATTATTATATATATCTCTCTGAAATGATGCATTCATCATGAAAAGAAATTTTAATAAAAAACTATTTTAGTTAATATCTAATTTACATTGTGTGTATTTGTATAGGAATAATATAGAAGAAAGTTTTGGGATGGCTACAACATGCTATATATTTGAAATATTTTTATTTCTATATTTTATTCAAAAGATTTTTTTTTTTTAATCTTTTTTTAAAATTGTAATTTATTTGAATAAAAATCGCTTAGCAGAGTTTTCATTGGAAAAAGAAATAATAATAAGAATAATAAATACATTACTCTTCTAATATATTTGTCAAAGAATATCTAATGAGATAATTATTCTTTGGTATTTTCAACCTAAAAATTATTTTTAATGGGAAAAAAATATTGCCAAGAAGGCGATAAGTAGCGAAAAAAAGTTAGCGCAGCGAAATCTTACGTGATACATGTTGGACACGTTTTCTTCCGTAGAAAAGAATAGGGATTCTCCCTCTACTAGTATATCTGCTTGATGGGTGATTCGAAGACGTTTTTTTTTTTTTTTTTTTTTTTTTTTTTTTATACGTTGTGTTAAGTTGTAGAATCAGTATTGCAAATTAATAAGGTCAGCAGCATCTCTAATGTTGAAATTTTAAGTAAAGAAGGGAATTACTGAAAAATGAGGACAAATGAGAGCAAACGTCCGAAAATGAGGATATGAGAACTTCTGTAAGCAACTGAGGATCAGCACTTGAAGAATGAGAACTGTCCTCAGAAAATGAGGACAGCTGGTCACCCTATTGTAAGTGAATTTTGAAAGACACATTGAAAAAAGACTTTTCGTTTTTGAAACGATGTGCTTTTGAATATTATGCTCGTTACAATAATACAGAGTTACAGTCGGCAGCAAAAGTATCCGAGCACTAGCAATAATCCCTGTCTGAAAAAAGTACACTTAATACTGTTTTAATAAATAAATCCTTGTCGTGTCATGTTCTTATCCAGTCTAAGAACATGATTCGACAAGTATTTATTCAACAAAACAGTTTTAAGTGTACTTTTTTAACATCGGAATTATTGGCTAATGCTCGGATACTTTTGCTGCCGACTGGTGTATCGTGACCATATTAAAGTACTTTTATATAAAAAATAACGTTAAAAAACATTACAATTACCCAAATTAGGAGATGATTTTCTTCTAAGTAGGACGAAAAAGATGATAATTATAAATATTTTTTTTGCTACAATTTTTCAAAACTTAGGAAAACGATTTTAAAGCTGTCCTTGAATTTCGAGGACCTGTCGTCACCTTACACTAGTGGGAAATTGTACATGACTTCACCTTTGAATTCTTATCCTCATAAAAAATTCCTTAGGGGTGCGTCCACGGATTAAAAGAGTATAAGATGGATTACGAATGTTACGAAAAAGTAGTAATTTTCATCTTACAAATAGAGGGCGACCAGATCTCGAAAATCCACCAATCAGCGCGTGTTTTTTACATTTCTGGCTGCTCGTTCGTAGGTCGTTCTCGGAAATTGGATGATGACTGAAGCCGAAGGCGGGGTTTCACTTTCTTCCGATAAGTTTCAAAGATACTACACCAGGCGGCGATTGAATCGCTTTCCTACCCTCGGCTGAATTAATGCGGAAAAGAAAGCTCTGGTTCCCGCGCTCGCTGCTCTATCTCGTTTTAATTCCTATACAATCTTCTTCCGTGGGTGCGTCCCAGACGCGATACGCGAGAGTACAGCGTCTAGAATAAACAGTGTGGAAATCACCTATAACCGTGATGTTAAAATAATGCTTCAAAAATTAAGCTTCCCCAGATCTCGCTGTGATCGAAGCTATTGCTCAAATCTAAGACCTGATTGGCTTTTCCCAGTTTCGTCAGCTCAATCATGTTCATGTGATCTAAACACATAATTAACCAATAGGGAGTCTCGGTTTTTATGTCGTGACACTAGCTTCGTTTACAATGACATCTGGTGACAGGCTTAATTTTTTTAGTACAATTTTATTTGCCGCTTGCCACACTGTTTATTCTAGACGCTGTAACGAGAGCAAAAAAATAAAGGAATCGCCAATTCCGTTGGCGATTATTTTTCCGCCAAGGAATTGGTGAAGGTGCATACATACGGAGTAAGACTACTATATAGTAGTCTTACTACGGAGTATCGCGTCTGGGACGCACCCCTAAGGATTTTTTCATGAGGATAAGAATTCAAAGGTGAAGTCATGTACAATTTCCCACTAGTGTAAGGTGATCACACGTCCTCGAAATTCGAGGACAGCCCGGTGTTTAAAATCGTTTTTCTAAGTTGTGAAAAATTGTAGCAAAAAAGTTATTTATGATAATTATCATCTTTTCTTTAGTGCAAACATCCTTCATAGTTAAAGTGTTTGATCCCCTTTCATAACTCCACCCCCCCCCCCTTTCACGTTCACATCCACAATCTGGCGTTCACGGTCGAATCATTGATAAAAAATAAAAAGTCGCTTCTTTTGTTTGTTTATTTTTTGCAACAAACATTTGGTATTTGGAAATTGAAATTTACATCTATAATTAAAATAACTCAAAATTTACTTATAATATTAAAGAAAATAGAGTATTGAATTATTTTTCTGAAGACAACCTTATTTCGCATAGACTTTAAGAAAAATATTACACTGTTTTGTTATTTGTTTTTCAATCATTTTGATAATTATTTAGCTTGTACAGTCGGTAACAAAAGTGTCCGAAGACTAGCAAAAATTTCTATGTAAAAAAGTACACTTCATACGATTTTGTTTAATAAATCCTTACCGAATCATGTTTTTACACTGACTAAGACCAGGATTCGACAGGGATTTATTTAACAAAACCGTATGAAGTGTACTTTTTTTACGTAAGAATTTTTGCTAGTGTTCGGACATTTTTGTAACCGACTGTAGATTAAATTCACTTTTTTCTCCATATTACGTTTTTACACTGATGGAAAAAAAAATCCCAACACCAGGAAGGAGCTGTGCTAGATAAACGAAATTTGGTAGGCGTGTTTATACATCTGAAAGATGACGTCGATTCAAATTTCGAGCTACGCGCATAAGTGTGGCGCTAGTAGCGACACTATGAACATGCAAATGAGGTTTGCTTTAAATAAGCGCTGTAAGGTTCGTGATCGTTATTTACAGTTGAGATTTGACGTAGTGGGTTAATGTTAGTCAAGGATGCCTCTAAGAAGACGAAGAAGCCATTATCAACAGCTCACTGAGTTTGAACGAGGTCATGTAGTAGGGCTACGAGAAGGTGGGTTTTCTTTCCGCGATATTGCAGAAAGACTTGGCAGGAATGTATCCACTGTGCATGAGTGTTGGCAGCAGTGGTCAAGGGAAGGTACTGCCTCAAGAAGACCGGGTTCCGGGCGGCCACGTGGCACTACTGAGAGGGAAGACCGCCATGTTCGGCGTATGGCTGTGGCTAATCGTACTGCTTCTGCAGCTGAAATTCGAGCTGCAGTTGGCACCACAGTGACACAACGAACTGTTACAAATCGGTTACTTCAAGCACAGCTCCGAGCCAGACGCCCTGTAGCGTGCATTCCACTGACTCCAAACCATTGCCGTTTGCGACGTGAGTGGTGTCAAGCTAGAGCTCATTGGCAGAGCCCGACTTAGACTACCTGGAGCCCCAGGGCAAGCCTATTCTGGGGGGCCCCCTTGCAGTGGCATAAGAGCTCTTTAGGTTGCAGAATTTCTGCATACTCCTGTAAGGGGGTCCCTTCCAGAAGGGGGCCCAGGGCATTTGCCCCGTGTGCCCTGCCGTTAGTCAGGGCCTGCTCATTGGAGGACGGAGTGGAGATCTGTTGTGTTTTCTGATGAAAGCCGGTTCTGCCTTGGTCGCAGTGATAGCCGTGTGTTGGTTAGAAGGAGGCCAGGTGAACGCCTGCTAGCGACCTGTCTGAGGCCTAGACACACAGGGCCTACTCCTGGAGTTATGGTTTGGGGAGCAATTTCGTATGAAGCAGGAGCACTCTCGTGGTTATCCCACGCACCCTGACTGCAAATTTGTACGTCAGTCTCTTGATACAACCTGTTGTGCTGCCATTCATGAACAGCATTCCAGGGGGTGTTTTCCAACAGGATAACGCTCGCCCTCATACCGCTGTTGTAACCCAACATGCTCTACAGAGTGTCGACATGTTGCCTTGGCCTGCTAGATCACCAGCTCTTTCTCCAATCGAGCACGTATGGGACATCATTGGACGACAACTCCAGCGTCATCCACAACCAGCATTAACCGTCTCTGCATTGACCGCCCAAGTGCAACAGGCATAGAACTCCATCCCACAAACTGATATCAGACACCTGTACGACACAATGCATGCACGTTTGCATGCTTGCATTCAAAATTCTGGCGGTTACACCGGTTACTAATGTACCAACATTTCACATTTGAAATGGCTCTACCTGTGATCTTGAAACTTTAATCAATTAAATATGTTACTTAGACAAATGTATTGCTGAAATTTCATTACTGTACAGTAATTTTTTCTTGGTGTTGGGATTTTTTTTCCCATCAGTGTATATATTTGTAAAAGTGAAATTTAAATATTTAATTCCAACTAGCTTTACAGTTTGCTTTGCATGAATTTTGTTTAGTATTAATAACACAGAAATACACACACACACAAAAGAGAAAAAAAATCCTTGTGTTTTTTAACTTAAAATGAAATGTTGAGTTGTTTTCATATAACAAACTTGATATAAACAATAAAAATGTGTAGATAACAAGTGCGCTCTGGTATATATTTGTCTACCACTTTGTATATTTGAACCATTAAATTTTTATTGCTGTGACGGATGGTAGTTAGTCACTCAATTTATTAATAATAATCTGTTTGCCCCCCTCCCCCCATATGAGAATATGTTTAATTTAAATTAATATTGTTATATTAAATTAGAAATGAATAAAATTTTTATGATAGAAGTCATGTATTAATGTCTCAAATTTCTAGTTGGTTTGCCTTGAAATACTTAATTAAGAGGGATAATCTAATCCCATGAAAGACTTAAATGGATTAAATTTTTGAAATGCTTTTTTTTTTGTCGGAGTATCGCGGCTGGTACGCGTAAAATTCATCGTGGCCGCAATTTCCTTCGTGTACCCATCTAAATCATATATCTTTGAAGGTCACCAAGGCGGGGGAGCCATCCCATCGGTGGAGGATGAAAATTGTGATGGCATGTCTTCGGACCATTGACTACGCATTAGAATAGACCCCAGACTAGTAAACTTTTTCTTCCCGAACATCACACCCCCACCAATCCACCATTTCATTCGTCAAACCGACATTCGATTCACTTCCACACCAAGAGGTACATACAAATGAAACACTACCGTTTGTAAAGCTGTTTGCAAGCGTTCCAAATGTATGACTACAGTCGGCAGCAAAAGTATCCGAGAACTAGCAAAAATTCTTATGTAAAAAAAGCACACTTAACACAGTTTTGTTAAATAAACCCTTAACGAATTATGATCTTAGGTAGACTAAGAACAGGATTCGACAAAGATTTATTTAACAAAATTGCATTAAGTGTATTTTTTTATATAGGAATTTTTGCTAGAGCTCGGATACTTTTGATGCCGGCTGTATTGCAAAAAACTTGCAAAATTTACGTCATCGAAATTGCAAGCGTTCCGTTTGTATGTAACCCCAAAGCAGGCATTCAACCTCCTGGAAAGCAGGTTTCCCCCAGACCATTTAAAACATGCAAAATCTCAAGAGCCAGCTGCTAAGAAAACAATTATCGCCAAAAAAAGGCGCATAAACCGCTATGATGTTCGCGGAATTTTTCTCCATAGCCATAGCCAATATAGGGAATCCGTACTCATTGAGTACACATTCGAGTAGACCGCGGACTAGTAACTTTATTGTTCCCGAACATCATATCCCCATCAACCCACCAATTCATTCGTCAAACCGACATTCCACTTCCATCAAAGCAGGAATTGAAACGCCTTGAAAGCAGGTTTCCTCCAAACCCTTATTTTAAACAGGCAAAATCCCAAGAACCAGTTGCCAAGAAAGTGATTATCGCCAAAAGAAGGCGCAAAAACAGCAATGATGTTCGTGAAATTTTTCTCCTTAGCCAGTATAGGGTATCCGTACTCTACTTCTATCAGTACTCAGTGTCTGTAGTCTGTACTCTACTCCTATGGGTACTCAATGCTAAGGACCATACTTAGCGGTGAGTCCATCGAGGAGATATACTATAGTAGAGTACTGATCGTCGTAGTACAGTCACATTTCGTTCCACATGATTTTGTTTTCATTCCTAATAAATATGTAACAAATACTTTACATTACTTTAAATTTCTGTAAAAGATAAAAAACAGTTTACATTATTTATATAATTTATGCTTATCGAATAATACTCAAAACCTAGCTTTGAACTTAAAGAAATTTACAGCCTCAAGACAATATAGTAATATAGAAAATGCAATATCATTACACATGCTCAATTTCAGAATGCAAAACAAATCTGTACCACAGACTAATAATCAATATATCATTATACTTAACTTATACAGTATATATATATACAATACAAATATATTTTGAAAACACTTACTTACTGATATAAATATGATTAATTATAATTATTATTAGTCTTTTACTCGCAGAAGCCAATTCCTTTCCTATCCCATTAATGCGATAAATAAAGAGTAAAGACATTCGCTGCGGACGCGCACGCGCTCTGATTCCCAATATTAAACATTGCCATATTTTGTAATTCATCAACCTTACGCCAAGGCGTTTTCGCCAAAATTTGGCTTGATTTGGTCCATTCGAGTACAATGCGTAAATTCGCGGTAGTGGTGGCTTTAGTTGATAGGGACTTGCTGAGCCTTGTGAATGATAGCTCTTAACTCAATTATTAACTAGTTATTTTGCATTCTTTTTGCCCTTTTATTTTTAGTGCACTGGATTGTTTTATAACATTATGGCCTTATTTTGACTTACTTATTTTAATATTTTAATAGTCGCACTTTTAATAGTCACGACGGCGCCCTGAGCAAAAAAAAAAAAATTTTTTTTTGCTTCCTTATGAATCATAATTTCTAAAGAGCCTTCTGAAGTTTAATAAAATATACTACGTATTTTCCAACCATTTACTTTTTAAAAACCTTGGCTGAAAGTCAGGGACCACTTGTAAATTACTCTTCTTCGATTGCGAGAATATTTTACCACACTCACTAACCTTAAAAGAATATTGTTAGTCTTGGAGAACACTCTATCCACCATGCTTTTCCTTGTAAATGAATTCTGTTATCTATTAATCTTCCTTCTACATTTTTTTTCTTTGTTCAAATTGCCCTGACTAAAAGAATTTGACTTTTTTTATTATTTTTCTTCCTTTCTTTTCTTTCCTTCTTCTTTTTTTTTTTTTTTTTTTTTTTTTTTTTTAACTTTGATTTTTTTTTTTTTTAAATGTGTAAATAAGGCAACAAACCAGCCTTTTCGGCACCCTTCTCCATCTGGCGCCCGGGGCAAATGCCCCGCTCGCCCCCCTCTAGTTTCGGCCCTGTCTATAAACCAAATTTTAATACCCTTCTTTACTTTGCACAAATTTTAATGTAATTGAAATATGTTATTCATAGTCTTAAAACAATGCTTTCTATAGAAAAAGTATGATTAGCATTATATTTACAGGGCCACACAAAAATATTCAGTTACATTAAGGATTGGAAATTCGCTGGAATTGCATTATTATTATTTTTACATTAAGCGTTTTTAACACTTTCTAACAGTTTTTAAGTATTAATATAATTTCAATTTGCGTATCTGTCTGTCCGAGAATCCATATGATTATCTGTTCATCTGCCTGCCCCTAGCGTCCGAAAATATTTTCATATTTAAAAAAAGATAAATGATACATGTTATTTAAGTTCATTATGGATTGTTCCCTATTTAAAGTGGCATTACACCTGGTACAACTGGTTTGTGAACAGGGGGGGAAAAATGCCAACGAATCGCATTTTAGGACAGACATTTTTATAAATCACATTTAAATAACTTTCTTCTGTGAAAATCATAAAGAAATTGGCATTTACTGTTAATATGCTAATGCTTGTACAGAATATGATAAGGTTAACCTTCAGATTTACAGAGCTATTCTAAAATATATAAATTCATTAAGGGCTGCAATTAGAATCTAAAGGCTGCATTTTCTTTTGAGTTAAGCACCTTTAACAATTTATAACAATATTTAAGAGTGATTATGAATTCAATTAGTCTATCTGTATGCCTTTCAGTCCTTCTGTCTGCCCATTGTGCAATAACATAGGCAAAGAACAATGAAAGTTATACAATATAACAAGTACATACAGTTGGAAAGTGTTAACAATCCATGCGTACCGCATGATTTTTCGTTCTTGTTTATAGTCTACAATAAATAGCGATGCGATCGAATACTTGATATACAGTCTGCATTGTCGATTTTTTCTTTTTGCTATTATTTTACTGTAACTGTAACATAGATCATTATTACTTACTATTGAATTATGATGAGATTTAGGATAATGTAAAAAATTCTTAAACATTTACTTACTGGACATTTTAAGACCTTTCAAAAGCTTATGACCGAAAAGTTATTATTATTTTTTTTTTAAGGTTAAAAATCTACTACTTTTATTCCAACTTACTGGCCCTATATCTATACAACTTCCTTATACTTAGTTATGATTTTTTAAAAGTTTAAATTTTCTTTAGATATATTAAATTTAAGTGTCAAGCTACTTTATTAATCCCTCATATTGTTCCAAAAGTCTATTTTATCTTTATATAAACTATACATTTATCAAAATTTATGTTAAGATAAATTTCTAGAATTTATTTATAATAATCTTAAAGGTTAAAAAGAGGTCAGATTTACCCTTTCTTCCTTCCCATGCAATCTTATAGGATTTTTGTTGCTTTAATTTTTAAAGATATCTTATTGAAAAATATTTTTTCGAATTCGAAGATGTTGCCTTTTATCTTAGAGAGCATTTTTATTTATTTATTTATTACAAATAATAATAATAATAATAATAAAAGCTAAAATAAAAGGTGACATGCTTAAAGAGTGCAACACAAAGAATTTTATTTTTTAATGAGATATCTTTGAAGCAACAAAATTCCCATAGTATTATATAAGAGATAAAGAATATCTTACTGATGTACTGATGAAGTTTAAATACTTTTACTGTCAATGCCCAATTTTTCATCAACAAAATAATAACTAAATAAAAAATGTAGTGCATATATATGGCAAAATAAAAAAATAAAGTGGTCTATATTAATTTATTTCAAAGTGTTTATAATTTCTGCATTCCCAGAAATATTCTATTATTTTCAAAGCAATCTTTTATAAATATTGTTTGAATTGTTATGTTAAACCTACTACTAATATGTATAGTATATAGCAGTACCTTCATATACAACCGGGAGTGATTGTGAATTCATGAAAAAATTCCTGAAATTTTAATAAGAGTGTTTGTATGGGTAGAGAATACATAATTTATTGCAAGGAGATCCAATCCTCTCATTATGAAAAATATTAGCTTTAATTAGATTTAGCAGTCATATGAATTTGATATTTTAGTCTTTTTGTGATGAATTTAACAACCAGAAAAACTGGAATTCTGGTACCAAAAATGAAAAAAAAAAAAAAAAAAAAAAAAAAAAACCTGAAATCAGGTCAATTACCTGAAAAAAAAATCACCCCTGTTATTGCTAAGTAATAAATTAACTTTAATTGCATTTGTGAGGGGCCCTAAATGCCTGTTTTGTCAAGGACTCCAAACGAATGAAAGTCGGGCCCAGGTTCTATCTAATGTTGTTGGTTATGTATGACTACTTTCCATATTTCTGGTAATTAGATTGTTCTAAGCTAATGCTTGATGTCAGTGGCAGGTTTAGGCTGTGTGTTGCCCTTGGCGCAGAATATTTGCGGGGTTTTTTATGCGAGAAATTATTCGAGGTATATATTGCAATCTTCGGTATTATACAAATTTTTAACATGAGGTTGCTAAATTCCTACTACATAAACTATTTTCAAATGCATGCTATTTTTCACGTCAGTTCGTCATTTTCCGTTTATTAAAATAAAGACAATAACATTTACTCACTTCTTTCTTCTATAACCAACAGAAGAGTTTACTGGTGTCGTGAAAAATTTCAACTTCCGGTTTTCAATGAATTTACACATTTTGACAGGTCTAGTTTGATCGGACATGTCGGATTTGATCATTTTCTGAAAATGTGTCTGTGCGCGTGAGTGAAATTTTTTTTTATGGCAACTGTACATTAAGAATTAATCAGAATTTCATATAAATTTATATGTCGTTGTACCTTGACATAAATTAATGTTTCTCATCTTTTGGTGCAAGTCTCTCAATAGGTAGTACTGCTATACAGCGATTTTTTTCCCATTTAAGGAAAGGCTATATCTCTAGGTTCTATTGTATATAATCGAACAAAATGTTATATGTAAGAGGATCGTAATGAAATTTTATGCTGATTCAATTTGGGCACATATCGACTGACATGTGGTGGTGGTGTGCTGCAATTTACCCCCGTGAATGGAAAGGTTAAATCTCAAGTTCTATGGTACATACAGTGCCTGATTTAAGGCAGGGCATTCGGGGCATGTGCCCTGGGCCCTCACACTGAGGGGGCCTCCAAGAAACTCCATCATACATTTAAAAAAATAGTTAAAATGAAAAATTTCCAAATTTTGCTATAATGATCATTGATTTTTTTTCTTTTTCGTCAATGGTTAAAAAATTTAATTTTTTAAAATTAAAATTTATGCTGCACTGTATTACTGCATGTATATTACTAATTGTATTACTGCACTGTTTTATAAATTGGCTGTATGATCTTTCAAGGAAACTATCAGCACACCGAAAAAATTGCAATATTTTCGCTAAATGCAAATACAGCTGCATACTACCGATACTGCATTCCAAACTCTTTTTAAGGCTAATTAAATCCGAGGCACTCACTGCAGTGCAGATATATGGGCGCAATGTACGTTGATCCGATAAACAAGTATCAGGTCTAGTTAAGCCTTACTCTTGCAAATAAAATGAAAAGTGAAGTGAAGAGAATTTTTAGATGCATGATTCAAAAATATGCAGTTTGTTTTGTTTGTTGTAATATTAAAGTACGAAGAAAAGGGGCCCATTGAACATGAGTGCCCTGGGCCTCCAAGTGAGTAAATCGGTCCCTGGGTACATAAATGGGTCAAACTTCATATGTTAGATAAGCATTATGAAAATGAGTACTGACTTAATTTGGGTGTATATAAACCAACAGATAGCACTGCTTTAACTCATTTTCTATGATTTGCCACATGGCTACATCTCAGCATCAATTGAAAAAATTTGCACCAAACTCAATATCTAAAATCTTTATTGCGAGAGGCTATGGTTAAACTTTAATGCATGTTAAATTAAATATTAAGTGGCACCTGCGTTATATGGATTGATATAGAAGAAAATTTTGTGGTGGCCACAACATACTAATTTTTGTGTTAAAACATCGATATATTTCTCTAAATATCTCTCTCTATATACACAAAGACAATATTATAGGATATGCATATATAATAGAGCAGAATTAAGTATGTATGTGCATACTTACGTTATTAATTCTTAATAGCAGTTTGCATTGCAATGCCAAGTTTGAAGCTAATAAATCAAAATAGACAACCTGAGTGAAAAGAAAACGGACGTTGAAGAGTAATAATCTTTACGATAGTTTTCTGGTATTTATAACAAAATTACAAATCGAAGATTATTTTTGAAAAGTGGAACCATGGCACCCGCTACTCTTGAAAGAAGAAATGTTTTATATCAAGAGATCGGTCAATTCAAAGCCATTTCCACACAATATATTTTATTTATTCGTTTATATATATTGTGGATGAAATGCAAAGGTTTTAATCAATGAATGTCACATTGGTCTATCACTAACATGTATTCGGAGCATATAATTGTCTTCATATATATATATAACCCCAATAGGGGCCGAAAGATTCTGCTCTCTAAGCTGGCACACAGAAGGTACTAGGGTTCGATCACAGGTCGCGATTGTCGGTCTAGCCATTAGAAACTTTCCATGGTTCTCTCCGAAACTTGTGTGAATACAGACTAGAATTCCTTAGAAAGCCCCCCAGGAGGGCATTCCACTCAGACTTAGGTCCCTAGCGCAGACAACTGGCCTTAATCTCTATTCATGCACTCATTCACATATAATAACAAACACAGACGTTTTGGTACACTCTTAAAACTGTAGCTTTTAAATATAAGGCACAGGTAAATTATGCCTTCTATTATTCTAATATAAGAGGCTCAATGTCAAAGTGCCTCTGATACTGGATGAAATGTAGACGACACAACTAAATGTGAAAGGCACCGATTGCACTTCGATCTCGGTAAGAGACACAAACTCACATTTGTCTTTTAAAAAACTATTCAGATTTCCATCGCTACATTTAACGAAACTGAGCATGCGTAACAACCTACCCCAGCATGTATCAGTGTTTTAATGGAGGATGTTTCCGTTTGTGGTGGAAGATTGTATATCGCTTAAATTGAAGTTTGAACGATAATATAAAACAGTTTCTTGCATTGGGCGTAGCCAGCTTGAACAGTGGACAGAAAATTACTTAAGGATAAAGTAAGTATTTTTTACTAAATAACAGTTTTATTCATTTGAATTTTATGTTAAAATTTAAATATAGTTCGTGCGTTGTATGCTCCAAGTATATACATTTTTTACTTTAAGTATGGTAAAAAATATTTTAACTTTGAATTCAGGGATGGAATTTATTATGTTTATAATAATTTATTTTTATTCTCCCTGTAATGATTTGACACACAACAAATTTTGTGCTTTGTAAAGTGGAGTTTTTTTCTGATGTGTATTTTTGTTACATCATCTTATTAAATGAGGTTTTACATGTTGATATTAGTGAAAACATAGTCGTTTTTTTACAGTGTGCTTTTGCCATCTGGTGTCCTGCTGTTCGGCTTAAGACCAATTGTCTACACTAGTGACCTGAGTCTAAGGTGTTGCTCTCCATGGGGGTCTTTCTAAGAGAACCTGTCCTGTATATTTATGCAAGTTTCAGAGAAAACTACAGAAAGCTCCAAATAGCCAGTAGTGGCATCAGAAATTCCCCGACGGGGGGACACCACCTCCCCGACAGGGGGGCACTATATAGAGAGACTTTATAATATGAATATTTATCAAAAACTGAAATATTGTTAATAATATGTTAATATTTGTACCATTCCATTTGTTAGTACTCCTCGTGGTTTTGGAGATCATCGTGCCATTCTCTGAGTGTAAAATATTTTCTTTCCACATAAAAAAAAATATGTGCAGGGTGCATGAAGGAAAATTCTTAAGAAAAAATTAATCTGGGCCTCTCAAAACGTGTATATTCATGGAAAACCGGAAGCTGAAAATTTTTACAAATCCAATACTTTCTTCTATTGAATATAGAATGCAAAAATTGGAATGCTCCAAATTTGTAAAAGGAAAGAAAGATGCTGCTAAAAGGAGAAAAACTGAAAATTTTGTATTTTTTCCCCGACAAATTTTAGGAGTATGCCTCGATGGGGGGTCACGGACTCCCCGACAGGGGGCCTGTGCCCCCCCGGCCCCCTAGCTGGCGCCACCCCTGCAAATAGCTAATCTGACGAGTGCAATCTGGAATCAAACCCATCACTTCCTGTCAACCAGTTTGAGCACAGAACCACTTGGCTACTGATGAATGACTTATTTTCTTTATTTATTTTTGTAAGTGCGCATTTTACATATTTTATCAATTGCTTACTCTCCTTGATACTAAATTTAATCCGGTATTCTGGAATCACTAATAAATTTTGCTTTGCTGCAGATAGATACAGAAAGTTCAAAAACTGGCGTACAGACAATAGCAAGAAATTAAAACTTCTTCACACACCATAAATTTTAAATCAGCACAACCGGTTTCGAAAGTACGTAGCCTTTCTTCATCAGGTGCAAACACGTGCAACTGCCTTGGAGGCAAAAGCAAGACTGAAAGCAGGACAAAATCCAGAGGGGGAGGAGCAACACAAACAACCAATAGGAAGCAACATGCAGGGCAGGACAAATCAGAGAGGAGCACACATACCACAAAAAGAGGAGGGAGGAAAGGAGTAAACAAATAATATATATATATATATTTTCAATAATATTAAACTAATAAGTAAATTTAATAAAATTTATCCATTAATTATTATTTTTTTTATTTAATTAGAATTAATTTATTGTAACTAATATGATGTTATAAACATATTGAAGGAAATTATTTAATAGAATTAAACAAATTTTTCCAGGCTGTAGACAGCAAAGTGGAATCAGATTTTTCATTGACAATTTTATCACGATTAAGGTAAATAGCTAAATTTTCCAAAAAATACAGTTCGGAAACGCGTTTGGCATGAAAGATAATTTTGGCACTCTTAAAATTAAAACTATGATCAAATTCCCAACTGTGCTTCGCAATAGAAGATTTAGAAATTACTTGATTAACAACATACCGAGAATGTTCACGTAAACGACATTCAAGATTTCTTTTTGTTTGACCAATATAAGATAAATCACAGTTATTACAAGGGACATTATAGATACCCCATTTTTGAAGCTCAGGAACAGGGGATTTGGTTGAAGGGAAATGGAATTTATTGACAGGTTTAAAAATAACGTGAAAATTAAAACGCTTCAAAACTTTGGCTAATTTAAAACATAAGGGGGGATAAAAGGGTAAGACAACAAGATTATCAGGTTTAATTTTATCATCAATGGAAAGAGTAGAATTATAAGTTGGCCTACTGAACTTTTTGAGAGCTATAATTGATAAAGCTCTCAAAAAGTTCAGTAGGCCAACTGATAATTCTACTCTTTCCATTGATGATAAAATTAAACCTGATAATCTTGTTGTCTTACCCTTTTATCCCCCCTTATGTTTTAAATTAGCCAAAATTTCTAAATCTTCTATTGCGAAGCACAGTTGGGAATTTGATCATAGTTTTAATTTTAAGAGTGCCAAAATTATATTTCATGCCAAGCGCGTTTCCGAACTGGATTTTTTGGAAAATTTAGCTATTTACCTTAATCGTGATAAAATTGTCAATGAAAAACCTGATTCCACTTTGCTGTCTACAGCCTGGAAAAATTTGTTTAATTCTATTAAATAATTTCCTTCAATATGTTTATAACATCATATTAGTTATAATAAATTAATTCTAATTAAATAAAAATAATAATAATTAATGGATAAATTTTATTAAATTTACTTATTAGTTTAATTTTATTGAAAAAAAAAAAAAATATATATATATTATTTGTTTACTCCTTTCCTCCCTCCTCTTTTTGTGGTGTGTGTGTATGTGTGCTCCTCTCTGATTTGTCCTGCCCTGCATGTTGCTTCCTATTGGTTGTTTGTGTTGCTCCTCCCCCTCTGGATTTTGTCCTGCTTTCAGTCTTGCTTTTGCCTCCAAGGCAGTTGCACGTGTTTGCACCTGATGAAGAAAGGCTACGTCCTTTCGAAACCAGTTGTGCTGATTTAAAATTTATGGTGTGTGAAGAAGTTTTAATTTCTTGCTATAGATACAGAAAGTTTTGTTTCTGGACCAGTGGCAGATCCAGAATTTGACTTTTTTTTTTTTTTTTTTTGGGGGGGGGGGGGGCTACGATTTTCCAAAATGTTATTCTAGACCAATGAAAAATTTACAATTGCAATATTCAATGAGAAATTTTCAAAATAATTTGTCAAATCATTTGATTAAAATATTTAAAATGTTGGTGTGAATGTTAATAAAATATAATTTTTTAATTGGCTATTATTTTATATTTACTACATATTCTAAATATTCAGCAACAAAACTCTAACAAATTTTATTTTTATGCATTTATTCATTAGGTTATCAGTGGTAATTAAAGAAAATTAAAAAATGTATAATGATTTTAGTAAGGAAATCTGAAGAAAATACTAATATCTCATCTTTATCACCTTTGTGGAATTAGTAGTGCTGAAATTTTAGATATTGAGTGCAGGAGTCGCAATGTTCCTATATTTTATATGCATTTTATTACATTGATTTAAATTTTATTAATTTGCATATATTTTAATTTTTAATATGTTAATATTAGTTGAACTGAATATAAGATAATTGTATGGGCATACGCAACAACACTTTAAAGATAAAAAAAAAAAAAAAAAAAAAAAAGATTGCCATAAATGGAAAAAAGCAAATAACAGTTATTTTGGGTCAAAATTATTAAGCTTGATGCACCATCAGGAAAAAGAAATGTTGGCTAATTGTTTTCAAAATACAGAAATTTTGCTACGAAAACAGCATAAAAGCTGCAACAAATGTTGTGGCTCTCATGCTGCATGTTTTTTTTTTTTTCCCCCTCTATATGAAAGATTGCGCTTAATTCAGAAGCGTAGTCAATGAGCTATATTCATGTGCATTCCTATAACTACTTTTTTGGTTGGAAATGTGGTTATTTATGTCGAAATAACCATAAACCTTTTAGTAGGATAGGTGCACCAGTGATTGACATGCTCCAGTAATTGACATCCATCCCGAAATAATTAGTAAATAAGAAAAATAATAAAAGCATATATTTTACACATGAGAATTTTAACATTGTATGTTAAACACTGGAGCATAAGGTGCTAATAACTGGTAAAATGGATATATTGCAGTGTCAAACATTGGAACCTAGGGTGCCAATTACTGGTAAAATAAAAAAAACTGGCAGCGTCAGTTACTGGAACTTTGAATGTGTGTAAATATGGTAAATAAAGAGCATAATAAATCAGTCACAACACCCCCCTCCCCCCCCCCAAAAAAAAAAAATATATATATATATTTTTTTTTAATAACTCAATGTATAAATATAACAACATTTTTCTCCAGAATTCCTTATTACAAATTGAGCAGTCTTAGAAGTTGGAATATGTCTAACTCTCTGTAATATTTATATAACGTATAAAGTAAATCTAAATGTAGAAACCCTCGCCCCCCCCCCTCTAACAATTATATTCTTAAATGTATAAATATAATAATAAACTTCTAACTTCTAACAATGTCTGGGGGTTCATATAATTTAGCATTTTCAAGGCATTCATTACAGGCAAAAGAAAGCAGGTATTCATGCATTGTAAAAACAGCAATACGTAAAACTAAATCAAATGGCACAATAAAGAAAATCGAAAATTAAGTTTTATAAATATTTTTCTTTAACTAGTTATTTGAGTTGTTGACTTTGTGACACTTGTGCTTATTTTCTTTCACCTAATTGACGAATGTTGCCATATTATTTAAATTTATGCTCTTTAATTAATATATATATATTCTTTTTTTTTTTTTTTTTTTTTCTTTAAAAAAAATATTCACTTATAATTTAAAATCAGTTTATGGTGATTTTTATTATTGCAATGCAATAAAGTTAATTATTAAATCGCATGTTTATTTAAACTATTGAATGATGATAGTTTCTAAATTTTATACACAGTCGAAGCTCGTTAACATGAACACGCTTAATGTGAATTATGTTATCATGAAATGTTTCGACAATCACCATCAAAATAAAAAGCAATTTCTGAGTTACTAGTAGCATAAACTACCGATAACATGAACAAACTTTTTATTCCCCTTGAGCAGGGCCGGCTCTAACGTTTTTGCCGCCGTAGGCAAACCACAAAAGTGCCGCCCCCCTCCCCCCTTCAAGCTTTAAAAACTTTCAAATAAAAAAAAATACACACACACACACACACATATATATATAAATCGCAAAAACGTTCTGATAGAATTGAGCTAAGTAAATAATACTCATATAATTGCCGAAACGTCAGTGGAGGCCCTCTGTTGAGACTCAAAACGGTTTTGGGCTGTGTCTGTCTGTCTGTCTTTCTGTCTGTTTGTCTGTCGCGCGATAGCGGCCGCAAAAATAGCGCTATTGACTTGAAATTTGGTACAGGTGTTCAAGAGCCCCACGAAATCAGCTGTATAGTTTTTGGTATGTACTCCATTTGTAGTTCGTATACAGGGACACGCCAAAGTTTTTCTTATCATTACGGCCTATGGGAGGAATTTGTATGTATCGCGATAGCGGCCACAAAAATCACGCTATTGACTTGCAATTTGGTACAAGTGTTCATGTGCTCCACGAAATCAGCAGTATAGTTTTGGGTGTGTATTCCATTTGTAATTCGTGTACAGGGACACGCCAAAGTTTTTCTTATCATTACGGCCTATGGGAGGAATTTGTATGTACCGCGATAGCAGCCACAAAAATCACGCTTTCGACTTGCAATTTGGAACACATGTTCATAAGCCCAACGGAATCAGCTGTATAGTTTTAGGTGTGTATTCCATTTGTAGTTCGTGTACAGGGACACGCCAAAAATTTTCTATCATTACGGCCTACGGGAAGAATCTGTATGTACCGCGATAGCCGCCGCAAAAATCAAGCTATTGACTTCAATTTTTGCCGAAACGTCAGTGGAGGCCCTCTGTTGAGACTCAAAAGGATTTTGGGTTCCGTCGGTCCGTCCGTCTGTCTGTCTGTCTGTCTGTCGTGCGATAGCGGCCGTAAAAACCACGCTATTGACTTGAAACTTTGTACACATGTTCATGATCCCCACGAAATTAGCTGTATAGTTTTGGGTGTGCATTCCATTTGTAGTTCGTGTACAGGGACACGCCAAAGTTTTTTTTTATCATTACGGCCTATGGGAAGAATTTGTATGTACCGCGATAGCGGCCCCAAAAATAACGCTATAGACTTGCAATTTGGTACACATATTCACGAGCCCAACGGAATTAGCTGTATAGTGTTAGGTGTGTATTCCCTTTGTTGTTCGTGTACAGGGACACGCCAAAATTTTTCTTATCCTTACGGCCTATGGGAAGAATTTGTATGTAACGCAATAGCGGCCGCAAAAATCCTTCGATTGACTTGCAAATTGGCGCACACATTCTAGCTTTCCATATAAGTAGCTGTATAATTTTCATTGCGATATTTTTTATAAACTGTGTACAGGGACACGCCAAAATTCTTAACATTACGGCGTATGGGGTGAATTTCGTTTAAACGCATTTTAATATCATTACTTTGCAATGAAGAAAATGAAACTAGAGTACGTGAGTAAGATGCTTAAACTTATGTCGCTTGAAGAAAATATGTGCTCTTAAGCTTTCTAATTAATGCACAGGACCTTACAAAAGTGTTCTGACAATGTCACTTAGTCATCCAAACGATGTTAAATTTGGAACAATTATTAATTTTAAACGCAAAATAAGCTGAATAGTTTTTACTGGTGTATACAATGTTTATGGTTCGTTTACAAAGACACACGAAAGAATTTCGTAACATTAGCACTATTGGACGAATTTGCCTATGGACGAATTTTTAATTTAAGCGCGCACTTTAATGCGTTTATGCTGAATTGAACTTAATAAAGTTAACATACATTATAAAGATGCTTAAAATCATGTTTACTCTAAAAAAAAGGTTATGTATAGACTAAATAATTTATGGGACCACACAAAATAATTCCGAGTATGTACTGTAATCATCCAAATGATGTCAAATTAGTTTGAAAGATTAATAAGTTATAATTAATTATATTTCTTCTTATTATTGGCGTTTATAATGACTGTGGTTACTTTTCCGGGATACATAAAGGAATTTCGTACTTTTATGGTGTATAGTCGGTATTTCTTAAAAGTGTATTTTAACATGGTTACACCCCATCAAATATAATGAAATTTTATTAGAATTTTAAAAGCCTGTTTTCATGTTGAAAATTGTGGGCATAGATTTGATAATTAGTTTAAAGGTTACGCAAAATATTTCCGATATGCTATGTAATTTTTTTTGTATGAAATTCGGTATTTATGAATTTCCGGGAAATAATACAAGACCGTCGTTTAATAAGAATGCATATTGTTGCGTACTTGGGGGTTTGTAAGTTGTCCGAGAATGAAAGGCGAAACTTGCAAAAATTCAGTGATTTATTCACAGAAAGTTCCAGAAGAATACAGGTCTATAAACCAAGTATCAGCTTCAATTCAACCAGTAAACATAGCTTAAACAACAGCCGTTAACCGCAAAACAACAGTACAAACTGTTTAGCAATAACACATAAAGCAAGTCTCATTCAAAGAGGCTCAAAGCAAAGCAAGCATTTGACGAAACCGACACAGATCTGAGATTGGAAGCCTTGGCTAAAAAAATGCTCCTTTTATACTATTCTATCGAACACAGACTGTTCTGGAAAATTATCGTATCTCATCAGCCAATGAGATTAGAGCTTCCATATTTGGTATATCCCTAATAAGGATTTTCTCGCCAAGATCGCCAAAAAATCGCCAAGGAAGGAAACAGTCGCAAAATTTGGCGCCAAATCCATTTCTTCCCTTATTGGAGCTTTTCAATTCGTTTTTAAAGAAAAATTAGGCTATTTTAACGCTAAAACGACTAGAAATGCACAAAATTAGCATTTTATCGACTTACTAAGCCTCTTTGAAAAAAATTATACAAAAATAAATGCAATTATTTACAATTCCGTAACACTTTATATGATATACAAATAGGTATAGAAAGAGAGATACAGCGGGGGGTTGAGGGGGGCGGTAGCCCCCCTCAGGAATGTATCTGATTATGGTAATAAGTCGATCGAATCAATATATACTATTATATAATAAGAAATAAATAAAAATGACCTATTGAAAAATGTCTGATGCAAATAGGACGTTGAGGCTCCTGATCTGCAGATCCACTAGTATATATTACTATTTTTTTTTTTTTTTTTTTTAAGTTAAAAACATAAAATCTTTTAACTAATACTAGTACAGACAATATTTTCTAAACAGCAAAGAGTAAAGAATGCTAGTACAATATACAAAATTTAAACCTTAATAAAATAATCTCTTTCAAACTTTTTTTCTACAAATCTCGAATAACTTCTTGCATATCTAATTTGTTACTCGATTCATGTTCAATGGCCAGCATTGCTAACCCATTGAGTCGATTTTGACTAGACATGGTTTTAAAGTATTTTTACTTTCTCTTACCCATAAGGTAGAGAAAGTATTGGTTTTGGGTCAAATTTGCGATCGCGAGATTTTGTTATATTTACACGTTTTGAGGTCCCCTGAATACGAAAATCATGTTTTTAGCAAATGGTCTGTGTGTATGTCTGTGTGTCTGTATGTCTGTGTGTGTGTGTCTGTCTGTTATCAGCATATCTCAAAAAAAAAAAAAAATATATATATATGGCAGAAAGTTCAAACTTGGTATTCTAAATGTGTATCATATAGGGATGCTACAGTAAGCTTTTCGTTAAGATCAAGCAAATGGTTCGTGTACAGGGGCAATCAAGAGAATTCTAATACATTACGTCTATGGGGGAAATGGCAGGTAAGTAAAGTTTAACGTCTATACACTGCACTAAACCAAATGAAACGAATATATATTTTTTGTAATAGAGATAGTCAACTGGGGAAAAAAATTATGTATGTAGGAGCCCCCCCTCGAGGGGAGTAAATTTTCATGATGGGTATCTTTCAAAAGAGCTCGCCAATACCTTTAAAACGAATGGTTGAACGATCGATCTGCGATAATTTAAAACAAAGTTATCGATTTTTTTTTTTTTTTTTTTGCTTTTAACAAAAAAAAAAAAAAAAGTCTTTTTTTTTTTTTTTTTAATATTGAGAATAAAATGGACTGTTTTTGGATATTTGGTGTTATACTACTTCTCTAATATGGAAATCGACTGCATTATCCTAAAAGATAATTTTTTTAAATAATAATTTTAATAAATTATTTTTAAAAATCAGAATTATTTTTTAATAACCGAATTGAATTCTATATAAATGTAGGTGCATAATTTAAACGGGGGTTGAGGGGGCAATTATCATATAAAACTCTTCCGAGGGCTAATTTGAATTGTTTAACACAGTTTTATATAAGAGTACTCGTTATCTTACCTCTTAATCTGCAACCTGTATATATAGTATAAAATTTAGGGTAAGAGAAAGTCGTGTGAGTGACACACCAGATTATTTTTTTTTCATTTTTAGTTTAGAAAAAAATCTTTCTCCGTTAACAAAAGTTATGGGCAAGGTTAACAAAATTTTTAAAGCAATGCTTAAATTCGGCCCAATGTTAAGGAAGGTAATGAATTTAAGGACGTCAACCGGACATTCTTTTTTTTCAAAAGTGCAGAAAATAAAGTATATTTTACCAGCCAATTTTAAAATGTTAAGATCAGAGGAGTCACCAAAGATAAAGTTTTCAAAGGATTCAACTGATCTTAATTCGTAAAATAATAATAATAATAATAATAATGAGCTATTTAATAAATCAGTGGCTTGGTATAAATCAAAAACTTTTGTTTCACGTAGCTTACTTAATCGGATTAATATGATTCAAAATTTTGTATCAAATGACTATCAAACATAAAACTTTAATTGTTTTATTATACAGTCGGCAGCAAAGTTATTGAAGCACACATCCGCATTTTTCATATATTAGATATATATATATTTCTTAGTTTGATCGCTTCTTTTTATCATCAACTTGCTTTTTTAAAAACAGTATAAGACTAAGATCATCACTCGACAAATATTTACTTAATAAAACAGTATTATGTGCGCATCTATTAAGTAGGAATTATTACTAAGTGCTTCAATAATTTTGCTGCCGACTGTAATCAATAAACAACTGCCACATTTTTAATCATATTATCTATCTCTACATTTTTATAAATGACTTAATAAAGCATCATGAATATTTTCTATTTTAAGAAATAAAGATATTGGGGAATCTACACAAATTTTCCAACTTCGCAATCATTCATTAACTACTAAGTCTAATAAATGGCTGCTGCTATGTACGTGAAATGCCCTGGAGTTTAAAGTTTTAATCCTTGATTGTACTCCAAATTTGTCGCCTCTCATATCTGAGCAATTTTCATAACCTTGACTCTCATATTTTATAATTTTAACCCATTTTTTTCCCCATCTCTTTTAATAAAACTTTAAGCAGTTCCTTACCAGTAGATCTTTCAACAGGAAGAAAACCTTAAAAAATGTTCTTTGAATTTGCATTGAAATTCTGATTGGCCAATGGAAGCATACCTTAACCAAAAATTTATCCCCCCTCCCCCATCCAATGAATTTGATGGACATTATTGCATAAATAAAGCATTGCTTTAAATGTGACATCACTGTTACCAATTCCAAATTAAATTTTACCGTGTTTTTACGGACAACTCAAAATGTCCCTATCTTATGGCTGAGGATGTCTTAGGACGTTCTTTCATACTTAGGATATACTGATAATGTCCTGGGGAGAAAGGGTACCTCCAAATAGTTCCTACATGCTGAAGAACACTGCTAAAATTGCCAACAATTGGCAAACTCTTGACTTTCTTTAATTAGAGAACAAAAAGAGCTTGTTAAACCAGCGAGTGTGCATTTCTCCCTTCGCGTCGCGGTTGCATAAATAATAACTGTACCTTACTGTACAGAACTTAGAAATTTGTTTATTCTTGTCTGCATTTCAAATTATAGCAATGGGCAGAGAAGCCTGTAAATTCTTGTTGTATTTATTTACTTTTTTTTCTATTTATTTATTTTCTTCATTCAATAATCGAAGTATTTCATTTATTTATTTTTTGTAGTTCAGCTGGTTTTGCCGCCCCTAATTTTTGCCGCCGTAGGCAGTTGCCTACCTTGCCTACCGCCTAGAGCCGGCCCTGCCTTGAGATTCACGTTAACAAGGTTCGACTGTATAACGATGTTACAAATTAAAGTAAATAATGTGCTTTTATTCCCTTCTTTTTCTTAAAAAAAGTAACAATTAAACAGAGGTTGAATACATATTACTTTACAAAAGAAAAATCTGAAAACCAGTGGAAAAATTGAGATCAAAACTTTCAAATGAGTAAATATAGGTCAATTAACAAGCTTGGAAAACTTAATATATCAACACTTTTATTGAAGCCAATGGTTTCGGGTTAATTTCCTTTTCTGGACACTTTTTTTCCTTTTGCTGGAAATTTTCAGTTTGTCTTTCTATTAACATAGGTTGAAATAAGTTTAAAATTAAAAGATTATGCATACACCATTCAGTTACAGTCAACTCTCAAAAATCCGCAATTCTCTAAAATCCGCATATCATTTGCAATGTAAACAAACATTGTCACAATTGATTTGTTGATTAGTGGATTGCAAAAATTCAGCTGTATTAAGAGACAAATCAGTTTTTAACTGATACTGATGAATCACCAATCACTCAACATATTGCAGAGGAGGAAATGATAAGTGTAATTATACATAATTATTAAAAAATAAATGATAATAATTTAGAGGAAAAGGAGAAAGACAATTTTCATGAAAGATTTTCTCTCATGCAGATAAATACTCAAATTTTCTCATAGCACAAACTTATGTGATTGACCAAGAACTGCTGACTTTTTTACAGGTTATAGGAAAATAAATATGTATTCTTACTTAAACTAGTATTGATCAGACTTTTCAAAAATCTAGATAATTTGTAACTATAATGTGATATATAAAAATTGTTCTTTAAATTAAAATTTCATGAAATATTTGTACTTTTATTAGACACACTTTATTTCAGCATTGTATATATAATATATAAATTGTATCTTAAAGATTTGTTACTCAAATGAGGTTCTAAGATGTAAATAAAAGAAATTACTCTAAAATCTGCAAAATTCAGAAATCCGCAAAACACTTCGTTTTAAGCTGTGCGGATTTTTGAGAGTGTACTGTATTTGTTATTTTTATGTATTATGAGCTGTGTTTTGTCATTACAGTAAAATATCATTAACAAAATATTACAGGAATAAATCTGTGTCAACTAAATCTTTTGGTTTTAGTAGAGCATTGCCACGCGAGAATTTTGGGAAAGATTGCTATTACATGTGATTGACATTTTACTGAGAATTTTATACTATAAAAGCATTTAACTTTAATTCTAGTTTGTATTAGAATAGATTAATTAAATCAGATTTATTTATATTATACATTTTTAAAATAAGTTTTTAACAATTATCTACATGATTCTCTGTTTTATACAGTCATTCATATATTTTTTGTCAGATTATCTTGTCCAATTTTGAGAATGCATTAAAAAACTGCAAAATTGTAATTTCCATTCATCAAAGTTCTAATGTTATCTATCTATAACTTTTTCACCTCCACATTTATTTAATTTAAAAACCTGTTTAAAAAAATTTCAATAAGTATTTTATCTACATTATCTATATTTAGCATTCGCTTTTTTTTTTAAAAAAAAAAAAAGGGGGGGGGGGGGATAAAAATTATAGTTTTAGGAGGAAAAAACAGTCGTACTAATTACATCATAAGAAATGTCATCATATTATTCAATATATGTTAATTAGAACTACTAGTAGAAGTCACTGAAAATGAATTGTCAAATAAGAAGTACTTAAGGCTCCTCAAAACCCTCTTGCAATTTAAATGTCTTCAATCTACAAATCCAATGCAACTATATGGGGAAATTTGTTTATAGAATTATTTATCACCTAACTCTTTTTTTTTTTTTTTATCAAAGCTCCATTCAAAAAAATTACAACCATTAAATTAATACTTGTTTACCAAAATTTTATTTTTTACTTTATTTTAGAGACAAGAATATGAGAAAATACACTTGGATAATATTCCCATTTTTGAATTCAAAAATTATAATTCTAAAAAATCAATTTTTAGAAAACTAGTACTAATTTAACTGTTGTAATTTTTCCGAATGGAAAAATGGAATTAATAAAAATACGTTAGGTAATGAGTAATTCTATAAATAAAAATTATCGCATACAGGAGATAGGATTTCATGATGGGAGGAGAGAGAAGAGCCTTTCTGTGTTAACTTATGGGAGTTTTGTTGCTTCGTATTGTAAGGATATTTGATTCAAAAATGAAGTTTTTCAAATTATGTCTTTTGAATATGTCGCCTTTTAGTTTGTGATAAGTTTTTTGAAAAAAGTAAATTATATATTATATCTCATTAAGTAAATTTAGAACTGTAAGTTTGGATTTCTAAATAAAATATTTAAATGTATTTTTTCAAACAATTGCTCATAAGCTAAAAGGCGACTTATACAAAGAAAAATTCTCAAAAGACAGAATTCGAAAAATTTATTTTTGAATGAGATATTCTTATATAAAACGAAACAACAAAAGTCTCATTCAATAACACGGGAAGTTAGAAAGAGGTAATCTGACTGTGATGTACAGCCTCAACGGCCCTCTTCACTTACCGTCGCCGGAGGCCCATTCTAAAATATATAATCTAAAATATATAATTTTTTTTTTTTTTTTCATTCTACTCTATGAACATGTCACCTTTTATCTTTACAGCTAAAAAATAAAAAAAAAAATTAGAGGACAAAATTTGAAAAAACTTCATAATAAGATATTCTTATAATATAGAGAAAGGGATAAACTGGGAATATTACTGATGTGCAGCCTTAATAACCCATAATATATTTGAATAATGTTATGGGACCTTGTAAAGCAATCAGTTACTTTAATCATACTTTACTGTACAGGAAAAAAGGTTTTATAAATTTTAATACTACATATTAATTGCATTAAGTTGTGTGTAATGTAAAGATGTTCAAATTAGCCTTTAAAATATACATTTCTCTCTCATAAACTGAAATGCATCTTATAATTTTAATGTTTTGTCCACAAACCAACTGCGCTGTATCTTTTTCATGGGAGAAGTAATTGCTAACTTGAATAACCTGTAACAGGTTCAAGGAATTCTAAAAGTATTCAAGCAGATTAACATGGATAGAGAAATGCAGCAAATAATCTCATAAAATGCATAACTCAATATGAAAAATGCATTTGCTCTTTGGAGATTTTTCCATTATAAAAATACTTTTACTTGTTTCAAAGAGAAATTTTGTAACATGGAAAAATTAAGAAGTTCGTTAAATAGAGATCTGAGAGTAGTTACATGTAGACATTTTGAGATGTTTCAGATTTTCTTGCGAGAACTCTTATACATATATTACAAACAGTAGTGGACTGGGTCCAAAAATATTGGTTGCCAGTAGGGTAAAGGGGCCCACCAAAATCGGGGGCCCATTCACATATATAAAACTGTCAGGCCGACCCACATAATGTTGTCAATTAATTTTTATATTGAATAAAAGTCATTCATTAAAAGAAAAGTTTATAAAATATTGTGCATATGAATGAAAAATAATCTGTTCATTTTCCCAAGCCTTTCATTATCAGAACCATTTTCAATTCTGAACAATTTGAAACTAATGGTCACATACATGTTTTTGGCAGTAAATAGAAACATCAAATGTCAATGTGGATTTTTATAAATCAGTTTTAGATATGTTTTTAAATGCTGACAGTAATACTTTGGAATTATTCTGCTAATTTGAGAATTTGCCATCAAATTGAAATTACAGCGAAGTTATCTACGAATTTAAATATTTATAATGAATACTTTTTCCACGAAACTTTAATTATAAACAGTACAAAATAAGTAGTACAATTAATATGCAATTCATTATATTAAGAATAAATTAATACGAGTTTGTGTTTGTTAGATGTACAAGTTTGTCAATAATTATTTCTGTGCTTAAATCCTATAGTAATTTCTTTTCAATCGATAGTACTACACAGGGTTGTAAGACAGTGAATTTCATAGTCTCTTCATAGTTTTAATTTAGAAAATAACTTTTCACATTGTACTTGGGTAACAGACAATGCACAATTGTACAAACAACTTTATAAAGTTCATAAAGCTGATCATAGGCTTTGTCGTGGATGCTAGAATTTTTAATACACATAGCAGGCAAGTGCTGCAAATTTTACAGTTATTGTTAATATAACTTCCAGTATTCTGGGACTCTTTAAGCAATAGATTTAATATATCAAAGTTTGAAGCAAAAGAAATCGGTTCCCTTTTTATATCATCTTTGCTAATTTACGGACAGAATTTCGTATTTTCTAGTGCTTTTCTGCATAATCTTTAAATTTTGCTGGATCTAACATAGATAAATCTTTACATAATTCTCTATCTCTATGTTCTACAAACCGTGATACTAATGACTGAACTATACGATCCATTATGGAATTAAAAATATTTATTTTAAAATCATTTAAAGTATCATAGGAAAGTTGGGTTATTGTGGCCCATTAATTGGTCGATAAAATCCGTATATCTCAAAAGAGCTATCATGAAAAATGACAGTTTTTTGAGTGACGCAAGCGGAGGGACAAACGGGACACTGCGAACTCATATATACGGCTAGTTTGACATCAAAGAGATTTGTAAAAGCCGACACTTAATATCTCAGCAAATATGCCATATTTTGTTCTGATATTTTCAAAATAGTCTTATCTTCGGTCTTAATCTATCCTGAAAATTTTACATTTCTACATGCAGTATGTTTTGAGATCTGAATCTGAATTTAAAGCCAAAATGGGAAACAGAGTGGTGTAATGGACTGAAATTACGAAAAATATCTCTAAAACGGCACGAATGATTTTCTTCTAATTAATATATATTGTTAATGGGATGTTTTTGAATCCAGTAACGTTTTCATTTTTTTCAGGAAAACTCTTATTTTTTATATAATTTATTTTAAAAATGGAACTATATTACTCTGCCAATTGCGTGCTTTCGCCGTGTTGTAGTTCTTATTTGCAAGGCGTGAGTTGGTCCTGTTAGTCGGCTGACCAACATGAATGCAGTCAATGAATTATTTAAATTTTCACTTTTTTAAAGCAAAAATACTTTATTATATTTTTTAAATATTTATTGTATATATACTAAGTCAAATTCACTTATATTTTATCTTCTGTTCTCTTCTATAAAATATTTTTGATTTCAAAATTTCATATTTAGTCCAAAAAAAATATTTAGATAATATTTTAAATAAGGAAGTATTTTGTAATTTTAGATATTCCATTTTGTCATAATAATGATGAATTTACAATTTTTTAAAGCAAAAAATTTTTAATCATTCATGAACATCGATTTTATAATAGCTCAATGATTTGCAATTCCTATTTGTGTATCCTTCCGCGCCGTGAATGGAAAAAAAACAGCAAATAGAGTTTTGGCGCCATCTTTCGCTTTTTATTTAAAACATACACTTTCGCAAATATATATATATATATTTTTTTTTAAAAATTAAAAACCTCTTTTTAAAATACAGTTAGAGTATTTTCAAAATACAATATTTGAAAATACAGTTAGAGTATTTTCATTTATTTACTTTTCAGACTTTAAAATGATACATATTTTAAATATTAACATAATCAAACAATTTTTTTTTAAATCATTATTTAAAGCAATAATTGCTAGGGGATAAAATAGTGCTTACACTGTTTATTATAAAAAACATTATTTCACTACACTTTATAAGGTAATACGTAAAGAAATAGACAGGCTCTTGTCAACAATATTTATAGTAATGACTCTTTCCTTTTTATATTCTCATTAGTGATTTGTAGAACTTTTGATGAAGTTAGTTCTGCGCAAGAAAACAGTAGATCATGCCAGCTTCCAAATTTTGGCAATATTAAACCACCATTTTTCACCAAAATTAATGCCAGGTTGCCAACTTTGTCGCCAAAGCATTCACTCTGCAACGAGTTGTCATCTACATTGGTGATGAATTTAGTGACATCACGAGATTAGCGATCAAATTTGATAGAAAATAGTTCAGGATTGCCAAAATCAGTAAGCCATTTCTCAGTTTTATCGAATTAATTTTTTCTATATATATTGTATCGTTTCTGGCCACTAATTTTTTGTCAAAGAGTACAATCTACACATGAGTGAATTTTGTTGAACTCTAAGCTGTGCATTTGCCAGTGAGAGATTCTGTAAAAAGCTGTAGAATATTATATCTGAACAAATGATAATTTTGTTTTGTGGTGTATATAATCCAATTACCATGAATTTTATACTTCTAATAATAGTCTTCTTGGATTGTTTCCGAGAATATTCATAGACTGGAACTTGCCTGTTTATTTACAAACCACTTATAACACACGAAATGTTTTCATAACAATATGTATGTAGTGTATAAGGAAGTCATGTAGTGTCAACATCAGAATGTTTTTAATGTAGAATTTTAGAGTTCTTTTTGAATCATTTTCTGAAAATGATTAAGAAAAGATTACTTACTAATGGTTAGCCAACTAATGACTAGTTGATACTTGATGGTTATGAATGAGTAGTTTTCAGATACTTGCTTATATCTATTAACTTATGCATCTTAATTTCATTAAAAACTTAAATATTTGTCTGTGAACTTCTCTGCAATATGGTTGATGTAATGGCTATAATATTCAAAATATCATTTTAAAGTCATTCACAATGATGATAATTCCAGTTTTCAAAGAAATTGAATATGAAATTTACATTCACTTGCTTTAGAATTGTCATTTATAAATACCATTCATTTAAGATATAGGAAAAAAGAAACTTTTTATTAAACCATTAAAAATAAATAAATTTATTAAATCATTTTCTATAAAATGCTTTTCATCCCCCCCCCCCCTAAAATAATGTTTTGATCCTCAACTTCAATCATTTAATCTGATGAAACTTACAGAATAGATTTACTTCTATGTCACAGATAATTTTATCATCCATATATAACTAAAATAAATTACTTGTTTTATGTAATTTTTATCTAAAAAAGTTCCTTCGTAAGAGATGACTTCAAAGCAGGACATCCATAAATAATTAGAAATGTATATCTAATTAAAAAAACTCTGGCTATCCTGAATATTAAACTTAAGAGTCATGGTCACTTCACTCAGGGTTTGTCAATTAGAATTTAAAATTTCGTACATAAAACTTTATTTTTTCAAGAAACGTTATACAGATACATTGATTACCATAATAAAAATTCGCTGGTTATAGCTGTACTCGTGCTTGTATATTTTTATGCCAAGTGAAGGGTCATGCTAAGTTTTTCAACACGAAACACATGTTGTGATTCTGTTTTGTTTTGTAGATTCTACTTTTCATAACAAGCATATCTGTACTGATAAGTATAAAGGATTTAAGTCCATATTCTTGATTTTTCAGGAGACAAAGAAAAAAGTTAAACTAACTAAAAACTAATCAGCAGAATTGATTAGGATAAAGGGACTATGTTGGTTTATACGCTTTATACCATTCAGTGATTATCAATCTTCATTTAATAAAGGGAAAAATTGAATTAAATATTTTATACCAAAGATTAATGCTAAATTTCTGACTTGAATCTTTTTTTACCAATGGATTTTCTCAAAGACTAAATGACATGGATTTAAATCGTTTATACCGATCGATAGAGAATTTTTTTCTGAGTCTGACTATGTACTTAACTCAAAATCGACATTTTTGGACATAAATCCTTTATACTTATCAGTACAGATATAATGTATAAAGTTTGTTAAATTTCATCTTAGAGATGCTGAGATATAGCTATCAGAAAAACGTGCCACAAGTTGAGTGATATACATCAAAAACTAATCATCATCAGTTTATGTCAGAATTCAACTGCACACTAGGTTTCATGGAATTTTGTACATGCAGTTCATAAGTTAGCAACAGTAATTGTGTCCGATACAGACATACACATCCGTTAAATATAGTCATAGGACATAAATTTATCAAAAGTTTGAATAAAATTCAATATTTACTTCTTATGAATATTATTGAAAATAAAATGAGCATTATAAATTTTTGTAAAATTTCCTTCGAAATTTTAATTTTAGATTAGAAGGGGTGTGGGTGAGGTGTGGATATCTCCCTGGGCGGAAAAAATTCTAGTTTCAGCCCTACTTTGAAACAGTACAATTTGTTTTGTAATTTCTATGAAAATATAGTTTCTTAATTAAAATATATTTATAAAAGTAATTTTTAAAACTAAAGTATCCTTAAAATAATAATTAACCCCTCTCCCCCCCCCCCTAAAAAAAAGACAAATATATAAACTAAATGATTAATCCTTACAACTATCACGGCGATTTAACAAGTCTGCCTGATATTCCAATTCCATTCTTTTTTTTTTTTTTTTTTAGTTGGCAGTATTTACGTTACATTCCACCTACTTTTCTTGTTTAAGCAGTAAGCACCGCCTATATAGTTGATTTTTCTATTCTAGTGTTCGTTTAAATGATTAAAAATTTATCACCAGTAATCAATGAGGTAAATGTCACTTTAATATATTTTTGCCAACGGAAATTAAGGAGTTCAAATATGCAAAGTCACTTTTTCTTTTCTTTTTCTATACTGCTTTGTTTTAGAAGAACGATGATAGGCGGGGCTTGTTTTCTATAGAAAAAGGGAATTTTTGTTTTTCTATCACTAATGTCTAAAAATTATCTTTTTCGTTTCATTTCTTTGCATTTGATGTTGTTGCTGTATATAGTTTGACCCATAAAAAATACATATATATATATATATTTTGTTTAATTTTCTCTGTTACTTTTAAAGATTTCCTTCGTTTCTCATGCAAAACTTCATAAGAGACACCTTCCTAAACTTCCTAATTCACTTCAAAAGAAAGATTTACTTATATTTCAAAAATTAATAACTAGGAATGAGCTGCAAATTTGTAGACCTGTATTTTTCAGCATTAAATTCATTTTATGTAAAAATTAATATAGGTCATAATTCATAATTTTTTTGAATATGAATTTATTAATATTTTTCAGAATCAAAAGGGATCATGGATTATGTTTGGGTTTCTTGACTGTATCGCGTAAAAAAACAATATAAATTAAGTTATTTTTTTGGGAAGATATTAATAAAAGTTTGAGATACGAATTTAACATTAGCACCTACACACTTTGAATGCTTGTAACTCTGTGATAAAATAAGTAAAATATACAATCAATATACTTTTTCGCATCGTCGCCCAATTCCAAATTTCACTTCATTTTCTAAAAGTACTCACAATTCCCCGTCGAATGATACCTATTGCACTTTTGTGCACCGATTAGCAACAAAGTTATGTTGAGTGTTGAGTACAGCATTATTTCCCTAAAATTCTGAAAAACAGCATTATTTCCCTACTAAATATAAAAACTTATCAGTGCTCTGTTCAAAACTGATTCTCAAAACTGTTGATAATTTTATGGCCAATTGTAAAAATAAACAATAACTTTGTGCTAATTAAACAAAAATTATCTTTAATCAAATATATTTGATGAAAAAGGCTTTACTTTACACTAATAGATGAAATTAGCACTTTTATCTAAACTGATTCCAGATGTGCACAATAATTTTGCAGCCATTTTCTGAAATCGGAGTTCATTTTATCGCTAATCTTTAAGATTTATGTGATAGCAACTAATTGCTAAAATAAGTTATTTTGTCACTTATAATTTCATAATAAAATATTTGGGAACATTAAACTTTACACATACCATAATATATATACATATATTTAATATTTACCTTTTTAACTTTTACTAATTTATTATAAATTCATCTTTTCAAAAAAAAAGAAAAAAAATATTTCAATTATCATTATTATATTTATTTTTTTTATGTTTAACCACTTCACCGGCCACTGTAGTGTGTGGAAGGCTACATTTACCCCGAGTTATCTCGGGATGGCCGGTGAAATGGTTAAAAACTAAGAATAATAAATTAAAAATTACCAGTCACATACTAAATTATAATCATGTGCAAGTGGCAAGTGGCGACTTTATCGAGAAACATTCCTTTAAAAGAAATTTCAGGGGTAATATTCCTCGGACGCAGTTGGTACAGGTAGGGAAAATACCTGGACCGCATTTGACCTAGGGGAACTAAAAATGTTATTTTCGACTAGAGTTAACCTAAACCTGTGCACTGGGATAGAATGTATTGTAATTCAGTACCTAATCTCCTTTCGTTCTTGCTCTTTTTCAGATATTTGGCAGTCAGATCTTTTATCTGAGGCTGAGTCAATAATTTTTTTGACCAACTCCAATTCCATTCACTTCTCAGATCCCAAATATGCTGCTAATATGTTCCTAAATAAAAATGTCTGACTGTGCTTGCATTTTAAGGCTGTACATCAGTCAGATAGCTCCCCTTCTCTCTTCCCACATTATCCTACAGGATATTTGCTGCTTCATTTTATAAGGCGATCTCATTCAAAAATGAAGTTTTTCAAATATTCCTCTTTGAATATGCCACCTTTCAGCTTAGTGAAAAATCTAAAAAAAATAAATAATTTAAATATCTACTCTATCTTTGGACTTGTTAAATTGCTCACTAAGCTAAAAGGCGACATATTCAAAGAGTAATATTCAAAAAATAGAATTCAAAAACTTTATTTTTGAATGCGATATTCTTATAAAATGAAACAATGAAAATCTCACTGGGTAACATGGGAAGAAAGAAAGAGGGAATCTGACTGATGTACAGCCTTAAGCACAGATGAACAGATTGGTGATGTGCAGAATTATGATTTTAGAATGAATTGGATTGTGAAAAGGATTTGATCTTCATTTGGGAGTTTATAAACAAAGGATCAGTGTTTGATAGAATTTCCTCCGTGATTGTTACTCTGCTAGTCACAAAAGTAAATTAAGCATAATGATACTTTATATTCCACTGCCTTTAGAATGATCAGTGGATTACATCAGTTTCTAAATTCTTTGATTATTATTATTATTTGTATAAAAAATATTTAGTGACAAAATTAATGATTAAGGGCATTTTGAAAGTTTAACTTTCTTTTTAATAAATTCCTTTATACAGAGATGAGATTAGTAAAAAGACACACAAGAAAGAAAAATCATGCAGTACGCATTGATTAGTAACACTTTCCAACTGTACGTAATTGTTGTATCGCATAACTTATAGTATTCGTTGCCTACGTTATCACACAACAGACAAAAGGACTGAAAAATATACAGATAGACTAATTGATTTTAAAATTACTCTTAGGCATTTTGGAAAGTGTTAAAAAGGCTTAACGCAAAATGGAATGTAGCCATTAGATTATAATTACAGCTTTTGATCTCTTTGAATATTTTAGTGTAGCCCTGTAAATCAGAAAGTTAATCATATCATATTCTATACAAAACATTATTTTAGAATATTAGCAATACATTTTAATATTTTTATGATTTTTACAGTAGAAAGACTTTTAAATATAACTTTCAAAAATTTTTTTCCTAAAATGTAATGCATTGGCATTATTATTATTATTGTTATTATTATTATTATTTTTTTGTTGTTGTTGTCCCTGTAAACAAACAAGTTGTATAGGACCTATTACTGTCATTTTAAATGGAGAACATTCTATAGGGAAAATATTTATAAAAAGAACACTCACAGAACACAATGCTTTTGGGTGTCCCTGTACACAAACCACAAGAGATATTCACTCCATTTTCAATATGGAACATCCGACAGTGAACTTCAATAAAATATATGAGTTTCGAGAAATTCCATAAATATTTACAGGAGTTTTTCATTTTGCAATTTCAAAATAAAACATTAAAAATAAAAAAAATACATTTTTAAAAAAAGTGCGTCAATTTAACAGTTGGGAATTTTCTGAATGTGAAAACAGAATTTAATATTAGTTAATAAGTTATTTGTAAAGGAAATTTCCCCATAGAATAACATTGGCTCGGGCTTCTGGCGATGGTAAGTGAAGAGGGCCATTAAGCCAGGGCCATGCAAAACTAAAATGACACCCGGGGCAAAACAACATCAGGGAATTCTTTAAGCATCTTTTTTTTTTTTTTTTTTTTTTTTTTTTTTGGGGGGGGGGGGGGGGGGCGTGGTACAATGCTGAAGAAATCTTTTATACCTACAAAAAACAATTACAAATAAGGAAAAAATTATTATTTTCGTAAAAGTAGAAAGACAGATATAAAGCTTTTTAAAAATTATTTAAGAGCATTTTTTTTTTTTTCTTTCATGGAAGCAAATTCATCGATAAAGTTTTCCAAATTTAAAGCCTACACAATCTCAAATTCCAACACTGGTTACAGTGGTACACATGGTCTACAGTGGTTCGGTAACAACAGTCCAATTATTCAAGTAAAAAAGTCCGACCATGTCACATTTTCCTGTTAGAGTATCAGAAAATGGCAATTTCCATGATTTTTTTTATAATTTTCACAGTATCACAGGTGGTAACCCTTCCTGCTGGCAACCCAGAGTCCTGGCAACTCAGAGTCCCGGTAACCATGTTTGTTCCATTTTTTTTTTTTTTTTGTTAAAGTATCAGAAAATGGCAAATTTCACTTTTTTTTTTTTTTTTATGATTTTTACAGTACAGTTGACAGCAAAAATATCCGAGCACTAGCCAATAATCCCAATATCAAAAAGTACATTTAATACTATTTTGTTAAATAAATCCTTGTCAAATCATGTTCTTAGACTGACTAAGAACATGACTCGACAAGGATTTATTTAACAAAGCAGTATTAAGGGTACTTTTTTTAGACAGAGATTACTGCTAGTGCTCAGATACTTTTGCTGCCGACTGTATCACACATGGTAAACTTTCGTGCTATCAACCCTGCCTCCTGGCCATCCTCTCTGCTGCCAACCCCTGTTTGGCAACCCTGTATTCATACCTTATCTGTTTTTTTTTTTTTTTCCTGGTATTCTAGTTAACAGATATTCTTTGTTAAGTATGATTGTGCTGTTTTATAGTTAAAGTTTCATGTTCAAAATGGCAAGTTTTCAGTGTAGAACTTGTAAAACCCTACTCGGTAAGTTTTGCTCTATTTGTGAACTATTCATATTAAAATCACAAGGTAGACATTTAACATAAGACGTAAAAAACCTATTTTTTGTATTTTGGTTTTAAAATAACAAATAATAACAATTCAATCATTTAGTGTATTTTTCATGTTTTTATGTTCTACTTAGTCTACAATATGTATATTATCTCCATATTAACAGTATTCCATGCTAAATTAATAATAATAATGCATGTCTTCTAAAGACATTTTTACATTGCTTCCAGTACAGATTAAATAATTATAACAAAAAGCTGAACGTGCTACAGATTTTTCACTATTATTTTTTAATTCTGCACTACAAAAAAATAGTTAATTTCATTTCTGTTACCCACCCCCAAAATTTTTTTTGTCGACTAGTGTAATTGACTATTTAGTCTGTCTTGACCCATCGATGATCACAAATAAATTTTAGCTAATTTTAGTTTGTTGAAGGATATTTCAGCTGATGCAAGAATTACTGGTACGCTTAGAAAAATTCTATATGCTATTTCTATATTTGTATAATTTGCTATCAAATCAAAACAATGAATTATCTGTAAAATTTCTAAATGATTTCTAAATAGAAAACATTAAAATTAGAGTTCCACAATAGCGGTTGAATCTCGTCATATCAGTGTTGCCAATTGGTCACGAAGAATTAGAATTAAATGAAACTATAACAGCACTAATATTGCGATAGCGATATACTTAAAAATAAAAGAACAAAAATTAAAATACAATTTTTATGGGTCAATTTTTCTTCTACCACTCAATTTCAACCATGTGACTAATAGATCTCCATAGCTTACCAATTAATTGTAATAGAAAGCCAAAATTCTTGCTGGCAAGTGCCTTTAAATATTTGTTGAATCACAAATGTCTTTTATTTACAGTGTCAATGATTATTATTGAAGAAGTGTTTTCTTTTATGAAATTTGTTATCTAGGTGCTAAATTTATTTTCTTTCCAGCATTTTTTACTTCCATTACCAGACTACCGCAGACAATGGAAGTATTGTATGCAGTAAAAAAATTTGATACTGAATTTCACCTGATTTGCATGTTTTAAGGTCTCCTAAGAATAAAAAAAAAAAATTGGTTTTTCGATAATTGGTTAGTATGTGTGTGTCTGGGGAATATTTTGATTATCATCTCCGAAACTAATAAAGGTAGATTGAAGAAACTTTAGAACTGAGACAGAAGCTCACTATGTATAAACTCAGTTTCATATGTATTTACACATATCAATTTTCTCTTGCAGGAAAATTGTTAGGTGTCTAATTTGTTAGGTCAGTTTTATATCTTTTGACCACATCATTTCCAAAAAGTGCATGTAGGGAGTAATAGTGAGTAATGGAAATTGTGTGGTTGTTACACACCAGTTTTTTTTTTCCAGAGTACGAATAAAGAAGTTGCTCTATTGGTTAAATGAAGAATATACACACAATTGTAATTTTGAATTCTTCTCTCATTCAGGATAAAAGAAACGTCATTTTATTTTGAATTAATTTATCTTATATATATATATATGCATATAAAATAACTTTCAGCATATCAATCTTAATAGCTTTAATAAATTTTATTTAATTTCCAACGTTTCGGTTAAATTCCTTCATTAAACTTCTTCAGGGAAGAAACAATGTTTAAAAAACTTAAACATAGATAATTTAGGTTATTCCATGATATCACAAATACAACTTCTAGGAAAATTAACAGATGATTACACAACTTATAAAAATATACTATATACATTTTAAAAAATATGCCAAAACATTTAAATGAACTTGAAACATGACACTACAAGAAAAGGAACTACTAAAGCAAATGGAATCAAAAGTATCAATATTGCGGGGTTGCCAGAACTAAGCTAAAAGCAGGGTAACCATAAATTAATTTAAGCCCAAGAAATGAAGCCAAATTGATAAGGGGTTTATGGATAAGGAATCGTTACAAATTTCTGTTTTTCTTTTAATAATTTCGAATGATTCATAAAGAAGAGCTTGGTTTCTATTGTCAGTATTGTAAATTATTCTGGCATTTTCAAAATCGGGGTCAATGGGATTAGTATTATAATTTCGTGAAAAAGCTGTGTTGGGTCTGTTATATTTTAAATATTATGTTATATTTTTACATTGTTTCTTCCCTGAAGAAGGTTAATGAAGGAATTTAACAGAAACGTTGGAAATGAAATAAAATTTATTAAAGTTTTTAAGATTGATATGCTGAAAGGTATTTTGTATATTAATTTTTCATAATTATTTAAACAGCATATATAAAAAAGTTGAATAAATATTTTTGAATATATATATGCATCCAATCCGATAAATAAAAACTGATGACAGGAAAGGCATTGATTTACATCTTTATTACAAATCTGAATCAATGTGAAAAAATAATTTTTCACAATACTACTTTTTGCCATACATTCTTAAAAGGGAGCTATATATTTATTTATTTTTCATTATTATAATTATTAGTGCCTTCTATATCTATCTGAAAATACTGGTATCGTAAAAATTACAGACTTCCAGTTTTCAATGAATTTATCTATTTTGAGATGTCCTGAAAACGATTTGACCATTACTGTGGGCCATTTTAAGATATTTGTACCAAAATTTTGTAGATGCGTACAATGTGGGCACTGTATCTGACAAAGAAATGCATGGAATGCCACAGAACGTTACTTGGTTTGACCTTGTTATAAATTGGCGCTGATTAGATTTTGGTACATATCTTCCTGAAGGTAGAATGCTATTCTGTATTTTTCCTCCTTTACTAGATGGTTATGTATACGTGCTTAAAGCTTGATATTTGATATGGCTATTAAAATCAAAACTATGTTAATTTAATTCGGGTGCATATTGGCCGATAGGGGTGCTTTTCAGTGGCGTCGCCAGAAAAAATTTCACAACCTGAAAAAATATTTTTTTAAAATAAAATTCTGATAGCATAGTTTTAAATTTAAATAAAAAATGCTTAGTAGAATTTTCCAGGGAAGGGGGGGGGGGGGGCTTGCCCCATTCTGCCGATGCCTATGGTGGTTTTATGCTGCAATTTTCTCTAATTACTGGAAAAACTATCACAGCTTCTATACTGTATAAATGCAGAAAATTTTATATGCAAGATAGGTATTATGAAAAACTACAATGGTTTAATTTTGTTCATAAGACTGCTGTATGGCAATTTTTCTCATTTATGTAAAAGATATGCATTTACGTAAAGGCCAAATCAGCTTCCATTGTGTACAAACGTATCAAACTTCAAAGGAGAGATGGCTTTTATGAAAAACTGCTGATTCGACTTTGATTCATATCAGCCTATAGGTTGCACTGTCATACAGCATTTTTCTGGCTTTACGTAGTTTTTCTGCCAATTAATATTCTAAAATGATATGTCATTTTAGAACATAGTTTTAGAAAAAGACGATTTTGATAACCACACAGCATACTATTTTATATTTGAATTCACTGTATTTTATACTGAAATTATATTGAAAGGTTATATCTTAATATGAATTTTAAAATACATTCCTGCAAAGAGGTATTTTTACATCTGAAGGCTTTAAGGTGACTGGTATATTATAAATCTGAACTTAAAAAGCTATTAAAATTTTAACAGTCTTATTGTATGGAATCAAACTAAATTTTAATTTTTCATAGTAAAAAAAGTGATTTTTCTTCAAAATAGTCTAAGAGTTCTAAACCTCATTTGAAATAAATCAGTCATGGAAAGATTATATTTAGATGATATTATTCGAGGTTTCATGGACTGGCAATCTCTTTACTCGATTACTAGGGCAAAAATGGCGAGGATTCCCAGTCAAAGTTAAATTTCCATTTATTTGTTCTGTTTTCTGGAGTTTAGATACATCGATCTGCATTTTGGGCGCCACTATATCATATAGATTTGATCTTGGGCTTGTCTGTCTGCAGAGGTGGTGCCAGATAGGGGGTCGGCAAGGCCCGACTATGCTTTTTGAAGACCCGGGGCACTGATGTTATTCGGAGGCCCTCATACCCTGCTATAAAGAGCTCACCAAAAGGACCCATTCTCAAAATCAAAAATAAATAAATAAAAATAGTGCGGTTTTTAATTTTTTCCTTCAATTATACCTTCTATTTCTTCATTTTTTTTTTTTTTTAGCAACCTATAACAAAATCATTAGTTTTATGTTCAAGACAAATGAAAAAATGTAGCACATTAATCAGCCAATGTGTAGGAAATTAGTCACAAAATTTTATAATTGTTTAAGCTCTCTCATAAAATATAGAAAGAAAAATGTAATCAATTTTTGTTTTTAATACACATATAATGAAGAAATTTTTACTATTACTTCTCAATTTTTGGAAATGAGGCCCCCTAAATTTGGAGGCCCTGGGCCAGTGCCCCGTGTGCCCGTGCCATAATCTGGCCCTGGGGGTCGGGGGGCATGCCCCCCTCCCCATCGTGGAGTCCATGATCCTCCATCGAAGCATATTCTTAAAATCTGTCAGAGAAAAAAAAAATACAAAATTTTCAGTTTTTCTCCTTTTAACAGCATTTATTTTTTCCTTTTACAGATTTGGAGGATTCCAGTTTTTACGCTCCATATTCGATGAAAGAAGGTATTGGATTCATAAAAAATTTCAGCTTCTGGTTTTCCATGAATATACACGTTTTGAGAGGTCCAAAACACGTTTTGACCATGATATTTTTAGAAAATGTCTATGTGTGACAAAAATTTTGTTCTAACTGTATCTCAAGAACTACTGCACAGAATTACATATAAATTTGTATGTAGTTGCACCATGACATAAATTAGTGTCTTTCAACTTGTTCTCCAAATCGCCAAATAGGTGGCGCTTCTGTACTACAATTCTTCCATTTAATGGAAGGTCATATTTCAGGTTATAAAACTTGGTATATGAGAGGGCTATTTTAAAACAATATACTGATTTAATTTAGGTGCATATATGCCGATAGGTAGCGCTACTGTTCTGAAATTTTCTTTTTGAATAGGAGGACAACTTCTATTAAAAGGCCATCTCTGCAGACAGCCAATTTTCTATGGCACGATGTGTGGTCCCTTAGGGAAATTTGACTGTATATATTGATGCCTGATGATATTTGCATGCAATGAATGGATACGATTAATTTTTTCTTAAGAATTTTCCTTCAGGCACCCTGTATATATTTTTTCGATAGAAAGAAAATAGTATACATTCAGAGAAAGGTGCGATGATATCCAAAACCACAAGGAGTACTAACAAATGGAATAGTACAAATATTAGCAGTAATATTATGAACAGTATTGCAGTTTTTGATGAATAGTCATATAATAAACTCTCTCTATATAGTGCCTCTCTTGTCGGGAAGGTGGTGTCTCCCCGTCGGGGAATTTCTGGTGCCACTACTGTCTGTTTGAGCCTGCAAACTTGTGTGCACATATCTCCTACCACCCTGTACCTTACACCAGATCGACGGTGATTCAGTTTCATTTTTGCTTCCGAGCGAAACCATGCCACCACCTTACTCGGCTGCTTCATGACACTGCCTTCTTAATATTGGTGTCTAGAAAAAAATCTTTCTTCTTAAAAATGTGGTGATGGATTCATTGCAACAAATGAAAAGAGAGTTTAAAAAATAAGTGATATTAAAAATTCTAATTTTTAAAAGAAAATTTTTAAAAGAATTTTGTGATTTTGGTGCCCTCTAAAATCTGGTGCCCAGGGCCAGCATCTCTTGCACGGCCCTGCCTTAAGCTATAATTTTAAGAGCTAAAATAATACACTTCTAGTACATTTAAACTCTCATATTAATTTTGACAGCTTAGTTTGTCAACATAATGCTATCATTAGCCATTTCAGGTTTGCCTCTTGACAACAACTGTTCAATTAGCATTTGTTGACTCTGATTTACATTATCAAGTAATTTTTAAAACTGTTCTGTATCCATTATATATTTAAAATATAAAATGTCACTTCTTTCGACATTAATATTGCATTGCATATGAAAAAGATTGAGTTGAAAATAAAATTACTTTACCTCATCGCCAAAAATTGTTTGTGGAAAAATATAAATATGTATCCAAGGAGGATACAATACTAGTGCTAGAAATTTTTGTTTACCCTATCTTAGGCAAAATGTTTTTTTGCCGGTGTAAATCATATATTTTGCAAGTTAGGTTTAAAAAAAAAAGAGCTTTATTAGCATAAAAAAAAAAAAAAAAAAAAAGTTTATTTTAGCAACTAGTGGGAAAAAAATAAAAATAAATAAAATACTTTTGCAGTTAGCTACAAGAAAAATGTAAGTTTTGTTAATTAGTTGTGGAATTAGTTTCATTTTCATTTGTAAAATACAAAAATAAGGAAAAAAGACCAAAATAGTAAAAAAAAAAAAAAAAAAAAAGAGATATTTAAATATAAAAAAGAGATGATTTGTGAGAGCTGATGTTACATAGCATTAAGTTTAAATTTAAACTATTTATAAGTTTTTTTGTTTTTAGTATCCTTATTTGAAATTCAATACTAGTAATTTTTATCATTGATAAGCCCCTCCCCCCTTTTTATTAACATTTTAATTTGATCTTTTTTTTTTTCTTTTAAATTTACAAATTCTTCATGCAGAATTCTTCATACAAAAAACATCATTTAATTATGGAATATATTTTTTGACTTTTTAAGCAGTTTTTAAAAACAAAATCAATGATCTCTGAATTTTAATCACATATATCTTCAGACGAGGACAGTGCAATTTTAAAACTAATGCAAGAATTATAAATATTTACACAAAGTTGAAAACGTCAATGTAAAAAATATTAACGTCAAGCTGCAGTTTTGGTAGTGTTAAGTGTACCATCATCAGTGCAAAATGACAAAGGTAAATACAAAGGTAAATTACAATAAATAAATAACCCTGTTTTAAATTACAACATTCCCATACTTCACATTGTTTTATGCCAAAGTCCTTTGCCAATGTTTGTATTGTTTTGCCCTTTTTTCTAAATTTAGTTTTACCAGCTCTCTAACAATATGACTTTTAAATAATTTTTTCACTTACAAACAAATTAGCCCTTTCTGTGTTAAAGACCCTATTGATATACGCAATTCTTGAAGTGTTTACAGTATTCCATGTCAATTTGGACAATCATATATTGGTCAAACAAAACATAAACTCAAGTTTTATCTTAAAGAATATATGGGTTATGTTCAGGAATAAGAAATAAACAAATCAGTGATTGTTAAGCATCGTTGAGATAATATTTTTTTTAAACTTTAACTCAGCTAAAATAATATGGTGGCCTAAATACTTACATGAATTTGATTTTCCAGAAGCATTCCAAAATCATAAAAATGTCATTAATTGTGATTTTGCTGTAGACCCCTTTTCCGATTGTTGGAAATATTATATAAAATCCACATATTCTTGATTTTCACCTCCATTTACACAGATTTCTATATCCCAATTTCCTATTGGTCAACACCTTCAGTTTCGTAAATTCCTATTGGCTGTTATTCCAACTCTAAAATTTGCTCTTCTATCATATATAAGAGCACAAATCCATCTTTGCACAAACATTCTGCACTGATGACAGTACTCTTAACACTACAGAAACTGCAGTTTGCTATTAACATTTTTTAAATTGGTATTTTCAATGTTGTGTAAATATTCATACTTCTGTTCAATGTCAAGTCTGTTTATATATTCTAATGCAAGAATTGTTTGAATTATATATTTTTTGCTCTTGGTATTAACAGAATTAATTCAAGCACGTGAAAAGCAAAAAATGCAAAGATATCACACACCAAACTTTTGATAGTCCCATTATAAAATCTATTTATGAACAGCTTTCTTTTTTTTCTTTTTTTCAAATTTATAAAAAATTTTGCTAACTGCTGAGGTGTAAAGTGCCCAGCAATGTAAAAATCTTATAAACATACGGTATTGAACACAATGGTAAATAATTCAAGAAAACTAACAAGTGTAAGCAAAATTGAATAGTTATTATAAACAATATTAATAAATATTTTATTTTAGAAAATACAACCACTTTATGAAGAATAAAAAAGAGGAACATAAAAAATAAGAAAACTATTTTGGCTTCCAGAAACAGACTGTAGTAAATTTTTAAAATTCAAGGATGGTTGTATATAAACAAATGCTATGCAATGCTAAACACATACTGAAATAATATTTTTTATTATTTTACAGTAATCAGATACAACTGTATAAAATTCATATTTGAAAAATAAATTGGAAACTTTTTTTTTTTTTCTTTTTACAATTAAGCTGATGATATTCTGTTTTAATTTATTTGTTATTTAGAATAACAAAAAAATATTAATCCAATAATTTTGGTTAACTGGTATTTTTCTCCCCTATTAAAAAAAAAAAAAAAAAAAGAAAAAAAAAAAATCACGCATATCAGAACACATACAAAAAAAAGCATTTGATATATTGTCAGTCTATGTTAACATACAAGGGGAGAAAATGCTCCTCCAGCAATGAGGTTGTTATTCTCTTCTTTTTCTTTTAGACCTGTTAAAAGAAAAAACTAATGGCTCTTAATCGTCTTTTAATCGTAGGGATACTCAAGAAATTTATTTTCATAGGTTAAAAACAGTAGAATATATAACTTTAACATATATAACATCAGTTAATGTAAAAAGAAAAACACAAACAATTTTTCAGTATACTTTTTATGACAATAATATATCTATAAATTCAATACACTTTTATATCAATATTATTCCTAAAAATATCAGTAGACTTTTATGACAATATTGTATTTAAAATTAATGTATTTAGCAAGGAACACTTAACTTACTAATAAAGTTAATAAATAGAGGAATAATTTTAATAAACAAAACATTTAGGGATTAAACTTCAATTTTGTAACATAAGTTTTGGATAACTTATCTAAATGCATCAAAATTAAAGTATATATAAGTGACTTAGAGTAAAGAAATTAAAATATCAGATATAAAACAATCAACAGATCTATATATTATATAAAATATATATAAAGGTTATTTTTTCAGGAAGTAATTTCTATAAATGCTTCCAAAATCAATAATCATAAAGGAAGACAGACGTCCCCTCTTCTTTGTTTTGGCTGAACAAAGCATAAATATCCTTCAAAATTCTTAAACAGGTCAAATGCATCATAACATATTCAATAAGATAATCAACTTTTAAAAAGAAAGTTTAGTCTACTTACTAAACTTATTATATCATAAAAGCAAGAATAATGAATTTTTTGTTTATAATACTAAATGCTTCAACAGAAAAAACAGACTAGACTTAAAAATAAAGTGTAATGCCTTGACAATAACTAATAAAAAATTCATATGTGGAAAAAAGAAAAAAAGTTAAAGAGAAAATTATGCGAACAATGATCTTAAATTTGAATACTGAAATTTAAGTAAATAAAAAGGCACTACAAAAAAAAAAAAAAAAAAAAAAAAAATCAATTGCAATCAATATTTTCCTATTAATATTTATGTTTAAACCCAATTTTTATAAAAAATTTGCTGGAAAAATGTAATCTTAGCTTTAAAAATTTAATAAATTTTACTTTTTAAAATATAATATAGATCAAATTATTATACATAAATGATTAAATAAAAAAGATTTTAATTTTTATAATCTAGAATGTTGCATAGCAGATCAATACTTTGTATATAAGTTTATACATTTTACAAAAATTGTATATAAATACAACAGACTGAAATAAGTACATAAAAAATGTACATATATATGGAAAAAATATTCTGAAAAATTGGAGCTTATTAGCTTATTGCTGATTTATTAATATCACATGCAGTGGTTTTGGGATATAAATATTAAACGATGACAAAAAGAAAAAGGCCTGATTTTTGTCTACTTAAGATATTTCCCTCATTCTTTTCAAGTCTAATGGCATGTCAATGCTTTATGAAGTTACAATTAAATGAATACATTCACAACATAAAATGAAATAATAATAACTTGAAATACAACAAGACACATTTAAAGTGTAAAAAACAAATGATATAAAATAAAACTAAAAAAAAAAAAAAAAGAGCACTTTATGTTTAGAAGTTTAAGAAATTTTATTCGATGAAGATAAATACCATAAATGTTGGTGAATATGAACTGTTATGGTCAATATACAAAGCTTTTTAAAAACAACAATGTTAAAGTCATAGTGAATCATGTTCTTTAAATTTTACATTTTATTGTTCAAAAGCAATATTGATAAGTTAAACAGCATGAAACTTTATAACTTTAGATAAATATACAAGTAAAATATTAAAATATTTTCTTATGGAAAAATTTTCAAAAATATAACTAGTTATCAAACATTCTGACTACAAGAACAAAATGTTTTTTCAGCAAAGTAGTAATTGCTGTTGTTGTAGCAAAATAATTTGTAGGATATTATGCACAATAAAGAATATTCCCATCCTAACCTTTTGAATAGTTTTTATAAACAAAGTAACCAATGCCAATTATTAACACTAAGCCTAAAGAAATTTTGATAAATGACCTTCGTTTCTCCCAAACTTCAGCCTCTTTTTGCTTCTTTTTGATGTTTTGAACAATACTAGCTGTCTTTTCTTCTCGTTCCTTACGAGCTCGTTTACGCATTTCCGATAAACTGCAAAAAGAAAAAAAAAAAGACTTTACAATATTTATGGGAAATAAAATTAACTCATGTCAATTAATATAAAATTTCTTATTTATTGGTACAAATTTTTCATAGTGAATATAATCAATAAATCTCAAATCTCAAATTTACTTTATATTAACAGAGTGTAGTAGTAATCATCTACTGTTAATAAACATTACAGAAAAATTGCAATTACACACATAAGTGTTGCTAATGTGCTATAGCGAAATTTTACTCACAGATAATTATTTTTCAGCACACACACAAAAAAAAGAAAGTGTAAGTAGCAACAACAGTTTCAAAAGCGTGAGTTTTCATTTGTAAGTTTTCATTTCAATGTAAAATTTAATCTTTGTAAGAGTTATTAAACTTTTCATTCTATTTTTTTTTTTTTTTTCACTGAGATAGATAAGGGCTTTATACAGATCAGGGTTAGAAATAAGTGGTCGTTAGTCGCATTTTGCGACCAGTTTTTTCATTTTGCCGCCTAGAATTTCAATCACAGGTGCCATATTTGACGCCTGGATTTTTCCTCATCATACCTAATAATTTTCTCAATCCCATCAGATTGTAAAAAAATCCATTTCAGTCAATTGAACCTAATAAAAACTGATTTAAGAAATCATATCTCTGTAAAAGTATTTGACGATTTGTTAATGATTAAATTAAACAGCCCTAAATTGGAAGATTTCTGCCCGGTAAATGCTATTAAATTGTGGTGGAATGATGTATCTTCTGGGCGAAGAATAAATTTGCAATTTTAAATATGTACGTTTAATATTGTCAATGTAATTACATTCATTACATAAATATTTTTTATATAATCTTGCATATATTATTTATAAGTTGATGCTTTATTATTATTATTATTATTATTTTAATATACATATTTAATTATAGATGGCACCTAGATTTTTCATTTTGACGCCCAAAAAATTTAATCCAGGTGTCATTTTGACGCCTAGTTTCAAAATTCTTATTTCTAACACTGATACAGATATCAATGATCAAATAAGAAAACAACTAAGAAATAATATTAACATACATATAAATGAATATATTCTTTAAATAGAGGTGCATAAGTACTATTGCATCATTTGTTTATATTAGAATTAATTCTTTAAGGGCCCTCTTCACTCATCGCTGCCGGAAGCCGAAGCTAATGTTATTCTATGGGAAATTTTTCTTTACAAATAACTTATTAACTAATACATATTTATAAATTCTGTTTTCACATTCTATTATTAATAATATTCGTTGGCAATGTCACCGAGTCTGCAAAAGCAGATATATCAGGTGAGAGAATAATAATCATAGCACAACTCCATAGACACGAAATTTCAATTTAGAAATTTGATTTAAATAAATATTCAAGGTTGATGAATTCATGAATAAAAATTTCTAAATTGAAATTTCGTGGTCTATGGAGTTGTGCAACGATTATTATTCTCTCACCTGATATATCTGCGTTTGCAGACTCGGTGACTTTGCCAACGAATATTATGCGAGAAGTGCCTAGCTGGTTGTCAGCCAGGGTAGCTCAGTGGTAGAGCATCCGTGCGTTAAGCGGAGGTGGCTGGATTCAATTCCCAACTCTGGTATTTTTCGCATAGTTGGTAATAAATAAAAATATCAACCTTTACACTCCAATTTGATTTAAATAAATATTCAAGGTTGATGAATTCATGAATAAAAATTTCTAAATGTACATAATCCTTTTTTTTGTTGTTGTTGTTGTTTAATCATTATCCTCAAATATAAATTCTACTATACAGCAATATAGTAGTTGTTATCTTAAAAAACTTTATTAATTAGTATTTCACATAAATTTTGCTGCAGTGCCATTCAATTTGTAGTAAAAGTTCTATTTTTTTATTTTGATTATACGTCTTTTGATTTATACATCCTTTTACGTTAATCCCTTGAAAGATGTATAAAAGGTGCTTTACTGTATATTAAAACTAACGGTTTTTATCTGTGCTGGTAGTAACTATGTTAAAAATATTTTTGAAAATTCTATATTACTTACTAATATAAAATCTTAAAAAAAAAAAAAAAAAAAAAAAAAAAAAAAAAAAAAACCTGAAATATAACAGCAGTAATCAATAAACAAAAAAACCTTACTTTAGCTTTACCGATGTGACTCTTTTGGCGAAGTACTTTCTTATTAGGGGGCTCATCGTCATCGTCGGTCACTCCATTCTGTGCGCTTCTGAAGATTTTCTGTAGGTGTTTTAACTTCTTCCTTCTTTTTCAGGATATGGCGCCAGGTGGCGTCTATACCTGTTGCTGGTTGGTCCAGGTTGCATGCGTTTGGTTGGCTGATAATTTCAATGGTTTCTCAAAAAAGTGCATAGTTGTGACTGTTATAGTTCGCGATTTTTTTGGTATTTTTAAAATCTATTTCGATATTTTCATTTATATATGTTTGTGCTAGCGTGGTGCCGTATTTGCCAAATTTTATGTCATTAGTATGTTCCTTAATTCTTGTGTTAATTTTTCTCTTAGTCATTCCTATATAGCAACCGTCATTATTGTCTTGATATTTAAAAGGGATCTTGTAAACGCCGGCGGATTCGAGGGGGGGAAAGTTATCTTTATCGTTTCTGATTATTTGATAGATATTTGGGTTTGGTTTAATTGGAATGTTTACATCTAGTTTGCTTGCGATATTTTTAATTTTCACTGCGGCTCCGCGATCGTAAGGTATTACACTAGTGTATTTTTTATTTGGTTTTTGGTAGCTAAGGATATTATCGATTTTCTTTAAACGTTTTTTATAAAGTTTATCTACAAGGTTTTTAGGGTAATTTGCTTTTATTGTTAAGTTTCTAATGTAATTGATTTCGTTTTTAAGGTCTTCTGGTTCTGTACATATAAGTATTGCGCGATTAATATAGGACTGAAATGCCATTCAGTAGAGCATTTGCAGTAGAGCATCCGTGCGTTAAGCGGAGGTGCTCGGGTTAGATTCCCGGCTCTGGTATTTTTCACATAGTTGGTAATAAATAAAAATATCAACCTTTACACTCCAGTTTGATTTAATAAATATTCATGGTTGATGAAATTCATGAATATAAAAAAATTTCTAAATTGAAATTTCGTGGTCTATGGAGTTGTGCTACGATTATTATTGTCTCACCTGATATATCTGCATTTGCAGACTCGGTGATTTTGCCAACGTATATTATGTGAGAAGTGCCTAGCTGGTTGTCAGCCAGGGTAGCTCAGTGGTAGAGCATCTGTGCGTTAAGCGGAGGTGCCCGGGTTCGATTCCCGACTCTGGTATTTTTCACATAGTTGGTAATAAATAAAAATATCAACCTTTACACTCCAGTTTGATTTAATAAATATTCATGGTTGATGAAATTCACGAATATAAAAAAAATTTCTAAATTGAAATTTCGTGGTCTATGGAGTTGTGCTACGATTATTATTGTCTCACCTGATATATCTGCGTTTGCAGAATCGGTGATTTTGCCAATGTATATTATGTGAGAAGTGCATAGCTGGTTGTCAGCCAGGGTAGCTCAGTGGTAGAGCATCAGTGCGTTAAGCGGAGGTGCCCGGGTTCGATTCCCGGCTCTGGTATTTTTCACATAGTTGGTAATAAATAAAAATATCAACCTTTACACTCCAGTTTGATTTAATAAATATTCACGGTTGATGAAATTCATGAATATAAAAAAAATTCTAAAGAAGAAAGAAGTTAAAACACCTACAGAAAATCTTCAGAAGCGCACAGAATGGAGTGACCGACGATGACGGGAGGCCCCCCTAATAAGAAAGTACTTCGCCAAAAGAGTGACATCGGTAAAGCTAAAGTAAGGTTTTTTTGTTTATTGATTAAATTTGTGGCTTTATATGTTTAAATTCGTAAATAACAGCAGTATTTATATCATAATAATAATAAAGCAAATGATTATGACAACTATATTTTAAATAATTTAGTGAAATATACCAGATACACAAAGATATGTGGAATATAACCTCTTTGTGGAAAATTATCCTACTTGCTTTTTTAATTTTTTTCGAACAATTAAGTGCCACGCAAATGTTGCCCGTCATTCAGAATATTCATCAATATTCACGACGGTTCTATTCTATTCCTATTGTTGATTGATGGCGAGTTTCAATCACCTCAAATGGCTGATGTTAAAACTTTTTTTTAGCATTGAAAATCTTTGGTTATCAACATGGGGATGATAGACATCAGTTGTTTCAACAAATGATTAAAATTAAATCTGAATTTTTGGAGTGTTACAGTATTTAATTAGCCAACTTGTAGGGATGAAATGGGTTAAATATCCAGTATCCAACCTATTTGGTTGAATTACCAGATTTCAGCACTCCAGATACGGATATCTGGTAATTTTAAGCTGTATATCCGACAGATGTCTGGAGGGGGAAATTCGTGCCTAAACTTCTCTCAGAAGATTTATTACAAAAAAAAATCTCTTTTTATCGGATCAGTTTAGCATGCAACGGTAAAAACAGTTGGCTTTAGAGCAAGTTGAACTTGGCCACTTTAGCAAAGAAATTTGGCCAAAAGTAATAGCTTTAGGGCTAAGAAATATTGAAGCTCTATCTCAATTTATCATGGAGTTAGCTAGGATTTTGCAGAATGATTTATAAAATTTCCCCTAATTTTTCCCATGACTGTAAAAAGAGCCATTGACTGCTGTTCCTGAAGAAGTGATGTTCATGCTCTGCAGTGCATATAACACTGTTTTCACGACTTTTATATTATGAGTAGAAATTTTATTAGATTGTTTCAAGAATATGAGTCAAATAACGGGCATTCATTGCCTAGAACTTGCTTGTTGATTTACAATCCACTTCTCCATACACAAGAAAGTTCTTTTTGTGACCATATGTTTATATTAGCAGACTGCCTGGCATTGCCTGTGCCATCTACCAACTCGATTCTACTTAAAACTAAAGTTCATAGAATTTTGCACTTTAAAGTTTGTTGATTAGAAAACTTTATACTTACTTTTAATTAAAGAATTTTAATGCATACAGTTTTTCTTATCCATACAGAATACAAAGGTATAAAAATAAGTAATATGCAAAGATGTTTTCAATTATCCCTTTCTCATTGGCATAACTAGAACATTTTTCTAGGGGGGGGGGGGGCATGGCTCCCTTTATCTCACAATTTTTCAAATTTATAATTAATATTTATGTTATAGTTTTAAAAACTCGGTATCAAACCTTTTTCATAGAGGATGATGTTAAAAGAGTTTCTATGCATATTGTTTAAATTTTCTTTATTTCATTTAATAGAAAGACGAGATTTAGATTCAGCATAAGGACTATCAATAATTGCAATTATGAATATAGATTGCACACAGTATGCTGGAGAGGGAAGTATATGTTTAATTTATTTTCTTTCTTTTTTCCTTTCTTTTTTTTCGTCATTCGAATCATGACTGACATAATATATTGTTGTAAAAAAGGTGAAATGGAAAATCATTCCAATACGTCGGTCTGCAAACCTGCAGATTTTTTCAAATTATTGTTAATATTTTAAATAAATATATTCACAGTAAAATAAAATACTTAAAAAATAATATTTCTTCGCTAGTATTTGTAATGTTTTATACATTGTAAATATTGATAGTAGGACCAATAAAGAAAAAATTTGAAATAAAAAGTTAAATATATAGTACATGTGTACGCGAAATACTTTTTTGAATACCAATATTATTATAAGGCAATTTTCTTACTATTTATTTACATTGTAAACAATTGCTAATTTTTGAATTAAAAGGGGAAAAAAAAAAAACAACAACAACAACAAAAAAAAGAATAGTATTAAAAAAAAAAAAAAAAAAAATGACCACGTCGACCTCTGATATACAAAAATTCACATCTTGTTGCTCAATTTTAATATTTTGGATATAGTTGCCAACTTAGCGCCTTTTGGGTACTGGAAAATTTGATTAAGATTTTTTATTTTATTTTATCAGTGAAAACCATTACAGTTCATTGATTAAATAAAATAAATATTCCTATTAAATTTTTCCGGTAGCCAAAAGGTGCTAAGTTGGCAACTATGATTTTGGAATAATGTTATACCAGGCATATTAAACAAATTTCTTAAGTTTTATTTACCTCTATTGAAATATTGGGTAATCAAACATTAAAATATTAAGCACCATCTTTTGCTAGACATCCTAGTACACTTGCACATTGTGTAGAAAACTGGAATTCAATTTTTCCCTTGCTTATGACTGTACACCAATAGTTTATTATTATCATGAGAATTTCAAGATAGTTTACATTCAGGGTTGGAAAAAATCCAGCCGCTTTTTTCGGGTTTTATCAGAGCTTTCAAGAATATTTTCTTTCTTGCTGTTTTTAAATATTAATATATCATTTATAATAGGACAATTTAAAAAAAATAAATAAATAAATTTTAATTATTCATTAAAATCAAAATTTAAAAAAATTTAATTTTAAAATTTCCAGTCTTTTTATGATTAAGTTAAAGATTTTTTTTTTTTTTTTTTAAATTAAACAATTGTACTTATCTAAAATGTACATTATCTAAAATTCTGTTTATCTGCCTTTTACAACAAAAACTGGATTTTAATAATTATTTAGAATTGCTTCATTAATTTTTTTTGACCTGAATAGATTTCCATAAAATAATTTTAATTACTGTTCCTTATACATTACTTAACAGTGTTGCACTGTTAAAGTTTTCAGAAATTTTTAAAAATTTTATTTTTATTTATTTGGATTCTGCATTCCTCAAATCCCCTAATTTTCTTTATATTGACAAACAACTCTTTTTTCTTGCTCTTATATTTTTTATGTATAATTTCTTATTGTATTTTAATAAGATAAATTTTTATTTATTTATTTTTTTAATAAAGCAGTTTTAGTGCTTCCAATATTTCAGAAAATTCTTTGTTCATGTTTTAATAATGTATATAATATTTGTTTTATATTTATATGTTTATTGTAAGTTAGATAAAAGTGTAATTTTAAATAAGGATTTTTAAAAAACCCACTTGGGTTTTATTGAAAAAACCCACCCGGGTTTTTTTTCGGGTCGGACAAAATCAAGTCAACCCTGTTTACAATACATTAAGTAATTAAGAAAAGGTCTTAATATCAATTTTTTAAAAACAAAATCAAATTTTAAGACTCAAAAAATTGCTCGAAGCCAAATAATTACTTCATTTTTATGTTTTTAATAAGTTTGTTATTATTAAAGACAAGATTCGAAGTAGTTATTGTCCGATAATGTAGTTGTAAATAAATGCACTCAGTAACACTATGTGATAAATAAATATGCAAAAAATTTATTTATTTATTTTCTTACAAAAAAAAAAAAAAAGTCAAATTTGATTTCAAATCTTTACTGGAGATACATATAAATGTAACAACTAACGACTCATATTTCTGAGGAAATATTCAAAACCATCCAGAAATTATATAAACCTAGTATCATATGGTCATCATAAAACTTTCTTCTATACGAATTTTCCTATATGAATTCATTCACTGCAAATAACTTAAAAAATTATTTTTTATTAAAATTTATCTCTTATTATTTATCTCTATGTAGCTACATATCCATGATGAATGAAGACGATTATCGTCCCAGAGATTTATAATGCTAAACAAACAAAGTCAATTTTTTTGTTCTACAAAATAACATTTAAAAAAATCAATTTCCCATAAGTTTTTTTTTTTCCTTAAAAAAAAAAAAAAAAAAAAAAAAAAACGATAGCTTGATTTTAAATTGTCCCAGATCAATGGTTCAGCAATTCCTTAAAAAAGTATTGACGAGTTCTTTTGAAAGATACCCATATTAAAAACTTACACCTTTTTTTCAGCGTGGGAGGCCTTATCTATGAAATTTTGTACAATACTTTATGTTAAAAAATTGGGGTGGGGGAGGAATAGTAGCGCCATTTGCTGCTGATTTTTACCAAACATCAGTATGCACTAATTTATGTCATGATGTAACTATATATCACTTTGTATGAAATTTTGTTCAGTATTTCTTAAGAGACAATATCTGCACAAAATTTTGTCACATACATACACAGGCTGATGGACAGACATTTCTAAAAATGGTCAAATATGTTCTGGATCTCTCAAAACGTGTAAATCCATTGAAAACCATAAATCTAAAATTTTTACGAAATCAATACTTTCTTCTATTGAATATAAAGGAAAGAATTTATTATTCATTTATTTATTTTATTTAGATTTAGTCTTATGCTGACATAAAAATCGCATCTGTATTATCATGAAAAACATTTTTAATGAATAATAATTTTAGTAAACGTTTCGCACTGCGGGAATTCATATGGTAAAATAAAGAATAAAGTTTTCTGATTGCCGTAACATGCTAGATTTTTTTTTTCTCCAGCTTTGTAGTAAGTTTTTTTTGTTTTTAACACTTTTTAACACTGTTTTAAAAAAGTAGAAATGACTTTGGTTCATCTATCTGTCATGAACATGGCTTTCACTTATCTGTTTGAGATCTGGCCCACCAGCGGCTGAGCGGTTCTGCACGCAAAGCTGAAAGATAAGAAGGGCTGGGTTCGATCTCAGGTTGCACTCATCGACCTAGCCGTTTGGAGTTTTCTCCGAAACTCATGTAAATACAGGTTAGGACCCCTTAGAAAGACCCCAACAAAGGGCATCACACCTATAGTACAAAGACCCCCTATGTAGTCAATCGGACTTAATCTCTACAACTAACTAACCAAGCATATGTTTGAGATCTCATATTCATAAAAACATTTATTTCTTTGAAATTGATGAGCATATATATATATATATATTTATCATACATCAGCAGGTTCATTGTGGCTTGTTTTCAGTTGAAAATAGCATAAACAGCACTAGTGATTTAACTACGGAAATTAATGGAATAATTCAAATGCTTTACAATCTAAGAGCAACATTTCTTAAACATACTTTGAAAATGAATGTAACAGAATTATCGTATAATTTTCAGATACAATAAAGTACATTTCCTATGGCAGATTTATATTTCTGATGCCTAGGTGCTAACATCAAATTTCTGCCCCTGTCTCTTTTCAGTGATTGCGCACCCCCCCCCGCCCCTTAATTTTCTTTTTAAAGTTATCTTCAGGAGGGGGAAATTTCTAGCATATTTACGGAGCTGTTTACAATACAAATGCCTGAAATTTATTGACATAACTTTTAAAGTGTTAAAGAAGGAAACTTTGTTATAATTTATCTCTAATTATAATATTTCTTATGTTATAAATGAGCACCCCTCAATAATTTTTCAGAAACATTTACATCACAAGAAATCACTGTAATGCCAACAAACAGCAAACAAAAAGAAAGATCAATTAAATTTTGTGCTATTCGAGTAAGAATACCTTGAAATTTATAAATAAAAATAGCATCGTGAATTTCACAGTTTGGACCAAAATATTGTCTTTGTTCACTTTGGCACTTTTTTCTAATAAATGCGATTTCATTACTAAAAATAATATTAATTTTTTAGAATACAAATAAAAAAATTTGCGAATTTCATGCATTTAGCTTCGGAAATACGTCAGATGATAGAAAACTTGAATTTCAAAACCTTGCTATTTTTAAGGTTTCTCCTCATTCTATAGAAAGCAATTTTTTGTGCATATTAATCACATACTTCAGATTCATTAAGATTTGTGCAAAGTAAAGTTATGAAAAAATATTTTATAGAAATACCTCTCATAGAATGCAATACTTTTGGGTATACTTGCACACACACCAGTAGTAGTATTTATACTACTCTATTTTTAGTACAAAACATCTGACAGTGAACTTAAATAACATATATATCAGTTTCAAGAAATTCCATGTATAATTACGAGAGTTAGAGTGTGGACAGACAGACAAACCAAAGTCATTAACACTTGTCTGAAAATGGAAAAAAAAAAAAAAAAAAAAAAAAGAATACGAAAGAATGTTTACCAAATACAAAGGATTTTTCAGCTTCAAAATAAAATTACTCATATAATTAACTTAGAATAAACTCACTACTACTTAGAAACTGATACTTTTAATATCGCTTTCATTTCTTGCATGAAATAACAATGTCATTCTTAAAGCAATATTTAAAAGAAGTATTTGGAAAAACAGACGATTTTTAAATAATTATTTTTACTTGCATTATTCGACTACCGACTCGCATCACTAAGAAAAAAAAATTACATATCAGATAGTTGAGATACAGTCGAGAAATTATTCTTGTTTTTCAATTTTTATTTTCAACGTTAAAATTCCTATATAAACATTTATATATTACATATTAATTAGTTTATGTTACAACTTAAATTGCATTCTATTTTTACTTCCATTACCCAACTACGGTAGGTAATGGAAGTATTGCATTCGGTCCAAAAATTCGATATCGAGTTTTCACCTGATTTAGATGTTTTAAGGTCTCCTGAGTTCAAAGAAAGTAGTTTTTGGCAATTGGTCAGTGTGTATGTGTGTGTGTATGTATGTGGGGAATCTTCTGGCTATTATATCTCGGAAACTAATAAAGATAGAACTACCAGACATTAGAATTGAAACAGGTCTGGTGTACAGATGAATTTTCCAAATTTTAGTGAAAATTGGAAAACCAGAAGTGGTATCATAATTCTGCATGAGGAGGGGGGGGGGGGGGGGGGGTCCAGGACTAGTTACACCAATGCCCTTTTTTCTATATTAAACTGAAGAAAATATTGGATTGGTAAAGCTTTTCAACTTCTGGTTTTTGATAAATATCTACATTTTGAGGATTCCAGAACACAATTTAACTTTAAATAAATTGAAAGAAACGAAGTACACTAACACATAATAAATATAATAAAACCTATCTTTACTTCGTGGCTGTTCTGAGATCTTTCAGCGCCGGGCACCCGGGCCTCTTCGGGGAACGTTATCACTGTGCTGGAGATTTGGACTTCTGGATGCTTCTTTGTTGACTTTCCAACAGGTGGCTCCATGCCCTATTTGGGGCTACTGCGCCGCTTTCGTTGCATGTGTCTTCATTGGTTGATATTTCGATTGATTCTCGGTACATGGCGTATTGATAATTGTTGTAGTCGGATATTTTAGTGGTTTTATCGAATTCTATTTTAATGTCATTATCTTTATATGTTTTGGCTAGGGCTGTATTGAATTTTCCAGTTTTGATGTCGTTTTTATGTTCTTTAACTCTGGTTTTTATTTTTCTTTTTGTGACGCCGATGTAGGAACCGGGTTTATTGTTTATGTCTGTATACGGAATTTTATAAATACCTGCGGCAGCATAAAATATATATAGCATAAAATTCCGTATACATATATGTGTGAGTGTTCTCACACATATGTCCTTTAAAAGCTTATTTATTTATCCAAATTTATTATATAACAAAAAGGAGGGATTAATATAGATTATATAAAATAAATCTTTTTAAATTTATCTAATTCAAGTAATTAATTATAGAGAATTCCCTGTTTTATTTTTAAATCAAAATTTTCATTTCTTTGTTCTTCTATCGTTAAAAACACATTGATCTAGGAATAAAATAAAGCAATTTTTATATTGGGGTTTGTCAAAAATAGTATGTGTATACATTTTCCCCGAATGGATTAAATCAATTTAGCTATAATTATTTATTTTGGAGAGGGTAATTTAAAATTCGTATCAACCTACTTATAACACAAGTAGCTATTAATAAAATAATAACTGTCATGTCAATTTATATTTATCACGCTAGTGTTTACATGAAATCAATTTAGCCGTAATTATTTATTTTCAGAGGGTAATTTAAAAAAGCCGTTATCAACATACTCCTACTATATACAGATATTAATAAAATAAAACAAGCATTTGATTTCATATTTATTACCCTTGAATGTTTATGTTAAAAAAACCATTATTATTGCAAGAGGGTCATTATAGTTCTAAAAATAGATTTATAATGATGTTCGATAGTCTGGGCTTCGCCTTCTTTGTTCATTGAGAGTTGAAGGTCATTTGGCATGGCTTCTCAATGTCAAATCGATTTAATATTTGTAACGAACTTTTTATATTCAAAATTTAGTATGAATATCTTAGAAGAACAAAGAAACAGTTTGGCATTCTTTTGGCTGCATTTCAAAGATGCCAATCTCCGGGGTTGCGATTTTAAGCTATCTGTGGCTAGCAGATTTAGTGTATTCTTTTCGCTGTTGTTCAAGTCCTAAGAAGACGTAATTTTTTGAGGTCCTCCTCCCTCTCTGTATAGTTGATGGGGATAGAATGTTTATTTTTTGCTTACGAATATAGGAGTGAAATGTAAAGTTATTAGTAACTGCAAACTGAATATTATATTGCTGCATTAATAAATCACAGTACTAAAAATGATGTATCCTGATTATTTCGAAGTAAAGACTTCTACTGTATATTTTTAGCTTTCTTCGATCCGGCTTTTGTGCGAAACGAACCTGAATATACTAGACAATAGTATATATTAATTGGTGCGTGTCCAGCTTCCCCGATCTTCAAAAATGGAGGGGGAGGAGGAACCCGACGGCAGCATAATGGATTTTCTATAAATGAAATTCTGGTTTTTCTTTCGAGTGGAAGGAAGGGAATGCATCGAACATTTTATTAAGATTTGCATGCCCAAAAGGACCTTGTTAAGAGTCATGGACAGGGAAAATATTGACTCTAAATTTTGGTGGATGAATCTCCTTTTTACGCGCATTGAACTTGTTTGTGGTTACGATTTACGAACAAATGCTTGCTTGAATCGGTGACTGTAAGCGTAGCCCGATAATATCACTACTCAGAAATTTTTTTTTCGTGCTTATGGCTTCAAGAAAAGAAAAAAAAAGGAAAAGTAAAAGGATTTCTTGGAGTGTCATTGTGTTGATGGATTTCTTTTGATGCAAATAAGTGGCCGAGAGTGGGGCCTGAATATTTCGCTGGTCATCGGTGCTCAACTAAGCGGCCGAGAGTGGGGCCTGAATATTTCGCTGGTCATCTGTGCTCAACTAAGCGGCCGAGAGTGGGGCCTGAAATTGGACTGGTCAAGGGTTTTTCTTCACAGTTTGCCCAGAAAAATTTTTTTTTCCGTTCGACACCTGCACCTCTACAGAATAGACAACTTCGGGTTTCCGAATCATGTGTTTTTGTTTAAAGTTCATGATCAGTTTTTGATCAAAAATAGTTGTTTTCCAATTCACGGTCGAAAATTCGGTGTTGTGCAAAGTTGATTGCAAAGAATTTTTTTTATATATTCAAGCAAATTGGAAGAGAGAGGAAAGAAAATGAAAAAAAAGATACCATTTTTGGAACAAAGTAATAAAATTAATTGAAAAATATTAATAAAGTAAACGATAATTTTTTTTTGTTTACAGAATATTTTTTTAACCAAGTTATGTCCAAGAATTGGTAAGTCTAAATTTATCTTGTGTTTTAGATATTTGAATGGAAGTTTTTTTTTGTTTCATTAAATAAAATATATAATATACATTTTTGTTTATCAAAAATATTGGATATAAATATTTCCTACTTTTGAGAATTTGCTTTACCTTATTTTCATTTTTATTTTATTTTTGATTTTAAGTGTTTATGAATACAATTTTCAAGTAGCGGAAATATTTAATTTTGCATAATAAAGTATTTCATTTGATATAAATATATGTTTTTGTTTTTCATAATAATTGGTATTTTTCTATACTTATAAAGCTTAAAGTGATTTACTTTAATTTTAGAACATTTTGAAATATATAAATATGTTTACATAATATTTTGGTTAGGTATTTTATCATTTGCATTTTCTGTGAGTAACATAAGAAAAAAATGCATAGTATTTTAGGCTCATAGATCTTAACGCAATTTATTCTTTTTGCTCGGACAATTTTGAAATATATATTTTTAATGGGTCTCACAGTATTTTGTTGGGATTTTATTTTTCTTTCATGATGATTAATACTGTTATGAGCATATTATAATTTATTTTTTTAAGTGATTTATTACAATTACTACTGCAAATTTCTACAATTCCTTATGATTTATTTATTTTTTTTTCGAATATTTTAAGATATATATGTATAATTTTTGACATTTTTAATGAGGTATTTTATCTGATGCAGTTGCCGTAAGCATAAAAAAAAAGGCGTAATTTTTGTGCTCATTTAATTTAATATATTATATATTTTTTTTTTACTCGAGTATCTCTGAGATATATGGATATTTATTTGACCCAACATAAATAATTAAGATGGCCACTAAAAAGAACATTAATATTAACATTTTAAATTTTGAAGGGGACTCATCCTTACTTGAATTTTTTTTCGATCAGATTGAGTCATATGCAAAATTAAATAGATTAAATTCAGAAGAGGCAGTGGCAATTTTAAAAGGTAAATTAACTGGCCCTGCGTTAAAATTCATGACTCAATCTCCCTTATTATACAAATCGACAGATTTAAAATTTATCAAGGATGAATTCCAGAAATTTTTTGCTCCAATGAGCAGTACTCAGGCTCTTGTGGAATTTAACAATTTAATACTCTTACCACAAGAATCAATTAGAAATTTTTCCCACAGGCTAAATATTTTAGCCGATGTAGTATATTCGCAGATTAATGATGCTAATGCTTTAAATTCCATTAAATTTACTAAATTCATTTCAACCATTCCCTCAAACATTAGAGTTAAGATTCAAGAAGAGGGAATCTCCGAGTACCAACAGGCGGTCAACCGAGCACAGAAATTACAGGACATTAACGCTAATGAAACATTATTACAATTAAGCTTAAATAACCCAGTTATTAATACACTATCTGAAAAGTTAGTCGAACTGACAGATAGAATGAATAATCTGTCATTCGCTCAGAAATCGGATGAAGTGAATCATACACACGAATCCCCAGTGCAAGATAGGCAAAGAAATAATGATAGACAAAGTGAATTAAGATATAATTATAAAAGTAGAAATCAAAATTTCAGGGGTAAACAAAATTTCAGGGGTAATCAAAATAAGAACAAATATCATTCTTCTCCTATTTGCCAGTTGTGCAGTAAAAGAGGACATGTTGCTACTAGGTGCTTTAGATGGCAAAGAAATCAGACTAGGGGTAAAAATTATGACAGAAATAATTATAGTAAAAATCCAAGTAATTTAAACGAGCGCAGAGATGTAGTTTAGCTGATGCAAGTACATCTCAGGAATTGAATAGAGCATCAGCACAAAATTTTTCTCTGGACATTGATAATAACGTTAATCTACCCAAATTGTCTAGTGACAGATTGGTGAATTCTACTGCGTCTCAGACACAACAAATCTTGAAAATTTCTGATTCTAAATGTACTCAAACAAATAACGATAAAAGGGAGAACATTTTTAATGTCCATGTAAATTCTCCAAAGTTACCTCTTATTAAAATTTTGCTAGATAAACAAAAGGTAAACACACTTATTGACACTGGTAGTTCTGTTAGTCTGTTAGCTGAAAGTACATTTAATAAATTAAAACATAGTTTGAAATATAAGCATTTATCTTCCCATGTGACAATCAAAACCGTGAACTCGAATGTACAGTTTTCATCTTGTATACAAACCACTTTCAAAATTCAAAATCAATTTTTTTCACAAAAATTCTTCATAGTGGACATACCTGAAGGTTCAGCATTTAGGGTTATTTTGGGTTACGATTTTATTCAACAATATCATGTAATATTAGATATGCAGAGGTCCTTGTTAAAAATAAAAGACATAAGTATTCCCATAACAAACACATATAGCGACCATGAAGAAAATCTTAATATGCATACTCAATGTAAGAAACTTTCAGTAAAAACGGGACAAAAACTTATTTTACAACCCAAAGAAGAATCTTCTATTACGGTTTATTGTCCCAAAGTTTCTTCGGGTGATTATTTATTTCAGAGTAAAAAGAGTTCTTTCAAATTAATTTTTTTGGATTCAATAGTTAATATTGATCATTCTCAGAAACAAAATTGTAATAGTAAATATGATAGAGTAAAATTTCAGTTATATGTTAAGAATAACACTAATAGAAATATGCATGTAAACAAACATTCAAATATTGGTACAATTAAACAAATCGAACAAATTATAGACTATGGTTCAAGACAAAATGATAATGTTGAAATTTCTGAGGATTCACAATTTATTAATTATATTCAACCTTCTAGTGATGTATTAAAAATGAGAAAACAAGATTTAACACCCACGGACTTTGATGTTAAACATCTCAATGGGTCTCATGCAACAAAATTAAAACAAATTTTATTAAGTAATTTCGCAGCATTTTCTAAAAATATGAAAACCCTTGGACATACTGACAAGGTAGTACCAGATTTAAAATTTTTAAGTGACTATCCAATTAAGACTTTGCCCTTTCCCATTCCTCAGGCTTTACAACAGGAAGCTAGAGATCAAATTAACCAATTGGTAGAGGCTGGGATTATTGAGCGAAACTGCTCAGAATGGGCTTGCCCAATTTTACTGGTAAAGAAAAAACAAGATGGATCTGGTAAACAGAAATTTCGCCTCGCGTTAGATTTAAGAATGTTAAATTCTATTATTCAAGGTTCTTCTTATCCGTTACCTAAAATTCAAAATATAATAGCTGATTTATCTGCGTATAAATTTTTCACTTGTCTTGATTTCCAACAAGCGTATCATCAAATTGATTTACCGGAACATTTACAAGATAAAATTACTTTCACATCAATGTTTGGCAGTTTCAAATTTAAAAGACTATGTTTTGGTCTTAAAAACGCGGCTTCTCAGTATCAAGCACTCATGGATTCTTTAATTGATGAAATTAATATAGATGGAATTTACGCGTATCAGGATGATTTAATATTTGGTGCAAATAGTTTTGAAGAGACATGTGTCAAACTTGAAAGAATTCTTAGGATTTTAATTATATATAATTTAACCTTAGCTCCTAGTAAATGTACATTTCATAAGAGTGCTGTAAATTATTTGGGATTTCACATAGAGAATAATTCAATTTCTCCAATTGAGTCAAATATTATTAAAATAAACTCTTTCCCTACACCTACAACAAAAAGACAATTAAAACGCTTTATAGGAGTTGTAACCTTTTATAAGTCTCTTATTCATAATTTTTCTAAATTAATTCAACCACTTATTGAATTGACTAAACCGAAAACAAAATTTGTTTGGAATAAACATCATCAGGATATTTTTAAGAAATTTCAAGATATATTTTTAAATTCACCTATGGTAAGATTACCGGATTGGAACAAGACTTTCTTTCTCAACACTGATGCATCAAATATTTCTATTGCAGGAGTTTTGATGCAGAAATATGACAATCAATTATTACCTGTCGCCTTTTTCTCTAAATCACTTAAACCATCTGAAAAAAGATATCCGGCTATCAAACTTGAATTAATGGCCATTTATAAATCTGTAATTGCTTTCAAATATTACTTATACAATAGAAAGTTTATCATTTTGTCGGACAGTGCTCCTTTAAAAACATATAGAAAAACAAATAGTCCTGCTGATTTAACTACTAAATGGCTGTTAGAGTTATCAGAATACTCATTTGAATTTGAACATATTCCTGGCACTACAAATGTTTTAGCGGATTATTTATCAAGATCAGACTTCTCAAATAATCAACAAAATTTAAAAACAAATCCAGAATTAATATTCAGTTCTCAACCTCTTCCTATCGTACAAGATGACACACATTCAATTAATCAAATTTCCACTTCTACTCAGTCAGTACTACAAAATCAATTCAACAATTTTCTAGTTTCTGGTAATATTCAAAATAAAGATCCCCTTTTGGAAATTTCAAATAATACATTTATATATGAGCAAAAGAATGATCCAAAATTGTCAATTATTTACAGGCAAATTTTGAGAAAAGGTTTTTCAAAAAATAATGATAATTTTTTTATTCATCCAGATTCTAAAGTTTTAATGTACAAGAAACAAAATTTGCATAATAATACCTTTTCATATCTCATTGTTGTACCACATTCTTTAAAATCTAAAGTTTTAACCATTTCACACCTTTCTCACTTTGGGTTAACAAAAACATACGAATTTTTATCAAATAGATATTATTGGAAAGGTATGTACACAGACACTTTAAATTTTGTTGCTTCGTGTACTTTATGTTTACAAAATAAACATCATAACACACCACCAGCTCCTCTACAACCCACCTATACTCCAACACATCCAGGGCATACTATTAGTGTCGACTTGGTTGGTCCTTTTATAGATGGACATTCAGTTTTAACTGTGATTGACCATTTTTCGCGACACATTGAATTATTTCAATTAAAAGACACTTCTTCATCAAAAATAGTTAAATGTTTATTTAATTACATTACAACATTTGGTAGACCATCAGTAATATTATCGGATTTAGGCAAACAGTTTACATCAACTATTTATAATATTTTTAATGATAAACTTGGCATAAAAATCTTACATTCATCTGTTGCTCATCCTCAAAGCAACTCTATTTCTGAGAGGATAAATAAATCTATAAAGTACTCAATTAACACTTTAATTTCTGAGGGGCATTCTTTTGAAAATTCACTAGCTATACATAAATCACTTTACAATGGTTCAACACATTCATCCACATTGTTTTCACCTAACCTACTGCATTTTGGTAGGGAACTGTCTTTAATATTTGATACATTTGATCAATTTATAAATCAGCCATTTTTGGATAAAAATGTAGACATATATAAATTATTACACGACTTAGATAACATCTATAGCAAAGCATATTCTAACATTAAAGAAAATCAAGACAAAAGATATCAAAATTTTCTAAAGCGTGCAAAACTGAGGCCTGTTGCTGTTCATGATGTTGTATACTTGAAATCAATAGATAAATTTAAACCCAAGTATTCTGGGCCATTTATTGTTGTACAAAAACACTCGCCAGTTTCCTTTTCCATTAAGAGATTACATGCACCTGATAATAAAGCTTTCAGAGTCCATATTGATAGACTCCTTATTGCTCCGCCTCGACGTAATTATTTGTTTACTGAACCCAACTCCAATGTAACACATAATATTGGCAATAATTCTACACATCCTTATAACTTAAGAAATCGCAATTAATTTTTTTCACAAAAAAAGTTTGAATATATTTTGCTTCACAAATGCATTTTCCAATGGCCAAGGGAGTGTGTTTGTTTGCTGTGCAGGAACTCGTCTTTATTTATTTTATTATTTTTATTTTTAGATGGCTTGTCCACTGTTTTTTTATATTTTTCTTTTGATATAAAGACTATTTCTTGCATTGCAGTGTTGTTGAATATATATAATATTTATAAATAAGATGCATAAAAAAAAAAAAAAAAAAAAAAAAAAGAATGATTCTAATGATAACATAAATGCTTGTAGATCATATTTTGAATTTCTAAATTAGTAATCAAGGTGTTATTTTTTATTTAATGTATACTATATCTATTTTTATTGGGTGAAGGTTAAACAAAAGTAAGATAATTGAAATATATTTAATAGAGATATTTCATTGGAATACAGATTAAGTTCATAGGAAATTAATTATTAATGATAATAGTGCTAACAATATACATACAGCTAAATTTTATAAGTTTTCAATTGATTTTTGGTGTACAACATGTGTTTGGTTTGTTCAATATCCAATCTAAATTTTTATTATTTTGGCACTCCCTCTCATCACTCAAAATTTTGTCAATTTGTTTTCTTTTACTTATTTATTACCCTATCCTAGATATATGTTGTCTCGTTCAAAAATTTTCTCCCGGGAGAGCAACATTGGATATGTGATGAGAATCTATATATTTGTTGACATTAATTTTTCAACATTTATGACACTTACTTAATCGGTTTCGTGAGGTGTCCCTACAGGGGTCTGTGGATTCTGCTGGGGGACGGAGGCCTGTGCCTAACAGTGCAGGTCTTTCAACACGCCCTGTCCCGCTAGGATGTTAGCCTTAAGTTAACATCATTACACTTACATTTTTGTAAGGATTAAGGGAAGATTATTTTTTTTTGACTGCCAATGGCGTCCTTTTTAAAATCTTTCCTGTGTGGTATACACGAAAACTTTTCTGTTCTTTACTTTTATTCATTTTTTTTGTACATAGTTTTGTTTAACGTTGACCAATATGTGTAACCAATGTGTTAGACAAATAAATATTACAATAATATGTTGGAACCTTTAGTATTACAACAATGTGTATGCATATGTGTAATTTATATATTTTTTTTCTCTATTTCACCGTACATATTAGTGTGAAAATTTAATATTTTGTGTGTAAAAATCTAACGTTAGTAACTGTTACTGTGGCATTATTTGCTATGTTCATCAAAAAGAGACTCTTTCATAAAAAAAACATTTCAGCTGAAAATTTTTGGTGGCATATAAAAAAACTATTTTGAACTGCATTTGAAATTATTTATAGAAGCCACATTTTTGCGCCTGTCATGACAAGGTGTTTCTCTCAAAGTTTTTGGTTATACTGATATTTTTGAAATATGTGTATTTTGTATTTTTGAATTAGTGTTTATATTTCATATATATTTTGTTTGTTCAATATTAAGCATTCATATAATTTTTACTTATGATGTAATATCATTTTTTTTTAAGTGTGCGTCTTTGGTAAGTGCTTTTGAATATTATTGTTTGTATATGCATTTCTATACAGGAGGAGAGGAGGAGTTATTCTTATTTTTTACTAGTCGAAGGGGAGATATATGTGTGAGTGTTCTCACACATATGTCCTTTAAAAGCTTATTTATTTATCCAAATTTATTATATAACAAAAAGGAGGGATTAATATAGATTATATAAAATAAATCTTTTTAAATTTATCTAATTCAAGTAATTAATTATAGAGAATTCCCTGTTTTATTTTTAAATCAAAATTTTCATTTCTTTGTTCTTCTATCGTTAAAAACACATTGATCTAGGAATAAAATAAAGCAATTTTTATATTGGGGTTTGTCAAAAATAGTATGTGTATACATTTTCCCCGAATGGATTAAATCAATTTAGCTATAATTATTTATTTTGGAGAGGGTAATTTAAAATTCGTATCAACCTACTTATAACACAAGTAGCTATTAATAAAATAATAACTGTCATGTCAATTTATATTTATCACGCTAGTGTTTACATGAAATCAATTTAGCCGTAATTATTTATTTTCAGAGGGTAATTTAAAAAAGCCGTTATCAACATACTCCTACTATATACAGATATTAATAAAATAAAACAAGCATTTGATTTCATATTTATTACCCTTGAATGTTTATGTTAAAAAAACCATTATTATTGCAAGAGGGTCATTATAGTTCTAAAAATAGATTTATAATGATGTTCGATAGTCTGGGCTTCGCCTTCTTTGTTCATTGAGAGTTGAAGGTCATTTGGCATGGCTTCTCAATGTCAAATCGATTTAATATTTGTAACGAACTTTTTATATTCAAAATTTAGTATGAATATCTTAGAAGAACAAAGAAACAGTTTGGCATTCTTTTGGCTGCATTTCAAAGATGCCAATCTCCGGGGTTGCGATTTTAAGCTATCTGTGGCTAGCAGATTTAGTGTATTCTTTTCGCTGTTGTTCAAGTCCTAAGAAGACGTAATTTTTTGAGGTCCTCCTCCCTCTCTGTATAGTTGATGGGGATAGAATGTTTATTTTTTGCTTACGAATATAGGAGTGAAATGTAAAGTTATTAGTAACTGCAAACTGAATATTATATTGCTGCATTAATAAATCACAGTACTAAAAATGATGTATCCTGATTATTTCGAAGTAAAGACTTCTACTGTATATTTTTAGCTTTCTTCGATCCGGCTTTTGTGCGAAACGAACCTGAATATACTAGACAATAGTATAAGACATAAACAATAAACCCGGTTCCTACATCGGCGTCACAAAAAGAAAAATAAAAACCAGAGTTAAAGAACATAAAAACGACATCAAAACTGGAAAATTCAATACAGCCCTAGCCAAAACATATAAAGATAATGACATTAAAATAGAATTCGATAAAACCACTAAAATATCCGACTACAACAATTATCAATACGCCATGTACCGAGAATCAATCGAAATATCAACCAATGAAGACACATGCAACGAAAGCGGCGCAGTAGCCCCAAATAGGGCATGGAGCCACCTGTTGGAAAGTCAACAAAGAAGCATCCAGAAGTCCAAATCTCCAGCACAGTGATAACGTTCTCCGAAGAGGCCCGGGTGCCCGGCGCTGAAAGATCTCAGAACAGCCACGAAGTAAAGATAGGTTTTATTATATTTATTACACAATTTAACTGTTAATGGTCTGTCTGTGGCAAAATTTTCTTAGCAGCTCTAGTCTAAGAACTAATGCATAGAATTGCATATAAATTTATATAAAGTTGCACTTTATAAAAAAAAAGTGCCTATCAATTTTTGGTGCAAATTGTTAATAAATATCACTCTATATATGATTTCTCCAATTCAAAGGAAGACTATTTAATAGTGTATAATTTCACAATACTTGGTATGTGAGAAGGCTATTATTATAAAACATTATGCTAATTCAATTTTAGTGCATATTGGCTGACAGATGGCGCTGTTATGGTGAAATTTAATTTGTGAATAGGAAGGCTAAATTTGAATATCTATAGCATTTAATTGTACTAAATTTTATGTATCAGATAATTATTATTATGAAAACAAATGCTGACTTAATTTGGGTTTACATTGGCCAACAGGTGGCGCTTATATTCCTTACTTTCTGTGACTCTCTACATGACTACATCTCAGTATTTGGTTATTAAAATTGCTCCAAATTCCAGATCTAAAATCTTTATTGTGAGAAGATATGATTAAGTTTATATGCAAGTTAAACAGTATGTAGCACTGTCATTGAAAAAAAAATTAAGTTTATGCCTGTTTTAATATGTAGATGATCCCTTAAGCAAAATCTAACTATACCATTAAAAACTAGACGTTTCTACAGATCGATAGGTACCAGCCGCATGTTTCTATGATAATTTATGGCAAAATTAGGTGGTGTTTTTTTTTTTTTTTTTTTTTTTTTTACTGACTGTACATAATAGATATTCAAGACATTGTAAAATTCACTTTAGTCTCTACTTTCAACTTAAATCTACTACCAAGGCCCTCCCTGTCACAGATTATTTTTATGCTTTCTGCGACAAGCCTTGTTCGTGCAAACCTTTTCTTCAAGGCAATATTGACAGATTTTCTAATTTACACGTAATATGTACATATATAAAGATCTTAATATTATTAATAGACTGTTGAAGAATTCTTAAATATAAGACATGAGTTTATAGTTTCTACTGAAATTTAGGAATCAATTTAATTTTTATGAGCAAATCTTTCTGCAAGTGACAATTTCTTTTCTGCGACAATGTCGCTGTGTTATCTAAATTCTGTCACAGGGAAGGCCATTATTTATTAAATACATAATTTATCTTAAATTTCATTCTAAGTATTTTTTCCACCAATTATGCATAGATTTTGTCAATTGATTAATTATAAAGTTATTTGTATTCAGCATATATATATATATTAATATTAATTTATTATCATATATATACTTCTTAATTCAACTACCCACATTACCCCACTAGTTACCAATTTTACCCCATGGGCTAGGGTAATGTGGGTAGTACAACAGGGTTAAAATACTCACTCAGTACAATAATTAATTCATTGTAATTTTTGGAAATACTAGTGCAATACAAACCTAGAAGAATGTAATTTATAAAGCATTTATTAATAACACGGTTTCCCTACATTATACATGAAAATCGAATTAAAAATTGAGAAGTGTTTTTATACCTAGATTACTTTTACCTGATCCTATAATATAAGCCAGCATAACTTTTTTACAGCATATTTATTAAAAAAAAATTATCACTTACAGAAAAAAAAAAAAAAAAAAAACCTGTGTAAGTTTACTAATAGCACCAGTATTATGATTTTAGGAAATTCAGCTTTTATAAGATTTTTCAGGAGTTTGAACATATGATCCACCAATTTCATATGTTTATTATTTTTTTTATGCTGAAATTAACACTAATGTTTCCATGCAAAATAATCGCTGAAATGTAGAATTATGTCACAAAATTTCTGGAAAAATCTTCTGAAATTACATAGAATGTAGGGAAAAAGTGAATTTATTCATTCAGGTCAGAAATAGTAGCTCATGTCTTTATCACCGCACTTGCTCCTACAATGACAATCTAGGCAATGTTTTTTACTTCTGTGTTAAAATAAATTTGAATAATTAAAAGATACATTTGAAAATACAGAATATTAAAAAAACTGGAGTTTACTTAGTTCAGTTTAAACTAAAGCTTTTTTTTTTTTTTTTTTTTTTTTTTTATAATAATAAATGTAACAATATTTCCAAACACACCAAAAGTACAAAAAATATATAACATACCTTTCAGCAGGACTAGTGTGCGCACCACTTTTGCTACAAGCTTCTTCAGATAAAGGCTGCTTAACACTGGCTTCATTTGCTTCTAAGTTACTAGATTCCTGATTTTGAGCAGAGGATACACCAGGTTCCTGTTTAGGATGTTTTGATTCAATTATTGCAAGTCCAGACAAATTTGAATCTCCATTACATTCAACAGAGAAAAGTTTAAATGATGTTGGTGATAAATCATCAGAATTTCTAGATGATCTTGGTGGTAAAGGTGGAGGGGGTGAATTGTTGAGTTCATTTTCTTCATCAGACATTATTGTATTTTGATTACCAGGCAAGCGTGTCTGATTTGCCTCCTAAATTTATGTGTAAAGAGGAAAGATAGTGAAATAAGTACAGTAAAATAGTACCTATGTATGGAGGGACAAGGGAAAATTTTCAAAGGATTACTTTCAAAGGAAAGTAATTTATGTAGCTTGTTATGCATATTTAAGTAGCTAGATTAGCTTACAAAAACAAATGACTACTAGAAATTATTGAGAATTATGACAAAATTTTAAAGCATGGTTATGTTAGTAGGTAAAAAGAGCGTTCTTGGTCAAGAAATGTCAAATTCCGTTAAAAAAATATTTTTAGTGATATAAAGAATTATTTAGTTAATAAAATCTTCACAGACCATACAGAGCTCAAAGTATAAACTCTAGATTGATACAGGCAAACAGTCCAACATATGAAACAATATACAGTGGAGTGCACAAAAGATTTATAAGTGAGTTTCATCAATTTTCAGTGCAATAGTTTTAGATTTTTAAATGTATTATAATACTATAAAGATAGAAAACAATTTTCAATATGGAAGTTTTTAATGTGATTAAAATAATCTGGTTAATTTAATGTGAATTGCTATATAGGTTACTATGGAATGACTCTATAGTATTTGTATGTGAACATAAATGATATCATACTGCTAAAAAAATTATACTATGTTACAATTTCAAACTTGTTTCCAATAGTTCATCCCCTCCCCCCAATAAAAAAAAGATGCAATGAACTGAAAATAACTTTTGAATTAATTTTTAGCTTTATCATGTATTTCTTTAAAAAATAATTTGGTGTGTCACTCACATGACTTTCTCTTACCGTGCATTTCAATAGTATAAAGACATATTGCATATGTCTAGAGATCAATAACGTAAGATAAAAAAAAAAAAAAAAAAAGATGTACTTTAAAAATAATCTAAAAATGGTTTAGGAATGGTTTTATTTGACATATAATTCTATATGAGTGGAGCTACTGCTCTCCTCAACCCCTCGTTCAACAACAGCAACTACAATTATTTCAAAAATAAAACAAGGCTGTTATTAGTTTGACTTCAAACTTACCAAACTTGGTCAAATTTTTGAGTGGCAACCTAACACAAATTTCAAAATGTCAAATTTGAATTTCTTGCAATAATTTGTTTTTAAATTATGATAACAGATATACATGCAGATTAACTGCTAAAAATTAGAATTTTCGTAAACAGGTGACCTCAAAACATGATATTACATAAAAAACAAAATTGAAAATCAAGCTTCAAAAAGTACTTTCTTTATGGTATCGGTATAAAAAATTAATTTTCCTTTCCTAGCAGTGTTCGTTGACATAGTAAAATGCAGCAAAACACTTTCATCAATTACATGCAATAGAAAAGAACATTTAGCTCAATTTTGGGTAGCCCTGTCTATAAACAATATTGTGTATTTAAATTTAGTTTTCCTTGAAAAACATCTATCACAAAATCAATTACATTTCTAGCAATATCCATGTATAGCCCCAAAATATCCAAATATTTTGGGTAGCTTTGTAAATGAATGAAGAATGATTCCCATACAATCATGAAAAACGGCAGTTTTTTGAGTGACGCAAGCGGAGGGACAAACGGGACGCTGCGAACTCATATATACGGCTAGTTTAACATCAAAGAGATTTGTAAAAGCCGACACTTAATATCTCAGCAAATATGCCATATTTTGTTCTCATCTTTTCAAAATAGTCTTTTATCTTCGGTCTTAATCTATCCTGAAAATTTTACATTTCTACATGCAGTATGGTTTTGAGATCTGAATCTCAATTTAAAGCCAAAAAGGGAAAATGTGTGGTGTAACGATGTAAGGATGTAATGAAAAATATCTCTAAAACGGCTCGAAGGATTTTCATATAATTAATATATGCTGTTAATAGGATCTTTCTGAATCTAGTAACGTTTTCGTTTTTTTCAGGAAAACTCTTGTTTTTTTATATAAATCGCTTTAAATATGGAACTATATTACTCCGCCAATTACATGTGTTTCTTCGGGTGAAAACGCTGTTATGCGGTCCTTACTTGTAAGGTATGTGGGTTGGTTTGTTGACCGACTTGAATGCAGCCAATGAATTATTTAGAATTTTTTTTTTTTAACGCAAAAGTACTTTATTACATGTTTAAAATATTTATTGTATATATACTAAGTCAAATTCACTTAAATATATTTTCTCTTGTGTTATGAAACAAATATTTTTGATTTCAAAATTTCATATTTAGTCAAAAAAAAATATTTAGATAATATTTTAAATAAGGAAGTATTTTGTAATTTTAGATATTCCATTTTATCATATTAATGATGAATTTACAATTTTTTTAATTGAAAAAATTTTTAATCATTCATGAACATCGATTTTATAATAACTCAGTGATTTGCGATTCCTATTCATGTATCCTTACGCGCCGGGAATGAAAAAAAAAAAAAAAAACAGCAAATAGAGTTTTGGTGCCATCTATCGTTTTTATTTAAAACATACTCTTTCGTAAATACATACATATATATATATATATATATATATATATATTTCTTTTTAAAAATTAAAAATCTCTTTTGAAAATACAGTTAGAGTTTATTCATTTATTTATTTTTTCAGACTTTAAAATGATACATATTTTAAATATTAACATAATCAATTTTTTTTAATTATTATTGAAAGCAATAATGACTAGGGGATGAAACACTGTTTACACTGTTTATTAGAAAAAACAGTTTTAATAAACAGTGTTTAAACAGTGTTTTAATAAAATTCATTTTTCATGAAATTTATTAAAATTCATGAAAAATGTGTCAAATAGCAATTATTAAAAACATGTCAAAATAAATAAATAAAATCTTTACTTTGAAACCCATAATAATTTATTAAAAAAAATTATTCTTTCTTTTCTTTTTTTAATTAATTAATTTGTGCATGAAAAATTCTATTTCATAAATATATTTACAATTACAGTAAACAAAAAATCCGCCTTTAATTTTAAATAACTATTTCTACCTGTTTCTAAACAAGTTTTTTTTTTTTTTTTTTAACGAAAAAAAAAAAAAAAAAAAGGTTAAATATGTATGTATATGATCTGAATATAAACTACTAGATGGCGCCACTACATTTAATTTATTTTTCCTAAAAAAAAAAAAAAAAAGAAAGAAAGAAAAAACTTTTAATAGCTTCGAAACATGTAGAAATAATTATTTAAAATTAAAGGAGGGTTTTTTGTTTATTGTAGTTGTAAATATATTTATAAAATAGTACTTTTACGCAGAAATTTCCTTTTTTTTTTAAAAGCTTAACTTATATTTTCCATGAAATTTTTTTCCAGGTGATTTTATCTTATTTTTAAAATTATAGAAATGTAAAGCTTAATTTATATTTTGTCTATTTTTTCCCCCAAACGTTTTATATGAAAATATATAGGAAGTAATTTTTACCTGCACTTTTGATGAAAATTTAATTTGTGAATACTTAGCCTCAAAAGCGGAAAGAAAATATATAAAATTCTATTTTTAACATTTACTTGATTTTTTTTTCTTTTTAATTGTTTAATTTGTAATTCTCTAAAAAGAAATTTGCAAAATGTAAATTACGTAATTCTAACTTAAATTTGAAAATTTTCACTTATTTTTCTTTCTTTCTTTTTTTTTTTTTTTTAAGAGTTTGAGAATCCCAGTCAATAAATTTTTCTAGTGCGAAGCTTCTCCATTTTGTTTCCAAGTGGCAGGCTACTTGAAAATTTGTTAGTATGATAACGTTTGAAATACTGAATTAATTCACACTAAATTTGTAGTGTAGATTTATCTCAGAAATGTGTTTGATATGTTTATTTGCCAACTTAATCCACCCTCTTGTTTCCCTGTGCCAGCACACTGAAAATTTCAAATTTACATTAGAAAGGTTTTATGAACCGATTTGCTTAAAACTCCATATATACATGGCCTTCATTTATAAATCCACTAAGTCCATTAATAAATTGTAGCTGCCATTTTGAAAAAAAATGGTGACAACTTCATAAGAAAAATTAAATTAGTTTACCCTTCCTAGGAGCCAGAAGGACTTGTTTTAATTTTTTGATTAAAAACCACTAAAAAGTAATGATATCAGTACAAAACACCCTTAGCGGCTTAAAAGTTTGTGACGCCGCTACTTTGTGGCTATAAGAATTTGAAATATGAGTCTTAAAAATAATGATATTAAATTTTAAGTGACGCTTTGCAATTAGTTAAAATATACATTGATTTTCTTATTTGATCATTCACTTTTATCCTTTATTTATATTTATAATGCAAACGTAATATTTTTAACTTGAAGATCAGACAGATATATAAAATACACTCACTGATGCTTTTTCATTCGCATTTAAAATTCAAAATAACAGTTTTAAAAGGAATGATATAAAAATTCCAGTGGCGCCTCGGTGTTATTTTAAAAGATTTGTTTTTAGATTCCATTAAAATTACTTTTGTTTTGTCTAATAAAGTATATTTACACATTTAAACAGTGCTTTTAATTTTCAAATATACTGTCAAATAATTATACTTTCACTGAGTTAGCATTATAAAGTAAAATTATTTATTTCAATAAATTGATTTATCTTTTGCGTCACGCTATCCAAAACTGCAGTAAAATTTGTGTAAATGTTTTCTTTACGTCACACTACCTCTTTGAGCAAATTTTCACTTAGTTGGACACTATGATACTATGTTTTGGATAGCATGATGCAAAAGATAAATCAATTTATTGAAATAAATAATTTTACTTTATAATGCTAATTCAGTGAAAGTATAATTATTTGACAGTATATTTCAAAATTAAAAGCACTGTTTAAATGTGTAAATATACTTTATTAGACAAAACAAAAGTAATTTTAATGGAATCTAAAAACAAATCTTTTAAAATAACACCGAGGCGCCACTGAAATTTTTATATCATTCCTTTTAAAACTGTTATTTTGAATTTTAAATGCGAATGAAAAAGCATCAGTGAGTGTATTTTATATATCTGTCTGATCTTCAAGTTAAAAATATTACGTTTGCATTATAAATATAAATAAAGGATAAAAGTGAATGATCAAATAAGAAAATCAATGTATATTTTAACTAATTGCAAAGCGTCACTTAAAATTTAATATCATTATTTTTAAGACTCATATTTCAAATTCTTATAGCCACAAAGTAGCGGCGTCACAAACTTTTAAGCCGCTAAGGGTTTTTTGTACTGATACATTCTACACAAAACATGCTTTTATGCATAAAAAAAAAAATTGTTCATTATATTTTCTTTAAGTCAGCCTATAGATGTTATACTGTACTTATTCGAAATTTCCCCATAGACATAATGTATTGGAATTCTCTTGGATGTCTCTGTACACAAACCTGCTTGATCTCAACAAAAAGTTTAGTGTAGCGTCCTTATATGATACACATTTAGGATACCAAGTTTAGACTTTCTGTTACTATTTGTTATTGAGATATGCTGATGAAACACAGACAGATGCATACACAGATCAACCACTGAAAACATGATTTTCTGATTTAGGTTACCTCAAAACATGTAAATATAGCAAAAACCCAATTTCAGAAATTTGACCCAAAAACAATACTTTCTCTACCATATATATATGGGTAAGAGAAAGTAAAAAAAAAAAGTCAGAAGTATTTCAATAAAATTTATTTAGATAACATTTCTAAGCAATAGGTTATAATAATAATAAATTAAGCAATATAAAATAATTTTTCTTTTCTGGAACATATGGTGTTCATTTATTAATCTTTAAATTTATGAATATTTTTGTTAAATAAATTCTAAATATTTTATATATTTTAGTGTAATTTGGTATTTACTACTTCTTAAACTCATTATTATGTAGCAGATTATTACATATTCAAATGAACTTCAGCCTTTCCCTTCAGCAGATGCCATAAGCACTTATAGTCTGACCAGCAGATCACAAGTTAAGTTCTTAAGCTGATTTATTTTTGTTGTGAGAATAGTAGGAATTTTCTATTTTGATCCAAGTCTTGAATAATTTATTTACAACTGTCACAGCTTATGTAAAAACAGTATCTTTTCTTCAATTACTAAACTATGGGAAAAACTATGGTAATGTAAATGACTGTATTCAATTAAAAATTTTGATAACGAGTTTTTCCTGATTTACATGTTTTTAGGTCTCCTGAGTTCATAAAAGTATCTTTTGTAAATTAGTGTGTATGCATGTATGTGGGGAAAATTTCTGTACTATCCTACCTGTAAAACGGAAAGACATAACAAAACTTTATAAATAAGGTATGTCTGATGTCCAGATGAGTTTACCAAGTTCTGGTAAAAAAAAAAAAAAAAATCAATTTTAGATATATTTTAGAAAGTATTAGTTAATTAAAACTGGTAGGCATCCTGATAGGCAGATTTAGGGAGTAAAAAATGTAGCTCTACCGATTTTCTGAAAACTCGTGATATAAATTTTCTTTTAAATGTCCTCATGACACATGTATCAGTTTCTTTTAATACAGAAAAGTCTGTGGGCATTTTAATTAGTTCGCTTCATAAATACATAAAGAAATGGCCTACTTAGAAATATGCTGCATAAATTTTTCGATGTGGACCCACACCACTTGAGTGCAAACATTCAGGTGCGTACTGGCTTGCTTGGCTTTAGCACTAAAGCCCCTCTCTTCTTCCTCCCAAACACCCCACACCAAAATATTTATGTAGCATATTTCCAAGTAGGCCATGTAGTATTTCTTTAGTAATTTAGAAAATATTAATTTATAAACTTTTTTAGTTAGCTTCATTTTATGTCTTCAGACTATTCTAAAAAAAGTTTAATATGTATAGGTAATAAAAGTCATGTGGTTGTTTCATCAGATTTTTCATATTGCAATTAATTCTTCCTAAAACTGTGAACATTTAAACTAACACAACTTTGTTTTCCCTACTTTCAGTTTTGTAGGTTCTATGACTAAAAGTTTATTTTCCTGTTAGATGTGTTAAAAATTCTACTTATTTCATTGTTCAAAATCAGTAAAACACAAAATCATAATTTCAATATGTAGAGAAGCAAAATGATTATATAAACTTCACTCTAACTCATAATGATCAAATTTAATTATATTTATAAAAAATAAACCTTCCAAACTTTACAGAATATCAGAATATAATATAATGAATAAAAAATATATAAAATACCTGTAAGCTGCTTTCGTTGGTTAAAGGCACGTTTAGAGAACCTTGTTGAGGCAGTATTTTTTTAGCACCTTCAATAATAGCCATATAGGAAAATCGAAGCTGATCTGGAGTTTGAATTAATCCCATTCGATAATGGCGCATATCGAGCAGACATTGACGAACATTGATGGAATTCAAATCTCCACTTTTTTCAATCTAAGAAAAATAATTTCAAAGAATAAATTTCAATAAGACTTACTTGATTAATATATATGATAACATTAAAAAAAAAAAAAAAAAAAAAGAGCAGAACACAGGAATATTGGCAATTACTACTGTAAATTTAGAAAATTATATATTATTTTATATATAGTATTTTAAGAAAAATGCTTATTCTATAACATTTTATAGTACTCAATGCTAGTTCATTACAGAAACATACTACAAAAGTGTGGAAAAAAAATTATCATATGCTATAACTAGTGTTTTGTTCAGAAAATAGTAGACATTCAACACACAATTGTTATAAGCTGTAGCAAAAATGTGAAAAAGAAAATATGTATAATTGGAACTATAAAGGAACATATTTATATATTTATTGCATTTATGAATACTTCCAAAAATCATCTTTTAAGAAAATGATAATAAAGAGACACACACTTCAATGTTTATATAGTTAATCTCAAACTAATACTATTTATTTATCACAAATAAAAACTCTATAAACATAATATACACAGAGGTGATTGCACGGTTCCCAGCATGAAAGACACTAAAAAATAGTTGCTTTAGTTGCCGTTAATGTATGAAACAGTGGCCAAAATAGTAGGCACTAAGTCTGAAATAGTAGCCACTTTGATCCAAATTGTAGTCTTAGATTAAAAAAAATCAATATAAATATAATATTTAAGCAGTTTTTGGTGATAATCTAATCATAAGATATAAAATTGACCTAAAAAATTAGATACCTCTCTTCTAAAAGAAAACTGATACATGTGCATATAAAATAGAGTTTTACAGCAAAATTTTAAAAAAAAAGGTAGTTTTTTTTTTTTTTTTTTTGAGACATCAATTTCAGAGATCTAAAATTGACCTACTTAATCAGGTTGATTGTTAATTTTCCTGTAATAACCATGAAAAATTAACAATAATTTGAGGCAAAAAGATATCAAATAAAGGGATTTACATAGCAATAATAAAAAAAAAAAAAAAATCATTAGAGCCATTGAGATACTTTCACCAAAATGTGGCAGACTCAACTGTTGACCAGAAAACAACAATTACATATGAAAGGATATCTAAAAGGGAGTCAATATGGCGAGTTTGTAAAATATTCGTACAATCATTTTTCAAGAACCTCAAATTGATCTACTTATACAGAAAACCTATCAGTTTTTCTAAACTAACCAACTGATACATGTGAAAGGCATCTAGGTTTACAAACAGTCATATGGTCCCACTTTTGGTTTCTAATGTCACACTTCTGGTTTTCCAAATTTCAACAAAAGCTTTTAAAAAAATCATCTGTATACAAGACGTTGTAATTTTATTCTGTAATTATTCTCAGAACTGTAATTATAATATTGTTATTAAAATTTCTTCACATATAACTTTAGTCTCCTTTACATTTGGGCACACCTTTTGTGCTGATCTGGAGGATTCCATCATGCAACGAACTGCAGAAATGACTCTCCAGCAATGAAGATATTCATGCAAAGTCGTTAACTGTGTATGTGCATGTAGCAATACCACCATGCCATATATTGGCCAACATATTAATTCACTGGGATTTAATAAAAAGCCGCTACAGCTAAGGTCTCCTTTTCATCTGGGCACACATTATACATTTCTAGGAGCTGAAGATTAATGGAGCCTATCATGTTTGAAATAAAACATTTGTATTTATGTGCCATATCATATGTATATTTTATGTATCTTAAATTCAGTCAGTTTTAGTCAGGGTTGGAAAAAACACAGCCCAAAGTTTTTTCGGTTTTTTTTTTTTTTTTTTTTTTGGGGGGGGGGAGGGGGGTTATTAGAGTTTTGAGGAATAGTTTTTTTCTTTTTCTTTTTACTTTCTCTTACACATATATCAATCATCAATTTTAGCCTTTTTCAATCCACTGCAGGATGAAGGCCTCTCCTATGTGATTCCAATCTGCCCTGTTTTCAGCAATTCTTCTCTATACTGCTCTTCAAAACTTCACAATTTCCTCTCTCCAATGACACTGTAGTCTCTTCCTCGGTCTTTTCTTATCTCTTGGTATCCAAAATAGGATTTTGGTGGTCCATCTATCATCTTTTCTTTTGGCATGGTGCCTAGCCAAGTTCCATTTTAACTTCGTAATTCTACAAATGACATTGGTAACTTTTGTTGGTTTCTTAATCCATAAGTTTTGCTTTCTGTCTCAATGGGTAAATCCTAACATGCACCTCTCTATGCTTCTCTGGGTTGTTTCAAGCTTTTGCATAGTTTTACATGTTAATGTTCAAGTTTCTGAAGCATAAGTTAATACAAGGCAAAATACATTGATCAAAAGCTTTTCTTTTCAAACAAATTGGGAGGTCGATTTTATTCATGTGGTACAGCTGTTAGTAATGCCTAGCATTATGAATCAATATGGATGGGCTCACATCAAGATGCATTAGACAGCATGGTGAGACTTCATCAACTCCATCCTCATATTTCAATATGCCTGTTTCATATGTACTTATCCATATGTATGGGTAGAGAAAGTATTGTTTGAGTCAATTTTTTTGGAATTGAATTTTTGTTACATTTATACATTTTGAAGTCCATTGAATTCGAAAATAACATTTTTAGCGGTTGGTCTGTGTGTGCGTCTGTCATCAGCATATCTCAAGAACACATAGCAGCTGGAAACACGAACTCGGTATTCTAAATCTGTATCTTACAGTGATGCTACACTAAACTTTTTGTTGAGATTAAGCAAATGGTTTGTGTACAAGGCCATCTAAGAGAATTCAAATACATTAAGTCAATGGGTGAAATTTCTGGTAAGTACAGTGTAACATCTATTGGCTGCCCAAAACAAAATAGAATGAACATATTTTTTTGTTTTTTTTTGTTTTTTGTAGATTGTGGTATGGAAATCATTCATCATTTGCTGACAGGGCTACCAAAAGTATTTCGATATACTGAGGCTATACTTGGAAATTACTGGAAATGTATTTATTTCCTTTTGTGTTATATGTTTTTCATATAGGACTACATTTAATTACATAATGTGACATGCATATAGTTTATAGACAATATACAGGGCTACCTAAAATTAAGCAGAACATTTTTTCTATTGAATGTAACTGATGAAAGTACTGTGGTTCATTTTACTATATCGACGAACACTATTCAAATAAGAAAATGAGGCCACATGAACAATTTCTAGGAAATGAGCCAAAAATAATCTTGACAGGCCAATTCATTTTACATGGACTATAACAAATGAAATGGTGTAAATAATAATAATATTACAACAGTATATATTTGTCATGGCAGACACAGAAAAAAATCAACGATATGGTACTGTGTTAAATAGTCATATAACAAACTCTCTATATATAGTGCCCCCCTGTTGTGGGAAGGTGTCCTGTGATTTCTGGTGTCACCACTGCTTACAACTACTTGGTTTTACAGAGTAGTAAATGGTCAAGTATTCAGTACTTCGCCAAAGTGCTATCCAGTACAGCACCAAATCTGGACTATTGTAAGGTAATGATGCGAAAGCATGAAGCTATATTTTTATACATAAATTGAAATATGGATGAAGATATGAACAGTAAACAAAATATTTAATGTATAAGTGATGTTATTGTTCGTGCACATTATGCTACTACTTTGATTTGGGCTGAATCAACATGGAATACTTAGTCAGAAATTAATCTATATTTAGTATGAACATTACAGTTACATTTTTGGTAATTTTTATACTATTGTATATAAAAATGCAACATTAATGAATACTGAAAAGTTCAAAAGTTTTATGTCAGAACATTGCATATAAATGCAACTAACAGAGAAAACTTACAAGTACAAGACAAGAGTCAACAAGGCAGAAAGTTCCAGAGCGTCCAATCCCTGCACTGCAATGCACAACAGGCGGTCCAACATTTGAATTAAGTGCTCCAGAATTCCGAACAGAAAACAGAAAATCTAAAAACGCAGAAGGAGACTCAGGTACACCAAAGTCTGGCCATGTGGTATAGTGGAATTGCCAGACAGTTCTTTGTTCTTCCGTCTTTTGAAAAATAAATATTAACAGTTATTAAATGCTATAATAAAAGATAACTAAATATTATTATCATATAATATTTAAATAAACTGCAAAATACTCAGTTTTAAAACATTTTCATATTTCATTTATTTATTTTTGCATTTTTTAGCACTTTCAAAATATTAAAAGCTAGGTTAATAACACCCTTGATAAAAATTTAGAAACATAATACAATATGGTATTTTATAGTTATTATTTACAAGGTTTATTTAAAAAGTCAATGAATTTAAAGTGGAATATACACAAAGCGACAAAAAAAAAAAAAAAAAAAAAAAAAAAAGCCGCACTGCAGAAAAAATGTCTTATACCTTTTTTATTTGTAATAATGTTTGAAACAAATAAAACTGTCTTGTTTGCATAATACCAAAAGGATGAAATGATACCTATGAACACTTTCAATTTAATAATTCGCTTTATTGCACTCTACGAAGTACTTTTTAAAAATCTGCATAAAACTTTCTTTTTGAACATAATGCAATTACCATACACTTTGTATTGTATTATGATTTCTTATATGAAATAAACAAGTTATATTTTAATATCTGAAATAAAACTATTTATTTGTTAGATCTAAGCAATTTTTTATTAAAAATATGTATTCTGCATTGGGTTAATTCCACCTTTATATAGAATTATTGCTTTAATGCACAATGGCATAGTTTTATACAGTGTTTTAATATAAATCTCAGAAATTTCAATGTGCCAGATATCGCAAATAATATTTTCTAGTTCTGGCAGAGTTATAGGCTACAAATTTCGAATCTTCTCCCCTCTCCCCTGCCTTTTTATAGACGAAACATTTTCGAGCAGATCGCAAAAAGGACTATTTCAATGTCTGGTAAAGGAGAAATTCTACTATATCCTTTGTGGGATTTAACTTACAGTGAAAAAAGGTATGATTATTTACAGAATTATAGGTTCTCATGGGAATGGATAGGAAATTTTGACAATTTGAAGTGAATAAACTTACCACAGACACTGTGTAGTAAGGTGCATTATCATCTTGAAATGCTGTTTACAGATATGTCCAAGATACCTCCAAAATAGTTGGTCAGGTATCACTTTTATGAAGATTGTGTTTTATTTTGAGTTAATTGATCCCTTGAGCATAAAAATTTGCCCGACTGTTTGAATAGTTATGCACCTCCATACCATAATATACAGAGAATACGTCGCTGTTTTAAAAGTGCGATTTTCATTAAGTCGGTTGTATTTTCATTCTCAGATCTGCTTGTTTTCTTTAGCTCGAAATAAGTTAAACTTGACTCATCAAAGAGAACCAGTTCAGCCCAATAATTAACTAATCATTTTTTAAATTTTTTGGCCATCTGAGGTCTTGCTTTCCTAATTCTCTTCAATAAGAATGGAATTTTTTCAAATTTTCTGTCATTTAAACCTGCTTTGTTTAATAGTTGCTGTACTGTAGTTAAAGAAATTATGCTGCTAAACACTTTTTCTGAATCCCTTTTATGTTCTAAATGTCATACAAACCGATTTTATAAGCAATGGCTTTTTAACTTACGGTCATCTTGCTTGAATGAGCAACATGGCTGCCTAAAACCAAATTTCCAGTTTAAACGGTCAAAAAATTTTATATCTTGCTAAAAACCCTTTTACCAATATTTCGTTAACATTTAATTATTTTGCCATCTCACATATTAAAATATTTTTTTATTTTCATTCAAAAATTAATACTTTTTGTGGCATTGTTAACTGCCTTATTCTTACTATTTTTGAAATAATTTCTAAAATTACAATTTTCCTGACAATTACATTTTGTTTTTTACACTGGACTCAAAACTGAAGTGTATGTGGAGGACAACATAATAAAATCTGTTCGAAAATTTGCTTTTTAAACAATAAAATTGGCGGTTGTAGAAGGCAAAAAGGAAGATATCCAAGTGCGGCCTTTTTTTTTTTTCACTTAGTGTATACAGATATATAACAAGATGTATTTTACTTTTCATGATGGTTTGTTTCATTTCACCCAGATAGACTTTTCCCAATAACATTCTAATTTCTTTAATTCTTGTGTGTGTGTGGGTGGGTGGGGGGGGGGGGGGGGGGGGGGTAAATGGTTCAAAATAAGCGTTTGTATATTAAAAGTGCAGATGATCTAAAAATTTTAACTATTTCTTTTCACAAAAACATTTTCCTAACTGTAAAGAAGAAAACAATACACGAGGCAGGTTAAAACAGTAGGGTGGATAAGGGAGTAATTCATAGTGAAATTTGACATCGTTTTTGACACTCATTAATTTATTAAAAAATCCACTCCCCTTTATAACCCCTTCAGTTACCTAATTTTACTTAAAAACTGTAGTTATAAAATTCAAATTAAGTGCTCTGTAATGATTTACTTTTTACTGAAGTTCAAAGTTAATAAACACTTAAAAGTTTTAAATACTTACTTTATTTAATGTTTATTTTTTTTAAAAGTTTATTTTTTAAAATTTATGTATTTAAATGCATTTGAAAAGGTTCAGGCGGAAACACAATAGGTGGTGCTACTACAATGCTGCTATGAAAATTCTACGCTGTCTGTACTTGCGTGGATGAAAGGGGAGGGAGGAGAGAAATATCAAGCTCCTAGAAATAGCAGAAGCTGGAACTGTCTTAATGGCTTTCTTGTTTTGCTCCTAAGAGCTGTCCTTAGGGGTGTGCGACAGGTGCAGTTACACAGGGCCTTGCATTCTTTTCTCTTGCAAAAAATTGTTTGACTGTATTTTTTTATTTATTTTACTATAATATTTATGTATGTTTTTTTATAAAAATCAAAATAATTCATCAATAACATGTTTTGAGCGATAAGCGAGTGTTGTAATTTGTACCTACATAAAGGTGTCTGGTTCAAATCCTAGTTCAGGCATGAATGTTAGTAGTGGTTTAAAATCTACTTTAAATCGGAGGTCTTTGTTTAATGTGCCCTAATGTGCAAAAATTTATCATATAGTGACAACACAATCTAATCAAAATAGCACTTACATACTGCTTAAACAGCATTACAAACATTGTTTATGGGCTATATTCAATTTTTACTTATCATTGCTTATGGTATACTTCCTCATGCAAAAGATGCAAGAACGAAACGCTAACAGAATCGAAATCAAAACACTATTCATTTTGAATTTCATATTTTAAATATGTTAGGCAGTTCAGCGTGTTTCAATGATTAAAATAATAAGAGGCCTTTAAATTAGTGTTAAACAAACCAAAAGTAAATGAAAGTTGATTAATAACGAAAGAATAAAACAAAAGTTTTTTTACATATGAAAGAACATATCCTCTTGCATTCAATTGACTACAAATTAGAATAGACCCTGGACTAGTAACCTATTTGCTACGGAACATCACAACCCCACCAATCCACCAATGCATTCGCCAAACCAACATCTGACTTCCATCAAAGTGATTATCGCCAAAAGAAGTTGCCTATTCATCCAAAAACCATAGTGATGTTTACAGAATTTTCCTTCACAGCTAGTACAGGGAATCTGTACTCTAATTCCTATCAGTACTCAATGTCTCGTTCATTTGTTCATTATCAAAATGGAACTGAATTTGTATAGCTGTTGCCAAAAACAGCAACTTAATTTGTAAAATAATTGAAATGAGCTTTTCACACCACAGTGGATGTGAAATATTTCACATTCCCATTACATCTCTCCTCTCTCCAGTCAATTTTCCTTCAATAACCATTACTGATCTATCACAGCCGTTTATTTATCAAAAAAAAATATAGGGGAGACCAGTGGCGGCCCATGCTACGAAAAATAGGAGAAGAGCCAACTGGATGAATGACAAAATTTCTTCGCATGGATAGCAAAAGGGGGGGGGGGGAAATAAGAATTTCTACGCTCTCAAGAAAAGTTAAATTTTATTGGTCATGGTCTGATTTCCCTGGTAGGACAGTATCAATATCTAAGTGAAAAGCATCATTCTTTCAAGACTATGATTTACTAAAGAAGAAATTATTTACCAAGAAGAAATCATTTATTAAATCCCAATGAAACTAGGATGATCATATGTATCATCTGTCCGTGAAATTCAAGAAAGGTCTGTATTTTGAAACTGTTTTTCTAAATTTTAAAAAATTGCAGCAAAGAAATTATCTATCATAATAATTAGTATTACCTTTTAGCCAACATTTATTTAACATTAAAATAAACCATCCCTCTTTAATTGGGGAATTATAATCCACATAATCATACGAAAATAAGAAATTTATTGTACGTTTTTAGCTTATTTTTAATAAGAGAAGAAGCTTAAAATTAGCTACATTCAAAAGGTATGGTTAATGTGCACTGAAGAAAAACATATAAAAGGCCAAGAAGCCAGCCAAAAATACCTTTATTTTTATACACTTTTCGTTTTATACACAAAATCTTTTGTATTTAAAATCCTATAGGAGAAACTTGTTAAATCTGAATGTGTAATTTTTTTTAAAAGGCAATACAATGGCTCATTATTCAGCACATTTTTGTGGCTTTTTTTTTTTCTGTATTTATTTGTTTGACAACAGAATTTGGTATAATTTTATTTTTTAGTACGACAGGATTATTATTTTCAGTTACTGATTTTAACATTGGGGAAATTTGCAGTAGTCCACTTTGAATCAAGCATATATATATATATATATATATATATATATTATACAAGGCTAACCCTTCAACTGATCGCTGCAAAAATTAGTATACTTATTAATCAGAACAAAATCTAACCAACGCCATATTTTTTAGTTTAATCGGATAAATGGTTTAAAAGTCATTAAAAAAAAAAAAAAAAGTTTATACATTTAAAATTCTTAAGTTTTTCTACATAATAAATGAAAATGAATTCGGTGTTCATTCATTTTCAAATATTAATTTTTAAAATTAAAAATTCAGCTAAAACTATAAAAGTTGTCCAATATTGTATAATTTCCCTAATGCAGTTGAACTACATATCCAGTTATAATTCTCAAACCAAAAGGTTTAAATAATAAACATTGTGACATTTTCCATGTTTTTTTCTCTCTCTCTTTTCACGGTGATTTTTAAAAATCTGTTGATTTTCCATAATTGATTTTGATGAGAAGTCTTCCCTTTCCCTTTCAACCTTTGAAAACTCGCAGTAGAACATTTAGAGTGATGTAAGCGTTACCATGGTAACCATGCAGCAAAGGCAGAGTTCAAAACAGTTGCTTCTCTTCTCTTCCCTTGCATAGGCTATATGAACTTGTGCACAGAACTGGATGGTGAGGAAAAGCTTTAAATTGGTGATTTTATTAGTTGTTATTTAGTTATTGAAAATGTGTTGTAAATCCAGGTTAAATTCTACACACACACACACACAGAAAAAAAAAATATTTATGCAAAGTTTTTTTTTTTTTTTTTTTTTTTAAATGAAATATGTGAGGAAGGGGCTCTTCCCTTACTTCCTTTGACGGGCCGCCACTGGGGGAGACCCGTGTACTAGGGCCGCTTTTTTTTAATGCCCAAAAACAGAGCCCTTGACTGCTTAAAATTATCAAACTGATATGTACATATCTTTAGGACTAATTACTTCCAATTGGGATTAATATAAATACCTAAAATAATAAATTCTGACAAATAGAAGGTTTTTAAAAAAATTTCACTCAAGGCCCTAGGTACAACACCCTCACTGTACCTGGGGCCAGACCTCATTGTACCTAGGGCCATTCTCTCAAATTTAGATTTCACTTTGTAATGAATAGAAAATAAGCTTATAAACATGTATTTTATAAAAGAAACAATATCAAGTAATATATTTATTTATCATATAATAATTATCATGTTGTTGCCTTAATCTGAAACACGAAACTTCTCACTTTTTTTTTTTTCTTTCTTTGGGATATTCTAACAGAATGTTTTTTTTCTTCAATTTTTTCTTTTTTTTCTGGAGTGTCTCTTGGATTTCTAGATCTCTCTGGTTTTCGATCACATCTTTTCTTTGATATAGGAGGTTTTGCTTAGGTTCGTACCTGTTAAAGCATGACACACGAAAAGATGTTAGATGTTGAAGGTTTCGAAATTTCAACAGGACACGAAACAGAGACATCCAGTTCTATCATTGTTGGTTCACTTTCTTCCTGGAAAATCTTTTTTTTCAAAATTTATGGAGGGATCTTGTCTTTCAGTCACATTTGAACTTAAATATTCATCCTCAGTGAATGTGTTTTGATTCATTGGCCATATGCTGGATACACGAAAGCCTGATAGAATGTTTACAGGAGTAAAGGCTGACGGATAGGACTTGCCTACATTTTCAGCAACTTCATATATAGTGATTGGTTTACCAGTATTCAATTACTATAGACTGTACTGTGTTTCTTAACACTTTCGCGACCACTGACGTAGATTCCCGTCATTTGAAAATATAAAACTCCACCAGTGATCGCTTCTTTTGCAATTTGTATGTTGTTTCTAAAAAATATACGCAATATTCATATTTGCACAATCAGTATACTATGGATGCAAATACTTTGATTAGAGGGAGTATGATTATAATGCATATCCATTTGTAATATAAATGTGAATACAGAAAATTTTGTTTTGAAAAATTATAACTTACGAGAAAAACACCCACAGGCAGACCTTACTGTCAAAAAGACAAAAACATGTGGTTGTGAAAGTGTTAAAAGGTCCAAACACACTGGCCCTAGGTACAAGTTTTGGTAACTTCATTCAAAATGTTGTCCACTAAAAAATCCACAGGCAGAGAGGATTAATTAAATATCTCATTTATTGCTCAATGTAAAAAGCAAAATTATACACTAGAAATGAAAGAAAAATATTTGACTTGCCTTTGTAAAATAGCAAAAGAGATGAGCTGCAAAATTTTACTTCAAACCCTGTAAATTCATTTTCTACATGTAACTTGTCAAAACTTTCTCCTCAAAAATTCCAAAGTAGTTGTGAAAGTAGCAATTGGTGTTGTTACTCGCCCAATTGAGTATTAAAACTTAAAATTAAATATTATTCAAATAAAGTGGGGTGGCCCTAGGTACACGGGTCTCCCCTATATGATTAACTAGCTACATAACATAACTAGATGTGTTTCTAAAGGGAGGAGCTATCCATACAGCACACTTACATAACTGGAACATCGCACTGCGACATTGCAATGTTGCATAGATGTTCTGTTACATCTCATATGTTCTAGGGATGTGGAAATGTCTCAACTTTGTGACATTGCATACTACATCTCCAGTACATCACAGTTTGGATTCAAATAGTACATCTCAGTGACAATCAACTGTGATATCTCAGATATGTTTGTTTTAAGACGCATTGAGATGTGCTGAAAATGAGACATTGCGATGTCAGGGTGGCTAGCATTTAAACCTTTTCAAATTCCCTGACTATTTTTTAAGATTTTCCTCCATTTTTCCCTGATTCTCACGTTTATTTTCGATGAAAATTTCATGACACTAGTAAAAAATTTAGTGATTTAAAATATCATTAATAATTTAATGATTAATATAGCTTATTTTCACAAAATTTGTTAAAATTCCCTGACTTTAAAGGAAATTCCCCGACTATTCCAGATTTTCTAAATTCCCTGACTTTTCACTGATTCTTTGATTTTCCCTGACTGCTAGCCACCCTGGATGTACTTGAGCCGTCTCTGGAACCTAGTGTGTTGTGTGGGTAATGCCTCCCTCAAGTCCCCGTTGTATCTGCCTGTCACTCTCTCTCCATATATATAATATATACACATATTATATATATATGTGTATGTATATAAATCTTTTTCAGTGGAGATCTCCACTGATGTTTCGGCAACTAATAACAGTCATAACTAGTGGATCTGCAGATCAGGAGCCTCAACATCCTATTTGCACCACTCATTATTCAGCAAATCATTTTTCTTTATGCCATAATTAAAAAAAAAATCTGTGTGTGTGTGTATATATATGATTAACTCACTACATAACCAGACGTTTCTCTGAGGGGGCTGTTGCCACCCCTTAACCCCCAGTTGTATCTGTTTCCCTATATCTGTCTGTATATATGTGCATGTATACATTGTCCTTGTAACTCACAGCCCTGTGCTAATTTCTTGTAACTCCAAATGCTTATACCAAATTGTATGGCAAACGATTGCATAATATTTCATAATTATTTTGTGTAGCCTTTTAAACTAATTACCAATTCTATACATAACATTTTCTATAAAAACCATATTTTTTGACATTCTAATAACATATATTTATTTCACTATGTTTAATGGAGTGTAACCATGTTAAAATGCACTTATAAGAAATACCGTCTATACGTCGTAAGGATACACAATTCTTTTGTGAGTTTTTCCTCTGTACACAAACTACAAGCATAATATATACCAATAAAAACTATAAAATTAATTCTTTGTAATTCATTAATATTTGAACAAATTTGACATCATTTGGATGACTACAGAATGTCACTGGAATTCTTTTGTGTAAAAGTCTTGTAAATAAATTATTTAGTCTATAATATCTTTATTTTTTTTCAAGAAAACATGCTTTTAAGCATCTTAATAATGTATGTTAATTTCACTATATTGAAACATAGCATAAACACATTAAAAATGTACTGAAATAAAAATCTGTCCTTAGGCTCTAATGTTACGAAATTCTTTTGTATGTCCTTGTAAACGAGCCACAATCATTATTATATACACCAGTAAAACTATACAACTTATTCTATGTAGCTCATGAATAATAGTGCAAAATTTGACATAATTTGGATGATTATGTAACTTTGTCTGAACACTTCTGTAAGGTCCATTAGAATACTCACACAGGTCTGCTATGAAATTTTTTTTTCCAATGTGATGTGTTTTTTTGGTGTATTTTTGATGCTAATTAAAGAAAAACCATTCAAAAATTTCCATTACCTACCGTTTTGACAAAAAATAGGATTTTGTTTTTTTAAGATCCACTTTTTCAATTCCCATCTAAGTTATTTATCGGAAAATCTGGGTGATGTGAGTAAAGAACAAAGAGGGTTATTTTATCAAGACATCACTGAAATATAAAGGAGGTATCAGGAATGATGCAGTGTTAACATGTTAGCAGATTATTGTTGGATGTTGCATAGAGAATACCCCCCCCCCCCCCCCCCACGACCCTTAAGCCGAGCACAAGAGGGAAAAGCTCTAAAGGGAGCTTCGATATAAAGAAACATATTTAAAAGATATGTAAATAATAGTCTATTTAATGTATTTTATACGTAAATAGTTTCAAATTTGTTATAGCCCTTGTATGAAGTCTTCCGATCTTCATCCTTACTTTGTGAAAATCCCTTATGTGATAGTGAAGAAAAGACAAGCATTTCTGAATTCAGCGTATTAAAACACATTAGACACACCCAAAGCAATGCAAAAATAAAAAGTATCATTTTGCTGACCTGTGTTATCAAGTCTAAGTACACTATTTTTTTTGAGGAATCATGCTTTTAAGCATTTCAATAATGTATGTTAATTTCATTTTGTTGAATGCATGTTAACATGCATTAAAAAGATATTCTGTCCATAGGGCATAATGATAAGAAATATTTTTTTGTGTTTCTGTACATGAACCAACAACAATGTACACACCAAAACATATATATTTTTTAATTTCTGTATGGCATAAAACATATGTATGCCAGTTTGGTAATTTTTGAGTGTGCTATTGTGGTACAAATTCTGTCCATAGGCTGTTATTGTTAGGTATAAATTTACCCCACGAACATTATCTTGCCATCTATTTGAGTTTTTGCCTTACTGGCAATTTAAATTGTTGAATTAAGTTACACGTTTAATAAACTGAATAATGCTACTAATTTAAATCATTTAATCCTCATTTATAAGTCACTCTTTTTATAAAACATCTTTCATTAAAACTTTCTTTAATTCTTAAACTTATTGGCATATCCTTTCTGTTAACGTAAACATGAACGGTCTGTTATTCTGTTACAACCTTTACTCACCGTAGCTCACACTATACTGAAGTTTCGTGAAAGCTCCGCAAGGCGGCGATATCTCCGTATCCGTTATGTCATACCCTGTCGGCTCTTAGCCAGCATGACATGCTTTCCCACGCTGTTGGCTCACGTTTTGCATACCTTATTGGAGGATTGTTTCTTCAATTATAAGTACTAGATCTTTGCAAACCTTAATTGCCTTGCTTTGTTCTGTTTTGTCTCTCATTTTGTAGCGGCTTTTAGCCACGTTATCTTCTGAGATGTTTTAGTTGAGTCTCCAGTATAATGTTTGTCAGCAGGAAGCGTGAGTATTATTAGCCGCTAGTCAATACTGCTTGATGTAGTAAGAGAGATGTGAATTCTTATTTAAGTGTTTGCTTAGTTATTTTATCTTCAATATGCTATGAATGGATTCAAAGAAATTTAGTTTTTATCTGTGATAGAACTGTGTTATTTTTCAAGATGATGTTTTTCCTCAAGCTTTTAATTGGCTGCTATTACTGGTGAACGTTTTTTATGTATAAAAGAAGTTTACCTACTTTTTACATTATTGGTTTTTGCACTTATATCAATTTTTATAATATACAATATAAATACCTTTACTCATGTTATATTTTAATAATTTAATAAAACTAATTTTTTTTCTGTCTCTGTCGTTTATCCTAATTAAAACTAGTCATATTTAAAGTATATTATATTTAAACATTTGAATTAATTTAAATCTATTTCTTTGAATCACTTAAATTTCATATTGCAGTATTTAATTTACTTGAATAAATTTAAGCATATAGATTTACATAAATTTTATTACAGTATGAAGCAAAAGTTTAGACAAAGAAGAAATTCATACAGACTTCAAAAAATATTTAATCAATTTTCCTAACACAGCTTGAATGTAATGTGCTGTGCATATAAACAATATTTATAACAATGAAAAGTGGAATTGTGCATATTGCAAGTAATTAAATGGTAACAAAAATATAATACTGTCTCAAAAGTTTAGACAAAAATTAAATAAAATCAAAATAAATTTTTAAAACCTGATTTTGCATCTGTGCTTCTGTATTACTTCATAAATATGAGATTCCATCAAAAAAACTAAATCTTGCATAGTTTGGGGATCGATGTCGTACTATGCATCCTCAATAGATGTCTTGAGTTCCTGTACAGAAGAGTATTGTCTACCATTGCTATAAACTTTGCGACACATGATGCCCCAAAGATTCTCTACAGGGTTAAGATCTGGGCTACATGCTGGCCAGTCGAGTACTCTTATATTATAAGATTTTGAATTGTTTGCAGTGTTAATTGCATTGTCTTGCTGAAATTCCCACTGAGGGCTACCTAGAAGCTCAGCAAATGATGTTAGGTTTTCTTCTAATGTCTTTGTATAATGCTGTGATGTTTAACGACCATTGGTAAAGGTCAGAGATACTTGTCCATTATAGCAAAAAGTTGCCCAAATCATCATTGAGTCCCCTCCTTGTCTGCAACTGAAAAAACATCAAGGTTCCTTCCACAAGTCATGCCAATACGATGACCAGCCATCTGGACAATCCAGATTCCACTTTTTTTTCACTGCTAAATATGACTGATTGCCATTTCTGTTCATATGACATATGCTTTTGAGCCCACAACATTCTTTGTAACTTATGATATGGCTTCAGAGTTGGTTTCTTTTTCATTTTGCTATAAACTATAGTTCATTTTTCCACAATTCGTCTATGAATTGTATCCCTTGATACAGAGAGTCCCGATGACACTTTGAACTCTACGTAAACTCATTTGTTGGGTACTCGCTAGCCTTTGTATCGGGCGATCCTCTCGTATATTTGTCACACGCAGCCTCCCAGATCTACATTTTGCTTTATATTCACAACCACATGAAAAAACTTGATAAATACATTTCTTTGATCTATTAATAATAGCCACATTTGCTTAAATTCGCCTCATTCACTTGAACTTTTTTAGCTTGCGGTATGTCGACTATGAAGCGTTATCGTTTGCAGAACTTAAGTACTCAAAATCTGTTACATCATCGATTTTAAATTTGCATATGCCAGAAAATATTCACAGAAACTCATAATTGTGTCTAAACTTTTGCGACAAGCAAATTTTTATTTTTATTAAAAAAATTAGTATTATAGCAAATCAAACGACTGTCTCTTGATTATAGCATTTTAAAACAGTTTTTGAATATGTTTACAGGTTTTTGTAATTCAGATGTCATAATTCTAAATTTTAAAGCTGAATGACGTCATTGTCTAAGCTTTTGCATCATACTACATCACAAACTTAGTTACAAATATGCAGATGTTTTCTTTCTACATCTTTCATTACTTACAATAAGGTTTTTTTTTTGAGATATTCAGTTTTTCATTTGAGGTATAGACAGGGATAAGAGATTTATTCAGAAATTTATTTAGAAAATATCTGTCCACTTGCTTGCATGTGAGGAAAACAATTGTGGCTATTGTATCTCAGAAACTACCGTAATTGCATATAAATTTATATGCAGATGCACCTTGACATAAGTTAGTGCCTATCAACTTTTGGTACCGATTGCACAACAGATGGCTACGCTATACATCGATTTCCGTAATTTCAGGAAAGGCTACTTGTTTTTAACTACTGCACAGAATTGCTTATAAATTTTATATTTAGATACACCTTGATATAACTTAGTCTATACCTTAGTGTATCCCGAATTTTTTCACAGTTATGATTAAAAAAAAAAAAAAAAACTTTGGTGTGCCCCTGTATATGAATGACACACAGAATATACACCTAATCTGTGTGGCTCATAAACATGTGCACCAATTTGCCAGTCAATTCAGTGCTTTTTACGATTGCTATCACAGAACAGACACACAGAACCCAAAAACTTTTTGAGTCTCTACATGGAGGCCTCCACTGACATTTCGGCAATTAATATAAGTGAAACTTTTGGATTTTATAAACTCATTTCGTTTAACAATGTCCTTAACTTTAAAAGTAATTTTCAAAGTGTGATATTTTTTCTATAAACAAATTATCGTTTTTCCTTTATGTTATAATGTAATATGAAATTTTTGATTATTATTAACAAACTTATTTGCTATAATTATAAGAAACAAATAAACAACCTTACTTCGGCTTCATTTTTCAGCAAAAAGCTTTTCTGGGGAGGATCCTCCCCCTTTTTCAATTGCAGTAGTGTCTTCAGGCACGGCTCTTTTATAGCATCGTTTCTCTTGCAACAGGCAGCGCCACTGCGGATCAATTCTTGTCGATTCGTGGTCATTAACGGCACAGTCGTCATTAGCGATTTCAACGCTTTCGCGGAAAAAAGCATATGTGGGATTATTAAAATTGGCTATTTTTTTAACGCTATTACAATCGCCTTTTATTTCACTTTCACAAAATGCTTTGGCTAGCGCGGTATTGGAACGGGCAAATTTTATATCACTTTTGTGCTCTTTAAGATGGGTCTTGATTTTTCTCTTGGTAACTCCTATATAGCTTCCTTTTCTTTTGTCTGGATATTCGATGGGAATTTTATAAACACCGGAGGGAACAATATCCTTGTTGTTTCTAATGATCTGGAAAATGTTAGGGTTCGGCTTGATCGGGATATTTATATTGAATTTGTGGGCAGTATTTTTTATTTTATCAGAGGTTTCCTGGTTATATGGAATGGAGTAAGTATATTTTTGTTGTCTTTTTTGCTGGTTTGAGATCAATAAATTTTGAATATCCGGCTTCAATGGCCAAATTTTTAATAAACTTAAGTTCTTTATTCAAATCCTTTTTATTATTACATACAAGTATAGCGCGATTAACATAACTGCGGATTGTGTTAATTTTATATCTAAAAGGGGTTTTACTTCGAATATCGACGATTTCGTTACTGGCCATTGGTTTCCTGTAAACGGTAGTTCTTATTTTATTATTTTCGCGTTTAATTTTAACATCCAAGTAATTTATCTCATGGTTTTGTTCAGATTCGTAAGTAAATTTAATATTATCGTCAAGCAGATTAAGTTTATCGAGTATTTCATTTATATTTTGATCGTCCTGAATAACGGCAAAAACATCGTCCACGTACCTGACCCAAAACATAATTTTATCTTTCATTACTTCAAAAATATTATCCTCAAGCATCCTTAATTTGAACTCGGCTATTATTCCTGATATAGGGGACCCCATTGGCACTCCCATATTTTGTTTATATATAACATTATTAAATTTAAAATAACTTTTGCGTAAGATAAGGTTACTAGCAGCAATTAACGTGTTCGCGACGGCTTTTTCATATTGACTTTCTATTGCTTGATTAATTTTATCACAGATTTCGTTAATATTGATAGACGGAAACAAATTGACAACGTCAAAGCTGATAAATTTTTGGTTATTATTAATTTCTAAATCATTAATACGTTTGATAAAGTCTTCTGTTGAGTTAAGGCTATGATTAGAGGGGGGCAACAGGTTACGGTAAATATGGGTAATATATTTTTCGAGTGTATAAGTGGGACCATCTTTTTTATTCACGATCGGTCGGAATTTGGGTGGGTCTTTATGATCTTTAAAACGTTCGAAAAGGCGTGGGGTATTAGGAGCGAAATTATAAACTACGGGGGGGGGGGGGGGGGGGGGGGGGGTTGTTATCTGGCCAGTTACCCTGTTTTATCAAGTTATTAACTTTATCAATAAGTGGAGTTCACTTATTGATAAAGTTAAAAAATCTAGACCCGTCTTAAAGAGCACGAAAGTGATATAAAATTTGCCCGTTCCAATACCGCGCTAGCCAAAACATTTTGTGAAAGTGAAATAAAAGTAGATTTTAATAGCGTTAAAAAAATAGCCAATTTTAATAATCCCACATATGCTTTTTTCCGCGAAAGCGTTGAAATCGCTAATGACGACTGCGCTGTTAATGACCACGAATCGACAAGAATTGATCCGCAGTGGCGCTGCCTGTTGCAAGAGAAATGATGCTATAAAAGAGCCGTGCCTGAAGACACTACTGCAATTGAAAAAGGGGGAGGATCCTCCCCAGAAAAGCTTTTTGCTGAAAAATGAAGCCGAAGTAAGGTTGTTTATTTGTTTCTTATAATTATGTTTGTGCTTCGTCTAGAATTTAAATTAAAGTTATTTGCTATAACTTATTAAAATACCTTACTTAGCTTCTGTTGTTTCCAAAGACCTTTCGAGAGCATGCCCCTTCTCATCATCGGTGGATTCTGAGATTGGAGTGTCTCGTGTAGCAAACCTCTTCCCTTTTCTTTGTTGCTCTATTAGCTGTTGCCACGATCAGCATAATTCCAGTGTCGGCTCATTGCCATTAATTGAATCACTATTTGTAAGAATTTCAACCATTTCCTGATTCAGCACATATGTATTGTATTGTTATTATATTTTGCGATTTTAATGACATTCTGAAAATCAACTGAAACGTTTTGATCTAAACATACTTTAGCTAGTGCAGTTCCTTCCAAACCTGATATCTGTCTGGTGCTCTTTCATACATGTTTTAAGCTATTGCATAGCTTTTATTGCGGGCTTTGAGCGCGGTGACCGAATCAAGAAATTCCATAACGAAAATAAACCTAACACTCCCCACTCCGACCGGCACAGCGGTGCGGCGTTGAAAGCCGTGCATCGTCTAACATCGTTTCAGTTTGGCAGACTTCGGCACGGTGTTTGTGGGCGTGCGACTAGACGTATGCTTGTAGACTAGCTGCTAACTGCTCATAACTGATTCTATCTCTTTTAGACACAATGCTAGGTGAGACAGCGTGCTTTTTGGCCGCGTCCACGAGTGAGTTTGAGCCCGTGACTAGTTGAACCTTAACGTGTATGTATATGGTACGACTGTACGAAGCTCGCACGGATCGAGACGAGCTGCTCCGAAATCTGACGAATACGTAAGCAGCTGTTTGTGAGAAAGTACATAGGTGTATAGGTATCTATCATCTATGTACAACAGTGAATAGCTGTACGTGTAAAATTTGTGTATAAAGTGTTTTAAATATGAATAAACAAAGTGCATTTATTAATGAAGAAAGTGATGAAAAAATAGTGAAAGAAAATGAGTGAGTACTCTATATACATACATTTTATTATTATCACAAATGCAGTATTTTTAAAAATTTTTTTTTTGAATTTATATATAATACTGCTATAAAAATAACCTAAATTTTTGATATTAAAATGAGCGATCTTAAAAGTAGCCCTCTTTTATACACACACACACACACACACACACACACACACACAGTTTAAATTCTCAATTTAGATTCTCAATATGTATGTATATATATATATTCATTCTTCATCTATCTATATTATAAAAGAGCAGAGTCTGTCTGTGTGTGTGTGTGTCTGTCCGCTATAGATACCTAGGCTGTTTCACCGAGCGGGACCAAATTGGGCACGGTTAATGTTTACGACACGAGAAAGACAGCGCCGCAAGCGATTTTACAAAATTCGGCCCCCCAAGGCGGGAGGGGGAGGCAAAACGTAATTTCACAAAATCTTTCATTCCTCAAACAAAAAAACAGATATCCGTAAAATTTTTGCTTTAAAATATAGCTAATAGAAATGTCTAAAAATCGGTGGCTGGAATTTTGAAATTCGGTCCCCAAGGGGGGGGGGGGGGGGGGCAAAACATGATTTTGCATAATCCTATATATCTCAAACAAAAAAAATAAATAAAATAGAAAAACGTGAAATTTTTGCTCTAAAATACAGCTAATGCAACTATCTAAAAACCAATTTCTGGAATTTTAGAAATTCAGCCCCCAGGTGGGGCAGCAAGGGGGGGGGGGGCTATAGAGCAAAAACAAATAGAAATACAGTTAGGCTGTTCAAAATTGGTACAGATAGGTTTTAAAGGCCTGCAAGTCGAATGCGGATATTTTCGATTGTGTAAAGAGGAGGGGCAAGAAGGGGGGAGGGGAGGAAGGGGGGGCAAAAAAAATAAAAATAGTGTCATATCGTTCAAAATTGGTACATAGAGGTTTTCGATACTTACAAATCGATTGCGGATATTTTTGAATTTGTGAAATTATTAGGAGGGGCTGGTAGGGGGGCTATGGAGCAAAAATAAATAGAAATACAGTTAGGCCGTTCAAAATTGGTACAGATAGGTTTAAGAGGCCTGGAAGTCGAATAGGGATTTTTTCGATTGTGTAAATTTAGAGGGGTGAGAAGGGGGGGCAAAAAAAAAAATAAAAATAGTGTCATATCGTTCAAAATTGGTACATAGAGGTTTTCGATACTTACAAATCGATTGCGGATTATTTTGAATTTGTAAAATTATTAGGAGGGGCGGGTAGGGGGGTGGGGCGGTAAGGGGGGGGCTATGGGACAAAAACAAATAGAAATACAGTTAGGCCGTTCAAAATTGGTACAGATAGGTTTAAGAGGCCTGCAAGTCGAATGGGGATATTTTCGATTGTGTAAAGTTATTAGGAGGGGCGAGAAGGGGGAGGGGAGGGGGGGGGGGCAAAAAAATAAAAATAATGTCAGATCGTTCAAAATTGGTACCAGGGTTTAAACTACCATTAGTTTTTTTTAGCATTTTGCTAAAAGGTATCATATTTTGCTAAAACAAGTCGGTCAGAATTTCGCTAAAAAGCTAAAACTGGATAACTGTATAAAATATCTCTATATAATAATTCAGATTTTTTTTTTTTTTTTTTGTAATATTTGCAGGCAAAAACTACGAAAGGACTGAAATTTTTGGGAATCCATATTTATATAGTAATTTGGATTTATTTTTAATTTTCAATGATTGAATTTAAATGCAAAAATATTTAAAAGTATGTTAGAATTCAGAATTTGCTTCATAGAAGCATTTTTAGCACTAGTATTTCACGATTATCTACCACTACACTTTACTTGATTTTTAAATTGCTTTTTCATTTTACACATATGATATGAATACCTCTTTTTCTATTGATAAAATCAAAACATAGTTTCCCTGATTCATATTTTTAAAGTCACAAATATGGATGCTTGGTTAAAATCATCAATGAACAAACGGAATAGAAAACAAAACTGAGGATAACAAAGCTAAGTAAAGGAAATCAATGGTATCCAAAGAATTAACTTTCGAAAAAGCTAAAATAGTGCTTGCCTATTTTCGCTAAAATGCTAAAGTAATTTTTTTTGCCAGGTTAAACCCTGATTGGTACATAGAGGTTTTCGATACTTACAAATCGATTGCGGATGATTTTGAATTTGTAAAATTATTAGGAGGGGTGGGTAGGGGGGTAGGGCGGTAAGGGGGGCTATGGGGCAAAAACAAATAGAAATACAGTTAGGCCGTTCAAAATTGGTACAGATAGGTTTAAGAGGCCTGCAAGTCGAATGGGGATATTTTCGAAAGTGTAAAGTTATTAGGAGGGGCGAGAAGGGGGGAGGGGAGAGGTGGGGAAAAAAATAAAAATACAGTTAGATCGTTCAAAATTGGTATATAGAGGTTTTCGATACTTACAAATCGATTGCGGATATTTTCGAATTTGTAAAATTATTAGGAAGGGCGGTAAGGGGGGGGGGGGCTCTGGGAAAAAACAAATAGAAATACAGTTAGGCCATTGAAAATTGGTACAGATAGGTTTTAGAGGCCTGCAAATTGAATGGGGATATTTTTGAAAGTGTAAAGTTATTAGAAGGGCCAGTGGCGCACCCAGAATTTCTGTCTGGAGGGGGCTGAAGAGTAATTGGGTCCTACAGTATAGTAATAGGTTTATGTCCATATATGCAGCAACGGCGGCTCATGAACCGAAAATAGATGAAGAGCTGACAAATAACATTTAAGTAGTTTTAATGCATAATTTTAATTAAAAATACTCATTTTATTTAAATGTAAATTTATACTCTATAAATGAATACAATGTAAAATATTAGGTGAAATGGCTCTTCACCTATTTTCGGTCCATGAGTCGCCACTGGTACGCAGACATATGCATAGTAAAGAATCTGTTTTAAATGTTTCTTTTGAAATAATGAATGAATGAAACTGAATTTAAGTTGAATAGCACAATTGTGAAATTTATCTCCGTATATAATGTGCAAGTAATTCGGTCAGTTGGGGTTGAAATTGAACTTTCGAACATAAAGTTGTAGATTCAACTATGATCAAAAACTGTCTACGATCAAAATCTTCTAGGTCCATCTACGATCAAAAGAATATGACAAGATGGTGAACATAAAATTTACTCGAAATGAAATGCCCCCACCCAAATATTTCCATTGAAAATAAAATTTGATCAATTTTAATACCCTTTTGTGATGCTTTATTTGTATATGCAGTAACACTTAAGTAATTAAGAAATCTTAATAATTATAGCCAAATAAAAGCTGCAGTTGTTATAAGTATGAATTAGAACAGAATTTCAGTGCAAATTTTTACATGGCTATTTTGATTTAATTATCTGGAGTGTGGGGCGATGCTCTTTCAAGGTTCGATTAACAGAAACAAATCGGACGTGCAGTCTTCGTGGGGGTAAGCCAACACAGCAAGCAGGGGGCAGAACCTCTTAATATCCTAAAACATATATTACTTAGAATAGTTTGTTCAGTTGGTAAATATTTCAAGCGTTACCTTTTTGAGTAATATCATTACAGGATATTGTATTCCAATAATATAATATATATTTATGAAATTTGAATTTTTATAACAGGCAAAAATTTTATTATCCAAGAACGGAGCTTAGATCTCAGTGACATCAGAAGCAAAAATGAAAATTGTGCTTGGACCCTACTGTATTTTCTACATACTGTTACAAAAAAAAAAAAAAATAATAATAATAATAATAATAATTAACCCCATCCTCCCAAGCATCTGTAAAATATCTCAAAATATTATTATCAGGGTATTTTCCTATTTTGAACAGTAAACTACGCTTTGTGGCATTTCTCTAAATCGGTATATTTTTAGAAAAATATTTTACTCATTTGTGATCAGATCAATTAAATTTTATCTTCAGCAATTGATGCGAAATTTCACTAGCATGTATTTGTACTAGATGCATTTAAAGGGTTTAACACGAATATGCAAAGTCCATTTTTAATTTAAAATTTAGTTTTAGAGGAACGACTATAAGAGCAAAGCTAATTTTTATTTCATATCAAACGAGAATTTTCATTTGCCGATGTGAATGTGTTAATTTTGCCCAGGGACAAAACACACTTCCACAAAGATGCTATAAATAATCATAAATTAAGATACAATAACTGCATGAGCTTGGTATCCCCTTTTCCTGAAAAATACATCCCAGCTTATTTCCACGTCTGATTGCTTCTTCTGTCTGACTTTTTAGATACTTACTCGATTTCGTGATAACAGTATATTCTCTAGTTTAGGACCTTAGAAGCCCATCCCTAAAAATTGCAACTTCTTTCAACTAAAAATCAAAGAACTAGTTCATTGTTTTTGTTTTTGACAGTAAGGATTTCAAAAATTCCTAATTTTTAATGTATAATTTATAAACTATTTCTGCTTACAATATCTGTGTTTGAGTAGTATTTTTTTTTTTTCATGCACATCTGAAATTTTTTACTATGTCAGCTCGTTCTGGAGGGGGCTTCAGCCCCCTAAGCCCCCTCCGTGGGTGCGCCACTGAGAAGGGCCGAGGAGGGGGGGGGGACAGAGGGGCAAAAAAAATAGAGTTAGATCATTCAAATTTGGTACATCGAGGTTTTCGATACCTACAAATCGATTGCGGATATTTTTGAATTTTTAAAATTATTGGGAGGGGCGGGAAAGGGGGGGAGGGAGCGGAAGGGTAAAAAAATAAAAACAGAGATAGATCGTTCAAAACTGGTGCATAGAGGTTTTTGATACTTACAAATCGATTGAGGATATTTTCGAATTTATAAAATTATTAGGGCGCTCATATATATGCATTCGCGCGTTGATAAAAAATGGTATGCAATAGCTCTACCGCGGCAGTCCCCGAGTGCCACACGTATTTTTATTTTTTTTTGGTCATTCCTATGTAATGTTTATTTTGTTGGTTAATTTGTATTGGAATTTTATGATTTTAACGGACACGCCACAATGATAAGGGATGGATGAAGTATATATACATATATATATATATATTTTTTTTTTTTTTGGGGGGGGGGGGGTAATTTTATCAAGGGTTTTAATTCTTTTCCTATAAAGTTTATTAACTAAATTATTTGGGTAACTTGCGTTGATGGAGATTTTCGTTATGGTTTTAAGTTCCTCTTTAAAGAGTGTTTTATTTTTACTGTTGATAATTTCTTTGCAAGCTGTTGGTTTCCTATAAATGGTAGTTTTCACATGATTATTTTTATGGGTTATTTTTACATCTAAATAAGTAATGGTATCGTTAATTTTGGTTTCATAAGTGAACTTTATGTTGGGATCCAAAGCGTTTAGAATGTCAATTATATTATTTATATTTTTATCTTGGTGTATTATAGCAAAAACGTCATCGCCGTATCTGAACCAATGTAAAATTTTATTTTTTAATAATTCCATAATTACGTTTTCAAGTTTCCTTAATTTAAACTCAGCTATATGGCTCGATATGGATGAGCCCATCGGGACTCCATGACATTGTTTATAAAATTTACCGTTGAAAAAGTTTTCATTGTGTATTAGGTTAGTTGCAGATTTTAAGGTATTTTTAATTTCTTGATTATCATAATGGTTATCGATGGCGGTATTGACTATTGTAGTGACTTCTTGAATATCTATAGATGGAAAAAGATTAATTATATCAAAACTGCGGAATTTCTGCTAAAATCGAGAAAGTTGGAATCAATGCAATCCCCCACCCCTATAATTTTCGGTCAAGATTTTTCATCGGATTTGCATTGATCTCAGAAACAGTTGCCTTTCAAAAAAGTGGATTTCTGCAGAAATGCTGAAAACTTTCATGCCTGGTTTACAGCTCAAATTCGTAGCAGTTGCCAGGTCTGATAGTGTGCATGCAAGTACATAAATGCCTGCGCAATGCTATGTGTGCACATTTTAATTCATCTACATTCTTGTACTACAGGGAAGTATTTTATCCTACTTTATTCATGATTGTGGGTGATAACGCTTTTATCGCAGATTGAAAGTGTAAAGGCTTTTGTGGGGGTAAGATATTAGATCAGGCCAGCTAGAACCAGAATATCAACAAAAATTAGTTAAGGTCTTGACTTGCTCAGTTTTCAGTTATCAAGCATTACCCGCTATATTCAGTAGTTTGCACATCTCACACATATTACCACTGAACTCTTTTACAATTGCCTCAACATGAATTTAAAGATAAAAAAGCTTAGTATTTAGTTGATTGGAAAAAAAAAAAAAATCTATATAAAGAAATATGATGTATACTAATTGCAATAAATGTTTTTTGTTTTTTAATATTCCAACTTATGAGGATTTACATTGCACACAGAACTCTAAACTTTCACTTTCGAAAATTCCTACTTCCTTTCAACACACTTTGAAACAAAAGAGCAGTTTGCGCTTTATCGGACTTGCCTGGCCTGAAAGAAAATTTATTTTGCTGGCTCAACTCAATAAAATAAATGTGAAACCTTTATAAATTTAGAAAAATACTAGTAAATTACAAAAGATGTCAAATTAAAATATATATAAATCCTTATTTCATTGCCTCATTACTTGCATAGCTGTTTTCATTGGAAGGCCCTCCGCATCGTCAGCGCTGTGCCTTGTGGAAAGTGCCGCTAACTTTCCACAGGGATGTCGAAACGTAAAATGAAAACTAGATTGAAAGAGCATTAAAACGATATTAAATATGGGAAAAGTTCTACCGCCTTAGCCAAAATTTATCAAAATAGTAACATTAATATCCAGTTTAACCATACCACTAAAATCACGAATTATAATAATTCAACATACACGTTTCACCAAGAAACTATCAAAATTATTCATAACTGTAATTCCGTTAACGACCACAAATCAAAGGCTGGTTTAGACCTGCAGTGGCATCATCTACTCAAAAGGGAGATGATGAGCAAGGTAAACATCAAAAGTTAGCGGCACTTTCCATAAGGCACAGTATTGACAATGCGGAGAGCCTTCCAGCGAAAGCAGCTATGCAAGTAATGAAGCAATGAAGTAAGGGTTTATATATATTTTAATTTGATTAAAGATGTTTCATTTTTATTAAGTTTAAATAAGTTACAAAAGATATTTTTAAATATTTATTATACAAGAGTTTTCTCTTAACAGTCACTGAAATATAATTTTAAAAATTCCCGAAATCAGGAAAAAATCCTACATACAATTATCCCTGATCTTTCTTAGAAACTTCTGAGGTGAATGTTCAAGTAATATTTATATTCTTCAAATATCCACAATTTTCCCAGGGATGTTGATGTTCTAGATAGAAATGTGCTGTATGAAATAAACTTAGTTAAAACTAAGGGCATAGTCAAAGAGCGGACTTGTGCACCACTCTCATATACTTTGAAATTAAATAAATTTTCATTTTTGACTATTGAAACCAACAAAGAAGTCAGTCTCAGTCCTCCATATAAGACATCTTAGCCGCCATTTGACGTCATTTCTGTCTCTGGTCACAACAAACTATTTTTCTTTCAACACATTTAACAAATAATGTTCTGCATCAAACAGATTTGAATGAGGATTAAAATATGTAAGCTATTTTGCAATAAAATAGTAAAGAACAATTAATGAGAAGCACAATTTACAACACAAAGCTGGCTAAAAAATGTTTCGAACTGTTATATATGATGAGACGTCACACATTTTCAATGAAAGAGTCTTATTTGCAAGACATTTACCATTAATTTTATAATAGAAAGAAAAAAAAAAGAATATTTAAAATCTGATTTCATTTTTAAAATTAAATGGTTTAAAGACTTACCTCCATATCTAATAGCAGAAATTCCCTTAAAACAAAATGGGATTCCTCCTTTTGGGAAAGGAAAGTTACTTCTAAATTAACATCTTCTAGTGTAATATAATCTTCCCCACCATATTCAGAACCAATAGGCCAATACTGGTGACATTTCACCTAAATAATATTGTGTTGTTTGGTTTCTTTTAGATTTTTTTCTTAATAATAGTTATTAATTATATATGTGCATAATATTTATAAAATTAAATATTAAAATCCAAATCAATGATAGCAAATTGAAAACAATATACAATGACTTTCTAAATCAAAATGATAAAGTAAAAGAATTAAGATAACAAGCTATTTAAATTTGCAACAGCACTATCATCAAAAACAGTATATGAGCCTGTGTTGACTACACAGTACAGCACCAGAAATTTGCCAACCTAAAATAAGCCAACGTCTGAAATCCGCGCAATCTGTCAGACATAACCCGTGAAATTCACTGTTAAGAAGTCAGCGAAAGTGCAAAATTACTTAACTTCAAGATTAAGTAAAAAGTGATTATGAACACAGGAAATAAATTATTTTTCCTGTCTACTTTCTCTGCTTTTTGATTATTACTATAGAGTAGCTCAAATCAAACTTTAAAAGAAAATCTGCGAAGTCACGAGTGACAGACAATTGACGATGTTAAGATAAAAACAAAACCTTGTGTTGCCAAACACAAGGTTTTGTTTTCATCTTGCAATCAATTTGTTTTTATCTTGCAGCGAGAAAATCTTCCTTAACTGTTAAACCACACCCACAGATGGATATGATGTCAGCAACAGACCAATCAGCTATGACTCCAATGGCAGGAGGAAGAGAAGTGTTAGCGTTGCTTTGGAAGAGGAGGCTAAAAAGCACTGAAGTGAAGCTAAGAAGCTGAACTTTGTATGCAGCACATTCGTGTGTTATTCTGGTTCATATTTAGCTATTAATAATATCTAATGCAAAATGTTCGCACAATTTATCGCCATCTCGGCCCAGAAAAAGACAACATTTAGCATTGACAATATTTCAAAAAGTTGAAATTTTGAAAAAGCTAAAAAAAGGAGCTACTGCTCAATTTATTTCAAAGACATACGGCTGTGCGGTGAGAACAGTTTGTGACATACGAAAAAATAAAGAGAAAATTTTGGAATTTTATGCGAAAAGTGATTGGAATGCTGGAATTATGCATCGTAAGTCTCTGCACAAGGCAAGATCAAAAGATTTAAATACCATCGTATATAAATGGTTCAGACAACGGCGAGCAGATGGTGTGCCGATTTCCGGGCCACTTTTGAGAGAAAAGGCCAGAGAATTTCATGCAGAGTTAATAATTGAAGAGTCATGCTCTTCAATTTTTACAGATAAAGAGGTTGCAGAAGAGTTTATTGACGACTTTTCTGTGAAAGTTTCCAATGAAAATTGTACGTACTGAACAAATTTTTAATATGGATGAAACAGGACTTTTCTGGAGATGTCTTCCCAGAAAAACTTCCATTGCAAATGATGAAGTATCACTATCTGGTGTGAAAGAAGGTAAGAGCAGAATTACAGTTTTACTGTGTAGTAATGCAGCAGGCACTCTGAAGTGCAAGCCTCTAGTTGTTGGAAAGAGTGCTCATCCATGTGCTTTAAAAGTAAAAACACTACCAGTTATTTATAAAAATAATTGGCACTTGTGGTTGACTAAGGATATTCTGCAAGACTGGCTCTTGAACCACTTTAAAAAACAGGCTCGAGAACATTGTAATAAGGTTGGATTACCAAGTGATTGCAAAATTTTATTACTACTTGATAAATGTGCAGTCATCCTGATATTACTGTTTTACAGTCTGATAATGTTGTGGCATACTTTTTACCACCAAACACAATTTTCTTGATTTAACCTATGGATCAAAGGATAATTAAAAGCTTCAAATCACATTATAAGACAGAATTTTTGAAAAAGATTTTAAATGTTGATTCTACTCTTACATTTTGCGAGTATAAAAATTTTTTTAGTATCAAAGACTGTCTGTACCTCATAGCTGAATCATGGAACTCAGTAACCTAGGCCATCCTTGTCAACGGCTGGCATAATTTGTGGCCAGAATAACTTTTTATTGATACTGGAAGTGATGATTGTAACAATTTCAGTGGGTTTCAGGCTGACCCAGTTTAGGCAAAAGCAAAAGAGTTGCATTCATTTGCTAAATCAATCAGCAGTGGAAATTGTGCTTTACAGGAAGGTGCAATAGTAGACAGGATTTCAAATCCAGATGAGTTGGCAGAACAGTTCCAAATTACTGATAGTGAAATCATTGAGAGAATATTAAATCAGGTGAATGAAAATGACTCTGATGATGACCTACACCAATCTAAAAATATACTTTTTGAGGAACGCATGAGAAAATTAACTTAAGTTCTTAGAACAGCAAAACTGTACTACAGAACAGGAATTAATGACTGAGTAATGTGAAAAAAAAAAAAAAAAAACTCAGAATAATGTTCTGAAACAAACAATTGAAAAGATGTTTTAAAATTTTGAAAACAATTTTTCAATATATTTTTTAATGTTCAGTATTTTTTAAATGTACCTCATACTTTAATAAACCAGCTAAACTGTCTTGTTATGAGTTTTGTTTGAATAATACTTTTTTTTTTTTTTTTTTTTTTTTACTTAGTTACTTTTTTTAAGGACCCAAAATCTGCCAAATCCTAAAACCTACACAACCTCTAGTCCAGAGCTGTGTGGATTTTTGACCCTCTACTGTACTAAGTAATGCTACAATACACTTTTTTTTAAAAATAAATTATACATTTTAAGTCATTTTGGCTTTTTTTTTTTTCCTTCCCTCCCATGTTTTAGTAATTCCCCTTCTCCCATACAACAATTAAACTGTTTGAAAAAAAAGGAGAAAAAAAACATTTAAGTAAATAAAAATTACGAAAACTGTTAAATATAAAAACAAGTTAGAATTTACTATATTTTAGATATATAACACATAAGTATACATACCGCATTTTTTTCAATGATTCTGTTCAACATTAATATGGCTAGAGATCGTTGCTCCCAAACCATCAACCAGAAATGTCCAGTAGTAACAGGCAGTGGTCCCTTCAAAATAAATTAAATTTTAGTCTAATAAAGAAAATTATACAAGTAAATAAATGGGAAAATAATAAACTTTATCAACTTTATTCTAAGACTTAAAATCACAGAATTTTTAAAAGAATATATTATATATATATATATGTTATACTTTCTGACATTTTTAACATGATTAAATTATGAATGCACTGAATACAGGGTTCAGCATGCATATTAGCTTAAAAAAAAGTGATTAAAAATTTTAAAAGGATGACCAAAAGATGATTCAAATATCTACAAAAATATACTTTTTATTTAACATTTTGATGACCATAATTATCTTTAAATGCCTATAGCAATTTATCTGAGATGCATGTATTTAATTTTGTTGATAAGTAATCAACTAGAATCATTAATGAAAGACATGCAATAAGTCACAGGGTTGGCAAGTTTTTGGCACTTGACTACTTTTATCAGGATTTTTACTGCTATGATAAAAACTGCCAAAAATCTATTTTTTAGCTAACAACATATAAAAAGTTTCATCTTTTCTTTCTAATAATAAGTTGCCTCACATAAAACAGTTATATAAGAAAATTCATTCTGTTATAAAACTTTTATTAAATTGTTGGAAATACAGAATGAAGTTACAAAATATCTTTAGTGTTCTGACTGACTGCTCAGAAAGCACTTAAGTATTTAATTATTATTTAAGAAACACGGATGAATATTTTGCATTACAGTTTTCAATTTAATAAAATTTTATTTATATTTTAATGTAATGAGATAGAAATCTAGTGGTGTTTCCAAAAACATTTTCAGGAGGGAGCAAACTTAAAGCTAAAAAAAAAAAAAAAAAAAAAAAAAACAGATTCAAATGGTTGGTTGATAGTGCAAGCCTGTGGTATAAGCATCTGGTACAACAAATTTTTATGCATGTTATTTAAGTTAAGACATTTTATTTGCAAAAATTATACAGCGTGTTCCAAACAGGGTTCGTAAATATCATGATAATATCAAAAATATCCGATATTTTGATATATATCCGATATTTTTTAAATTGTCAACTTATGATAAATATTTTCAGATTTAATGCAACTTAAACACCTATACATATTGCACATTATATAAAAACTAATATAAAACATTATTCTAATATAAAATAGTACTTTATATATATATAATTATAAATAATATAATTTTTTTTCTTTTTTTTTTTAAACACTAACAAAATTTTAAGTTAAATAATTTCTCTTTCAAAACACAAATTATAAAACTATCTCAAATCTCAAGAATGTTTTATTTCTGTTACAAAACTAAGTACAAAATGAAATTTATTTATTTTTGTTCAAAAATTTAAATAAAAATGTAAGTTTTTCTGCTTTTTCAGTTCCTAGTCTGTTGCACAATTTAGAATGAACAAAACCAAAGCTAGAGAAAATTCTCTCTAAGGATACTGTTGTAGGTGAAGCAGTAAACAATTGATTAACTAACTTAGAAATGTTTTCTTTTAGTGGCTATTCAATTTTAATATTATCCCACCAAATTAATGGCTCTACAGCTAAGAAATAGTCTTCAAGCATAAAGTTCGGAAAGGGGGATTTTTCTGCTAAAAAAGTCATTGCTAGAGGCAAAAGGTCTTTGTCTGTAGAATGCAAAAAATCAATTGCTCTCTGCTTTTGTTCTTCAGTTAATTTTCTTCCACAATATCGATGGTCTAACATATTTGCCGCTGAGTGTGCTGGTGAAAGAGCCATTTTTTCTCTTGCTGATAATTTTTCTTGCACTTCTTTTATTCCTTTCAGCTCCTCTCTAAGTTAATCCAAATTTCTATACATTGTGCAAGTTTAGTCTCATCTTTTTGCATTTCATTTAATGCTTTTGCAATGGGTTTTAGAATGTTTGTATAGTCTGTACAATTAACCATTAAGTCCACATCATTAACTAGATTAAAAATATCTTTATCAATTACATGTTTATGATCCTGACACACTTGAACCAGTTTTCTCCTGTTATCTAAAGAAGACTTCATTGCATCAAACATTGTGTTCCATCTTACAGTTTGAGGTATTACTAACAGTTTGCCACCATTTGCTTTGTATCAGGCATTTGGTAAATGAGTATTTCTAAAGTACTTAATTATTTTGATTACTTGTTTACCTACATTTGGAAGTTCTAGGTCTTTTGCTAAGATATTTAAAATATGAGCAGAACAACCATAATAAATGATATCAAAATCTCCAGTTTTAGCATGCTCCTCTCTCATTTTTGTGACATTTGCAGCATTATCAGTAACGAAACTGTGAACATCAACATTAAATTTTTCTGTACAATCCAAGATAGATTGTTTTGCCACAGTGTATAACAATCTGCAGTATGCGAATGCTCTGAAGAGTCAATAGTTGAAGTGAGGAAACTATCACCAGACATTTTGATCACAGAAGTGCAAATCAGGGGTTTATTATGAACATTACTCCAGCCGTCGAGACTCATTGTCACAGTTTCTCCAGACAGAATTTCCTTGGACTCTTCAATTGCTTTTTTGTGTACAGCATCTAAAATTTCTCCTGCTAATCTTTCAGGAGGTGTGTACCCTGGTTGAAGCAAATTGCTCAATTTTATGAATTCTGGATGCATTGCATGTGTAAAAGATGTGTTTTTGCAACTTGCTCATCAATTGATTGTGCATATGCCACAGATGTAAATATTGCATCGGAATCTTTAGTTAAAGACACAGTTGTTGACCTGCATGTTTTTTGCTTCTTCTTTGGTTGTTTTAATGACGTGGCATCATTATCTGCTCTAAAGTTGGAACTGCGGTCAGGATCATCCACACTGTCTAAAATAATAATAATAATAATCAGAATAAATGAAATAAAACTTTAGCATTTAAAAGTTAGCAGTTAATTAAAATAAAAAATTGCTCAAATAAAAAATAATTCTATCGTTAAAATATTATATCTCTCTCCCCCTCTCCCTAAAACATAGTTTTTAAACTATATCAAAGTTTAAAGTTCAAAGATAAATAAAAATTAAGATATAAAAGTTATTCAAATATTCTGCATTTTTCTTCTTAATCTTAAACAATTAACGAAAGTTTAAAATTTAGTTCAGTTGATTTGAGTATATTATTTTTTTGCAACATATTCACATAAAAAAAAAGAAAATACCTAATTTGTTATTTGCATTTAAGTAGCAATAATATTCAATAAAATCTGACAATATGAACATGAAAACTTTTAATTCTAGAATAAAAAATGAATAATAATAAATAAATAGTAATTATTATAATTACCTGCATTTTTATCAATTCCAGTAGAACATAACTCATAGTGTATTTCCATCCGCTTTGGAATTCCTTGCATTTCCTTTTCGCATACATTGCATATGGCCCATTTTCCAGTATTCCCTTCTTTAGTTTTACATATAAAATGATTCCATATCGGATCTTTAGTTCTTGGCATAATGATTTTAATATAATAAAACTTAAGTACAAATTTTAAGATTTACAACTTGTTTAAATATAATATTCAATTGCAGAAAAAGAAAAAAAATCACAGCACTTCTTAAAACATGCCTTAGACTGTTCTAGACTATGCTTGTTCATTAATCTAATTGTGCAAATGTGATTGTGAAATATTGTCAGCCAATTCCTACTGACCAAACTAAACCCTTTCTTCATTCTAGCAGGTGCAGTCTATAAATAGATTTGGGGGGGGGGGGAACCACTGTAAGTGCAATCTAAAAACAGAATTAAAAATGGGGGAACTCTTGCTGGAGTTGGTCCAACACAGAAATTCTCATATTGAAATTACAGGAGCACTTACTTTAGAAAAACATTTTCAGATATGTAAAAATCATTTTTGTTAGCTCCTTTTAGCATTTCATTTAAAATAAAATTTTCAATAACAATTGAAAATTTAAAGTTCTAATTTTTAGACAAAAAATATAAATATGATGATGATGAATAATGCTATTTTCAAAATACTTCACATAAATGAAAATATCAAAAATATCGAAAATCCCGATATTTTTAAAATAAATATCGGATATATATCCCGAACCCTTCCAAACAAACCCGAAAACTTTATTGTCAAACTCTATTCAGAGAAAAAGGTTATAGCAATTCTGTGAATGCAGCTCAGGTCATCTTGGCTCTAATTGGTTCTGTGATATAATTTATTTGGCTAATCATTTGATATTTACTGACAATTTAAAAGCTATAAATATAATTAAAAAAAAATATTTTTTACTTATTAGTATTTTCCATGAGAAGGCAAATGCCCCCCCTTGCACCTATGTGCTGACACCCCTGTAGAAATAGTTACACCGAATATTTGGTTACTATTCGGTACTCGGCAGATGACACCGAATATTCAGTTCGACCGAATATCTTGACATTCGGCAAACAAATAGTTCAGTTAAATTTAAAATTAAAATGTTGAAATTAGTAAAAAATTTTTTATCATATAAAATCAAATTGATATACATTTTTACTTTCTTCTATATTCAATAGAAGAAAGTATTGGATTCATAAAAATTTTCGACTTTCTGGTTTTTGGTGGATTTACACGTTTTAAGAGGTCCAGATCACGATTTGGCCATTTTTTAGAAAATGTGTCTCCTGTCTGTGACAAAAATTTTGTGGCGACTATCTGAGGAACTACTGCATAAAATTGCATATAATTTTATATGTAGATGCACCTTGACCTAAATAAGTGCCTATCAACTTTTGGTGTCAACTGCTCAACAGGTGGCACTGCTAGACAGCAATTTCCATAATTTAAGAAAAGGCTTATATCTTAGGAATTACTGCATAAAATTGCATATAAATTTATATGTAGGTGAATCTTGACATATGTTAGTGCCCCTCAATTTTTAGGGTCAACTGCTCAACAGGTGGCGCTGCTGTGCAGCAATTTTCAAAATTTAAGGAAGAGTTATATTTCAAGAACTACTGTGCAAAATTGCATAAAAAATTTCTATGTGGATGCATCTTGACATAAGTTACTGCGAATGCACTTTTGGTACTAATTGCTCAACAGGTGGCGCTTCTGTAGAGTAATTTCCTCAGTTTAAGGGAAGACTATATTTTAGGTTTTAATGCGTAAAATCAAACACCACATGATATGTGAGAAAGACATTATGTCGATTCATTTTGGATGCATATCTACCAATTGGTTGCACTGCTATAGTGCAGTTTTTCCTGAGAACGGGAATACTATATTTCGACTTCTATGGCACCTTAACTGTACAAAACTTGACACATGAGATAACCATTATGAAAACACATTTTTTAAGATGTTAGTTAAACTGTGTTTCTTTGAATATTTAGTGTTAGTTTTCTCTAAGATGAAAATCACCTGCATTCATCATGATAGATAATTTTAATAAATATTAGTTTTTGTAAATTATTTGAACTGAGTGAATTTATATAGGAAAATACTCAGGGTTCATTCTCAAATATGGGGAAAAAATTCCCTGAGTTTTCCCTGAGTTCCCAGAGAATTTTCAAGAAAATATTAGTGACATATTACAAGAAATGCTTCTCTAGACAGGACAAAATACTACTACTTCTGCTGTATGATGTCATATTACTGCCGATCATGCTAGAAATTCAGGTATAAATCATCATTTATATGCGTATTTTCCCAATACTTAATCATTTAAATTTTGATACGAAGCTCAAAAAGAAAAACATAACTTGAGAGAAAAAAAAAAAAATTGTTTTTCCAGGTTTTATAACTGATTTTCCCTGACTTTTTTTAACAAATTCCAAATTCCCTGAGTATTTCCTGTTTTCCCTGATGAGTATGAACCCTGCAGAAGAAAGTCTTGTAGCGGTCCACAACATACTAGTTTTTTTTTTCTCCCTCAATTCATCAATGTTATGATGGGAAAGAATATTAAGTAAATAAAAAATACCAGTCTAATAAAGTTTCTACTGTAATTTCTAAGCTAAATTAAAATAGTCTGTATTACACATTTCAAAATAGTCACTTACTGTAGTTTAATGATGGGGAAATTGTGACAACAAATATAAAACTATATTTATGACAAACAGTCAGTATAAAATAAAAATCAATTAAAATAATAATAATAATTAAGGATAGAAGATAGTTATCAAAAAACAGTCATTCTATTTAAATTTTGGCAACTTGATGTATGAACAAAAGTTTTTCTGGCTGTATGTGTGGGAGAGACAGTTTGTTGCAAGGCCGTATCCAGAAAAAAATTTCGGAGCGGACCCAACTTAAACACAGATGTTGGTTGTGCACCTGCATATATGTACACCAAGAGTGTGTGCATTAAAGTTTGTCCCACCCGCCCCCAATCACCTTAACTTTAAAACAAATATAAGTTATTGCCTTAAAATTCGTACCTAGGCATAGTAAAATGGTTATGCGCTATAAATAAGATCGGTTACAACATGGCAGCAAACAATGGAATTAATATTCCTAAAATCTGATATGGCAAGAAAAGATTAAATAATAATAATAATTCTAAAAAGTGCCTTGGGCCTAAAACTGATGGAAATAGTCCTTTAAAATGCACAAGTCTCTGCTAGAGAGTTCTTTAATCCGTGATGTTATAAACTGCTGACAAACGGAGAAAATCCCCAAAAACTGGACTCACGGTAGTCTGGTTAATAAGGAGTCGAACTCGTAATTGAAGGTTTGAGCGATCGATGCTGGAGTCATACAAAGACTGTCATGTAGATTAATGGTATCTGGTGCACGTAAAATCCGTTGTGTCCTCCATATTTTGTAAATGTAATAGCTCAGGTATACTGAAGTTGGGGAAACATCTCCTCCGTGGAGGTTTTAAATTGTGATGGTACGATTACCCTAGAAATGAATTCTAGACCATTGATATGCTGACTGTCTAGCTTTAGTGCAATGTTAAGTCCATTCAAATTCAACATACCAAAAACTGGCTGACGTCCTAATTCAATGATATGGCGCATGATTTATGTTTGAAACAAGCATGCTTCAAATACTTTTTGTTTTTTTGAGATATAGCTTTTTTTTTATACAGCTGAGATATATCCTTCCCATAAAAAGGGAAATCTAGTGCAGCTACGCTACCTGCTGGGCGATATACCCAAAAATCTAATCAACAAAAAATTTATATATAAGTTTCCAAAAATAGTCTAATGGTAAAACCCGAATAAACTACTACGTCAGAAACGCCAAAAGAAAAATATTTGCAAATATTTTTCTTTTGGCATTTCTGACGTAGTAGTTTATTCGGGTTTTAATATTCCAACGCCAAGTCTCCTGTTATTATAGTCTAATGGTGTTCAATGCATCTAAAAATATGTAAACACATTGAAAACTGGAAGTCTAAAAGTTTCTGAATCCAATACTTTTTTCTCTTGTTATGTGTGAAGAAGAAAATAATATATATATGTGGTTTTCTAATTAGATAATAATGCTTGCTTTAGATCATATTACCAGAAACATGCGGACCTGTGTGCTGGTGTCCACTGAACCTAGACATATTACATGTCTAGGTTTAGTGAACACATTGAGATCTTCTCATATGGCTTACTGTTTAGTGTGGGTAAACGTGTCTTCTACAGACCATGGGGCCATGCTTATATGCATTGTAGTTGCTGAAAATCGTCTGGCATGGCATACGTATCAAACTATCTAGCATTTCTATATGTAACCAGGGTGTGTATCAACCAGGTGTCTCATGTGACACAGCGTATCATCAACTGTGGATGCACGTCATTAGTGATTATCGTTTGGAAATTGAACAGTGAAGCGAAGGCCAATCATCGTGTTCTACATCAGACTCAGATATGTCTGCTTTGTGACGATTGTAACAAAGATGTTTACATAACGTGCTGTTTTTTTAAGGCCTGTCAGGGCAGTAGATAGCAGAGCCACTTATTCTACTTGCATCGCAGCTCACACCCACTTTCGTTTTAGGACCGTCTTAGATCTCTTCAGAGGTTTGTCGAACTCAGGGAGCCTTACCTCCAACATTATGTATTATATATATATTTTTTAAGTTATCCTCTTCCCTTTCACTTGGCCTACAGTGTGAGCTGTGGTTCATATCAATGTAGGTACAATACCTTACTTCTTCTTTCGAGCGCAGGGAGCGACAAATACTTTCCTGACTTTGTGTTGACCAATAATTGTTGTAATGCTTGGGGCTATACAATTGCATGCGATTGATTTTTCTCCTTGAGAGATTCGTTGTGGTAATCCTTCTGATTCCTTATGCGAATGTTATTTAGTTATAGGTGCATGGCGACGGATGACAGTAGTAGTGTAATAGTTTGAATGATGCTGATGACGCATGGCCACATATGGCGAGGCTTTTTCCGCAAGTGCGTTTAACACTTCGGTTTCCTTTTGGAAAACAAGGAAAATTGATACGGAATTTCTTTGACAGAACCTGTGGACTGCATGTACCCACTAGAGTCTGGTCCAGTCAAAGCTCAGTCTGGTTTGGGAATCTGGGCATTTGTTTGAAAATCTGCCTCGCTGCAAATATGAATACTGAATGCTATACTCTATGATGTGATTACTGAAATTTTTGCTTTAAGTAGGATTAGCTAGTACCATCTTTCATCACATGTCTTTCTGTAAAGTAGACTTTATATTGGCTGTTTTTTTTTGTTAGAATTTATACTTGGAAGGTATACTACGTGCATAACTAACAAAACTGGAAGTTTCATATGAAACTGTGATCTTTGTTAATGACGAATCTTTTGTCTCACATGGAATTAAAACGCTATTTCTGGCAAGAGAAGGGTTTAAAAGAAAGGAGACACATTACAGTGTTCAACAATAAGTACCATAAAGATCTCTTTTTAGTGTTTTTTACAAAGAGCTAATATGCATTTCGGTAATTTGGACTTTACAAGACAGAAAGTTGTTAATAAATAAGGTTTCACAAGCAAACAAAAAAACAATAAAAAAAAAAAAAAAGATATTGTGGAAATTCATTTTTTTACAATTTTTTTTTTGGTCAGTAGAACATGAAAAAAATTGTCTCAGACAATTTCGTGGGGGGGGGGGGGGGGGGAATACCCCTGGTTTGTTGTATCATCTATTAGCAGAGATGCCAACTTCTAATGACAAAAAAACAGGATATTTTTTAATAGAAATCACGAGACTTTTTCCAAGAAGAAAGTTTGTAAGAAAAATTAGTAAAATAATGCAAATTTAATTTTATGTAAAGCTTTATAAGCTTAGGAGGTATTTACAAAGCATCAGTATTAAAATTAAATGAATAATATATGCTTCTTGCAGTAAAACAAACTATCAAAAAAAAAAAAAAAAAACCTTCAGACATACAGTTGTTTAAAATTTAAGCCAAAATAGATAGATTTGATCATTCTGCTCCTAATATAAAACAATAAGAATCTTAATCTTTGTAAAAGAAAAGATAATAAAGAAATGAAAATATCAGCTATATTCTAATGAAATTTGAATTCTTTAAGTTTTCAATAGTTATGGTATTTAAACGAAAAAAAAAAAAAAAAAAAAAAAAAAATCTTTTGATAATAAGACATTTTTTATTATGCAAAAATGAAAGTTAAAAATTTATTCTTAGCAAAAATTAGTTTCAAAGCATTGTATAGTAATTCACATTCAAACTGAACTTGATAAATTGCAGGGCAAGATAAATAATTTCCATTTTTTTCAAAATTTTTTTACACAATCCCACAAATTTTAAGCATAAATTATGCTAAGAGGGATAGATAAAAATTACATCAGAAAAGCAGGAGAAATGAGTGGAAAATCAGGAGCATAGAAAAACAAGCAAAAAGCAGGAGACTTGGCATGTCTGTATTAGATAATTTCGTTTAAGCTTATTAAATTTTCACTTCTGGAGCCTATGACAACACATTTTTAGTAGTTCTCTCTCTTTTTTTTTTTGTGTGTGTGTGTGTGTGTAATATATATTAATAAAGCCTTCCTTCCTGGTGTTTGATCATTATAATGATATATATAAATATTATATAATACGTTTACATGTAAAATAAGATTAATTTTTAAAAATTGAAATTTCAAACAGGAAAGTTTATTCTTATTTAATGTATTTGTTCCTTTTTAGTCTACTTACTGAAATTTTAAATTTTACAAGGGGAAAAAAGAATGCAATGATATAAAAAATATTTTATTTTATTTCTACTTTGACTGTAAAATTTATTGTTTAATGCTAAACACTTAGATTTTATGTTCATACTTTTTAATGCACATTGCATTCTTCTTACATGCAATAAAAATTTTAACTAATTATGCTATTCTGGGCATACAAAAATATTTTACACTGAAATTTAAGTATTCGGCAAAAATCACTATTCGGTGCAACTCTAGCAGAAATCTGTTGTATTTAGTACAGTTATTAATGAGGTAACATACATATAAAGGGGTGACAGGGTTTAAAACCAGGGTTGCTACATAAATTCGGAGTAAAAATTCCCCGAGTTTTCCCTGTCTCTTTTACAAGTATAATATTGACACACAATCATGCAGCATTAGAATCTAACATGATTACAAGTCAACTGAACACATTTAGGGTATATTAATTTTATTAACTTACTATAGCTGGAAAAAAAAAAAAAAAAAAAAAAAAAAAACATAATTTGACTTCTTTATTATTATAAAGCACAAAAATTTAAAATAAGGTTTTGATTATAAAAAATTTTTAAAGTTCCCTGAATTTTATTTTTGCAATAAATTTTGGAAGTTCTCAGAGTTTTCCTTTTTTTTTTTTTTTTTTTTCTTTTTTTAAATAGTTTTTCAAATTCCGTGAGTTGTCCCTGAATTTCAGGTACCGTAGCAAACCTGAAAACTATTGTTTTAGAAATTCAAATTTAAAAAGCAATATAAAACTATTAAATGTACAGTCGGGGAAAAAAAAAAAAAATGCAACACTCGATGTAACTTCATTGCTAATCGATGTGCAAAAATGTAATAGGTATCATTTGACTGGGAACTGTTAGTACTTTTAGAAAATGAAGTGAAATTTTGAATTGGGGGTCATCTACATATTAAAATGCACACCAACTTTGATTTTTTTCCAATGGTAATACCCTATTTTTATTTTATATTTAAATTCCTGGGGCCGCAACGATGCAAAAAAGTATATTGATTGTATATTTTACTTATTTTTGCCCAGAGTTATAAGCGTTCAAAGTTTGAAGGTGCTAATGTTAAATTCAAATTTCAAACTTTTATTAATATCTTCACAAAAAATAATTTGATAGATATAATTTTTTTTTTTTTTTTTTTTACGAGATACAGTGCAGAAACCCAAACGTAATCCATTATCACTTTTGATTTTGAAAAATATTTTTAATTACGAAAAATATTAATAAATTCATATTAAAAAAAAATTAGGAATTATGACCTATATTAATTTTTACATAAAATGAATCCTAATACTGAAAAATATAGGTGTGCAAATTTGCAGCTCATTGCAGTTATTAGTTTTCGAGATATAAATAAATCTTTCATTTAGAGAGGCTTAGGGGGCCACCTCTTATAAAATTTTGCTTGAGATAACAAAGAAAATCTTAAAACATTAAAAGTGAAAAATAAACAAAATATTTTAAACTTTTATTTATGGGTCAAACTGTATAATAACAATGACAAATGCAAACAAAAAAGATGATTTTAGGCATTAATGTTAACAAACGAATTCTTGTTTTCTAAAGAAAACAAGCTTTTCTGTTTTAGAAAAGAAAAAGTGACTATGCATATTTGTATTAAAACCTTTATTTTAGGTTGGTAAAAATATAAACAAGTAGCATTTGCCTCATCGATTACTGGTGATAATTTTCAATCCTTTAAACGAACATTTGAAGGAAAAAAATCAACTAAATAGGTGGGGCTTACAGTTTAAAATAGAGAAATAGGTGGAACGTAAAAATTCTCGATGAAGAAATATGAATGGAATTGGAATGCAATGCAGACTTGTTAAATCTCTTCTTAACTACTGCCATAGTTAAAAGATTAATCAATTAGTTCATATATTGCTTTATTTTTTCTATTTATTTATTTTTTGTGAGGGGGGAGAGATTATTATTTTGAGGATACTGTAGTCTTTAAAAACTACTTTTATAAATATATTATAATTAAGAAACTATATTTTCATAGAAATTACAAAACCAATCGCACAGCTTCAAAGAGTTAAATTGACCAAAACTGGTAAGTACGATTAAAATTGTTTATTGTTTACTTCATGATACCTTACAATAATTTATTGGAAAAGATTTAGTTTATGCATCGTTATGTGCACATACATGTATACATAAATTATTTCAGTTTGTATATTATGACACATCTACAAAATAAAGTGAAGGAAAGTTAGTTTTATTGGTGATCAGTATAGTCACAAAACCCTTTTTAATTGAAAAATATCGCACATTTTTGAGAGAACGCTCCCTGACCAATTTAAAACGTATTCTCTAATGAAGTATTTAAGTATATATGTATTTAAAAAACCAAAATCAGTGACAGCCAAGATACTGTAAAAATGTTAATGTTTTATCATTATTAATTTTTATAATACTATTTTTCTTAAAAAATTTCCGGTGTGAAACAGTGAATTTTTTTCTAATTTTTTTGTAGGATCTTAATTTTATTTTTCTAGATTTACAGATAAACCCATAATGCATTTTTGTTTATAACTCTATGAATATTAAAGTAAAATATACAAACTATACACTTTTCTGCACTGCCAGACTCTCAGGAATTCAATTATAAAGTCAAAATTGGATGCTGCTATTGAAAAAATCAAAGCTGGTGCTCATTTCAATATGTAGATGACCCCTAATCAAAAAATTGACATTTTCAAAAAGTGCACTTAATTTCCTGTTGAATGGTGCCTATTAGATTTTTCTGCGTCAATTTAATAACGAAATTATAACGACTGTTGCGTTATTTTATTTCCCCGACTGCACATTCTATGCCATGATTTTTACTTACACTACCCGACTACAGTAGGTAATGGAAGTACTGTATTCGGTCCAAAATTTCAATATCGAGTTTTTACCTGATTTACACCTTTAGGTCTCCTGGGTCCAAAAGAGTGGTTTTTGGCAGTTGGTCAGAGTGTGCGCATGTGTGTAAAATCTTCTGACTATCACATTGCCAAAATTAATAAAGATAGAACAATGAAACTTCAGAATTGAGGCAGGTCTGGTGTACAGATGAATTTTCTAACTTGGTTAAAATTGGAACACCGAAAGTGGGACCTTGGAAACCGTAAGTGGGATTATAAATCTGTATTTAAAAAACAGCTCTAACAATTTTGTCTATATAAACACTCTATTAGATGTCCTTTCAAATGATATAGTTGGTTAGTTCAGGAAAATTGATAGACGTCCTGTATAAGTAGCTCAATTTCAGGTCTCACAAGTGCGTTCCTTTAAAAAAGGCTGTACGTTTTTTTTTTCAAACTTACCATATTAACCCCTTTTAAATATCCTTTTGTATGCAACTGTTGTTTTCCAGTAAACAATTGAGTATGTCAAGTTTTGGTAAAAGTTGGCATCTCAAAAACGGCTCTAATGATTTTCATGAAAATTGTTACATAAACCCATTTTAGATATCCTTTAATGTATTGCGTGACTATTACAGAAAAATTAACAGTTATCCTGATTATATAGATCAGTTTTAGATCTCAGAAATTGGTGTTTAAAAAAAATGGCTCTACCGATTTTTTCTTATTTTGTAACTCACTAAGTAAACTTCGTTTTATATGTCTTTACATGTGTATCAGCTATCTCTTACAGGAAAATTCTTAGGTGTCAACTTTGTTAGGTCAGTTTTATGTCTTCTGATCACATTATATCCCAAAAGTGCATATAATACGTGTAGTAGTGGGTAATGGAAGTCGTGCGGCAGTTTCACACCAGATTTTTTTAATTTTTATTTTTAGTAATAACTATCCATTTGGAGAAATCAAGAATAGAAAAAGGTACCATTTAAAAACAGTGATTGTTTTAAAAAGGAGGAAAAAAATTATCAGAGATGTTTTACTTTTAGTAATGTGATAATCTTTTATTGATTTTTAATATTTCTTCTTACTACTCAATTTTTGACAGTTTTTTGCATTTAACTCTTATTATTTTAACAAACACCACTTCGAATGCCAAGCTTAAACCAGCATTTTACTCTAACTGGCAATGTCAATGTCAGAATTTTGGAATTTTATTGTAGTTGCATTTAGTGCATTGCAAACCATTGTATATTTTCACATCATGCTCCTAAAAATATCTAATAACATTAAAAAAAAAAATATTCAGTTTTTTTCTCTACAGATTATTCCTAAAATATAAAGTTAAAGTCTTGTAAAAATGAATGAAAAAATAGACAGTAGTGATGATGAGTTTCATATCGAAGACTTTTAAACTGATATCAGTGATTTGAAAAATTAATGGCAAAATATTTTGTAAATACATTTTTTTTTTTTTTTTTTTTTTACCTGATATTTAGAAATATTCTTACAAATAAAAAAATTCTCTACAAAACTTACGTAGTGTCTTTTCTAAGCGCTTTGAAACTGACAAAAGTTTTTATGAAATTGGCTGAAAATGACTTCATAAAATTCTTGGAGTGAAAAATGGTTAATTTAAACAATACTCTTTTTTAAGTTAAAATTAAAAAAATTAATTTGGTGAGTGGCGGTTCGTAATTGAGGGTGAGTGGGGCACTGCCCCACCTAATTTTTTCCTCGATTAAAGTAAAATAATTTTTTTTTCTTTTTTAATAACTGTTCAAAAAAATATATACAAAATAACAAGTCTATCTAGCTTTTTCTTAATCTTCTTTCATTATCATTTATTTGTCAATATATTTTTTCAGCTGTCACAAATTACTAATGACTTACCGACTCCTACTTCCCTTCCTTATCTGAGAGAATAGGGCCGTTTTCAGTCGGCCCAAAATTGACGTGTTTATTTGTACAGTTTATTCTACTAGAAGATTGGGTTAACAGATTTCGCGACGAACTGCTTTATCAGTGTAAGCATGCTGTAATTTTCTCGTCGATGGGCCAGGAGAGTCCTGCCCTTTGGAACAGAACTATAAGGAAAAAAACTGTCTGTTAACAATGCAATTCACGGATAAAATTTGGCGACTTCTGCATTACGATTTTTTTTTTTCCTCATTGATTTTTCGATGAATTTTTTAGAGTTATATATGACAGTTTAAAATTTTAGTGTTTAAAGAAAGAAATCTGGTAATAGTCAAAAATATTTTCTAGACTAGCCTTTGAGATAAAAGCCTGTATAAAAATTTAAGACCTCTTTAACTAAAGTATTTTGAATTTAAATGAGGGGAAAAAAATAATAAATAAATAAAAATAAAAAGAATATGCGATTTTTTCTTTTTTCTCCTTCAGAATAGTGTATTAAAACTTGGATTTAAATGGATAAAATCTGCATAAAATTGTGATTTATTATTATTTAAATGATTTTTCTTTTAAATGCAATTTAATAGAAATATCCACAATGTTTCTTTCTTTTTTTTTTTTTTTTTAAAGATGATAACCCGTCTTCTTTATTTATTTATTGAAAGTTAATTTAAATAAGTGAGAAACATGTTTTTTTTTTTTTTTTTTTTTTTTTTAAATATGTATCCACATTACATTAATCATGACTTTCTAAATTCGGATATAACTTCTTACAGATTAATTAAGGTTTATTTTATTTATTTTTTAAGATAAGAAACATGAATATAACACTTGAAATTCTATAATTAAAAGATTTAGAAATATAATTAGCATAAGCTAAATAATTACACTCTGAGACATTTGAATTTAAATTTTAATGGTGTGTAGTGTTAGGGTTAAAGCCAGTTGACTAAAAGAGGGTCCTAGACCTGAGTGGTGTACTCTCAGTAGAGAGTCTTTCTAAGTGTTACATAGCCCTTTTTATTCAAGTTTTGGAGAAAACCATAGTAAACTCCAAATGTATATGTCAACGAAAGCGATCTGGTATCGAACTTAGCAATTTCCGTTATTTAAATTTTGTTATTCCATTGATCAGAACATTGCAGAATTTTGCAATTGTATTTGTAAAACTTTAGTTTTTGAGATGATTTTATGCAATGTTTTCCATAGTGTTGAATTTAAGATTCGCCATCATCATAAAGAAAAAAAATTTTTTTTTTCGTTTTACACCCCATTTTTATTAATGTTTGTTTGCCTGTTTGAATAATGAATAGTATTAAAGTTAAATTACGCATCATACGATGGATCGGGCCCCACCTGTGAAAATTTGCACGAGCCGCCACTGAATTTGGTACATATCATGGTATGGTTTTGACTTCAATTGGACAACTGGAACCAGTGGTCGCCAGGAGTATTCGCAAATGTAAACAAACACATTTTGACCCCAAGAATGTGACCTATACTGCACTTGTAACTTTACTTTAGCCAGTTTAATTGCAGTCAATTAGGGTAGTTTTAATCTTTTGGAGCTAACATTGAACCATCAGCAATTTTTTAATGTATTTTGTGGGAAAATTAAATATGGCACATAATCATATTCAGTTATTGGGAGTCTGTCTGTAGTTTTTGCTATTTATTTTAGGGAAAAAAAAAAAATGTTGTAATCAGTCTGTACATCTAGTTACTGTATTTTAAATCTTTGTGATGTCCTGTGTTTGCCCTCATGTTTTGAAGTTGATTCATTTAGTTTCAAACTGTAAACATCATTTAAGTACACTGTTAAAAAAAATATAAATTTGCAGCCAGAAATTCTCTGTAATGACAGAAAGATACGTTTTGTCAATGTAATTTTCCCGTAATTTACGACTATTTTCTCAAATTACAAAGAATTTCTGGCAGCAAAGTTGCATTTTTTTTTAACAGTGTATTTTATTATGCATTTTACATATAGAAATGTTAATTTTTGATTGTGACTAATCAATTTTTTATTAATTTATATTTGGAAAATAATAAAATATGAATGCTTAATTCCCTTTTCAGCATAACTTTGAGCTGGTTCAAAGTAATACCAAGGTTTCTTCTTATGTTAAATATAGGTGAATAAGAATTTATGATGCAGAAAATATTAAATATAAAAATATCTTTTATGTAAACTTTCTATTTATGAATTATATTATTTATATAAAATAAATAAAAGAAACATAAAAATTAATCTTTTAGTTGTAAAAACGTTTAATATGTAGTTTTTTTTTTTTTTTTTTTTTTTTTTTTTTTGGGGGGGGGGGGGGGGGTATTTATTAGTAGTAGCTTAATTGCTACTGTCTAACATTTAGAAAAAGTATCATTTAAGTAAAAGCTTTTTATAAAAACAGAGCAGCACCAGTCAAAAAAAGAGAGGGGGGTGGGCAGTAAAGTAAGCAAAGAAGAAAGACGTATTGGAAAAAGAAGTATTTTTTAAACTAGTCCGTATAAAAATGGCTCAGGGGACTGTACTTTGCATGCCTAGCATATATATTGTTATATTATTTGAAATATTAAAAAAAAAAGTTTTCACAGAAAATATCTACAGTCAAAGAAATAATAGTAACAAACTGTAAAAAAGCAACTGTTGCCTTAGACGTTTTGGATGATGTGATTGGGTGAGAAAAACTACAGTTGCTCAAACTTTTGAAAAGTTAATAAAGAAGATGCATTTTTATTTGAAATATGAAAGAAAATACGAAGTGCTACTTCTGAAATGAACAAGAATCAGGACAAAATTCCTTTTGTTCTCTTCCCCCACCATCACAATAAGTGGTGAAAAAATTGATATAGATTTTTACAGTTACAATTATTGGAAGGGAATCTCTTCTAGATACCACTAATTCACCAATAAATAAATAAATAAATAAATAAAAAAAAACCCAGAAATTTCAAAAGAAACATTGAAAATTCAGAATACTAGGGACTCATCTCTGGAGGCAGCAATTAAAAAATATTGACAACATCAAAATTAGTTCTGCCAGTTCCCAAGCAAACCACCTCTCTTCTAACAAACCCCTAGATTTATAACCCTATCCTCCATTTTGCATACTAAGTCCTTTCAAAAATACCTCATTTTTCCACTTTAAAAAAAGAAAGAGCTAAGTGTGATGACATCAAATACATGGAGAGAGTATTACAAAAATAAGGCACTGAAAAGAAATCAAAGAATTAAAGAAGAAAAGAGCAAAATATTACTGAATTTTTCTATTTAAAAAAGCAATATTTAATTAAGGGACTGCCAAATGCCCTGTGTTTTAAATTTAAGTGTAAATTTAGATATTAAGTATATGCCAAAGATGTTTTGATTGGTAAAATTTTGTAAAAACACATTTAAAATCGAATTATTTAACAAACTGTTACATTTTATTGATATGGCCTTTACTGGTGTGCAAGCACCTGGTGACCACTGGTGAAATCCGTTTTTCAAATAGTGAACACTGATGCATTTTTATAGGTTCAATTTATATACATTTTTTTTTATAAAATTAGCTTAATGTACTGAAAGATTGAAAGTGTCTTTCAACAACTAGAAGGATCAGTGTATAAAACAAACACAGTATAATAACACATGAATACCCCACATAAAACACGCAAAAAAAAAAAAAGTTTGAAAATAAGGTCTTAAGGGTGGCAAACACTGGTGTCTTTACCTTATTTACTGTCCCCTTCCTAATTTTTTGTTAGTGTCTCACTGGGTTTGCATTGATAGGAGAAATAGATAAGATGGCTTTCAAAAAGGAGGACTTCAACCTAAGAACATTTTCTAGCTTCTACAGGAGAGTTTGCATATTATTAACTTTAGTATTTTTGCAGCTGATCACCATTATATATAATTATCTTATCCAGTATTTTGAAAACTTTTCAGAATCATTCAATTTCTGTGAAGGGTCTATTTAAATTTGCAGAATTTTATAAATGACCTGTTTTCGGACCAAAAATGTTAATAAATTGGCCCCAGAAAAGTGCGTGAATCTCTCGCAATGTTAAAAACTTTAAGTGAGAAAATAAAAAAAATAAAAACATGCAAGATTCTCGTGATCTCAGGCTTTTGTGGGATCCCTGGATTCTATTCCAAATCCTAATTAAACATATTTTCAATTATTTAATTTCTTGTTCTTAAACACTTTGAGAAAAAACTGAATTTAAAATTACGAATTATTGTTAACTTATTTTGAAATATCACAAATATTACACATAATTTAATACTGTTTCAATTTTAACAATAGAAAAAGAGGCAGCTATGGCATGTGTGCAAAATGCAAAAAATGATTTAGAAGGGGAAGTAGGTGGTAGTAGGTACAGATTGATAGTTGTGCAGTATTAATGGTGAGAATACTTCTATGAAGTAGATTCTAAATTTTGACATATATTTACCATAAAATCACAATTATAAGCCTCTCCCTACTTCTAGGCAATTTTGGATTTTTTCCATAATCCTAAAAATAAGTCCCCCCCCCCTCTCCATAGTTTAATTTCGAGTAAAAAATTATTTTCCAAAATCTTATGTATATTTAATGATTTTAAATAAATTTATTCTTTAAAACAATTTTTACAGCAAAAATGACTAACTCCCTTCTCCACCTTCGGTTTTAACTAAATAACAATGAGGTGGGAATGAGACTATGAAATAACTATAGACCTATATTATTTGTAAGCCTATTTTCCAATAGATGACAGCACCAGTCTTAATTACAGAAAATGTTCTCATAGGCTTCCTCAATATTCCTTAAAATAATAATTGAAAGTATAAGTAAACTTTCTTTATTTACCTTTTATATACTAACGAATAAATCAAGTTCTTTTATTTACTTATTTAATAAAAGGTTACATTTAAAAAAAATTATTAGCTTTTCTTTTAATTTAATAATTTCAATTATTAAAAAGATTGATGTCATATTTTTGTAAAATGTTATGTTTAATAACAATATATAAAATGTGTTTGATGTATTTAATATTTACGTAAATATATACTCTTATTGATTTATAAAAACTAAATTAATTAATTAATGTTTGAAAACCTTCCAAGATTTACCTTGCCTTTACTTTACTAAAGTCAGTCTAATATTTTTATTCATATTTCATATTAACTATATGAAAAAATTAATTAAAATTATCAATTAAAACTAATAAAATAATTTTGAATTAATATTTTAAGATTTATTTCTGTAAGTTACATTCAATTCTGGATTAGATAATAAATATTAATTTCATTCTCTGGTGATAGATGGCACCACTACAACTCTTTTAAAAGGAAATTTCTGATAATCCTGATTATAAGCCCCTCCCTACTTTTTACTGGCTTTGAATTTGTAAAAAAGGGGACTTATAATCTGGATTTTACGGTAAATATTTTTGCATTTAAAACCACTTATTAAAAATTAAAATTAAATCCAAATATACTAAAAAATAATAATTCCAATATTTTCTGTACTTTCATAATTTTTGCCCATTAATATTTAAAATTATTACAGAGATATTTTAAGAAATTATTTTATTTTGCTTTTTAGCAGAACTTTTGGTGACATATTTTCATAAAATACAATATCTTTTCACAAAAGGGAGAAAAAAAAAAAAAGAAAAACTAGGGCTGTGCCAATTAATCTATTAATCGATTCAGTTAATCGATCGATGCTTAGTTCCGATCAAATTTTTTAATATAGAGTTAATCGGTCCAATTAAATTGATTTAAAATTTTCAAAATCCCATTAAAATTTCAAACTATGAATTAAAGTAAAGATTTAAAATGCGGTTCTGCCCTCAAAATATTGCACCATCAGTGGCCATGTGGTTCTGCGCTCAATGTTGGTAGATGGAAAGTACTGGGTTTGATCCCAGGTCGACATAGTCGTTCAGAGTTTTCTGTGGTTTTCTTCGAAACTCACACAAATACGTGCTAGGACCCTTCAGAAGAGTCCTCATAGAGGACATTCCACTTACAGTCTTAGGACCCCAGGGAAGTCAATCAGCCTTAATCCCTAACACACACACCCCTACAAAATATTTTTTTCAGATATTCGCTTTATATATATATATTTCACGTAAGATCAAGCTTAGATCATGAAAATATCAATGTGCTGTAGTGTTTAAGGGAATGATTAAAATGGTATCTTTTTTTATGACTTGTTATGTAATATTGGAAATACACATGTGTTTCATTCTGATCTTTCATTATATATGAGTGAGTATAATTTAAATATTTAATATTTATAAAGTATTTTTAATTATGTTTTTATTATTATTATATATCAATAATTAACCCCTTCCACTCCAGGGACGTACGTGCGTACGTCCTAGTGTTAATGGCCATTAATACCATGGACGTACGTGCATACGTCCAAAGAAAGTATACGATGCTATTTCAAAATTAAAATCTGGTATTTCAGACATTTACACTACAGCTAGCCTGGAGCGGAAGGGGTTAAGAGACAACCGTGCTAAATATCCTAATTAAATATCTTGACAATTAAATCTAAGTGTAACAGGAAATGTATTTCATAAAATAAATCCACCGCACTTTAGAATATAAAAATCGAGGAAAAAGAATCAAAAATCCATAGAAAAAAGCATGGGACGAGGGCGAAAAAACTCACAATGTCAAGTGTGTAAATGAAAAAAAAAAAAAAAAAAAAAAAGGCATATACCAGAAGGAATAAAAGGACAAAATTGACTAGGAAGGGTCGGGCTCAGGGCCCTGAAGCTATTGTCGAGGGTTTAATACAGCTCGTCTAGTATGTGACTAATGCAAATATTGGTACGAATATTTGCAGTTGCTTTTCGAAGTGTCGTAATATCTTCGCATTTAAAATAGTTTCTCACTTGTGTTTTCTTTAATCATTATTTATTTGTATGTTCATTATTATTATTTATAGTTTAAGGAACTAGTTAAATTAACATCTATATCATCTTTATTGTCTGTTGTGTACTATCTGAAAAGAAAAAAAAAGTATATCATTCAAATAAAATTATACAAAGAAAAATGAAAATCGATTGAAAATCCGATTAATCGATTAATGAATTACGATTAACCCAGTTAGAACTGTTAATCGATTCCCACCCCTAGTAAAAACTAATGGCAATTTAAATTCTTTCATTTATATTACTTCTTAATTATCATAAGTAATCTTAATTTAATGATAAGATTTTTTTTTTTTTTTTTCACATTTAACATTGTGAGTTTTTTTCCTTCTCATCTCATGCTTTTTTCTATGGGTTTTTAGCATTTTTTTTTCGATTATTACATTCTAAAGTGCGGTGGCAGCTACATAATCAGACAACATAATTCCTTTTCATTTTCCTTATTTTTGAGTGAAACTGAATATCAGTTCATTCTATCGCATATAATATTTTGAATTTACTCGATATATGTTTAGAGTTTTCATATAAGTAACTCAAATACTTTGGTCTATTAAATTAATATTATGCAAATGAAATTTCTTTAAAGTTTGCGTATGCATAGTAAAAAACATATTGAGTAAAAGTGCTCATATTTTATTATATATTTAATATTTTTGCTTTCTGATTGCAATATACTGTGTCTAATATAATATACCAAATTTCCTAGAAATAGTTTTGCTCTGAGTTTAACTCTTTGGGTGCACATTTACTTAAAAGAAGTTCTGCATTTGGAGCATATTTAATTTTGTAGGACATAGAATAATTTTTAAGAGCATAGGATTTTAAGCAAGAATTAATTTATTTTATGATTTTAATGATATATGTAAGATATTGAAATAACTTTTGTTTTCCTCATCTTCACTTCACTGTAATTACTTAACACTTGCAATTCACAGTAATTACTAAAACATTCTTCATCAGATTAACCACCACAATCCCTTTTTTCAATAAAACTTTCGTTATCAATATTAAAAAATATGTTGCTCATATTTCATATTATGGTAAAACACTGAAATTATTTTTCCTGCTGCAACTGCTACAAATTACTTTCAAACAAACAAAAATGAAGATCCTTATAAAAAATTACACAAATAATAATAATAAGGTGCTTAATCACATGCTACAACAAGAATATATTTTAAGCATTAGTTTTTATAGGATCATCTCAAACATTTCCATTGATATATATATCGTATATTTCCATGTACAAGCCAAGAGTTTTTGGACATTTTTTGGAAGCTGAAGTATGGAGGTCGGCTTATATATGAGTTCACATTTTTAGCAAAAAACGTACATTAGAAACAATGATTGAATACATATATTTTAAGCTTAAAAACTATATATGAAGTAAAATAGTGATATTAAACCTTATTTTTAAATAATTATCACATATAAAACTCTTAAATTAGCAATTTTAAATTTATTTTTAGAACAGCTCGATGTAGTCATGTGTGTGTATTTTTTTTTCACAATGAAGCAGTTTTTGCCCAAGGTCACATTTACAGCATTCAAAAGTAAACATACAAACAATTTAGGACATATCAACCATAAAAAGCATTTTTCTGGTCTAAATAAATAAAAAATATGTATAAAGTACAGTCTCTAAAATCCAGACACCTTAAATCCGGAATGCATAAAAGCTAACTGCAATATTTTATATCCCATTATCTTTGGTTTTCTGGTTTGCTGAAAGATGGCAGCACCAAACAATTTTCTCTATTACCATGTATGATTTCAATCATAATTTTTTTTTTTCATCTTATTTTAACACAGGACTTTTGTGAAATTTTCTAGTTCTTTATTTTATTTTATGTTTCAGCATATAAGCTAATTTTACTTGCCATAATTTCTGTTTTGTTATTCTGCCGATAGATGGCTGTACCAATCAATTTTTACTTGAGCGATTTCTTTTTGCTTCAAGTTACTCAGAAAAATGTAAATAATGAGAGTGGTTTTGAAAATGAATCAGAAATTATTGGAAACGACAAAATTTCTACTGAAAATTTAACTGCTGCATTAGATAAAAAAATAAAAAGTTTGGAACTAAGAAACTTTATCACTGAACATGAGTTAATGTCTCATATAGAATTAAAGAAAAAGTCATTGCACACAAACCTAAATGAAAACAAGAAACATTGCTAGAAATGTTTAAAGATTTTTTATAACAAAAATATGAATTTATTTTGTTTTTTAATAACTTTTATTATATTTTAAAAGTAAATTATTTGTGTAAATAGACTGTATGATATTATTAAACTAAATATAACAATATTTTATTCAAACTTAACTTAAAATATACTCTTTAAGGTAAGTAATAAGACATTTTATTTGTTTAAGCATGGCGATTTCTTTGCCAATTTTAGTTTAAAACATGTCAGTGCTCTGTGTAATGAAACAAAAATATTTACATTTAGATTACCCTGAAAGTTTTATAGATTGGCAATATTTTCGCCCTTTTGGCGATATACTCGAACTTTAAAAGAATATTTTTTCAATTTGGCTTATAACACGGGTTTGCAATTTTGGGCAAATTTCTGCCGGGAAAAACATACTCTCGGCTTATATACAGATTGGCTTATATTTGGAAATATACGGTACATAGCGAGACTAGTGTATATATATATAATACATATATATACTAGTCTCACTTTTGCTTTAAGGGCAAAACTGTCACTGCCCCTAAACTTTACCTCCTGCTGTCCAGTACTTTTCAAAATATTTGACAAAACCTCGGAAAATGTCAGATGGTCATAATAATTTGGACACCCAGTGTATTTATTTGCAACATTTCCTGCTACAATTTTTATGCTGATTTTGTAAAGCTTAATGTTATAGGTCACAAATGTCATTTTTTCCCACTTCTTACTGCAGATATTATTATTATTATTTTTACTTATGTGTTGTTTTATAATTACTGAAACTTTGTTTAATTATGTTAGTCACTGTGGAAGGTATAGTTAATATTATCTGCATAGTCCTTTCCATCATGTAATGAGATTTATATTTTCAGTTGATTTCAAAACATTTTATTAAAGTAAAAAAAAAAAAAAAAAAAAAAAAAAAAAAAAAAACTGATTTGAGTTCAATATTTAGCTAATTGGTAGAATTCACTCTATTTAATTATTCTGTATATCCGTTCTAATTACTGACTGAATTCTAATACAGTTATATGGTCTTCGGTTATGAGAGTGGCTAGCCTTATAATTTAGGATACAAAATATTAGCTGCATAACGAATTGACTTCAATGTCATGTCTTTTCTTCTCCCCCCCCCCCCCCCACCAAATTTAACTTTCTCTTCATTCTTAAAGAATAAAAACTCTAGTAGAAGTTCTTGAAAAATTTCAGTAACTTCAAAAAATGCATTAGCAATTACAGTGATTTTTATTGGATAGGTACTACATCTTGCAGAAAAATCTCAAAGGAAATACAGTAAAAAAATTTTAATTGAAACCAATTATTATTTATATTTATTCCTAATATATATATATATATATATATATATATATATATATATACAGGGCTTGTAAAATACAGTCACTTAGTCTCCTTTGATGACCAATATATTTCAACTGGCGACAAAGTTTTCAACGGAAATTCAAAATTTTTTTTATTTGGTGAAAAAATTGGGTATAGAATAGAATGTCCAAACCTATGCTAAACTGCTGTGCAGTTCATTCAATTCAGGTAAGAGACAAGTAGAAAGAAAACAGCAACTCATGTTTATCAGAGTTTTTTTTTTCACAATCTGTAGTGTTGCATTGAGACAGTGTTGAATCAATATACCAAAAAGGAATTTATACTACGTTCAACCGTGCATGTTTCACAAAACAATGTTCAAATCGATGCAGTTTACACCATTCTAGTTCACACATGCTTTGTAACCCAGGGCTGAATCCTTGTCAGTGTAATAATGGGTCAATGCCAAGCAGTGTATCAGTTTAGAGGAAAAAATAAAACCTGTTTGAGGATGTTAGATTTAAATAGGTGTGTTCTAATGTATAATTCAAACCTATTTAGTATTTGACTTTTATACACAGAATTTTAAATTTCTATATTCAAGTAAATTAAAAAAATAAAAATAAAATAATAATTAAGGGCAGGGGTGTTATTTTTTATTGGCTACCAAAAATTTTTGCTGACAACCAGTTTTTTTTTTTCAAATTCCTGGAGCCATGTATATATATATATAAATATAATAATGATGATCTATTAAGCATAGTAGAAGCCAAGCAACAGATACAAGATCACTGAAACACCAATGACCAATAAGATTAAAAATTTCTTTAAGAAGTTCAGAAAAATGATTTTTTTTTTTTTTTTTTTTTAATTTTAGTATTAGTGGATGAAATACACAAATTCAAGAAACCAGATTTATTAATTAACAACCTGCAAAACAAACGAATCAATAAACTATCACAACAAATCTTAACTTAAATCCTTAAACTATATCAAAATTTATGAAAAAATAATTTTTAAGAAACTTAAGTAAGGTAGGAAAGAGGCAGGCAGCAAAACTTGTGACTTGCCTGTGGGGTTAAACTAGTTTCACGTCGGCAACACTCTACCAGCCTGCCAAGACCAGAATAGGAGTCTTATGGATTTAAAAAGCAATATTTCAAAGCAGATGAATAACAATGAAACCACGAGGCAACAATAAAATTTACTTATTGATTACAATGTGTTTAATACAGTAGAGGATCGATAAACCGCGGATCCATAAACCGCGAAAATTTTCGTATGTAAACAGTGATTTTAACAGTTAAGCTATCCCAACATTCTGCATTGCAAAAATAAAGGCGCCGCTTAGCTAATTAAGTTTTGAGACTATTTTTCATCATTTACTTACACATTCTATGCTAAAATAGAAAATATAAAATAAGTAATGCAATAACAATAAATATACACACTACACTACACTTTTACTGATGCAAACGTAAATCACAAACCATGGAGCAAGCGAAATCGGAATGCAAAAACGAAGTCAATGGATACTGTAATTACGTGTAAATGAATGGCAACCGCGGTTCATGTTTACTCCACTGAGTGTTAGTTGTATTTACTCACGCTATGATCGCACATCGTACGTTTCGTTGAATGTGTATTGAGTTACGGTGCAAGGAAAATAGTTATCTTTTTATAATTTTTAATGAGATTAATTTCTTTTGGATATTTTGTGTTAAGTTCTGTATAAATATGGAAAACAAAACTGATGAATCGTTGAAAGACGTCATTAAAAACAGTCTATTTTAACTATAGTACAAAAAGTAGAAGTTATCAAAGAACTGGACAAAGGTTATTCTGCAAAATTTATTTCCAGAAATTTTGGAATTAGCTGCCGTTCTGTATACGATATCCGGAGTAACAGAGAGAAAATACTCCAATATTATGCCAACTCTGATAGCAATAAAGGAATTGGAAAGAGGAAAAGAATGAGAGAAGCGAAATCGGCCGATTTGGATGCAGTACTCTTCGAATGGTTTCGGCAAAGACGTTCAGAAAATGTTCCGATAACCGGACCAGTTCTGTGTCAGAAAGCAAAAGAACTTCACAAGGAATTAAAAATTGAAGAGTCATGTGAATACTCAAATGGGTGGCTGACAAAATTTAAAAAACGTCATGGTATCAGATATCTCAAAGCATGTGGTGATAAAGTGTCTGCCGACAAAGTAGCGGCAGAGGAATTCATTGATGAATTTAAAAAAATTGTTCACGATGAAAATCTTTCCCCTGAACAAATATACAACATGGATAAGACTGGTCTGTTTTGGTGCAATTTGCCGCGTAAAACTTTTGTTGGTGAACTAGAGACTCAACCATCTGCAGTGAAAGATGATAAAAAACGTGTTACTGTGCTTGTTTGCAGCAATGCAGCAGGTACACATAAGTGCAAAATTCTTATGATTGGAAAAAGTGCCCATCCTCGAGCATTGAAAGGAGTCAAATGTTTACCTGTTATATACAGAAGTAACAAGAGAGCTTGAATCACACAGGAATTGTGTACTGAGTGGTTCAACAGTCATTTTCTGAGTGAAGTTAGAGTCCATTACAGTTCAGTTGGTTTAGCCAAAGATGCTAAAATTTTACTGTTACTAGATAACTGTACTGCCCACCCTAAACTTGTGGCACCCAATGTAGTTACTCTATTTCTCCCTCCTAACACAACATCGCTGATCCAGCCTATGGATCAGGGTGTCATAAACAGTTTAAAGTGCAACTACAAAAGCGCTTTTCTGGGTCAACTTCTCAATTCTAAACCAGGGACTAACATGATTGATGAATTCAAAAAAAAGTTCACAATCAAAGATTGCATGTACATGTTGAGAGATGCATGGGATTCTGTAGCCCAAGAAACACTCATTAATGCATGGCATAAAATATGGCCAGAATCTTTGTTTTTTTGTGCAGATGATGATGAAATAGAATTTAGTGGCTTTAAAACATCACATGAAAAAATTAAAGCTGCTGAACTCCTACAGTATGCAAAAACAACTTGTGGCAACTTGAATGAAGAACACATACTAGAATTTTTGACTGAAAATGATGAACCTCAAATTGCACATCATTTAACTGATAATGAGATTATTTCCTCAGTTTTAGGACCAGAAAAAAACTCTTCTGATACAGAGTCAGATATTGAAGAGGCGGTGGAAAAAGTTACTGTTTGTGAAGGTATTTGTATTGGTGAAAAATATTTAAAATTTTTAGAAACTTAAACCTGTATAACAGAGCAAGAAATATTGTCTGTTTACAGGATTCAAGAAAAACTTAATGCTCAAAAAATTAAAATACTTAAACAAACAAAGATTGATGACTTGTTTAAAAAACAATGTTAAATTTAGTGATATGACTTTTTTCCCCCCCCCCCCCCAAAAAATTTGGATTATTTCTATTTCAGAATGTAAATTAATGCAGTTGGCTTCATTTATTCATGTTCATAACTAATATGCATTTTTTATTTAGTGATAATCTTTTTCTAATAAAAAATTTCAGTACTTGCAGTTTATTTGTAAATAATAAATATTTTGTTATGTGTTCTAGAGTTGCATTAATTTGTGTTTTATAGCTAACATGCATTTTTAATTTAGTAATAATTTTTTTTTAAAATAAAAAAATTTCAGTGCTAGTAATTTAATTATGAATATTAATAAATATTTTCTAGAGTTGCATTAATTTGTGTTTTAAAGTTATTATATATTTTTAAATTAGTTTAATTTGTAAATATATTCATTTATTCCCAGTGTATATTATTTACATGGCCATGTTTATAAGGTAAGTTTAATAATCTGTGATATGATCTATATAACGCAAAATTCTATATAACGCAAAAGCTCTGGTCCCAAGGTGTGCGTTATAAAGATCCTCTACTGTAGTATGATTAGAATTTTAAGAATAGTTGACAACTCAAAAAAGAAGAAACTGAAATTATAATGGAATAAGAAAGTTTGCACAGTAATACAAAGTAAATGCAACAAGCCTTCTGCTTTTATTTATTTTTTTTTATAATTTCACAATCCCACCCAACCATCCAGCCTTACAACACCACCCCACCTCTGTAATCAAACATCTGCCCGCCCACCCAACCGCCACCTTTTTTATTGTCTTTTATTATTTTATAATTCTTTTGTTAATATACACAAAAGTGTAGTGTACACAGTTTTTTTTTTTTTTTTTTTTTTTAATATATATATAAAATAGAGGTATCTTATTTTAAAGGATTTAAAAGGTATTTATATAAAAAAAATATGATGGTATTTCAAATGACAGTTACACAAATTTAAAAACTTCAATTAAAGAATTACAAAATAAATTTATAATGACATATATCGACAAAGATAACAATAATTTTGCAATTATACGTAAAAAACTTTATTCTAAAAAATTATATGATAGCTATAATAACGATAATCACTGTATTCTTCTTAAACAGAAAATCGAGAAATCAGTAATAGAATAAAGGCAGTTATAAGAAATTAAAATTAAAACAAAACAGTCAAGATTTTCTATATTTAGTTCTAGTCCCTAAATTTCATAAAACCCTCATGACATTTAGAAGAGTTACATGTGGTTTTGGTTCATACACAGTTAACAACAATAAATCACTGTTGTATAAACTAAATAATATGTTTAATATAGTTTTGAAAATTAACAATTCATTCATAATTAAAAACGGTTATGAACTTACTGATAGTTTAAAAAGCTTAAGTAATGTGTCTGAATTATTTGCTTATGATTTTGAAGATTTGTGTAATAGTATTTTATTAGATGTAATAAAAAAAGTTAGAGAGTTTTTTGCGACATATAATACATTAATTTTGATAAAGACATGTTTTTTTACTTATTTCATTTTGTTGTTCAAGAAAATTATATATATGATGGTGATAATATTTATAGACAGATTCATGGCATCCCAATGGGAGAAGCTGTAGTTCAGTTTTAGCTGATACTTACTTATATATGTATGAAAAGAATCTAATTTTAAATAAAAATATCAAATGTTTTAGATATATTGACGATTTGTTGCTTGTTAAATTTAATGGAATAGAGGAAACAGTAAATTTTAACTATTATCCATGCATTTTAAAATTAAAGCTTTCTTCTTGTAATCCTGTTAATGTTGACTATTTAGATATTAATTTAGAAATCAAAGATAATAAAATAATTTATAGAACTTATGATAAAAGAGGTAACTTTAATTTTGATACAATATAGCTTTTACATTTCTCTTCCAATCTACATTTTTCTGTTTTTGCAAATATTTTTTTAAATGGAATTAGATCATATCATAAACTAAGTTCTGAAACTTCCCATAAAGTAAAGGATATGTTACATGTTTACAAGAAAGCTGCTGAAAAGAATTATCTGGTTCAGTTTATTAATTTTTTACTCTTTATAAAAAATAAAAAATTTAGAAGGAAAGTGAAGTCAGTTTTTGAAGCCAATGGAGTTTGAGTTTCAGAATGGTGACTTGTGTTTACAGTAAAGTTTCAGAGTACTTTGTTGTTTCTTTTTTATCTTGGCAGGTCAGGGGGGGGGGGGGGTTACCAGCATAAAACATGTTTAACCCAAAGGCAAGTCACAAGTCTTGCCGCCTGCCTCTTTTCTTGAATTACTTTGTCATATATTTTCTTAAATTTAATTTCTGTTTGCATTTTATATCTTTTAAGTTTGTTTTAGTGTTTGATTAGCCTTTCATTTGTTTTGTAAATTGCTAATCCTCAAACTTTAGTTCCTATGGTTATGAGTATTTCAATATATATATATATATAATTTTAGATATAATTATTCATGTATAAAATGTCTAAAGTGATATAATAAATAAGTAATGTTTAGGTGAATATTCTCAAAAGATTTCTCCTGAGAATTTTAAATCTCTAGGATAGCTACATCTTGCAGAAAAATCTCAAGTGAAAAAAATTTTAATGAATCTGATTCAATTTGGTATTAATTCTTTATTTTTATGTTTATTTTTAAAATTTTATAAAAAAAAAAAAAAAAAAAAAAAAAGGGGGGGGGTTAGGAAAATATTTTTGAATATTCCAAAAGATTATTACTGAGAATTTTACACTTTTTTTTTTTTAAGAAGTATATGTTATCCCCCCCCCCCCAAAAAAAAAAGAAGAAAAAGAAAAAGAATAGAATAGTGAAACAAATTAATTTAGGACTATAATTGCAACAAATTTTTGGATCATATTTGCATATTTTTGATACCTTTAGAAATTTTTTAAAAACACCACTTTTGAAGAAATAATAAAATTTTGAAGAATGATTAATATTAATATTATAAATAACACACACATTATTTATACTGGTCCCCTTAAAAATTCCAGCATTTGCCAAAAACAAGAACTAGATTGTAAACCATAGGTCACATAATTATTAGATTGTCATGTAGTAAATTTTGATCATTTCCCCAATTGTTTCCTCTCCTTACAACCTAATGTGCCTGTCTTTTTTATTTATTTATTTTTTTAAATGTTTGCAGTTTTTTTTTTCTGAATTATTTCCTTGCATACACCAATATCAGGGATGGAACACGGGCGCAGAATTCATACCGGAATCCGTTTAAGAAATTTCTCTACTTATAATATCGTTGATTTAAGAAGTAGAAAATTTTCTTACATCGATAGTGGTATGAATTCTGCGCCCGTGTTCCATCCCTGCAATATATGTATTTTCTTTTTCGTTTTTCTGGAATGTTTAAACACACGTCAGGGCTACAGTAACAGCGGCAGAAACACCCCAACAGGGGAACACCACCACCCCAATAGGGGGGACACTGTATATATAGGGAGTTTATCATACTCATATTTAACACATAGCCGCTTCATGTCTTTTCTGTGTCCACCCTGCCAAATGCACACTGCAATATTATTATTATTATTACTATTAATGCAATTTTGTTTAATAGTACTCCTTGCCATTTTAGAGTCCACCATGAAAATCTATTGATACTGCAAGACTTTCAAAATTCTGGGTCACTGGCACCCATGGGTTTAAAAAATCCGAATACTTTTTTGTAAATAGCGGGTCATCATATAAATGAATATATATATATACAGTGGCTGACAAAAAAAACTGCATCACCTAAAAAAAAAAATTACATCTTTTAATGTTATGCATTATTTTGTTTACATAAAATTATCTTAGTTGCTGCAAAGCAAGATATGATGTCATTCCACATTCATATTGCATCATACAATTACATCATCCTATTTCTATAAATAGCATGCCAAAAGGGGACAATGGTCATTTATCTCATTCTTTAAGCGATGAAAGAATGGCTCCTTATGTTCAATTGACAAAAGAGAAAAAATGTGTGGCACTTGTTTTAGTTAAAGAAGGTGTTATGATGCCACCAACGCCATTCAAATGTAGGTAATCCTAACTTACCAATGGACAATGGGTTAACCTTTTGTCCAGAAGTATAGCGCTGGATTACTATCAAAACGACCTTGGTTCGAATACAACCTATAGCCATCACGCACTTTCCTTCAAAGGATATTTGACATGCATTATCACTAAAAAAATTGGCTGCAATCAATCGACAGTCTCGAAAGTGATTAAGTTGGAGCGTGAAACTGGTAATGTTGAAAGGAGGTCCAGATCAGGCCAAAAGAGGGCAATTGCAAAATCTGATGATAGATATCTCAAGCGTATGTCTCTCCGTAATCGTCATATAAGTGCTTCTGATATAAAAGTCAGATTCGAGAAAGAATTTGGTGTCAATTTAAGTGCATAAACTGTCCAAAAACGCCTTGTGGAACGCAGTCTGAGTGCGTATTGCCCGAAGAAAAAGCCATTACTTACACAAAAAAAAAAAAAAAAAAAGATGCAGAAGAGACTTTCTTGGGCAAAAAAGAACAAAGGCTCAGTGGGACTCAGTAATTTTTTCAGATGAATCTAAGTTTAACCTACATGGGTTGGATGATAAGCGGTATGTTCGGAGACATAAAAATGAAGCTTATCATCCAGACTGAATATCGCATACTTTTAAATTCCCAGCGAGCCAAATGGTCTGGTGATGCATATCCAGCAAAGGGGTTGGACACCTGAAACTTATTACTGCAACTGTGAATGCACCAGGTCGTGGAGGAGTATTTAAATCTAGTTATTCAGAAGGTGCTGGAAAATGTATTTTCCAACAGGACTCTGTACCCTGTTATACAGCGAAATCGGTAAGTATGATCTAACTTATTCATGCATAATTTTTTTTTACCTTATTTACAGGTTTTTATCTCCACTACATAAAGGATATAAAAGTAATTTTCCCCTATTTTCCCCCTTTAGGTCAAGGCCTATCTGACAAAATCTTGAATCAATGTTTTCGACTGGTCTGGGAATTGTCCCAATCTGAATTCCATTGAAAATTGTTGGCACAAAATGGGTACGAAAATTGCTGCTAAGAAGCCTGCTACTAAGAGTGGGTGATGTCACTATTTCAATATCACGATATATTGTCAAGGCGATATCGCGATGTATCATGATATTGGACTTAAATATTTTCAAATCCCTTTCATAATGTTAATTTAAATGTCTGGGTATAAAAAAGGCTTGAACTGAATGAAGCAGACACATTATATTATAAAATATACAGAACACACTAGTTCTTTTACATGTACAATTTCTTATTAAGAACGGACAATACATAATCTCGCCGACAACCGTGGACCATGTTATTCTATAGGTAAATTTGTTTCCATAATTACTCATTACCTAATGAATATTTTTCAATTCCGTTTCCCATTCAGAAAAATCATAAGCATTAAATTAGTACTCATTTTCCAAAAATTGCTTTTTTAAATTTTTAGAATTTCATTTTGGTACTAAAAAATGAGAAAAACGCACTTTGTGAAAAATTGCATTTTTGACCTCAAAATTAAAATGTAAAAATTAAAAAAAAAAAAAAAAATGAATTTTTCGAAAATGAGTACTCATTCATTCAAAATTCATAACCGTTAGGTTATGCATTTTCTGACTGTCAAAACAGAATTAAAATAAATTTGGTAATGAGTAATTGTGGGAACAAATTTTCCAATAGAATAACATTGGCAACGGCTGTCTGTGGGTTTAGGTATTGTCCCCTCTTAATGCAACACCATATCAACACTAATATAGAAAAACGGACAATGGAAACACATATATGCAGAGACTTAATTCATTACTGCGTTTTTAAGTAGCAGTATTATATCATTTACACATTTAACTATCTCAGCTACTTATATGACTATTTTTTCTTTTTTCTAAAATACACAATAAACTTTTGCAAAATCTTCTTAATAAAAAAAAAGCATGTTTCCACGAGATAATGCTGAAACTTACATCATAGCTACAAGAATAAAGAAAATAAATTTTTATCCTTGGTTTGGAGGGCTGAATAAAATAACTGTAGAAGGATGACTCAACAGAAAAAAAATTGCAACAATGTATTGAGATAAATAAATTTTACCTGTGATATAAAACAAATAACTCGAAAATAAAAAACAATTTAAATGAATAGATGTAATTCTATGTAAGGACCACCAATTAGAGATTTACAGGTTTTCTTTCTTGGCGACTGCTGCAAACTGTCAAACTATCATAGCATAGTTTTTGAAAATATCCATTTTACATTCAAAGTTTGGTTATTTATATATGGGATCCGGACAAAATATCGTGTTAAAAAAATATGATCAAAAATTTGAATTTGTGTTACGTGTGATCTCTGGAGGGGTCACAGGGCCTTATAAATATAAATAAATAAATTAAAATAAATAAGTATATACATACATATCATAGAGTGGAATATCATTATTTTTTCTATATATGAGTTACTTTATCATTTGCTTTTTACCATTCAAAATACATTTTAAAAATATTGTACATCACTGTTGACATCAAAGCTGAACACTGTTCACAAATCTAAATTAAAATTTTTTAAATTGATTAGCAGGACTGAATATATTATGATTAATCTTGACAAAATTAATAAACTTACTTTTAAAACTCTTTTAAGCAAAATTTATAATAATTTTTTCGGTGGGTTTGTCTGTATGTCAGTGTTCTGACTAAGGTATGTGTTTTCATGAAATTTTATACAACATTATTAATAATTATCAACTCCTTTTTGCTTTCCATTCATCTCTGTAGGCGATATTTTGTCCTCGAGAGATTTTGTCCCCAACCCTTTATATATCATAGAAGTTGATACATTGCTTTCCCATAAACAGGGTTACGTTGCAACATAGCAGCATCATTTTTTAGCCAATACGCACACTAATTGAATGAACATAGCTTTTCATCACGACTCTCATTCATATCATGTTTCGTAGATTGATACACTATAGAAACTGTGATATATAGCCATATCTTACATGGCCAAAATTACAGTATAACGTATTTGGGCGGTATATTCAAAAATATAATCAATAGCAATTTAAGTAAAGGTTGAACAGAGTATAAAGTTTTGTTGAATTCTGTCCTTTGGTTAATGAGATACAGTATTTATAAAATTGTGACAAATGATAACGCATGACAAATGTTTTCCCAAAATGGCTGAATCCAGTGTTAGGACACCTGAAAATTAAATATTCATAGAAAACTGGTAATCGAAAATTCTCATGAACCCAATATATTTTCGTCTTTTGTAAAGAGAAAAAATTAATAAAAACTTGAAAAACTACTTGCCCCCGCCTTTGAAATCAGATTCTCTGTAGAAAGTAATCAGTACCCTGAGTAAAGAAATTGCTTTGGTTTGTTTAACGAAATAAAACTATAAAAATAAATAACATGAAATTTTTGCTAAATTGATCAGAAATAATAAAATATTTGAAAGAAATTAAATAACTGTTAAAATATTAAAAACAAATTGAGTACAAATTGATGAAAAAACTTTTAAACATTTACTTAAATAGAAATAAAAGTAAAAAAAAAAAAAAAAAAAAAAAAGGAGTAAGATTTTTTTTTTTTTTTTTTTTTCTAAACAAATATGGATGTAAATAAATGACGAAATTATTCAGTTATTTCTAAATAAAACTAATGACATCAATAACTGTCAATCATATTTATAGGCTATAACCATTTTGGATTAACATTGTAATGGTGATTACAAATATTCATATATCATATTGTAGCAGTGAGTAAAGAGATTGAATGAATATCACACAGTGTCTCAGTCATCAGTGTTTGATATCATGCATGCATTATTGCTCAGCTGATAATCGGTTCCTAATAAAGCAATATCATGATCATTAAAGGCAATAATGAATATTCAGATCGTAGCTGTGAACAGCGATTTCAGATGAACCCAATGTCAAATATCATGCATGTGTTATGCGAGTATCATCCACTCTCCTTCGTATCAACAATTACCGGTTATCACGGCATGGGATGAAAAGTTGGATGCGGTCACTCTCAATACATTCACAGCTGAATTCCTGATAATTATGGCAGTTGCGATATATCACCAACTGAAAGATTCCATTATCAGTTTCAAATTGCATGCATTAAATCGATGTTTCACGATGTATTGCCCAGTTCTACCTGCTACTAAGATTGAACTGCAGAAAAACACTATTAGGGTTTGGTTCCATGATATTGGCCGGGATTACATTCAGAAGTTAATATCTTCTATGCTAGACCACAGCAAGGCTGTCATTGCAGCTCGTGGGGGATTCACTAAATACTGAAGTGATCCTTATGCCTGTATACACATGTAAATAAATGTAATATGACTGCAGTTATGCAGAATTTATATTAACTACAAAATTTGTATATCAATTACTTTGTTGCACGTTTTATTAAATATTACATTTTTCACTCTTTTTTATTTTTCTGAGTAATTAAGTGTAAATAATTTATTAAGTCTAGTAAAACTTGATTAAGTTTAATCCTATAACATCATTTTATCCTAACAGTAGGATCTTTACACAAAACATATATGTGAAACACATTATTTGCATGCTTTTCCATTTTTTCAAAGAAGATGCAGTTTTTTTCTCTGCCATTGTATATTATAAAAAAATATATAAATTAAAATTACCTTAAAATAAATTAAAAGTTTGTTATGAAATTTCAAGAGGATCAATAACTGTTTAAAATGCACAAAAGTTTAGTCATAGCTTTTTTACAATAAAGATTTTACCTACAGAATTTAGTGTAAATTTAATCAACTGCTGCTGAGATATAGTCATGTGGAAAATCACAGGAGGTGAGTAATAACAGAGCCACCTGTAGGCCGATTTCCATCCAAATTAATTCAGCATCTGTTTCCACAATGGGTTCTCACATATATCAAATTTGGTTCATTTATATGCCATAGAAATTGCTGGGATTTAAACTTTTTTTTTCAAGGGGTTGATTGTTGTATAGCAGTACCACCTTTCGGCTGATATCCACCAAAATTGAATCAGTTTATAGTTTTATAATGTTCCTTTTATATACCAAGTTTTGTGTAATTAAATACTATAGAATCTGAGATACAATCTTCCTGTTTACAAGAAAAATGACAGCATAGCAGCGTCACCTATTAGCCGATATGCACCATAATTGAATGTGCATAATTTTTAATAATGGCCTTCTCATTTATCAATTTTTGATCGATTATACACAATAGAACCTGATATATAGCCTTCCCTTAACCCGTTAGTAGTCACTAGTTGGTCGATTCGCCGCCCATTTGTTCAGTGTTTATTCAACAGCTACCAAAAATTTTTAGAAGTGGCATTTGATACACATAATCGATGATTATTCGAGTTGATTCGCCTTTTATGTATATAAAATGCCACTTCTAAAACTTTTTGGTGGCTGTTGAATAAACACTGAAGTGATGGGCAGCGAATCGACCAACTAGTGACTACTAATGGGTTAAATGGAAAAAATTGCAGTATTGTAGGCCATCTGTAGAGTGATTTGCACCAAAATTTGATTGGCACTAATTTATGTTAAGGTGCAACTACATATAAATTTATATGAAATTCTATGCTGTAGTTCCTGAGATACACTTGTCAAAAATTTTTCTCCCTTACACACAGACATTTTCCAAAAATGATCAAATTGTGTTCTGGACCTCTCGAAACATAAATCTATGAAAAACCCAAAGCCAAATATTTTTACGAAACCAATACTTTCTTCTATTGAATATAGAAAGTAAAAATTCTGGTATGAAAGTAAAAATTCTGGTATCAATGGGATCTTTCTAAGAGGTCCTAGTCCATATTTACGCTAGTTTCAGACAAAACTCCTAAAAACTAAGCCAACGACAGTACTGGGTATCGAACCCAACCCTCACGTATACCAGCATAACCTCTCGGTCACTAGTGAGCCTATTTTTATGAGGAATATTATTCATGCAAAAGGGAAAATACACGTCAACCCACCACGAATCAACCGGACCACCACCTTCTTATGATTTCATAACAATTTCAATAGTGATTCCTTGTTCTGGATCAAAGAACCGTACGTGATTTGAAGAATCTGAATAGACATAAACCATAATATACCTTGGCAAGTATATTAGAAAGTTGTGCTTTTGCAAACTTAATGCAGAAAAAAGTTAGTGTTCACCGTTCAATTCAGCCAACAGCCAATTGAGCTTCTCAGTTTTGCGAAATTTTGTAAATTAAGGACTAAATCCTTTTCATTTGAAAAAGAGGACAGAGGACGAAAAACAAAAAAAAGAGGATTTTTAGTCCTGTAATTTTTTTTCGTTTAAGAGGGCAGAGCTTTGAAAACGAAGACTGTCCTAAAAGAGGATATCTGGTCATCTTATCTAAGATTAGCCCAATTTTATGTTTTTAAATCGATATATATATATAGTAGCACCGTATACTGTAAGAATTTTACCTACATTTAGATCGAAATTTTACTCGCACAGCAAAATTTCCACTCGCTAATGGCGAGTTGGCGAGCAGAAATTTTGTGCCCTGCTGTAAAGGCAGATTGCAGATTAAGAGGTAAGATAACAAGTATTTTAAATGAACCTACTTTACAAACAATTTAAAATAAGTTTAGGGACAGTTTTATTCAAAATATAATTTTGTGTGTGAGGGGGCTACTGCCCCCATCAACTCCCTGTTTAAATATAGTACATGTATTTGATAAAAATACAAGGCTGATATTCAATTTAAAGTTTATTCAAAAATATTCAGACGATTTTAACCTTCAACACTCTTTGGAACTTACCAATCTTGATCAAATTTTTTAAGTGACAACCTCAAATGAGCTTCAAAATACCAGATTTGAATCTCCTGAAATTATTTCTTTTTAAGATATACTGATTAGAGACATACATACAGATGAAAGCTTAACTTTTGCAATCAGAGGACATCAAAATGTAATATTACACAGGGGAGAGAAAAAAAAAAAAAAAAAAAAAAACAGATGAAAATTGAACTTTAAATAATACTTTGTTTACTGCATGGGTATACAGAATTAATTTTCATTCCTGAACAGCTTTTTTCGACATAATAAAATGTAATAAAGCACTTTTACATCTAATAGAAAAGAATGTGTTCACTTAATTTAAGATAGTCCTGTATATTCTCTATAAATTATCAGTGGCGAATCTAATAAGAGGCTTTTGAGGCTTAGTCTACCCTAAAAATATGCATGATATTTTATTATTAATATGTTTTTCTTATTTTAAGTAAATATTACATTTATCACTTTTTTTTACTGGCGGTTTTGCATATTTCCATCTTTTAATTCCTTCAACTTTCTCTTTGCAGCTGAGGGAGGCTTTACAGAAAAAGCCTCATTCATAGTAGAAATCACGCCGTTTCGGAACGACCGGGCATAGAATTTGAGCATGCATCTCGGATTCTGCTCTCGAGAGCTTGAGGCTATCCTTTCTCTCTTTTCTTTCTTCAAAGAGAACAGTGGAAATGCATAATTAATTTATTACACGAACACAACTAAGGGCTCAGACTCAGAGTAACTTCTTGCAGAAGGTTTTTCTTTTTAAAGTTTAATCTCTAAATATAACTATTGATAAATTTATCTTTTTTAAATTTAATGTCAAATTCAGTTTACTTTATTATTGTTATTATTTATTTACTTATACAAATTTAATTTATTTTTAAAACTTCTTACTGTACAGAACGACACTATACAAAATTTTGTAAAGTGACATGTTGTACAATAATGAAAGGAGTATGTGTCCTCTAAAAAGAGTAAAAATGTTTCTACAAAATTCTATGATGAATGAGAAACTGTCACATCTGTGTACAATTGCTAATTGCTATTGAAAAAGGGTTGGTAAAATATCTGATCAAAGATGAAAATTTTAAGGCAAAAGTAATTGATAATTTCGCTATCAAAACATAGCAACGTTTAGAACTTTTGCATAAAAAAAATTAAAGAAAATTTCATTAATTAAGTAGATTATAACTCTGTTCTGTCTGAATTTTAAAACTGAACTGCACCCGATTATTCCACATCAACAAAACTGCATTTATATCACAAAATAAAACAGTATCTTTCTTGTTTTGATGAAATAAATTAAATTCTTATATTTATTTAAAAAAGATAATCTTCTCAATTATTAATTTTGTTTTTTCAAATATGGATAAAGTTCTGGGCTTAAAGGGTAATGCCCTGTGTAGGATCTTTCTAAGGGATCCTAGCCCATATTTACGCGAGGTTGAGAAAACCAGGGAAAACTTTGAATGGCTGGGTTGATGAGCGCAAGTTTGGGCTCGACACTTTCACTTCCCATCTACCAGCTTTAAGCACAGATCCGTTTGGGTTCTTCACTTCAAGTAAGAGTTTACTTATAATATCCGCATTAATTAAAAAAATATATATGTAACTTAATACTTTTAATTATTTTGTATAGCAAAAGTTAAATATTTTATATACTTTTTCACCTTATCATATAAAAAGTGCATGTTAAATTTATCATGCAGTATAGAGGTTAAACAGATCGAAAAGCATTTACATATACATTTATTTATATGTAAAATTTGCTTATTAATACAATAAAAATTATATCCCCCCCTTTTTTTTTTCGAAGTAACAAATTAAAGAGGCTATCATAAATTTATCTTATCTGATTAGTGACTTTAATAAAGTTAAATACTCAGCATTTTTTTTTTTTTTTATATACAGTCGAACCTTGTTCACATGAATCTCAAGGGGGATAAAAAATGTGTTCACGTTATCAATAGTTCATGCTATCAGTAACAAATCTTCTTGTAATTAAACCAATCTTCATTTTGATGGGGATTGTGGAAACAGTTCATGTTAGTAATTCACATTAACAGTGTTCACGTTAACGAAGTTCGACTGTATTACATAAAGACAATTTTTCGTTCATTTCACACATATATGTGTATATATATTTAGCCTGCCCACGAAAATTTTGTTAGCTTCGCCACTGCAAATTATATACACACCAAACTGTGTACTTAAATTTTGTCCTACATTAAAAAGATATAACACAACCTGAAATGCATTCCCAGCAATTTCCAAGTACAGCCGCAGCCCTGTAAACGAATGAAAATTGATTTCCTTACTCTATTTTACCCAAAAATGCTCTTGTACATATGAAAAATATGCTTATTTCATTTTGTTTATTGCAACCTTTAAACTGTTCATATAAAAAATTTTACCCTTAGACATAATGTATTTGAATTATCTTTGATTTTCCTACTCACGAACCATTTGCATCTCAATGAAATGTTTAATGTAGCATCTCTACATGATACAGATTAAGAATACTGAGGTTGGACTTTCTGCCATTATTTGTTCTTGAAATATGTTGATTGATAACAGACCTAGTAGCAAAAACAGTGCAGCACGTTAATGAGTGCTGCAGATTGTTTAAGGTTCTGCAGATTAATTTAACATCTCCAAAATGGAGTGCTAGACATAAAAATTTAAAAATACAAATATAATTTACACTATGGTTCTGGATTACTGTATTTGTTGTATATTCTTAATCTGCTTTCTTTGTAGATGCAAATTTTACATGTTTTACGAATTGCTAATCCTTTTTGTGATACCAGTCTTGGACCGGCATATTTGGATTGCAGAAAAATTTTGTTTTGCTGCAGACGGACACAGAAAATTATGCTATTAGGATAACAGATACACAGACACTCAGGCTAACTGCTGAAAACATGTTTTTGAGGTTCAAGGGGCATCAAAAGATGTAAATATAACAAAATCTCAATTTAGAAAATTTGACCCTAAAACAATACTTTCTCTACCATATATATGGTTAAGGGAAAGCTTAAAAAATATATGTTTCTGTGTTGATTGCTTTTATCAGATACATTATGACAAAACTAAAAAATCTTTAAAGTGGCCAGTGAAGCATAGAGAAGCTTCTACTGAATAATAAAATGTTATAAAAGTCTCAAATACATTAGTTCAACATTCTATGACAAGTCGTTTTGGGTTATAAAGAACATACATTTTGTAAATTGGGATTTCCGTTACTTTACATACGGAATTCTCTAAAAAAAAATTTAAATGCTCGAAACTCGTAAAAAAAAAAAAAAAAAAAAAGTCTTTGGGGACTGCCAATAGAAGTGAAAACTAAGTAACTTGTGAATTGTATCATCGAGCTATTAGATTATTATTTTCGAATTATTTTTGGATTGTAAAGAAGTGTTTATGATCTGTATTATATGATTCGGCACAATATTTGTAGCTACCCAAATTAAATGAACTAAGCCTTATATTAGGTAAAAATATTGATTACTTATGAAATTATTTTAATTAGTAGCTGAGATACAAAAGAAAACAGATTCAGGACACCTCAAAACGTGTAAATCAGGTGAAATCTCGAATTCCACTTTCGATAATATAAAAGAACTTTAAAATATCTTTTGAATGATGTATTAAAAATAATTTAATCATAATTAGAAATTGAAATATTGAAATTTTAAAATATTACAGTGCCATCTGGCAGTAGAAATTTCTGTAAGCTACTGTTCGATTCCAACTCAACAAAGCTTTCAAATGATGTATTACTTATGAAATTATTTTAGTTAGTAGCTGAGATACAAAAGAAAACCCATTCAGGACACCTCAAAACATGTAAATCAGCTGAAATCTCGAATTCCACTTTTGATAATATAAAAGTACTTTAAAATACCGTTCGAATGATGTATTAAAAATAATTTAATCATAATTAGAATTTGAAATATGCATATTAGAATAAAATTTAATTTCCAATTAAAATGTAATTTTTTTTCTAAAATTGATGAAATTTGAATTGCAACTATTCTCTGTGCTGTTAATGGCACACAGAAAGTTTGAAAGAATTTAGAAGAAAATTGAAGCATTTTGAAATTTGCAATTTTTATTTCTAGTAGAAAAACCATGTGATGTCAATTGGTAAAAAATGTGTTTCTTCCCGACCAGACAGGGTGAATGGGTCGTCATGGTAACGAACGCCTGCAGAATTTCAAAGTGTTCGCTGACAATGACACGAGTTCCATGATTTTTGTTCACCGAAAAGTGCTCAACGTGCCTAAAGAAGTTTTCACTTAAAAGAAAAAAATTGAAAATGTGATTATTTTTTCCCCTGACAGATGTTAGGAATATGCCCTGATGGGAGGGGGTGGGAGCACGAATTCCCTGATGGGAGGGGCTGTGACCCCCAAACCCTCCACTGGCACCACACTAGCTGGCCTAATATCTACTACTGAGAAAAAAGTGAGTTTCAAAGATAAAGGCCATCAATTATTATTATTATAACCAATAAATATTGCTTTGGTTGTTCCCCTACTCCATGAAGTACATTACTATAGAGAAAAATTAGAACTGGCCACATATGATCACTTACTGACAAAAAATGGCCACTTTTCTGGCTGCCTGTTGCCCTGTTTAAAAAAACAACATTTGTAAGTTTCCTACCTTTGATAACCTGTATACTATGTATAAGGCTGTTTTAAGAAGAAAGTTATCTTTCATCCAATAAAAATTTAAACTTGTTACAAGTAATCTATTCACCACATAAGCATTTCAAAATTAGAAGATTGTCACAGCCGTCTAAACGAACTTCTTTATTATTTTGCCCTACAGAATCTTGTGAAGACCCATTGTATTAGTTTCATAAATTTATCTAAAAATTATTTTCAAAATTTAATTCATCATTGAATTCAGCAGAAAAAGACAATCATTTGAAAAGTTTTATTTTATTATATATATATATATTTTAAAGTTGCATCTTTTGTGTAGTATTTAACAAAATACTTGCTTTGCTTTATGAATGTCAGTCCCCATGAATGTCACCCATGAATGTCACCCATGGAATTGCCCCTTAATAACTTTTTAGAAGTATGTATAAATTTATTAATATTAGTATATTTATTTAGATTGTTTAATTTTACATCATTACTAATCTATACAGAAGCTTTTAAAACATATTGTTGTCTTTATCATTTCTAACTTAAAAAAAAAAAAAGTCAATCAAAAATTGCTTCTTTTGGCCACTGGTGGATTTTCAGAGTTTTGTTTTTTATATTTTACTAAAACATTTTATCACCTAAATATTCTAGTTTCTTACTATACATTTTCTTGTTTAAAGATATAGCATTCCCCTCCTTTTTTACATGCAGTTCTTAAGTCCAGGCTAAGAGCTGTAGGGCATACAATCATTCAAATACCTTATTTTCTCCCTTGTTCATTGGTGTATTTTACTTAATACTACTGATTAAACCTTTCTCTTTTACAAATATTTCAGCAGACTTTTTAATTAAAATTAAATGTTATTTCTATGTATCTATCATAGACACTTTGCACAAGAAAAATTATTCTATTAACAAAAATACATTCTTTAGAGAAATGTACATAAAATAAATAAATAATAAATATATATACTTGAGTTAATATGTAAGATCTATCAGCAGCCGGAACTTTTACTATACTTGCATTGATGTAATCGTTATCACTTCTTTGAAGCTTGACTCTAGTATGGTCAACTATAGAGCAAAAATGAAAAAATCTAGCATAAATATTTTTTCACAGAATGAGGAAAAAAAGAGAGAAAGAGAAGAAAAAAAAAAAAAAAAAAAAGAGACTGAGAGAATATTTATGTTTACATCAACACAGAATTTTGTTCACAATAAATACTCTTCTCACTTGAAAATGTTTAATAGAGAACATCACAGAAACCTTTTTTAGTTATAAAATATTTTCTATTAATTAGCCTTTTGGTACAGGATTTGAATTGATTGAATTTATTTTTAACAAAAGAAAAATTTTAAGTTCCACACTTTGGCTTATTTAACAATCAAAGTGAAAAATTTGCTCATAATAGAAAATGAGAAATTTGCATATTTTCTAATTCTATCATTAAATAACAGATCATGAAAAAATAAGAACGGTAGCACACAAATTTTAAATTTTAAATCTTGATTATTCATTTATGATAGTTTTTTAATATCATACTATTTACTGTAGCCTGAAAATTCAGCAGAATACAGAGCTTATCATATGACATCACAATTTATGAAAATGAAACAAAATTTTCTCCTATCTTGTTCTCGTCTGTTTGGACATGAGAATACACACAGCACTGATTTCGTTTGTTGCTTATTAGCTTGTCCATTTAAAATATTTGTTGTTTACTTTGATTGGAATTATAATACAGTCTTGCTAGAAACACTGTACTGTGCCAATCTGCACAAATAAAATGACAAATTCTAAGGAAAGACTGTTTTTCAGCTAAGAAGAGAGATGATAAACTGAATCCTGCGTATTTAGAAAGTACATACATTTTAGAAAATGTGATTCATTTTGATGTGTGTAAAACTTGCTCTAATGCCTTAAAGTTCCAAATTTTTGATGATATTAATTTATCTCCTTTTTTTCAGGCATTAAATGTCATTTATAAAATGAGTTGAAGAATGTATAATATGAAGGATATTGGTGAAACTTGCACTCCATAGTATCTCAGAATTAATCAATATCACCCTAACTCTAAAAAATTGTCTTCCTTTGTCCTTTTCAGTAAATCAACAGTTGAACTGCAGCATTTTAATCTACACATGTTCATGTACAATACAGGTTGATTCAAAATTAGTGCGACGAATTTTAAAAGAATGTAACTATTTATGATATATTTAATCACTTTACCACCAGTTTTATTTTAAAAGTGAGACGTTTAAAATACCAATCTAGCTATTTTTATTAGTGGGAGTAAATTATGGTTCCAAAATTAGATCCTCAAACCTGAAACGAAATTTTAAAGCTTTTGAAGGATGATTGCTCAAATTCTGTATTGTGTTATAAAGCATTTAAAAATCAGAAAAGACATTTTTCTAATGGATTACTATCTAAACTTCGAAAAGAAATAAAATTTGGCTGGAAATCAAAAGCTCCAGGGAAAAATGTGGACAAAAGGAAGTCCTTGGTGAAAAGAAAAAAAAAAAGAAGCTGAAAAATCTTATCGCTGTAGAAAATCCGCTGCCTCAAAAAAATTAGCAAAGAAACTACAGGTATTGCAATCTACAATTTGTCGTCAGATAAAGAAAATTGGCTATAAAAAAAAGTGAATAAACCAGTCTGTCATCAAAGGTCTGCAAATACCATAGAAAAACTAAGAAAAAGTTCTTGGCCTCTGTATTTAATGTTACGCAAAGGTAGGTACAAAACATGGATATATAAAACAGTGCTTCATCGGATGAAGCACTGTTTTATCTGTCATACACAAATGGCAAAACAAAGATACAATATATTTCACCCAAAAAGCGTCGCAAATGTTTTGCAAAAGGCAAGTTGGCCGTCAGATGTTATGGCACGGATGGGAATGTTCTCCCAAGGCTTAACAAAACCATTTTTTGTAGAACCAAAGGCTAAAATTGATACTAAATACTATCAGAATAAAGTTTTGAAGCACATGATCAAAGAAAGTAAACATCTTTACCCACAAGGAAGCTTTGTTTTTCACCAAGATTCTGCACCAAGTCATACTGCAAAATCAACTATAAAATGGCTAAAAGATAAAAAAATAAATTTTCTTCTTCCTGAGAAATGGCTACCATCATCCCTGACTGTGCGCCTTGCGATTATTTTTTATGGAGATACTTAAAAAAATAATTAAGTAGACGTAAAGTAAGAACACTTCAAGGGCTTCGAAAAGCAAACAAAAAGGAAGTTGGGAAAATACCCCTAAAAAGGTCGAAAAAGCTCTTTTGGCTTGGTCTAAAGATTTACGTAAAATGTATTATGCTAAAAGAAACTATGTTGAAAATTTCATGTAAATAACTTAATTCAATACAAATTTCTGATGCTCTGAAATTGGTAACACTAATTTTGAATCAACCTGTAGAGGTGTTATAGCACTAAATATCAACTTCTTTCAAAAATTACAATTCCATAGATTATTCAACACAATTTCCCTATAATACTGATTTCTTTATTTACAAAATTTGCATTTCTTTTAATAAACCTATTGAGTTTTTTAATCAATGAAAATATTCAGTGATTTCAAAACTTAAAAACTGAATTAATTAATAATTATGCCATAATATGTAAGCAATATTTTTCATCTAACTAAAAACAATATTAAAAATTGAAAAATTCCTATCAGATTTAGAACTGTCACTATAGGATGTAATACTTACAATAATAATGTAAGCAAAATTCTCCTAGATATTCTTAAACAAATTTATAACTTGCTAAGTAAATCTAAAAAAATTTTATTGCTTTTAAAATAGTTACCAACTCATAGATATATTAAAACTATGAAATGTGTTAACGATATTATTACCTCTGATTTCACTGACCTATATAATAATATTAACTGATCTTTATCAAATCATTTATGATTTTTTTAAATAGATTTAAATGTCAAATCTCCATTTCTAAACACTTTTATGTGCTGTTTCTTTTAAAACTCGTACCATTTTTATAATTCATCACAATTATAATATGCATAATAACAAAATATATATTCAAAAGATAGGCATACCAAAAGGTGGTAGTAGCAAGTCTACTAGAAGATTTATATCTTTATCATTATGAGCAAATTTTCTGTTATATTTTTCTTTACCAGTACCCTGTGGTTGAAATGCTGTGACACGGTGGCAATGTCGCAGAACGGCATTGAGTCCTAGCAGAAAGGTTTTTCTTTTAGGAAGAAAAAATTTTGAAAAAAAAAATAAATAAGTGCAATAACTTGGCTAAAACTCTTCTGCAGTATAAGTTTCATTTTTGCAGAAGCTGCTCGTTCTGCAGAAAGGTACAAAACGGTTACTTTACTACACAGCGATACAACAACAGCAAAAAACATTGAACGCTGTGTGCGTACAAAACAACAGCAATATTCCCTCTACTCACATGATCTGTGTCCACGCTCTGTCTTGCTCTGATGTGATGCAATTTCTCTTCTGTTTCAAACTATCTGTGCGGTCGGTCATTGAATTTGAAGGAATTTCTAATATTCATTCCTATAATTCACCCCCCCCCCCTAGTTTCACACAATTAAAAAGATATCGCGGTCCGATCATTATGAACTTTTGATTTTATCTTTCTTACAGATGCTGCAAAAAACATATTCCTGGATTATTATTATTTTTTTTTTCTTCCTTATCTATAAAATTGCCTCAACATCTCTTGAAAATAGAAAAAAATAACAAATCAATTAAGTACTTTTATAATCTAACTGAAAACTACACAAATCATTGCACAATACACATAACTAAACAGGGAAAAAAAAAAAAAAAATCATGTGCAAGGCATTGTGTAATTAAAATTTACTGAATCAGGAAACAGAGAGAAATATTTGTTTATAATTAACTGAAACTTACTTTAATTAGAATCAAAAGCTGAAAGCGATGCAGAAAGAAAAAGAATGCTATGATTATGCAGTGTTTTGATTTTCATTAAAATTTTTTTTTAAAGGTTCAGTTTGTATAGCTGAAGAAACTTTTTTCTAGGACTGGGAGCAGTGTCTTGTGTGGGAGACTTTCTAAGGTATCTTAGTCCATATTTACATAAGTTTTGGAGAAAATACGACTTAAACGAATGAAGTGTTCTCCTTGGGAAAATTACTAAAACGTTTCAGTCCACATTCATGTGAGTTTCGGAGAAAATTATGGAAAACTCGGCGGCTTTAAAATAATTCTTCACAAAAATTGCATGATAAAATTTCGTATTTTGAAGCCAATCTCAAAAATATGATATATTTCAATAATCAAATACAAAAAAAAAAAAAAAAAAAAAAAAAAAAGATATCGGTGAATTACGAGGTCTAAGTAATTACATGTTTTTAGCAAAATACCTATTTTAGCAATTAATTTCAATTACGTAACTTTTTTTTTTTATAATTAGCAATAAAATAATTCTGTATTTCAGTAAATGGCCACAAAATTGTTGCGTATGTCGCATATCAGCTTTGAAAAAAACAAGAATTTCACTGTTTAGCATCGAAATAAAGCCTATTTCAACAATTAATACTTATTAAATATAAGTTTTGTTAATTAGTGGAGAATTGATTACATATTTCCATTTCCACTATCTGTTACAAAAATATCCCAACTTAGAACATCAGCTTTTAAAAAATCGCAATCTTTATCAACTAGCAAATAAATAGCACATTAAATGTAAATGTTTTACTAGTGGTGAAATGATCCTGTATTTCTAAAATTTACTGTACAATTATTCTGTATTGAGAGATTAAGCTTTGAAAATAAAAGTGCAAATTTTGTTGCTTAGCGGCAAAATAACTGAGTATGTGAGATTTAGCTTTTGAATGCGATTTTCATGTATTAGTAGCTGAATATTAACGTGTTTCGACAATCATAAAAATGCGAATTTCGAGAATAAGCTTTGAAAATAGCATGATTATTATTTATTAGCTGGAAAATAGATTAGTTGCAGTTTTGCATACATTTTTGACAATTAGGGATGAAATGATTAGGTATTTTTGATCTCAGTTGCAAAAAGTATTGCATAATTTGAGACTATTCAGTTTTGGAAAAAGTGTAAATTTCATCGATTAACAGTAAAGATTTTCAGTATTTAGGAATTCAGCTTTGAAAAGGGCACAGATTTCATTGATTAGCATCCAATTCCAAATAATTGCATATTTTGGTAATTGACTGCAATAACATTGCAAATTTCAGGAATCTACTTTTGAAAAATAAATAAAGTTTATTTTAATTATGTGCAAAATTATGGTGTATATTACCAATTATTCGCGTTTAAATGTAGATTTTGTAAATTTGTAGCGAAATAATTACTACGTATTTCGGCAACTGGCCGAAAAATTTTTGCAAATTTTTATAATTAGTTTATTAATTAGCCAGTTGCAAAAATAACATATTTAAGTAGTTAATGGTAATTAAGAGTAAAATTTATCCATATTTAATACATGTAAACTTAACGTATATTTCATTAATCAACTTTAAAAAAAGGTACAATTTGTGTAGATTAGCAGCTAAATAGCCTTTTACAGCAGTTAATTGCAATTAAACATAAATTTTGTCAGTTAGTAGCAAAATTGTAGCTCTCAGGATCTATATTCTGTTTAGGCTTATTTATTTTTTCATACATAAAAAAAAAAAAAAATTCCTGTATTTTCCCATCCATATATATATATATATATATTTTACTTTTAGCGCATAATTTTCCTTCCCATTATTCAATTCCTACTATTAGTTCACACTCTCCCTATATATATCTTGTACAAATCTTGCAATCGATTTTTAACTAACTTCCCGACTAACTAGAAATTTGAAACTTTCAGAATTGCTCAGAACACAGTGACAACACAATACTTCGAAGCCTGATTTTCGAATTTTTTATTAGTTTTCTTATAATTAATTAAACTATGAAAATAATAACATCCTAATAATGTTAAAATAGCCATTAAAATATTAGCTATACTTTAATTGTTGCCAAAAAAAATTTACGAGTTCATTTTCTTTAAACATAAAAATAAATACATTTAATTAAATGTGAACATTAAAAAATTATAAAAAGTTAAATTATGCATCTCACAAAAATTGACATCATTATCACTTTAAAAATTTTATGCACATTGATAAGAGCTCTATGATTCATCAGAAAATTTAAAACACGGTATATAAAAAGTTTTTTTTTATCTTATAATTATTTTTATTTCATTTTGCACGAGCGCTTTTTATTTCCTAATTCAAAATTATATAAAAAAAAAAAAAAAAAAAAACCTTTTCGTTAGTGTTTGTAAGTAGGAATTGACTTTAAAAAATTTTCTTTTATATTACTTGATTTTTGCCTTAAAAACCTTTAGTGCCCGAATTAATAAAACAAAATTAAAAATTTATTTTTTCTTAAATGTTCCCTTTTAACTAATGTTTAATTTTTTCTCTTTTTATATTATTATAGTTTCACAATATATTCTAAAAAACTCATTTGGCTATTATTTTGTGGATTCATTGATAAGTTATTGTGTAAAAATATTTTTATGTTTGAATAATAAAAAATTGTATTAAATAAATAAATAAATATATATATTTAGAAATTTTTATTCATGAATTCATCAACCGTGAATATTTATTTAAATCAAATTGGAGTGTACAGGTTGATATTTTTATTTATTACCAACTATGTGAAAAATACCAGAGCCGGGAATCGAACCCGGGCCCTCCGCTTAACGCACGGATGCTCTACCACTGAGCTACCCTGGCCGATAACCAGCTAGGCATTTCTCACATAATATACGTTGGCAAAGTCACCGAGTCTGCAAACGCAGATATTTCAGGTGAGACAATAATAATCGTAGCACAACTCCATAGACCACGAAATTTCAATTTAGAAATTTTTATTCATGAATTCATCAACCGTGAATATTTATTTAAATCAAATTGGAGTGTACAGGTTGATATTTTTATTTATTACCAACTATGTGAAAAATACCAGAGCCGGGAATCGAACCCGGGCCCTCCGCTTAACGCACGGATGTTCTACCACTGAGCTACCCTGGCCGATAACCAGCTAGGTATTTCTCACATAATATACGTTGGCAAAGTCACCGAGTCTGCAAACGCAGATATTTCAGGTGAGACAATAATAATCGTAGCACAACTCCATAGACCACGAAATTTCAATTTAGAAATTTTTATTCATGAATTCATCAACCGTGAATATTTATTTAAATCAAATTGGAGTGTACAGGTTGATATTTTTATTTATTACCAACTATGTGAAAAATACCAGAGCCGGGAATCGAACCCGGGCCTTCCGCGTAAGCGGAGGGCCCGGGTTCGATTAGCTGTAGTGAGGTTTGTTGCAGGTTTGTTGCTTTAAATTAGCTGTAGTGAGGTTTGTTGCAGAAAGCCAGAAAAAATTCTGCCACAGGGTACCAGTACATTGATAACATTATTATTATTAAAGATTTCAACAAGCAAGAAGCAAAATTATAATACAAATAAATGAAGACCTTACATACTTCTTGAATAGAGCCTTATCACTTTCGGGAAGGGGCCCCTCCCATCATCAGAGGCTGCACGGTGGTGGCTTGCTTTGCTGTGTTGATATTATTGACTTGATCTTTAGTAGTTCTGATGGTTCTACACCAGTTACGGTTAATTTCCTGTGCTGGGTCGTTGCCATTACAGGTAAGTGGGTTAAACAAAATTTCGATAGTTTCGCGATTCGTGGCGTATATTGCGTTGTTAAAATCTGCCAGTTTCGTTTGGTCATGACCAAACGAAAAATAAAAAACCGTATTAAAGAGCATTCTGTAGACATTAAATTTGGAAAAACTACCACCGCACTTACCAAAATAAACGCCACCGAATCCATAACAATAAATTTTAACGAAACTCGCAAACTGGCAGATTTTAACAACGCAATATACGCCGCGAATCGCGAAACTATCGAAATTTTGTTTAACCCACTTACCTGTAATGGCAACGACCCAGCACAGGAAATTAACCGTAACTGGTGTAGAACCATCAGAACTACTAAAGATCAAGTCAATAATATCAACACAGCAAAGCAAGCCGCCACCGTGCAGCCTCTGATGATGGGAGGGGCCCCTTCCCGAAAGTGATAAGGCTCTATTCAAGAAGTATGTAAGGTCTTCATTTATTTGTATTATTATTATTTTTTAAATCTTAATAACTGTTCTCTTACTTCATTAACCTTAGACTATCCATCACATCTTATTTTGGCTCAAAATATTCTTAACAAACAATCTATCAGTTTTTTTTTTATATATTTAAAACTTCGTTTTGATGGATAATAAAATTTATACTACTGATATTTATGATAAAAGACAGGACTTTAGGTTTTAAAGTTAATTTATTGACTTATTTTAATTCTTGTCTCCATCTGTCTATATACAGAAATATAATTTTAAATCAACTCCTTCAAATTAAAAAATTATGCTCATCAGGGTATAAAAAGAAAAATATCAGTCACTTAATTAAAGCTACTACAAAAATGGATTAGGAGAGAATGTTGCAACTTGGGACACTGGCAATTTCTAAAAGCCTATTGGCAACATCAAAATTTTTTTAATTTCTAAGTGTCACTCTAACAAATAGATAACAGCATAGTAAGAGACAGCATCAGAAATGCTAAACACCAGATTTAGTGAGTGAAAGAAAATTTCATCACTTAAAAGTAAATATTTTTCTCATTCTAATTTCGATTTCTGAACTAGTATTTGTAAAACTATTGTACTCAATTTTAAATGAATATTGAACAGAAGATTTTAAAATGTTTTGGTTATGAGAAAGTAATGATATTGCATTTTGATTTTATTTAAACCGTCTGATGATTGTACCTTGGGACATGTCCTAAGGAACAACATATGTCATACACATAGTTTTCAATAATTTAGGTATTGTTTTAGTGCAAATATCTTTTAGTATGTTTTAATATAACATTCCAATAAAAATAATTTAATATAATAATTAATAATCTTTTAGTATAACTTCATAAAATATATCCAATGGACCAACTGATTCAACTCAAGCAAGGCCGCAGGAACATGTTCTGTGGCTCCCCCCGGAAATTCGTATTAGGGCCCCTTTCATTTATTTTAAAGCAATAGCTGTACTGAAATTTTCATATAAGATTTTACTTTTATTACAATAAAATTACCATAACCATGATAACGTACATATGTAGGGGAGCTAGGGGCTAGTTGTAACAGGGGTAAGAAGTAACACACACTTTACGGATAGTTTGTGATATTTTTGATTAGATATTTTGATAAACATGATTCTTATGACACACCTTATTATGTAAACACAATCAGTGCTCCGCAGAAACAGTTAATGAGACATTGTGTACATGTGTTGTGTTAGCTAATAAGTGGAAAAAATATATTTTGTAAATTTTGATTAAAAGTATGTGTAAGTATTAAAAGTATTTATATTTTTAAGAAATGTTAATAGCTATTTATTTTGTCTGTGTATTAAGTTATAAAATGTAAGTTTCATTTTTTGAATAAATCATTACATTTTTTATAAATGAACAAAAATGTCCAAAATGATATAATGGGGCAAGTTGAAACAAAATTTTAGAGCAAATTGTACCATGTTACAACTTGCTGTTTTAACATGGTACAACAGGATGAATGTTGCAGCATATCCTGTAAACTGGATTCAAAGCAAGTGGTTTGTGGTCTGTAAATGTTGATATTTTCAAGATTCTAGCTTTAAACCTTTACACGTCACTAACTGCCCAAATTCTAATATAGGGAATGTTGTACAATATAACAATATATATTTCACAAACTATCAAAAACATTTTACTTTCAATTCGAACTCTGAAAACAAATGAATGAGGCATCTGAGCATGCCTATGCAACCTTTTGCAACTGCTTCAGTGTAGATGTATTTTTTCATCTGTAGTCGTTATGTAGATTTCTTAATATTCGGAGCATTTATTAGCTCCGTAATTCAAATTTATGTTTTTCTTCTTTTCTTTAATTCATTCATTAAATGTCTACAAAGTACTCATCATGTCATCATTGAGTAATAGACTTACTTATTTGGAAATTAATACAGTTTTCTTTACAGAATAATAATTCAGTGATTTAGCTGTCTAAACAAAGAATACTGTGAATGGATGCTTGATTGATGAATACAGATAAGAAGATTTTTCTTCTTTATAATTACCTGTAAAATTTATTTTATTGAAATATATATGATTAAATAGTGTTGTAAAATTTGTACCCTTTCCGTGTTGATTCTCAAATTTAAATTCATTTACTATTTAGATATAATTTAAATGATTTGTTTTATAATCTTTAAAGTTTAAATTATTAATTAAATGAAATATAGCGTTTAGTGCTGTTGCCTATTTGATACTGCCATTGAGTTAAAGATATATTAAAATTAAAAACAAAAAGCTTAATGATAACTATTTTAGTTAAAAATCATATTTCTTATTAGTATAATTTTATTTAATTCGTTTGAAATAACTTTAATGTACTTACCCTTTATGCATGTTTTGATAAAATTAACTTTAAAGAAAATATGTTTTAGTTCTTTCACGGATTGTTTATTGTTTTATCGCTACCGAACACATAGACGTTATAATTTTCAACTGCAGAGTCTTCTAGCTTTGCCCATAGATGGCGGCAGGCTAGTAGCATCATGTTGCTATGGTTACTTGTCATGTATGGTAGGCATTGCTGAGTGTACAGCATCGACTCCGTCGTTCAGACCGGAGTGGCTGTCACTTGAATCCGTTCACTTGTATAAAAGGAGGTAAGGAATATGTAATCGCTCTTTTGTTTTTAATGCAGTTGATAGTTGCATCGACTAGCGTTTGCTAGCCGTTTTTTTTTTTTTTTCAGTTATATTTAAGTTCAGCTCAAAGTCATGAGCTGTAATTTTAATTAAGTTATAAAATATTTTATTTTATAATGTTTGTAAATTACGTTTTGTGACTTGAAATTTTCGACGACACGTTTCGAGTATCTAATTATGTCACAAAGTAAACATTGTTTCCACTATATTAATCTTTATGGCAGTTATATTAATCTTTATGGCGGTATTTTAAAAGTATTTAACCTTTTGTCAGCAAGTTTTCTCTTTTACTTTCGTTTATATTCATTTAATGTTACTCATTATGTTATTTCAAGTTTAATAAACAGTTTTGTTTAAACTTTTGTCTTCAATGAATGCCACACACATTTATCATTTTATAATTTATTAGAGCTGAGCAACTATCGCATATTTCACTGCTAATTAATATATGCAACAATTTTTTCACATCAAGTGGTTATGGGCTTTTTGGCTCGTCGTCAGCTCATAGCATTTAAAATTTTGATAATAGTTTTTGTGGCATTCTAGTTGTTTGCAGATAAGAAATTGAAACGGCAGTGAGCTTAAATCCCGCTATTGAAAAATTACGGATGAATAATTATATTACGTGGGTCAAGGGCATTAAATTTATTTTAATTGAAAGAAACTGCTGGAATATAATATGTAAGAAAGAAAAACTGCCTGTTGAAGATGCTGACGCTGGAATAACTTCAAAACAAGTGGAAGATTTTAAATCACATAGTCGAGTCGCATTATCTACAATCTACTTAAATACATCGCCTGAAGTCAGAAGCATTATTGAAAATTGTAATTGTGCTATTGATGCCTGGGAGACATTGAAGAAGACCTTTATATCAGACTCAAGAGCTCATCATATGGGACTGTTTACAGAGTTCATTAATTGTAGAATGTCTGAGAATGAAACCGTAAATTCTTTTGTAACCCGGTTATCAAGAATACTGGACCAGCTATGTGAAATTGGCCATGCTATGGAGTATGTGTATTGCTGTTTTCAACTATTACAACACTTACCTTCCAAATTTGAATCAGCAGTGCAGTATTTGTTACGCTGGAAGAATGACCAGTTCAAGTTCCAGACTATTGTGTCCGAATTAACAGCGGAAGATTCACGCCTACAGCTTCGAGAAGGTGATATTATGAGAAATGGCAATAATAGTATACAGATTCAGAATGTTCAACATAAAGGTAAAAAACCTTTGACTTGTTTTAAGTGTGGCCGTATTGGTCATTTAAAGAAAAACTGTTTTTTGAATAGTAATGCTAAATTTAAATCTAGAAATTTAAAGTTTAACTCCAACGGTCGTGACAAATGCAAATCTCCCCCCTCCTACTACATAGCTCAAGCTAATTATAGTAATTTAGGTGATGATGACAGTTGGATTTTTGATACTGCTGCTTCACATCATTTTCTAAGAAATTTAAATCTTTTTGAGCATTATATTTCTGTTGAGGGAGAGCAGCTTTTTGTCATGATCGATGGTATTAGTTTTCCTATTACTGCTAAAGGAACTGTTAAGCTAAATTTTGGTAAAAATGTATTGTATTTAAAGGATGTTTTATATTCCCCAAAGTTACGAAAAAATTTAATATCAGGTCCCAAATTAGATATAAACGGTGCCACATACACTGTCGGTAGGGGTCAAGTGTCGGTATTCGGTAAAGATAAAAGACATATTTTTACTGCTAAAATTAAAGACGGTGTTTACTACTTATATCCTAATGTTTCTAAAGTTAAAAAGGGGAGTAATGTGAATGAGGGGCACTCAGAAAATCCTTCAGCTTCTCTTGCTAAAGTTAATGAAATTGGGTATTGGCATGCTCGTTTTGGGCATGTAAGTCCTGATACTATTTCAATACTAGCAAGAAGAACGGGGTGAGGGGCCTTCCTAAACTTAAGTTTAAGAAATTTTTTTGTGAACCTTGTAGGATTAGTAAACAAACTGTGTGTCTTTTAAATCATCCGATGTTCATGGTGTTAAATCACCGTTAGAGAAAGTATTTATGGACGTTTGGGGCCTAATTAAAGTAACTGGGAAAAATGGGGAAAGAATTTTTTTGTTCATAATTGATGGATTTTCTAAACGGGTTGCTGTTTATCCTTTAAAGGATAAGTCTCAGGTTTTTGGTGCATTCGAGAGACACATTGCATGGGCAGAATGCAGTTTGAATAAAAAATTAAAAGCTGTTCGTACAGATAATGGTTCCGAATTTGTAAATGACAACTTCAAAGCATTTTGTAGTAAAATTGGAGTTGTTCACAAGTTAACTAACACATTCACACCTGAACAAAATGGGTTAAGTGAGCAGTTTAATCAAACTTCTTTAAATTGTGTTAGAGCTATTATCACAGACAGTGGTCCACCTTTTTCTTTTTGGCCCGATGCAATGTTGTATTTCGCGTACACTTGGAACCGTTTAATTCATAGGGAACAAACTAAGACTCCTTTTGAGTTATATTCTGGGTTTAAACCATCCGTAAGACACCTTAAGCCTTTTGGGTTAGTTTTGTATGTAGGGATCCCAAAACAACATAGAAACCACAAGCTTGAACCTAAGACTAAAAAGGGAGTACTGATAGGTTATTCAATAAAAACTAAGGGGTATAAAATTTGGTTGGAGGATGAGGATAAAATAGTTGAAACTATAAACGTAACGTTCTCTGATCAGCAGACCCGCATAATATACACGAACGCGCGAACGGTGTTCGCGGAAAATTTTCTGAACTTGCGGAAAATTTTCCGCGTTCGGCAATCGAATTTTCCGCGTTCGGCAATCGTGAAAAATTTGCCGAGTTTACGAAAAGTTTTCTGCAAACAGCGATCGCGGAAAAATCGTACTGCTACTACAGTTCTGGTCTTGCGATTGAAACTACTCCTTAATCTGTGAATAAACGAATATGAAAGAATTTAACCAAAAGGGTTTCACTTTTGGTTTCTGTTTGTGCAATATATCATTAGCGAACGCCGCGCCGATCGCCTGCACTAAGCAGGAAGCAAACGTAACTGATAAGAGAGCAGCGGTTCTGTTTTCTCCCCTCTCATTCCAAAGTCCGACCGAAGTATGGGCTTTTGCGGCTGACGCCAGCCTCTTTAGGACAGGAGGGGGAGGAAGAAGAAGCGCTTTTGAATGGAAAAACTCAGAGTAGGGAGAGGGGGAATTATTAGCGGAGATCATCATTTTCTTTGATCGGCATGGGATCAGGGAGAGAAGAAGATGCTATGCTGTTTTAGTTTAGTTAGGAAGTTATGCTGTGAGTTACATTTGTTCATCGTTTGAGAGATTTTTTTATTTTAAATGTAGCTTTTTTTTTAAAACGTTTTATTAATTATTTATTTTAACGTTTCGTCATTTATGATCGTAAAATGAGCTATCCTAGTTTAACGCGGAAGGTGAAATGCCGATTCTGCAGCGAAGAACTCCGTGAAAAAAATTATCAGAATCATTTGCTAAGAAAACATCCCAATGAAAATGCATTGGACAAAAGATCTGCTGGCCAGAAAACATTATTCTTTTACGCGCAACCTCCTTTAGATAAAGTTGAAAAGGATAAAAATGAAAATATCCCACATGTATCCACTGAAAATTCAGCATCTTTTGCAGAAAACACTGCCCCTGTTATGTCAAAACCGGCATCATTCGCAGGAAACTCGGAAGAAGAAATAAAAATACCCCGTAAAGAAGGGGAAACTGACAAAATTGATATGATTCTGCAGTATGTAAAAAGTCTGGAAGAAAAAATAGAACACATGCAGTGCACTTTAAAAAAAGAAAATGTGAAAGCAACTGCAGCAGCAATAGATACAAAAAAAGAAAATTATGAATATGAGAGAGATCTGTCATACATTTTTCAGTCTTGCAGATCTATTTCTGATATAATTTCTTTTTTTGATGAATTTACATATGATGAAAATAATGGTGCCATTATTTGCCGTTTGTGTGTTTCTGATGGTGATGATAACGGAACTTTTCTTCCAGAAAAGAAAGGATTAAACTGCCATCCATCAGTTTTTAATTATGATATGGAAAATGGCATAAATTTTCCAATTGGTACCACCTTGCCACCAAAATTTAGAAATCTTAAGAGGCACCTTAAGGATCATTTGCTGAGTAGTTTGCATAAAAAATCTGTGAACTTAATAGAAGAACAGAATAAAGAAAAAAGTAAACATGTTGCTAGGGAAACTGATGTTGGAATGCGTATTGGTCGCATTGCATACAGACTGTATTATAAAGGTCGACCTTACGCAGATTTTGAAGAGGAGATTGCTTTAAATATTCAAAATGGCTGCGATATGGGGGAGATTAATCACTCAGTAGCGTTTGCGAAAAACTTTTTGCCTTTTGTATCTAATGCTGTAAAGAATCGGCTTAAAGCTTTTATAAATAACAGATTAAAGCAAACAGGATTTCAGCCACCATTAAAAATTATTGCAGACAAAGCAACTTGGAAGCACCGTACTCGGCAGTTCATCATGGGCATCACTATTGTTCCTGATTCAAATCAGCTTATTCAAGCTTTATATTTAGGACACCCAGTTATTAAAGCTCACAATGGTGAAAGTGTAGCCGAAAGTATTATTACATGCCTAGATGAATATGGTGTTACCAAGACTCAGTTCAATGGTGGAAGCTTTGACGGACAGTATTTTAATTTATCTGTGCCAGAATACCTTAACAAACACTTTTCTGAAGAAGACAAAACATATTATTATGATTGGGACCCGATGCATAAAGCTGGACTTGTTGATGATCACTTACGGAAGAATGCTAAATTTTCATGGATTGTGGCAATAACAGAAATAATTGCATCCATTTTTGGAGAATTCAATTATGGGAAAGAATATGAGAATTTTAGAGATGCAAGTTATAATATAGAAAAATCAAATGGAGAAACCACCTTTAAAAATCCTTGTTTCTTTAGTGAAACTAGATTCGCTAATCATTGCAAGAAAGTGTATAAGAATTTCAGAGAAGAATTCAAGACAATTATTACAATATTTGAGGAGCGTCAAATTGAATCTATTGGTGGAAGTTCAGTACAGAGGGATAAAGCAAAAAGTGCAAATGTAAAAATGAACAAAATTTTTAATGTAAAATTCTGCCTTCAATTGTCTGGATTGTGCGATTTGTATGATCAGTTTAGCAAGATTATTTGTGATTTGCAAATAGTTGATGTCCTTCCTCATGAGCGATATGCAGAATTTAATTATAAAGTAGACTATTTGCAAAGTATGTCCTCAGCAGTTGATATCAAAAAATGTCCCTGCAGTCAGAGCCCTCAAAATAATTGTTTTTGGCCTACTTATCACTCAGATAGTAGAGATTTAGAGGCAGACAACACATATCAAGGTGTTCCTCTTAGTGATACAGAGCCAGAAAACTTAAACAACACGCGTTGCTCTTCAAAAAGAATTAAAATTGATCATATGGCATGTAAACAAACAGTTGAAAAAGAATTGTCAGAACTTGCACTGCACATAGCAGAAGAGCTGCAAAAACTGTTTACAGAAGAGGATGTAAAACTCTTTGAACATGTGAAGATTCTGACAGATTTGAAATTCCTTGCAACAAAAGTGAAAGTTAAGGGTGTTGCATTAACAACAGCATCTGAGTTAGAAAAATTTTTGATGTCATCTAAAACACTGGTGTATGAGTTTAAAGACATACCTGACTCACAGTTGGAGGCCCAATACAAAAAATTTGTAAATAAAATCCATGAAATTGTAGAATCTAAAACTACAAAAGAATACCAAGAATTGACCAGTAAAGATCTCATAAAAACTTTTCTTTGCAGCAAACAAAGTTTATTTCAAGACATAGAGTTGATAATGCATGCAATATGTGTTGCATCAACTGTATCTTCTGTAGAATCAGTTTGTGAATCATTAACATCGAGTTATGAGTATCACAACAATAAAAGACGGCCTATCACTGAGGAAGCAGCAAATCATGAAATGATGATAGCTGTAAATGGTCCTCTTCCAACAAATTGTGACATCATTATTTCTGAAGCAATGAATTCCTATTTTATAGAGCAGAAAGACTGGCATTTTGTACGAAGATCAAACAATCTAAAGGACTGGACAATTTCTAAATGTGCTGACAAAATAATGAAAAGACATTCTTCTCTTCCCTTTATGGATATTTAATTTTTTTTTCTCCCCCCCCCCCATTTTTTTTTTTTTTTTCCCATTTTGGTTATACAGTAGACATCACAGTTATCTCGGTTATCAACTGTCGAAAAAGCATTTTTTTTTTTTTTTTTTTTTTTTTTTTGCAGAAAATTTTTGTTTTAGATTTTGTGTTCGCAGAAAGTTTTTCATTTTATCTGAGTCTGCTGATCAGCTATTTAGTAAATGCAGTGGAGCGGTGATGGGCACCTCACTGAAGGAATTGGACTTACTTCCAGAAAGTCCAGTTGATTGTCAAGCTTCCAATCCTGTTGACATTGTTTTCAGAGGTGGGCCCGATGATTCTAGTGAGGAGTCCGTCAATGAAACTCCTGTAGGTAAATCTTCTCCTAAACCTCTTTCTTCAGTTACTTGGAATAGGAAACCCATACCCAGAAATATTGGTAACAGAGTTGACATCTACTATTACCCGGACAAAACTAAAACTAGATTGAGATCGATGAATGATGTCAAAAAATATTGTGATAAACATAATCTGATTCATATTAACTTAGTTTTTTAAAAAAGGATTGAATTACATTTTACTTAAAATATATACCTAAAAAATATCCTTTCTAATAACTGCACTTACGACTTAAAAAACCCAACGTGTTTTTTAAGCCGTAAGTGCAGCTATTAGAAAGGATATTTTTTAGGTATATATTTTAAGTAAAAAACATAATCTGATTTTTGACTAATTTTTTTTATTTCTCTAGTAGCAATTTGTTTGAGGGGGTAGTGGATCAGCAAAACTCGGATAACCCAACTTCAAGTTTAACTCATAAAAAATCATGACTAGTTATCCCTGTACCTAAAACATATGAGGCTGTTAAATCTTCAGAATGTGTTGAATGGAAAAATGCCATGGATGATGAGATAAATAATATGAAAACCCGTAAAGTTTGGCATTTTGGTTAATTTACCAGAGGGGAAAAAAGTTTTCGGAAATAGATGGGTATACGCCGTTAAAAGAGATGAGCTAGGAAACATTGCCCGCTTTAAAGCGAGGCTCATGGCCCAGGGCTTTCACCAGATAAAGGGGGATACTTATGATGAGACCTTTTCACCAGTCGTTAATTTCTCGGTAATACGTTTCTTTTTTTCATTATTGGTCTCATGTTATAAATGGCATAACGTTCAATGCGATATAAAATGTGCTTACCTTTATGCACCTTTAAAAGAAGAAATTTATATGTCTCAGCTGAAAGGATATGCTGTTAAGGGAAGGGAATATCTCGTTTGTAAACTAGACAGAGCGTTATACGGTCTTCATCAGAGTGGTCGGCTCTGGTATTATGAGTTGAATAAAGTACTTTTAGATTTGGGGTTTAATAAATTTAACTTGTGTAACTGCTCATATTATTTTGAAAATTATATTGTTTTATTAGTTTATGTTGATGATTTAGTTTTGTTTGGTAAAAATCAATTTCAAATAGATAAAATTCTTAATTTATTAAAATGTAAATTTGACATAAAAATTTTAGGTAAAACCAAGAAATTACTTGGTGTAGAATTTAATTATGAAAACAATGCAGTACAAATTTTTCAGGAATTATATATTAATGAAGTTTATGACAGGTTTAAATCTTTTAATATTCCTTTTTGTTTGTTACCTATTGTGAAAGGCATTAAATATTCTAAAAAAGATTGTCCTACTAACCAAAATGAAATTGATGAAATGTCTAGATTTCCATATCGGAATATCTTAGGATGTTTATCTTTCATCGCAAACAGGACACAATCTGATATTGCCTATGCAGTTAATATATTCAGTCAGTTTCAAAATTCACCGGGGATTAATTATTGGAATGGGTTAATTAAATTACTTGGGTATGTTTCGTGCACTCGAGATTTAAAATTAAATTTAAATTGTTTTAATCCATGTTTAACTGCTTTCTCTGACGCTGATTTCGCGATGAATAGGGATGACTTCGTATCAATGGGGGGGACAAATTTTATTTTTGGATAATAGCCCTATTTCTTGGTAAACTTTTAAGCAAAAAAAGTGTTTGCCTTTCAACCATGGAAAGCGAGTTTGTATCCATGTGTGATGGGGTTAAAGAATTAATGTGGTTTGATAATATATTACAAGATTGTATTGATTTTAAATTAATTTCTATTTCATATGAACTACCAATACTTTTTGCTGATAACCAGGCAGCTATTAATTTTACGAGATCTCCTATAGAGAATAACAAATCTAAGCATATTAATGTAAAGTTATTTTTCATCCGTGAATGGTTATTTGAGGAACGGTTTGATTTAAAATATGTAAATACAAAGCTAACTTTGCCAATCCCTTCACAAAGCCCCTTACTAAAAGTGATATGTCTAAATTTGTAAATAAAGTATTTATTAAGTAAATGTATATAGAGTAAATTAAAAAATTTTGAACGTATATTATATATATTTAAATTTTTTTTTTAATTGAAAAATGTTTTCTTAGTGGGATATGTATGCATTTTCTTGGTGGGTTTTTCTACATTTTCCATTGTGTAGTGATGTATAGTTTAACTTTTGTATGAGAGAAATTCGTAGCGCTACGTATAATTGGTTATGTGTTTGTTATATATTTGTGAATATCATCTTATTTTGACAATGGGGAATGGGAAAAAATGTTTCCTTGAAATGCTGTGCATATATGCTCTATATTAATATTTTGTTCTTTTTTTAGTAGATGTGTATATTAGACTGATAATGTTAATGCTACTTGTTTTGAGATTGTGATATGGACTCTTTGACTTATGGTTGATAAGAATGACAGACCTTTCAGATTTGTGTGAAGTATATCCTATGGAAGATGATAACGATTATATCTGTGAATAACCATTATATCTGTCGTCAAATTTAATTTTTTTTTTCAAATAAAGTTTATACTGTAATTGCTGACGTTTGTGTTTGTCAAATCAACACGGTGGGGGGCCTTGTTGTAAAATATTTACCCTTTCCGTGTTGATTCTCAAATTTAAATTTAAATTCATTTACTATTTAGATATAATTTAAATGATTTGTTTTATAATCTTTAAAGTTTAAATTATTAATTAAATGAAATATAGCGTTTAGTGCTGTTGCCTATTTGATACTGCCATTGAGTTAAAGATATATTAAAATTAAAAACAAAAAGCTTAATGATAACTATTTTAGTTAAAAGTTATATTTCTTATTAGTATAATTTTATTTAATTCGTTTGAAATAACTTTAATGTACTTACCTCTTATTTAGTTTTGTTAAAATTAACTTTAAAGAAAATATTTTTTAGTTCTTTCACGGATTGTTTATTGTTTTATCGCTACCGAACACATAGACGTTATAATTTTCAACTGCAGAGTCTTCTAGCTTTGCCCATAGATGGCGGCAGGCTCGTAGCATCATGTTGCTATGGTTACTTGTCATGTGTGGTAGGCGTTGCCGAGTGTACCGCATCGACTCCGTCGTTCAGACCGGAGTGGCTGTTACTTGAATCCGTTCACTTGTATAAAAGGAGGTAAGGAATATGTAATCGCTCTCTTTTGTTTTTAATGCAGTTGATAGTTGCATCGACTAGCGTCTGCTAGCCGGTTTTTTTTCCAGTTATATTTGAGTTCAGCTCAAAGTCATGAGCTGTAATTTTAATTAAGTTAAAGTATTTTATTTTATAATGTTTGTAAATTACGTTTTGTGACTTGAAATTTACGACAACACGTTTCGAGTATCTAGTTATGTCACAAAGTAAACATCGTTTTCACTTTAAGCTATAGTAATCTTTATGGCAGTATTTTAAAAGTATTTAACCTTTCGTCAGCAAGTTTTCTATTTTACTTTCATTTATATTCATTTAATGTTACTCATTATGTTATTTCAAGTTTAATAAACAGTTTTGTTTAAACTTTTGTCTTCAATGAATGCCACACACATTTATCATTTTATAATTTATTAGAGCTGAGCAACTATCGCATATTTCACTGTTAATTAATATATGTGACAATTTTTTCACATCAAATAGAAACATGTGTGTTATCAGCGCATTTTACAAAATAATTATCTGTGCTACTGAGTATAAATAAATAATAGATTATGACACTGAGAAAATGATGTCACACTTTCTATATAAATACATTTATATATAAATATAATATTCTATTTTGAGATAATTATAGAATAAATAAAATATCTTAAAAAAAAAAAAATAAATAAATAAATAAAATAAATGAATTGAAACTGAAAGTTTTGGTTTTAGAAGCATCTGTTCTAAAAATAAAATTGAAACCATAAGTATTTTTGTATGCGAAGTATCTGTTCTTAAAAAAAAAAAAAAAAAAAAAAAAGAAAGGAAAAACTGAATTTAATTGTAATTAAGTATAATAAGAAAGGAAATATTATATAATCAAAATATTTGCAGTGATTAAGTAATAAAGCTAAAATGGCTTTTGCAAAAGATATTTCAATGATTGAAAAATTGAACTCCACAAATTACGATTTGTGGAAGTTCAAAATAGAGATGATGTTATGCAAAGAAAATTTGTTTGAATTGATAACAGATGAAGCTCCCAACCCAATGACTAATGAATGGCAAGTGAAAGACAGAAAAGTCAAAGCCATTGTGGCAGCACACCACAAAAGACTCTGGATGTGAACTGAACATTTTTCCTCCATGGTCAGTGTTTTCAGACTCATTGTTTCCCAGACTCGCTTAACTGTGTCTGCCAACCTGCCAACCAACCTACCTCGATCGGTAGTTGTGTAAAAATCTGTATGGTATGGTGTGCTAAAGGCGAACCTAGCAAAATGTTTGTTAATTATAATTAAATCTAAATGTTGTTATAAAAAATCCTTCTGAGTAATTGATTATACCACAATACACGAACAGTGGTGACTTCCGGACTCTGGATTATGTTTTTTTAACTGTAAATTTTCACGAACAGCGTGACTAGGCCTAACTTATTACCACACGTGGAATGAGAAATTACGAAAATCGCTGCAACATCTACAGGTAGCAATGTCTATGCAATCATCCTTGAACCTTGTTTTTTAGAATGATTTAATTATCGGCGGATATTATTATCCGTATTTTTGTCTCCAGGTATGGTCGTTATAAATTTTTTTTTGGTTCCCCATGGCTGTTTCCTTTTCTGATAATTTCATTTTATAAATAATCATTTTCTAAATTACATGCATTATTTTCATTTTATGTTTCTTAAAAACGCAATTAAGTGCATTTCTTAGCTAGTATATATGTTTGAAATTATTTTTATTTATCTCAAATTTGCATTAGTTATAATCATATAGTAATTTTATTCCCATTCATGTTGATTGTTCATTTATTGTCACAAAATAAACATGAATACTGATACAGGAATTCTTGCAGTGCAAGCAAAAATGCCTACCTTTTCCAAACATAACATAAAGTTATTTTTTGCCCAACTTGATTCTGCATTCATGCTGAATAAAATTACTGATGAGAAGGATAAATTCAATTATTTGGTTAACATTCTTGACATAGAAATTCTTTCCTCTGTTAGTGAATTTATATACACTCCACCCGCTGAGAACCCATTTACAATCCTCAAAGACAAATTATTAAAACTGTATGAAAGCTCCATTGCTCAAAATACCAAAGCATTATTGCAAGAGCTTACTCTTGGTGATCAAAAACCTAGTGTCTTACTTAGAAAGATGAAAGAAGTGTCATCTGGGCAAGTTACTGATGACTTCTTAAAAAATCTTTGGCTACAGCGCCTTCCTAGTAACATTCAGACAGTATTGGCTGTAAGTGGTGATGAGTTAGATAAACTTGCTATACTTGCTGATAAAGTGTCCGAACTCAATACCTCTTGTAATGATAATGCAATTGCCGCAATCTCAGACAAAAATGAAATTAAAATTCTGCAGTTGCAAATTTCTGAACTTACCAAAAAGCTTGATGAGTTAACTGCATCACATGCTGAAAATCGCTCTCGCTCCCCATATCGTCCCAGAGGCGGCAGTTTTTCTAGAAATCGCAGTCATTCCAAAGGCCGTCGACATGACTCGGATATTTGTTATTATCACTCACGATTTGGTTCTCGCGCTCGTAAATGTCAGAAGCCTTGTTCTTTTTCCCAAACGGGAAACGACAAGAGTGCATCACAGTAGCGGCATGTGATCGCACACTACCCTCACACCATAGTCGCTTATGTGTTTTTGATCCGGCTACAAAGACAAATTACCTAATAGATTCTGGTGCAGATGTTTCTGTAATCCCCAACACATCCAAATCAAATCCATCAACATTTTGTCTTTTTGCTGCAAATAATACTAAGATAGCTACTTATGGACAAAAACTTGTAGAAGTAGAATTAAACCTCAGACGTAGCTTCAAATGGGAATTTACTTTGGCTGATGTTAAGCGTCCTATTATTGGATCCGATTTTTTGGCTCATTTTGGGTTACTTATTGATCTAAAAAATAACTGTCTCATTGATCCTTTAACAAATTTAACAAGTAGAGGCGCAGTTTATCAAAGGCATATTTACATCAATAAAAAGTATATCTAATGACTCACAGGTTCGCAAAATCTTAAATCAATTTCCAAATCTTACACGCCCACGCCCTTTTAATGGGAAGATTACTCATAATACTTACCATTTTATTGAAACTACTGGACCACCTGTTTTTAGCAAACCGAGAAGGCTGCACCCTGCACAACTCATGGCGGCCAAAAAGGAGTTTCAGTACATGCTAGAGCAAGGCATTTGCCGACCATCTAAATCCAACTGGGCATCCCCTTTACATCTTGTTCGTAAAAGTTCAGGTGATTGGCGCCCTACAGGTGATTATAGAGCACTTAATAAAATAACACAACCAGATAAGTACCCTATCCCACATATACAAGATTTCACACACAATCTACACGGCACTAAAATTTTCTCTAAAATAGATATTGTCAGAGCTTTTCATCATATCCCTGCTAACCCTAGCGACATTCCAAAAACAGCCATTACTACCCCTTTTGGTTTATTTGAATTTGTTTTTATGCCATTTGGGCTTTCCAACGCTGCTCAAACTTTCAAAGGCACATTCATGAAGTTTTGTGTGACCTTAATTTTTGTTTCCCATACCTGGATGACATTTTAATTGCTAGTAAATCGCAAGCAGAACATGAGCTCCACCTACAGCAAGTATTAAGCCGTCTTGACAAGTATAATTTATCCATCAACTCATCTAAATGTATATTTTTCGCTAAAGAAGTACAATTTCTGGGGCACCTTGTTACAGAACATGGGTGTAAACCTCTTCCAGAGAAAGTCGAGGCAATCATAAATTTCCCTCGGCCAGAGACAGTGAAGCAACTCAGACGTTTCATCGGGGCCATCAACTTCTATAGACGTTTCCTCCCTAATATGGCTTCCAGCCAAATGCCGTTAAATAGCCTTTTAAAAAACTACACAAAGAATGACAAGCGACCTGTCTTTTGGACTGACATTACCATAAGGGCTTTTGAGGACTCTAAAAAGACATTGCCCGAAGCCACTCTGTTATGTCACCCTGACCCTAGTGCTACATGTTGATGCGTCAGACACAGCTATTGGTGGAGCCTTACACCAAAACATTGAAGAATGTCTTCAACCACTTGCCTTCTTTTCTAAGAAACTGTCTCCTGCACAACAAAGCTATTCAGCTTATGACAGAGAGCTGTTAGCCATCTACGAGGCAATTAAATATTTTAGATATATGGTTGAAGCTAGAGCATTTACAATATTCACAGACCACAAACCTCTGTGTTATGCTTTTGCGCAGAAGCCAGACAAATGTACACCTCGACAGCTCCGTCACCTCAATTTCATAGGACAGTTCTCCACAGATATTCGGCATATTAGTGGGCAAGACAACAGCGTTGCAGACGCACTCTCCCGCATCAGTTCAATATCCTTTGATCTCAGTTTGAAAACCATGGCTGAGTTACAAAGAGACGATAATGAACTTTGTGACGTATTAAGAAATCCTTCCTCATCGAGTTTAGTGCTAAAGAAATTTCCTATTGAAAGTGATTCTTCAGTTGAACTTTTCTGTGATACTTCAACTGAGAAAATCAGACCATTTGTTCCTGAAATCATGCGTCACAAAATTTTTGACAGTTTGCATGGACTTTGCCATCCTGGTGTCAAGGCAACTATGCAGCTAATCAAACAACGTTTCTGTTGGCCTTCTATGCAATCTGATATCGCCAAATGGACTCGTTCCTGCATTTCGTGTCAACGCAGCAAGATTCATCGACACACATCTAGCCCTCCTGGACAATTTGCCACACCAACTTCTCGTTTCGAGCATGTCCACCTGGATCTAGTCGGACCCCTGCCTCCATCAAAGGGATTCCAGTACCTGCTCACCATGGTCGATAGATATACTCGTTGGCCAGAGGCTATTCCAGTGGCAGACATCACATCAGATACAATTGCTTTCACTTTTTATCGTGAATGGATCTGCAGATTTGGTGTACCACTCCGCATCACCACAGATCGTGGACGCCAATTTGATTGTCAGCTATTCCAAAGTTTGGCTAAAATACTTGGATCCCACCACATACGCACAACACCATATCATCCCGCCTCCAATGGCCTTGCTGAGCGATTTCACAGAACCCTTAAAGCTGCAGTGCGATGCCATGCAACAGAACGCTGGGTAGAAGTTTTACCTACCATTCTTCTTGGGCTTCGAACATCCATAAAAGAAGACCTACAAGCCAGCGTGTCTGAATTAGTTTATGGTGACACCTTAAGACTACCAGGCGAATTTTTCTGCACCTCCAGAGACTATGTGGATCCAGCCACATTTGTTGGTCGACTGAGAGACCACATGTCAACAATTCAACCTGTCCCAACCAACTTGCGCACTGGCCGGTCTATCTTTGTCCATAGTGCACTCTCATCCTGCAGCCATGTTTTCCTACGACAAGACAGCACCCGTAGCAGTTTGCAGCCATTCTACACTGGGCCATTTAAAGTTTTATCCCGCAATGGCAAGACATTCACCATCCTGCAGAACAGCAAATCTTCAACTGTGAACATTGATAGACTGAAGCCGGCATTTATTGACACCATCCCAGATGCAGTTCCTCAAGAGCCGCTGTTCTTTCCAGTGCCCTCAGCAGATCCACCACAGCAATCTGACCCTCCAACTCAGCAACCACAACTCCCACAACCATCCACCAACAAGCCATATGTCACAAGGTCTGGTCGACAAGTTAGGTTCAACCCTCGCTACCTCAATGTTATTTCAACACTGGGAAGGGGGTGATGTGGCAGCACACCACAAAAGACTCTGGATGTGAACTGAACATTTTTCCTCCATGGTCAGTGTTTTCAGACTCATTGTTTCCCAGACTCGCTTAACTGTGTCTGCCAACCTGCCAACCAACCTACCTCGATCGGTAGTTGTGTAAAAATCTGTATGGTATGGTGTGCTAAAGGCGAACCTAGCAAAATGTTTGTTAATTATAATTAAATCTAAATGTTGTTATAAAAAATCCTTCTGAGTAATTGATTATACCACAATACACGAACAGCCATCATTAATTTATCGATAGAAGACGATCAAATAGTGCACATAAAAAATCTCGCGACAGCTAGGCAAACGTGGGACACTTTAAAAAGAATTCATGAATGTTCAAATCTATCGAGTAAATTATTTTTGTTAAGAAAACTGTACTCTGCTAAATTAGCGGAAGGTGGAAATCTATCACAACATCTCAATTACATATATCAAATTCGTGATAGACTAACTGCTATAGGTGAAGTGATAAATGATGAGCACATGTCAGCTCTTATGCTATGCTCTCTTCCTCCAAGTTTTGATACGCTGATTACAGAAATTGAATCTAGAGATCAGGAAGACTTAACATCAGAATTCATTAGGGGGAAGTTACTAGACGAAGATCTAAAAAGATCAGAAAATAATCAAACAAATAATGAAAGCGCATATAAAATGCACATTAAAAATAAAACACCACCACGAAAGTTTTACAATTATTGCAAAAAGAGTTCGCATAATAAAAGCGATTGTTGGCATTTAAAAAATAGAGAAAGCAATGACTATAAACACAAAGAGAGTAATGACTATAAAAATCCAAATAACTACCAAAGTAATTTCTACCTTTGCAATAAATATAAAAACAAACAAAGATCAAATATGATACGAGAAACAGAAAATAAAATGAAAAATCTAACTTTTGTGGTAGGAAATTCAAACAGAAACTCTTTCATTGTAGATAGCAGGAGTTCAAGCCATGTGTGCAATAGTATTGACAAGTTCATATCATTTAAAAACAATGATAAAACACAAGTTATGTTAGCCAATGGTCAATCAGTAATCTCACAAGGTTGTGGAGATGTAAAATTAGAAGTAAGAAATTCTAAAAACGAAATCAAACACATTACACTCAAAGAAACTCTTTTTATTCCTGAAATTGCCACAAATTTAATTTCGATAAAAAAGGCAACCGAGAATAGTTGTCAGGCAATATTTAAAGAAAACACTTGTGAAATTAAATTAAAAAAATTAAACACATATTTTTGCAACAGTAGCTGACAATTTGTATGAAGTTAAAACGAACGAAAACATAGAAGAAAAAATAAACATGACAGAAACTTGCGATAATAAAAATTGTGTTAAACTATGGCACAATAGATTAGGACACAAAAATATCAAACAAATAAAAGAACTCGTCAGTAAAGACATGGCAATAGGAATTAAACTGAACAATTGTAAACACGATGATAATTGTGAAATTTGTATTATGTCAAAATTGAAAAATGATTCATACCCCAAAGTAGCTACACACAAGACAAAACAAACATTAGATATAATACATGCCGACCTGTGAGGCCCATTCCAGACACCTACGGTGGGTGGGAAAAGTTATTTTCTCACCTTCATAGATGACTATAGCCGCTATGCTTAAATATATATCTGCTGAAAAATAAATATGAAGTTTTAGAAGCTTTCAAAAATTACCATGCACTAACTTCTAATATATTCGGAAGGAAAAATTAAAATTTTGCGTTCTGACAATGGCGGTGAATATGTGAATAAAGAATTTGAAAAATTTCTTTAAAATGAGGGTATACACCACCAGCTCACAGTACCCCATTGTTCTCAACAGAACGGCACAGAGGAAAGGAAAAACCGTACTTTGGTCGAAATGACCAGATGCATTTTAAATGAAAGTCAATTAAATAAAAACTTTTGGGGAGAAGCTTTAATGGCAGCAAACTATTTACAAAACAGACTAGTAGTCTGTTTTGTATATAGTTTGCTGCCATGTGTGTTATCAGTGCATTTTACAAAATAATTATTAATGCTACTGAGTATAAATAAATAATAGGGAAAACAGAAGAAACTAATTCAACTCAAATTGATGATGATAAGTCATTGGGTCTTGAGACACCCGGACTGCTGAAATTATATATACCGTATATTTCCGAATATAAGCCGATCCGTATATAAGCCGAGAGTACATTTTTCCCTGCAGAAATTTGCCCAAAATTGCAAACCCGTGTATAAGCCGAATTGAAAAAATACTCTTTTTAAAGTTCGAGTATATCGCCAAAATGAAGAAAATATTGCCAATCTATACAACCTTCAGTATAATCTGTCCAATGAAATTGCACGAAATGCATGCTTATCCAATAGAATTCCTTACCTTGCTTAGCCATAACGTAAAATGTTCGCAGTGTGTTCGCGATAGTTTTAACTCTGGCAACCCTATCAGAAGGGAGGCAAACACAGACGCGAACGCAAGTCCCGGCAGCTGAAAACGATGGCTACCGTAATACCGGGCCGGAAGACCTAGCCCTAACGTTGATGAAGCAATGCTGCCGCTGGATGTTTACATAAATAAGCCGTGTAAAGTCCGATTGCATCGATTTTTTTTAATGACGTATCTAAATTATTTTGTATATTTCTACTTTTCAGTATTTTTATCAGTGCTTCAAGGCAATCTTCAACAAAATAAAAATACTTCTATAAAAAAAACGAAGCTTTGCCGCTTTTGCTAGTGTAAGCCTAGAAACTTTTTAAACAGAGATGATTTAAATTTAATTGTATAAATTAAAAATATGATCGGGAGTCCTGTTTTTTCAAGTTTCTCTTATACTATTTCTGAATCAGACAGAGAATTTACTCCGTTCGTGCACTCTGCCGATGACTTCAGTTACCGGCAGGTCAAAAAGAAATGTAAACAAACGTGACTACATCGAGCGTTTCGTGAAATAAATTTAAAATTACTAATTTAAGAGTTTTATATGTGATAATTATTTAAAAATAAGGTTTAATATAACTATTTTACTTTATATATACTTTTTAAGCTTAAAATATATGTATTCAATCATTGTTTCTGAAGTACGGTTTTTTGCTAGAAATGTAGATCCGTATATAAGCCGACCATTATAATACAGCTTCCGAAAAATTTCCAAAAATTCTCGGCTTATACACGGAAATATACGGTAAGTGTTACTGAGGTTGTAAACCAGGTGAACAGTGAAATACCTACTGATCCAATACCAGGCCAGTCAGGCACTTAAAATAGAAAAATTGATTTTTCTCTATCAAAGATTAGATCTCTTCCTATGGTTTTATTTCGGAAAAAGTCTAACAGTGGCCAACACAAAACAAAATCTGCCATCTTTACTGACACACCCGAAAAAAAGCATTTAAAAAAAATTAACAGATAATTAACAAGAAACAAAAACATGAAGAAAAAGAAAGGGGAAAGAAAAGGTTAAAGGAAGAAATTCAAAAAGGAAATGAAAGGGTAAAAATATAAAGAAAATGATTTTGACTCCAGATACAGATTCAGAATCAGAAGAGGGTGTTGCTTAGCTTGTGAAGATTCTTACACCCTCTCTGAGGCAGAAGAATGGGTTCAAACTTAATTTGCAAAATTTGGACACATGTTAAATGTGTAAGAGGAAACAATATATCACCTGTTTGTAGTAACTGCAGTTCTTATTAAGACTGCCTTTTACGTATTTAGATAGTAGTTCTGACTGCAGTTCTGATTATTTAGTTTTCTCTTTATTTTACAATAATCTACTTTATATGATTCACTGTTATTATACTAAGGAGGTATAATTTAATATTATTTATTGCCTTTTGTTATTAAATTAATTATGGATTAATAACAAAAAACATTTTGAATTATTGTTGTTTTTATTGTAAGTATTTCCCTGATATCTGTTACAATTTGCCCTAGTTCCAGCACAAATTGTAATCGGCAAATAATTTTCAAAAAATACTTTTTGTGCTAAAATCAACAAAATTAACGAATGTTTCTTTTATGAATATGATAGATGAATATGTATGCTATGGAAAACAGCAATTATAAACAAGAAAACATAAATACATTTTAAAATATATTTAGTTTTCTAAAAGCTGTTATAACTAGCCCTTAGCTCCCTTAATCAGTATAAGTATTATTATTATCTGTTTCATAAATATTTTAGCAATTATATATAATAATATAATATTTTGAAAGCAGGATATGAAGGCAGAGTGTATTATTCTTGGGAGCCAATTGAAATTTCGAAAAACATTAATCTTCAAAACATATTTGGAAATATCAATATAAAGTGTTATTGTAACACAATGAAAAATTATAATTAAGGCATAAGGTATATCTATGTAATTTTTCCACTATACTATTACTGGGGAGTTTTAGAATCCATGCATTATATTAAGAAAATTGGCCACTAATAAAAAATTCCTTAATAATAATAATATAAAAAAAACCATACTTTTGAACAAATATACTAGGAAAATAAGTTACACATTATTATATGTTATTGATACTAATGTATTAGTTTATAATTTAAACACACATAACAAAATTATACATCTCCATTGAAGAAATTCTTTTTTATAAAAATTTCTTATGAATTCACAAATCTTACTAAATAAACAATATCATGTTAGATTTACAAGCACATAAGTAAAGGGGTTTTCACAAAAAAGAATTTTGACAACGTGGTTGAAATAATTGGATCTCCAAATTAAACACGCTGCACGCAGAAAACTGCTTATGAAATTTCTGGAATATATCTAAAATCTAGCTTAATCTTTTTCTGATAATGCTTATTTTTTGATGCATTCAAATGAACTATTGATGTGAATTGCCCAATACACCTAGTTTTAAACCTATGTATAAAAAAAAATTGCTGTCTTTCGTGCATGCGCAGTAAAAAACCAAAATTTTTTTTTTTTTATGAATACTCATATCTCGGCGAAATTGAAACATTAGTATTTTATGTTTCTGAATGTTTCTTTAATGCTTGGTCAATTTTTCTGAAAGTTTTGTAGAAGACCATGCTTGTTATAAACAAACAAACAACAACAACAAAAAAAAAAACTTGCCAAATAATTATTAATTTTAGAAAAAAAATATATAATTTTTTTTCTGGCTAAATAATTCAAGGTGGCCACTAGTCAGAGAAAGTCAGGGAATCATAGAAAAATCAGGGTACCTATTCTCCGATCCGACTGCTGTAGCGACCATCCTTAAACGACGACAGTCGTCAAATCAAAAGTCGGAATGTGATGTCACGTGATCAAAATAACGACTGCTACAGTCGGAGCTGAGGTATAGTCTGATCGGAGAATAGATGCCCAGAGAATTTAAGTGAGTCTGGAAAAGTCACGGAATAGTCAGAGAAATTTGGCAAATTTTGTGGAAATAAGCCACATTTGAGAGCTCGTTATGGTAACATGCTGTGCAAGTCAGGGAAAATTATGAAAAAATAGTCATGAAAAAATCAGGGAATTTGGAAAAGTTCTAATGTTAGTCACCCTGTAATCGTGCGATTTCCTCAAAAAGTTATGCAAAAAGTAAATGATATCATGTGTTAAAATTATAAAATCATTTGTAGGTTTTTATACTAAAGTACAGAATAGTCCAAAGTTTTTCTGCTTTTCCTCAATTTGTGGTTAATCCCCTAATTTCACTCGTGACTAAATCGATATTGGAAAATATGAGTTTATGAATGTTTTTTACATGTCTAAAATTCAAGGCCATTTCATCTATAATTTTTCTCTTCTTTTTTTAATAATATAAAAAATGTAAAAAAAAAAAAAAAAAAAAAAAAAAAAAATCTAATGATTTGATTATTCACTGTAAATTAAAAGAAATAATGTCTACGAATGTTCATATGAATGAAGAGATTCACTCAAAAAATTGATTAGTATTTCTAAATGATACAAGAAGGAAAATTCATATGATTTGCAGAGTTTATAAAACATATTACTTTTGTATACCCGTTAAATTGTTTAACCTCTAACTTTTCAACTTATAGGAAAGTGACAAAACTGAATAACTCAACAGAAAATGTGTTTCGAGCAATTTCCACTCATATACTTAATACCTGCTTTATATCACACTAGCAGGCTTTGCCTGCTTCGCTGGTCATTATATTGAAATGGATCCTCAAAATACCATATTATTAAATTAATAGTAAAAAAAATCTAAAAACAAAAAAAAAATTATTAAAACCAGTCAAAATCTAAGTTAATGTTCCCACAACCTTCGGTAGCAGTTTTTTTGCTTGCTACACGTCGAGTCTGGAGACCAAATGCCTTTAGCAGTGCCTTACCTGCATGCTGCATACACTTATCTAACCGACACACAAAAAAATTGATATCCTGAAATTATTTGAAGCAGAGTTATGTTTTAAAACGTGTCTTTTACCCCCACCCGCTCTCAAAGGTGGGAATTGGGAGGGAATTTCACAAAATCTCTTTATTACTATGAGTTAGATACATATAACCGTCACACGTATCAAAAATCTAATTCCCAAGATAATTTACTAAAGAGTTATGCATGGATACATGTTTTTTGTCCCCCCCCCCTCCAAGGAGCGGTAGGGTGAAATTTCACAAAATACCTTTATAGTGTGTGTTGAGTACCCATAAGCAGACCACACATAAAAAACTGCCATTCTAAGATAATTTGGAACACAGTTATGCATGGAAACATGTTTTTGCCTCCCCCCAACCACTAAGGGGGGCAGGACGGAATTTCACAAATCCCTTTGCAGTGTGTGTCTTGAGTACGCATAACCAATCGACATATCAAAAAATCCTTATTCTGAGATAATTTGGAGCAAAGTTACTCTTAAACAAGTGTTTTTGCTCCCCCCTGCCCCACCCTTAAAAGGGGAGGAGCAGAGGAAAATTTCGTAAAATCACTTTACAGTGCATGTTGGAAAAGCATAACCAGCCCACACATAAAAATTAATCTTGCTGAGATAATTTGAAGCAAAGTTATGCTTGGAAATGGATTTATTGTCCTCACCCCCAACTGGGAAAAGGGGGAATTTCTCAAAATCCCATTTCAATAGGTGTTGGATATACGTAAGTAAGCCATACTCTAAAATTTGTGACCTCAACTCCTATATATTGCCGAGGAAGAATTTAGCGCTAAAATGGGAGCTCGAATTTGCCCCCTCGTAACCCCCCCCCCCATAAAAAAAAAATAAAAAATCGAAAATCCCAAAAAACAAAAAATGAGTTTTTGGCAATATCTTCAAGATGATGATCGGTGGTTTTTTATATCTTTGTGCTATTATTGGTAGAGTTCTACACAAAAATCTGTTTTTTGCTAAATTTTTTTCCGAAAGTCGTTTTCCCTACCTCCAACCCTTAAAATCCAAAATCGCAGAAAACAATTTTTTTGTACTCAAGTCTAGTCTCACAATCTGCAATTTTTTCACCGTGAAGCAATTTAGAGCCGAGTTATGCTTATAAATGTGTTTTTGCTTTCTGCCTTTCCCCCCAGGGGGGTAGTTTGCAAAATCCCATCTTAGTGGGTGTCAGGGTCCTAAAACCAACTTGCTCACCAAAATTTGTGACTATCTCTCGTAGAATCGCCACAGCTGTGTTGAGTCAGTGAATCAGTGAGTTTACTCTTTTATATATATAGACATAATGTATCTAAATATTTTGTGTAGCCCTCTAAACCAATAATGGAGGCCAGTGATAGAAATTGGGAAGGAAAGGGAAGGCGTCATATGCCTGCTGTAAATATTTTAGGCATCAAATTGAAATTTCTAGTTGCAATTTCCGAAATTCACTTTTAACATGACTAATCGAATGATTCTGAGTAAAACAATATTTTCTGAACTACACGTCAAAATTTCTGAAACACAAATATATATATGTGTGTGTGTGTGTTTTCCTTACACATCATATCATTATATGTACACAGATGTAATGTGTTTGTTACATAGGTTATTTCTATGCATGTGCAGTGAGAGAGTTGCAAATTGCAGTTAAGGGATTAAAGGAAATTTTTTATTTTTTTATCTCTGTAAAGGGGGGGATGAAATATGCCCCAAAATATCCAGATGCCCAAATGACATAGTCCCTGCACAGCAGGGGAAAAAAATACACTTGGAGCTTTCAAAGTTAAACAAAAATAAGTCTTTAAAAAAAAAAAAAAGCTAGGCATCAAATTTGACGACTGGAAAGAATTTTACAGTTGTCAAATGCAATAATTTAGTCGCATTTGACGACTAACAACTGCTAATTTTTTAACACTGATTGAAGCTAATTATTTCGTTAAAGAAAAAGTAAAAACAAAATAAAAAAAAACACAAATGAGAGAACAAACATTTTAAACTATACTGACACCTATACTTGCCAACTTAGCACCTTTTGGCTACCGGAAAATTTTAATAAAATTTTTTATATCACTTTATCAGTAAAAACCATTAATGTTCTCCGATTAAATAAAATAAACATTTCTATTAAATTTTTCTGGTGGCCAAAAGGTGCTAAGTTGACATCTATGTTGATCCGACTATCTAAATCCGGACCCTCTCCTATATATATGAGCACTTCTCCTGATTCAGAATCTTTTTTGCACTGAAGACGGTATGCTTTAGGCTACCGAAACAGCTGTATGCATTTCCAATATTTTTCTTTGGCGTTTCTGACGTAGTAGTTTATTCGGGTTTTAATATTCCAACGCCAAGTCTCCTGTTATTATTTATTAACTATGTTGATGCTTTGGAACTTCTTAAGTTCCTTCCTCAGTATTAAAGACAAAAAAATTTAAACATGATTTAAAAAAAAAAAAAAAAAAAGTTCTATTTAAGCCATTTTCAATAAGAAGCATATTATTGTAAGGAAAGGACTGATATAAACTTTTAGATATGATTTAGTAATCTGGCAACAGCTAGATATTACTTTGTGTTTTGTTTTGGAATAAAGTTGCTGTGTTATTAGCTTCATTATTTTTTGGGTGTATTCTTCTTTTTGAGTTATTTTAGTAATGCGTCAATTCATGTTGGATAGAGTTAAAGTATTGGAGAGTTAAATTTTAGTCAGATATAAAGTATCGATTTTCTTTTGAGTTATTTCGAATTCTAAGAAAAGTTACTAGTTCGGGATTCAACATCTGGCGTCTGCGACAGGATATCTGCAAGTAAGCTGGTTTAACTTTATTTTTGTAATATGGATAAATTAAAAGCATCTCATAAGCAGAATAGATGATTATTTACCATTGCGTGCAATGACTTTTGTGAAAGTGAAAATACAATACCTAATGATGAGAAAATTTCAAAGTTAAAATTAATAGAATCAAAAGCTAAACCTGATGCTAGCATGTGAATATGAATATAGAGAGGCTTTATTAGGTTCTAAGGAAAAAGATGAACAAATCAATAAAGAAATTGATGAATCAGAATGTTATATTGATAAATGGAGAATTTTAGAAAATAAATTAAATGACCTTTTAAATGAGAAACAGGAAGTTTTAGTCGCCAATAGTTTTAATAATTCGCCAAATACTTTACTGCATTATCCGAAAATTAAACTACCCTCATTTGATGGTGATATAAAGAACTGGCTAGGTTTTTGGAGACAATTTAAAAAAATAGATAAGGATCCAAATTTCGATAATCATGATAAATTTGCATATTTAGCACAAGCCATGGATAAAAACTCGTCGGCTGAAGAGTTAATAAAAAGTTTCCCACCTGGTGGAGAAAGTTACGAGAAGGCTTTGAAGCAGTTACAGGTTCGTTACGGCAGGGATGAACTGCTGATAGAAGTCTACGTGCGAGATCTGCTGTCAATAATCATGTCAAAACAAAAGTCAGAGAAAATTGTTCTACGCAAGTTGCATGATCAATTAGAATCAAAATTAAGAGCTTTAGAGACTTTGGGAGTAACAAAAGATATGTATGCTAGTATGCTTAATCCGCTTGTTGAATCTGCTATGAAACATTGTGTGCATGGGAGAGATTTAGATCTGCTAACCGTCGATCTAAAGAAGAGTTGTCACAGGAAGGGCAATTTGATGGTTCAACAAAGGCCATAAGTAATTTAGACCGTCTTCTTACCTTTTTGCAAGATGAAGTAGAGAGTGAAGAGAGAATTTTGATAGCAGCACAAAGCTTTAATCGTTCGGTAAAAGCAACCAATTTTGAGGATCGCCAAGAGACTCGCCAAAGAAAGGGCTAACCCTGTATTTCCACAGCAACTGAGCTTTTATATTCTTCACAGAATAACAAGAAATCTTGCATATTTTGTTCTGCTGATCACAAATCATGGAATTTCAGAAAAGCTCAAAAAATGACTTTGGAAGAAAAACAGACTGCTGTAGAAAATACACGTTGTTGTTTCCTTTGCTTGAAAGAAGGACATGCTGTTAAGAATTGTAAGTCAAAGTTCAACTGCCAACTATGCGGAAAAAAGCACAACTTGCTATTATGTAAAAGTATTTCCAGGGAATCTACTTCAGCATCTCAAAAGAACAAAGCAGAAACAAAGATGATACAACAAGATGAAGCTTTGGCAAGTTTGTCTAAAACTCCGAACGTTATTTTACAGACATTTGCGGTAGTCATGAGAGGACAAGGAATGAAACGTAAGGTTAGGGCCATCATAGATACTGGATCACAAAGGTCATATGTTTTACGGTTTACTGCTGAAGAAATGAAGTACCAGTCTAATGGAAAAGAGTACCTACAACATTCACTGTTTGGAGGTTCTAATACAGCAGTTGGCCAACACAATGTTTTTACAGTGTATTTATCCAATTCATCAGAAACTTATAACTGTCACTTTAATGCTTTTAGTCAATCAGTAATTTGTGAAACAATTTCCGCTGTGACACGGGAACCATACATCCAAGAACTTTCCAAGTATGGTATACGCCTTACAGATGATATTGATGGACCCATTGAGGTACTTATAGGAGCAGATATTGCGGGTAAGCTATCTACTGAAAACTGTAAACAATTAAAGTCTGGAGTCACTGCTCTGGAAACAAAATTAGGTTGGACAATTATTGGCCGTACTAACAATGATAGCATAGCTGTGACAGTTACTTCTATGCTTACTACTAATGCTTGCATTTCTCAATTGTGGGCTCTTGATTCACTGGGCATAACTGACCCATCGGAAAAGAAAGCAGCTATTGAATTACAAGAGGCAGCAAAGCAACATTTTTTAAATACAGTTAAAGTTAAGAATGATCGTTTTGTAGTACATATGCCTTGGATAGAATCCCACCTTCCACTTCCCGAAAATTTTGAGTTGTGTCTGAAAAGCCTTGACAGACTCAAGAATAATTTGAGAAAGGAAGGACTTTATGAGCTCTATGGAAATGTATTTAAAGATTGGTGAGATGAAGGAATAATCGAGTTAGTGCCTCAAGATGAATTGAGACTACCTGCACACTATTTACCTCACCGCCCTGTGATAAAGGAAAACAGCACTACCAGAGTCCGACCAGTTTTCGATGCTTCAGCAAAGCAGAAGGGCTCACATAGTCTCAACGATTGCTTAGAGAGTGGCATAAACCTCATTGAACTGATACCGACTGTGTTATATCGTTTTCGGCTAGAAAGAATAGGTGTAATAGCGGACATAAGAAAGGCATTTCTACAAATCAGTATCTCGCTCTCTGATAAGAATTATTTACGTTTTTTGTGGTTTGGAGAAAACGGCGAGATGAAGCACTATCGTCACTGTCGTGTGGTTTTTGGGGTATCATGCAGCCCTTTTCTTTTGGGTATTGTGATCAAAATGTTTTGAAGAGTAATAATGATGGATATCCTGAGAATATGATTAAATTGCTTATGAACAGTTTTTACGTAGACAACTGTGTTACAAGTGTGCGAAACAAAGAAAAATTAGAGTTATTCATAAAAATGGCCACAACCGTTAAGCCAAAAGGAAGTTTGAATTGAGAGGATGGGAATACACAAACCTCACAGATGAAGCTAGACCTGAAACAAATGTGCTAGGGATATTATGGAATAAAGAGGCAGATACATTGGGTATTAATTTAGCTAGCTTGAAAGAGCTATGTTTCGAGAAAGTTACAAAGAAAGTTATATTGTCTGCAGCCCATAGGATTTTTGATCCAATTGGAGTGGCTTGTCCAGTATCATTATTCCCTAAACTGCTGTTGCAGAAACTTTGGAGCATGAAGGTAAACTGGGAAGAAGAAGTAGACTCATTAATCAAGAATGAATTTTTGAAGTGCCTAAAGAATATTTCACCCTTAGAAAATGTTCGCATTCCTCGATATTGAAGTGGTGACATCAATGAGAAATGTTCTTTACATTTTTTCTTCGACGCAAGCAAATATGCTTATGCTGCTGCAGTTTTTATCAGAGTAGAAACTAGTGAATCTGTCAAAGTACAATTATTACAAGCACAAACTAGAGTTTCTCCGAGTGGCAAGAGGGCAACAACAATTGCGAGATTAGATTTGCTTGCGGCCACTATTTCATCTCGACTTGCATCTACAATATTAAGTGAGATTCCACATGAAGGAATTTACTTTTGGACAGATTCTACCACTGTGCTCACCTGGATAAGATAAAAAGAGAAGAACCCTGGAACACTTTCGTAAACAACAGAGTCCAAGAAATTAGAGTTTTGACTTCCAAGGAAAAATGGAGGCATGTGCCTGGACCTTTGAATCTTGCTGACCTGCCTAGTAGAGGTTGTTCTGGTCAACAACTACTGAAGTCGAAATGCTGGGAGGGATCCAAATGGCTGTATTTTGAACCTGATATGTGGCCCTCTACTGAGTATGTTGCTGATGAAGATGAAGTTCTTAAAGAACGGAAAAAGAGTATGCGCTCCTCCTCGGATATTGTCCTGATCGCCAATAATGAAAATCTTGAAACTGATTGGTATTATCGCTTTTTTTCCCAATACGAGAAGATTGTATATTTGATTGGATGGATATTGAGATTCGTAAGAAACTGTCGTATTTCAGAGGAAGTAAGAAAACGTGACAGCCTTGATTCTGAAGAGTTTGTAGAAGCTGGAAATAGAATATTGATGATGATACAAAGGGAGACATTTATAAACGAAAAAGATGAAAAACTAAAGTCCTTAGAAGTATTTAAAGATCAAGAGGGCATCATCAGACTTAGAACAAAGATTGTTTATAGAGAAGACTGTGACAATTTTAGGAAACCGGCAATTCTTCCTTCACAAAACGAAGTAGTGAGACTTTTGATATTTCATCATCATGTAAAAAATGGCCATGCAGGTACTCAGATTTTATTAAATATTTTGAGCGAACATTTTTGGATACTAAGCGGCAGAAGAACGGTGAAATCCATTATTTCTAAATACATTAGGTGCAAAAGGTATTCTGGTAGGAATCTAGATGCCATTACAGCTCCTCTTCCAGAAAATCATGTTCGAGATACTGCAGTATTTGAAATCACCGGTGTTGACTGTGCTGGACCGTTAATTTTAAAAGAACATGAGAAGGTTTGGGTTTGTCTTTTTACTTGTGCAATTTATAGGGCCGTCCATCTAGAATTGGTTTCAGCAATGACAACTGAGGCTTTTTTGTTAGCATTGCGTAGATTCATAGCAAGAAGAGGAAGATGCTCTGTAATTTATTGCGACAATGGAACCAACTTCGTTGGAGCTGCAAACGTGCTGCAGTCCTTAGACTGGAATCGCATAAGCAAATATAGTGCAGTTAATCGTATTCAATGGAAATTCAACCCTCCAACTGCCTCGTGGTGGGAAAGGTTGATAAGAATAATGAAAAATCTATTGAAAAGAATCTTAGGTCGAGTATGTTTAAAATATGAAGAGCTGATCACAGTATTATGTGATTGTGAGTCCATCATGAATTCCCGACCTCTCACATATGTCTCAGGAAAAGATTCTGAACTTGTTCCTCTGACTCCATCATTATTTATGCAGGATATAAAGGAATTTGGTGTTCCAGATTGTGATGCTGTGGATCACAACAGCCTTAACAAAAGGGTGAAGTACAGACTGGCTCTACAAAAAGAACTGAGGAAGAGATTCAGATCAGAATATTTAGGTGCACTTGTTCAAAAACCCAAGTCTAAGAGGTGGTCAACTATAGCTGTAGGTGATGTGGTTATTATTGGAAGTGACAACAGGAGACGTATTGAATGGCCTCTTGGATGAGTCACAGAACTCCTTCCTGGAACCAAAGGAGTCCGGAATGGGACGTTTCGGCGCGGACGTTCCGGCGCGAAACCCATTTCGGCGCGGCTGTTTTGGCGCGGCCGTTATGGCGCGAGATCCATTTCGGAGAGGCCGTTTCCGCGCAGCCTGTCCTTCACGAAATGGCCGCGGCTTTCGTCTCAGCCTTTTCAGTTAAAATTTATTTAATGATAGATATGATTTCTTATTTATTTATTTATTTATTATGCGTGAAGAAAAAACTATTTTAAATTATTTATTAAATATATTAATGATGAATAGAATTTTGTTTAATTTAAAGGAGCCAATGATAAGATTAAAAACTTGTTTTTTATTAAACTTAGTCATCAGATGGCAACACATACGCAGCAATTCTAAAGATTCTAACCAATTTGGTGATGGAGGTTCTTTGGGGAATAAAATAAACAATGTAATTTCTGATTTTTTTTTTTTTTTTTTTTTTTTTTTTAAATGCTTGAACCAAAAAATATTTTTAATTTTTTATTAATGACATTAATGATGAATAGGATTTTTCGTAATTTAAAGAAGTCAGTGGTAATCTGAGAAAAGATCTCGATTTTTGTAGTTAAAACTTATTAAACCTATTGCCGTGCGGTTCTTTGGGTAATAAAATAAACAATGTAATTTCTGACTTAATATATATATATATATATATATACATAATGCGTAAACAAAAAATTATTTTAAATTATTTGCTAAAGATATTAATGATGAATAGAATTTTGCGTGATTTAAAAGAGCCAATGATAAGGTGGGAAACTAGATTTTTACAATTAAAAAGGTATTAAAAATAGTCATTTTTGTATGTAGGAGCCTCGCCTCCCCCCCTCAAGTCCCCCCTCGAGGGGAGTAAATTTTCATGATGGGTATCTTTCAAAAGAGCTCGCCAATACCTTTAAAACGAATGGTTGAACCATCGATCTGCGATAATTTAAAACGAAGTTATCGATTTTTTTTACTTTTAACGAAAAAAAAAACCCTCAGATTTTTTTTTTTTTTTAATATAAATATATATATATATATATATATATATATATATATATATATATATATATATATATAGAGAGAGAGAGAGAGAGAGAATAAAGTGGACTTTTTTTCTTTTTTTGGATATTTGGTGTTATACTACTTGTGTATTATGGAAATCGTCTTCATTTTCATAAAAGATAATTTTTTAAATTAATAATTTTAATAAATTATTTTTTAAAAACAGAAATAGTTTTTAATAACCGAATTAAATTCTATATAAATGTAGGTGCATTAATGATACGGGGGGTTGAGGGGGTGGTAGCCCCCCCCCCTCACACAGAACTAATTATCATATAAAAGTCTCCCTTTGAATTGTTTAACATAGGTTTACATAACATCGTTTTCTTACCTCTTAATATCCAACCTGTATTTATAGTATTAAATTTTAGGGTAAGAGAAAGTCGAGTGAGTGACACACCAGATTATTATTATTTTTTTTTAATGCTTAAATCAAGAAATATTTTTAATATTGTTGAAAAAAAAAATCTCAATTTAACAGTTAATTTATTTCTTGGTGAGAAAAATATTTATCTAATTTTATCAACGAAAGAAAAGTTGACCTTGTTTTTAGTGAGGTTGCTTAAATATGATTCCTGAAGAAGAAAGCACCTATATTTTCTTTTGAAAAAGCTGTCGAGGTTTTCTTAATTTATGTTATTACCAAACTAAATACTTTTTATTGAAGCCATATTTTTGGGTTTCATTACTTAGTATGGAACAATATCTATTGCAAGTATTTAAAAAACATTAGTTCATTAATCCTTTAGCTGTGTAGTATTTTATCTGTTTAATAACTGATAAAAACAATAGTAGGTGAAGGTAGGAATTAAAAAATGATTAAATTTAATAAAATAATAATAATAAAATAATATAAACTAAGTAATATAATAATAAATTAAATATATATATATGTATATATTTTAACTGTATGGTTATTCAGTAATCTTATTTTCCAATTTTTTTTCTTTTTTTTTTTTTAAGATTGTCACATTAGCCTTTTATTTCAACTATTGAGTGACAGAAAAAAATGTTTGTAACTGATAAAGGGTTAAACTGATCATGTAATTTAAAACAGATTTCATGTCGTCAACATTGCTTTATTTATTTATTTATTTTTATTTTCAAAATATTGTTGTTAGAAATGGATGAAAGAATGGAAATTTCATAGTAAATAATATTGGGAAAATGAGAACTAAAATTTTAAAATATGTCCCGAAGGTTTTTGGGGTAAATTAAAAAACAAAAATAAATAAAAATATAGGAATTCTATTTTTTCTGAAGGTGGTAAAAACAATGGGAAAAACATGTTTTGTCCAAGATAGTAAAAACCGACAAAAACCATTACACGGTAAATACACACCTGCTTTAATTATTATTATTATTTTTTTTAATAACTTACTTAAAGCTCGCATTGCTCTAAATTTTTGAAACTTATTACACATAGTAGAATAGTTCCATACAACTTATTAATTTTTAATACCACCCCCCCCCCCCCCTCAGCTTACTATTTACTTTATTTATTGTAACTTAGTAACTCCCCACAGTTAAAATGTAGACTTAGGTTCATTAATCACTAAATCAGTAAAAATCAACTGTACAAAAAGAAAAATGAGCAATTTACGTTTAGAAGTGCCAGATGAAAATATCCTGTACTTTTAAATCTCCACCAGTTATTAAAAAAAAAAAAAAAATAAATAAATAAATAAAAAATTGATAAAAATAAAAAATAACTTTCTATAAAGTTTTCATTATCTTAAAGTTCTCACTGCTATTCTTCTTCTTCTTTTTTTTTTTTTTTTTTTTTTTTTTTTTGTTGTTGTTACACAAAATTTAATTATTAAAGACTTCTGTTTATTTTTATTTAGAGTTTGCGTATTAAAATTTCCTATATAATAAAGCTTGCTGAGATAAAATAAAAGTTAACTTTAGCAAGAAACAGGATAAAGAAAAGGTATGCATTCTTAACCAATTCTTAAACTGCCTTCATTTAAACAAAGTCAATAATGATTAACTCGCGGGTTTATTTTAATCCATATAATAATAAACAGTTATAAAATTCTTGATTATTCCCGACTATTTATTATGTTTTCAGAAAAAAAAAAAAAAAATTCTTACACTCAAAAAGTTTGGAATGTAAACATCTGGCGCCGAAACGGGCGGCGCCAAAACGGCTGGCGCCGAAACGGCCGCGCCAAAAAGTAACAAACCGAAAGGAGTCATGAGATTGGTGAAGCTCCAGACACCAGACAGAGTTAATTAGGCCTATTCAGCGTCTATATCCGCTAGAAATAACAGCGTCTGAAGCCGAAATTATTCAGAAACAAGTAGTAAAAAATCATGCGCCAAGACCAAAGATGTCTGAACAACGTGTAACAACCCCTGTAGTGTCTGAACGAGAAATTAAAAGAACAAGATGTGGACGGACAATTAATGTTCCTGTAAGATTGGACTTGTAGTGTTTTAATTTATTTTGAGTTGTGCCTCCCTACAACTCAAGGTGGGAGGATGTAAGGAAAGGACTGATATAAACTTTTAGATATGATTTAGTAATCTGGCAACAGCTAGATATTACCTTGTGTTTTGTTTTGTAATAAAGTTGCTGTGTTATTAGCTTCATTATTTTTTGGGCGTATTCTTCTTTTTGAGTTATTTTACTAATGCGTCAATTCATGTTGAAAAGAGTTAAAGTATTGGAGAGTTAAATTTTAGTCAGATATAAAGTATCTATTTTCTTTTGAGTTATTTCGAATTCCAAGAAAAGTTGTTCGGGATTCAACATTATACAGAGCTTGAATAACTTATCAGTTTCAAAACATTCTAGAGGTATTTATGGAAATGAGAACGGAAACTGAGAGATGTACACAAAATCAAGCCATACTTTGTTTTCAATTTTGTTGAACACTTTTAACAAAAATATTTTGATAGGTACAAATACATTTTATCTAGTGAAATGTATATCATTTCTTTCTGTCTCTTAATAAGACTAAAACTTCATATATATTATTAAAAAAAAAAAAAAAAACTTTAAAGTCTAATTCGTGCAAATTTTTTCTTCCATTTAAAACAAGTATTGTAAGTCATAAGCAGGGTCCCTGGTTCCTGTTAATAAGTGTGCAAAACATGAGATATTGAACGATTAATATTGAAATAAGAACTATGCCAGAATATTGCATTTCACTGTTCACCAGAAAGAAAAAAGTAGGTTTAGGCAATTAGGCAGAATCTTCTTATGAATCAATCAGAGGTGACTAGATGGTTCCTTTAAAAAAGATATAATATGGTATGCCACTCACACAACTTTCTGTTATCATGCATTTGAATACAATAAAAAATAATCATATTAAAAAATCAGCTTTGATAATTCAATGTCAAACAATATTTTGTCTACAATATTGGTATGAGAAAGTAATTTTTATTATATCTAAACTAACTTCCTGGATTTTGTAATACTTAGTACAGTATTTCTATCAATTATATTCAAAAGAAAAGAATGTTTTGCTTAGTTTTAGGTAGCCCTGCATATTACTTTTAAATAATATAAAGGATCTATTATCTTTAAATGATATACACACCGAATAATGTGCTTTAAAAATTTAGTATAGTATGAAAAACACATAACAAAATGTAAACTGCACTCTCAGAAATGAAGCCTTAATGTAACGTAATTCTTTTGTGTGGCTCTGTAAAGGAATGGTGAATGGTTTCCACACCATAATTTATTATACATATAAAAAGTATGTGTTATTTTCATTTTGTTTTGTGAGTCTAAAGATGTTAAACTGTACCTACCAGAATTTTTCCCCATACACATAATAAATTTGAATTCTCGTGATTGTCCTTGTAGATGAACTAGTTTGGTTTTAACAAAAAGTTAACTAGCATTCCCATATGACACTGATTTAAAATACTGAGTTTGAAATTCCTGCTAACATTTGTTCTTGAGTTAAGGTGATAACAGATACACACAGATCAGCCGCTAAAAACCTAATTTTCTGATTTTGGGGACCTATGCATAAATACATTAAAATCTCAGTTTCAAAAATTGGACCCAAAAACAATACTTTCTATTACATACTTTCTTTATAGGACGATAGTTACATTTAAAACAAACTATTTTACCTTACACAATGTCCTTATTCATTTTCACAATACGTATTTCGGGTGCTAGCGCACCCGTCTTCAGGTGAGATGTGACACTCTTCGGTTGCTTTGTTGTCATCTGGGAACTTCGGATTCGCCTCTTCACTTCGCTTCGTATTTTTGGATTTATTGATTAATTGGTTCCAGGCCTTTGGGATGCTTGCGTGTTGACGTTCGTTGACTGCCTCGGGGTTAGTAAGAATCTCTAGAGCTTCGCGTTTGAGGGCGTAATTGTGATTATTGTAGGGGGCTATTTTTTTAGTATAGATAGTGTTAATATTAGCTAGAAATTAGAGTGCTAGATCATTAGTGTAATTGAAATTGATTTTGTAAATGCCGGATGTGGATCTGTTCTTTTTTGCGGTCTTGAATTTTCAGTTTTGTGACACCAATATAGCAAGCGCTAGAATCATTAGTGTAATTGAAATTGATTTTGTAAATGAGGGATGTGGAATTGACAACAGATCCACATCCGACATTTACAAAATCAATTTCAATTACACTAATGATTCTAGCGCTTGCTATATCGGTGTCACAAAACGGGAAATTCAAGACCGCAAAAAAGAACATAAATCGGATTTAAAGCACAACCGTCAATCCACCGCGCTCGCATCCGCCCACCTTAATAACCCCATTAATATTAACACTATCTATACTAAAAAAATAGCCCCCTACAATAATCACAATTACGCCCTCAAACGCGAAGCTCTAGAGATTCTTACTAACCCCGAGGCAGTCAACGAACGTGAACATGCAAGCATCCCAAAGGCCTGGAACCAATTAATCAATAAATCCAAAAATACAAAGTGAAGTGAAGAGACGAATCCGAAGTTCCCAGATGACAACAAAGCAACCGAAGAGTGTCACATCTCACCTGAAGACAGGTGCGCTAGCACCCGAAATACGTATTGTGAAAATGAATAAGGACATTGTGTAAGGTAAAATAGTTTGTTTTAAATGTAACAATACTTTCTCTAATTTACATGGGTAAAAGAAAGTAAAAAGATTCGTTGTTTTATAAAACCCGGGCAAAAATATTTGAAGTAAATTTTATATTAGTATATTGTTTTTTATTTTTAATACCATAAATTAAAAAAATTGTCTCAATATAAATGATATAACCTAATTGTGAGGCCCCTGTTTATGCTGGACTCCCCCCAACTGGGGAGTTTTTAAGGGGGGGGGCAGCCCTGAACTCAAGTGTTAAGTGAAGCTGTTGAATCTACAACAGTAAATGTGACGAATGAGTTAAGAGCAGTATGTGTAGGGATTCTCAAGATGTGTCATCACTAATAATGATTTGGGAATTTCCAACAGCTTCAGCTTGAAAAAACAATGGCAACAGAAGAAAAGCAAAATCTTATATTTAACAGAATCTCCTGTAAAATTGAAATTGCAGACCAAAACACTACTGCATCTAAAATGGGGGGAAAGAATCACCTACACAACAAATCAGCAGTTCAGAATCTGATATTGACAAACCAATTTTATCACAGATGAAGGCAATATTGAATATGATCAAATCACAGACACATTAGAAAAATACATATATATTTTTTTTTTTACAAAAGTATCTGAAATAATAATAATAGTATAAATGTATTAACTCCTATGTTTGAACCTCCAGAAACGTCCCTTGTTTACGACCTTGACCTGAAGCACTGGAGGTCATTAACAGTGAGGTTTTTAAAGTGCACAGGGGACAGCAACAAATGTATTTATGGATATAAAAATTATGATATTTTATCAGACATTGAGTGATAAACTCCCACTAATGTCCGAACAAGAAATCTCACAGTTGACTTTACATCATATAATGTTAAAATAAGGACTTTATCAATACTTGGTAAATTTACGAATAAGATTTGAACTTTCAAATTTATTATTATTTGTGTAATGCATCTTCAAGCGTTTTTATTTATTTGCATTAAACTGGTTTAGGTGGGTAAAACTACATGAATTTTGAAGCATGTCCCAAGGTACACCATGGTGTTGTACCCAGGCCCATAGCTAGACTATGTTCCTAGGAGGGATAAACTTTTATCTAGGGGGGGGGGGGGGCACAAGATATCTTTGAATTTTTCGATACTTTAACATTTCCTGAAAAATTTTGTGCTATTCCTTTTCTTTCTTTCTTTCTTCTTCTTCTTTTTTTTTTTTTTTTCTTTTGATAAAGAATGCAGCTTCTGATGTATCACAAATAAATAATATATTTTATATGACATAAACATTTCTGGCTTTTTTACTACACAATATTTAATATGATGATCTGATTGCACAGATTCATTTACATTCAAATTTTTTTCAAGCATAAAAGAGGAATATAATATGAAAACACATGGTAAAAAGATAATATACACTGACTACTAGTAAGTATTTGAAAACTTTGGATATTACATAATAATGATCAGTTGATATTGAAACTGATCATGTTGATAAAGTTAATTCTCTTTTATCTGAAGGACCTTATACTGAAATTAAAAAAGACCAAACTAAATCTCTTTTAAGCTCTGTTCAAAAAGCTGTTAAAAATTCCATTGTTCTTCATGACAATACCAAATTCTCGGTTTCCCCTTCTTCAGCAATTTGTGCTCGTTTTTATGCTTTACCTAAAGTTCATAAAAATAATGTTCCCCTCAGACCTATTGTTTCGAATATTGGTACTGCTACTTATCCCCTCTCTAAATTTTTAGCTTCTATTTTTTCTCCTTTATGCAGCACTAATAGTCATACTATAAAAAATTCCTATGATTTTGTTATGAAGTTAAATAATTTGAATCCTGTAAATTGCTCAATGTTATCTCTTGATGTGAAGTCTTTATTTACTAACGTCCCCACTGAAGGTGCGCTTAATTGTTTAGAAAAAAGGATACGCGAATCTCATTATTCTGACATTGAAATCAAAGAATTTGTCAATCTAACTAAACTCTGTGTTTCCCAAACTACTTTTGAATTTAATAACAAATTTTATAAACAGTGTGATGGTTTAAGTATGGGTAATCCTTTATCTCCTATTCTTGCCGATATCTATATGCATTATTTTGAGGAAAAATTATTAAAGATGTTAAATTTAAAATGCTGGTTACGTTACGTAGATGACACTTTCATTCTTGTTGAAAATCCGTTTGATGTTTCTGCCATTCTTAATATTGCTAATGCTATTGATCCCCATATTTAGTTTACCTTCGAGTTAGAAAATTGTAATCAACTTCCCTTTCTTGATGTTTTAGTTACTAGGTGCGATTCCTCTTTTAAAACCTGTGTGTACAGGAAACCTTTCTCTGTTTCTAACCCTCCCCATGCTCTTTCTAATCATCCGGCTAAACAAAAAATTGGCACCTTTTACACTTACGTGTATCGTATTAAAAAAAAAATAAATAAATAAATGCGATTAGTTCTTTTATAATTTATAGTATTTTTATAAAGGGTTATTTATTATTTGTTTATTTATTATTATTTAACTGAAACTTTGCATAGCACAAATTCACAATACAGTTTTTGCTATGCATAGTGGGCCATGTAACAAGTACAAGTTTCCGATATGCCTTCTTACCGATCAATGATATTTCTTTTGGCCATGTTACCTTCAATTAAACATAATGAGATTGATAATATTAAAATGTGTAAGAGCTAACCTTTTTCAGAGAGAGGTGTGATTAAGATTGTTTATTTCTTTGTAAGACTGCATAAAATAATTGAAATGGTTTACTGATTAAAGTGGTTAACACCATGAAGTGTATTTTCAGCTTTGTTACGCATTTTCTCTTTCTTAAAACTGCATTTTAATGAACTATAGTGATGTGTATTATTAACAGATCAAATACAGCGCTATAAAAAAAGATCTGATGGAATCATGAGTGTAATCGATGGCATTTTCGCTTTCGGTCTTGCTTAGAGTTAATTTATTTCTTTACTACTTCCTTCTATTCTCTATATATATTGTATTTGAAAAGAAAATTAGACGTCTGGTTTTCTATAAATTTATACGTTTTACACGTATGAGTGTGTGTGTGTGTGTGTGGTGAGAGGGATTCAAAGTTGCCCTTTCATTCGAGTTTTGAAGAAAACAAAACTTCTAAAAACTAAGCCGACGAGCACGATCCGCGACTTGGAATCTGAACCAGCAATCTTCCCGCTGCAGTCAGAGCCACTAAATCGTTATTTTAATGTTTCACGTTTGTGAATCGCAGAATATTAAAATTAGAACTGGTATAAATCAACGTAATTTATTACTTTTTCTTTGGTATTTTATTTTCAGCGTTCTTTAAAGTTACAGTACTGTTCAATTTCTCGTGACAGACTTGCACTGTCAGGGGAAAAAAAACCTTTTTTAATACTTCACTTTTTTTTCTTTTTTTCTTTTTTTTTTTTTGCGTTGTTCTTTTTTTCAGTTCTAATTTAAAAATTAGTACAGAAATAGTTAATAATATTTAGTATTTACATCTATGACTTTTTCAATTTTATCACCAATTTGCAGAAATGTTCAGTTCTTTGTGACTTGCACTGCTAGAATTCTCTCTTTTTTTTTTTTTTTTAAATGCAGCAGCTTGTTTTACATTTTTTCCGATTTTCTTGCACTTTTCTTTTACTCCAGTAAGCCCCTGATGGTTTCCACTTATCTGTCATGTTTGTAAAATGATTTATAAAGTGAATGTAAATTATTTAATACAAAAATTAAGAAAATACCATAAAATACTGTTCAAGCGCCCCTACATTCTTTATGGAAAATCAGGATGTATTTGTTGAGGCTTTAAAAATCGGCAAAAATATAGAAATTAACATGTGTTTTCTTGCTAAAATTAACTGATATAAAAAATAATTTTAAAACAAAAAATATATTTTTTTAATGTTGCACCGATTAAAATAAATAAATACAGTCAACTTTTGGTTAACTGCTATAAAAATGGAAAAATTTAGGAAAATTCTTTTTCCTGCTTCCAAAACATTATTTTTAAATTTTCCACTATTTTAGGAAGCTTACATTTTTCATTTTCAAATAATCAGTGTCCTATTTATGATAAAATAAATCAATGTTCATATTTATAAAGGCGAATCTTAAACAAAGAAATAAATAACCTAAAAACTGTCTCCTATTCTTATAGAGTCTTTTGTTGGCTTCCTGCGAGGCTGAACAGAAGAGTTGTTCAGAACAAGCTAAATTCAGGTGAAATTCAGAGGGGGTGTTAAATAGATGGAGGGGGGGGCACTTTTGTGGTATTTTACAACATTCTCTTCTATGATGAATCAGCACGACAATGAAAGGGATAGAAACACGATAGTCTGTGCCCTCCCAATGTCCCAATTGGTGGTCATCTCAGATACTTGGAAGAGATCGTATAAAACTGTCAAAGAGAAAATCCATGTTTCGAAGAAAGAGAGAAAGATAAGGAATTGGGAGGGGGCGGTTCACTCTAGGGGTATTCCTGTTTCATCTTCTCTTTGTTGTGAAAATGAGAGAGAAGCCTCTCCTTAAGATTCATAGACAAACGTTTGGTACTGCTTTGAAAAAAAAAAAGTTTCGTAAAATTGTAAATAAAATCGTCCGAGAAAATTTTTGTAATTTGGTGCCCTTTCATTTGCATATCGAGTGAGCGCCCCATGCGGCCGCACAGTTCGCACACCCCTTGACCCGCCCCTGCTAATAACCCATGAGGGCACACCAGACTATGGGCTAAGAGGGCGCACTGGCCCTAGGACTGGTTGGCCAGTGGCCCAGTTCGCCCCTACCTATCTTGCATTTTCAGTTACTGGAGTTATGTAACCTGCATGAGAACTAGCAAAATGTTTGTTTGATGACACAGCATTTTAAACTTATTGTCACTGAGGAAAATACAAATAGATCCAACTAGCACAGTAATTACATCTTAAATAACCCATGAGAGAAATATTCTGCATTTCTATTGCTTTATTGGCCCTAGAACTTATCAAAAAGTTTATTATGAACATTGATCCTTTCGTTATAGATTGAGAAAGGTCGAACATCGGAGAACGTTTAATCGTTGATTGGCGGTGGGAAATGGAAAATGGAGGGGGGAAGTGAAATAATTCATGAGTGTGAAATATTAAACAATTCTACTTATTTATAGGTTTTAGAGTACATAAAGCAAGTTTAAAATGAATATTGACATTCATGTTGTGGATGGAGAAAAATTCAGAAACAAAAGGCTTCAATAGAGTGCTTGATCGCCGATGATCAGAAAAGATATATATATATATATATATATATATATATATAAGGGGGGGGGATTAAATAATTACATGAGTGAGAAATATTTAATAATTCTTTTCTTTTAAAAGTTATAGAATTTTATAAAGCAAGTTTAAAATGAATACTGACATTTACATTGTGGATGGAGAAAGACTGAGAATCTAAAGGATTCCATGGAGCGTTTGAACAGTGACAGTAATTGGGTTTTTTTTTTTTTTGTTTAACAAACTACAACTTTTCTAAAAGCGGAAGAAATTAATAAAAAATTGGAAACTGGAAGATTAACTTAAAAATCAGAAGTCTGCCACCCAAAATGGAAAAGTTGGCACCTATGTAATATCAATATGGAGACAGCCCCTTAAGCTATTTTTTATTTACATACCTTAAAAGACGACGAAATTTCCTGACAAATGGCACCTTTGATGTCTCTCTGCAATAATTTACTGATGAAAATAATTTTTTTTTTTGCAAGCTGTACATTGAAGGTTAAACTAAATAATGCAACAAGTACATATAACTGGAAAGTACTGTAATAATCTGTGAGAACTGCATGATTTTCCTTTAATGTTTTAACACAAGCGAGAATATGCAGATAAAAATATAAACTTACAAGGATTTACATCTCTGTAACGGTTCAAATTTTTGTTCTCAGCTTTCCTGGCCGCCTTTGAAGCATGACGGTAATTATTGGATTCATTTCTAATTTCCTAAAAAGAAAACAAACATTTATATAATTTTTTTCTCAGCAACTAATAAGAAATATAATGAATATCAGTAATGTTAATTGCATATAATAATCCTGGCTTGCTTGTTAAAAGGTTATCTTTAATATTAGGATAAAATGACAAAATATAAGAATAAGGCTGAGAAAAATTACAAAACAGAACTAATGATCGACAGACAGTCATGAACTAATTTATGGTCTATTTTACTTTCCCATTGCATTATTAACTATGTAATTAGTATTTATATTAAAAGAATACCAGTTACACATATAATACTGCCATCTATGAGTTAAGACATACACATTTATCAACAAAGCTTTTCACAAGAAACATATCAATGTAGTTGAGTGCAATTTTAATGTAGTTGAGTGCAATTTTAACCTTCTAATGATTACATTACTGATGAGAAAACTGGCAAAAAAGGCCTTTTATTCAACAAAATTGTGCAAATTATTATATAGTATTGACAGCTATCAGAGTTTAAACTAAACCAACTATTTCCCACTATAAATTCATCAGGCTAGTACAGTTACTAAGTACAGCCACCATGTGGTATTAAATGTAATACAGAAAAAAAAACAAGCATTAGAATAAAAAAAATAAAAAGAAAGAAAGATATATTACTTGATTTTTAATAGAGAGAAAAATTCAAGCAGGGCCAAGCCCAGGTGCCTCAATGACGAACCGCCACTGATCACAAGCAAATTTCAGCATCAAATTACATTTAAAAGAAAAGTATGAATATTTGAAAAACTTTAGGACGACGAATTAACTTTCTTCCACATCACTTTTCCTCTTGCTTACGTCATTTTTCCGTCGGTACGTTTTTATCACCTGTTGCCAGTCATCTGCTATGATGCTATGCTCTCTCTCATTTACTGCTGTGTTAGAGGTTAATATCTCTAAAGCTTCGCGTTTCATGGCGTAGTTGTGTGAGTTGTAGGGAGCTATTTCAACGGTTTTTAGGGTATTAGTTATTATGGGGTTAGTTTTATGTGTGCGTGATAAGGCGGTGGAGCTTCTATTGTATTTTAGATCGTTAATATGTTCCATTTCTCTGTCCTTGATTTTTCTCTTCGTCATTCCGATGTAGGTTGCAGGTTTATTGTTATTTTCTAGATCGAAAGTGATTTTGTATATTCCCGATGTTTCTTTAGGGTCAATGAGGTCTTTTTCATTTGGGATTCTTTGAATGATGTTCTTATTGGGTTTAATGGGTATGTGTATATTATGTTTCGAACCTTCGTTTTTAATTTTGTTTGCTATGCCATTGCAGAATGGAATGGGGGTGGTGAACTTGGGTTTTATTTTTTGAGCGTCGTTAATTTTGTTGAAAGTTTTTAAGCGCTTTTTATAGAGTTTTTGAATCATAGAGTTGCTGTATCCTGCACCTTTGGCTATGTTTTTTATGAATTTTATTTCAGTTTTGAGTAGATTTTTATTAGAGCAGATTAGGATGGCGCGATCTATGTATGAGCATATGGCGGCGGTTTTGTATTGGAGCGGGGTTTTACATTTGTTGTGAATAATTTCGTTATTATTATATTTTCCAAAAATACGGGGTTAACTAAATCTCTAATTAAAACTGGCTCTTGGCCTGATGATAAACCACCAAAACTTAACAATTTCGCCCCCATTATCCCCCGTATTTTTGGAAAATATAAAGATCATAAAACTCCTCCCTCACTTAGACCTATAGTAAATAAATCAGAAGGCCCCACATACAATCTTGAAGTATATATGAAGAATATCTATGAAAACCTCCTTCCCCCCTCAACTCACAGTCTAAACTCAACAGAAGCCTTTATAAAATCCATACAAAATATAAATATAAACTATGATGACACACTCGTTAGTTTCGATGTAAAAGATCTGTACCCCTCAATAAACCTAAACGAAATTAATGATATAATACAAAACCAAATAATCAACCACTACGGCAATAATAAAATAAGTAAAACTTTAATCTCAGCCAATAACCTCTTACTAAATAACTCATACTTCACCTTCAATAAAGACATCTACAAACAAACGAAAGGCGTGCCTATGGGGTCCCCCATATCAGGCGCCATTGCAGAAATTAAACTCAGACATTTCGAAATATCCGCTCACGATATCATTAAAAACTGTAAAACATGGTTACGCTACGTGGATGACGTGTTCGCCGTCATCCCAAACAACATCGACCCACATGCTCTACTAAACAAATTAAACACCCTAGATAATAATATTAAATTTACTCTCGATATCGAAACAAACAATAGCCTTAATTTTCTTGACGTCACAATCATTAAAAATCGCGATAATAGCCTTGATACTACAGTCTACAGAAAACCAACTAATAATAACGAAATTATTCACAACAAATGTAAAACCCCGCTCCAATACAAAACCGCCGCCATACGCTCATACATAGATCGCGCCATCCTAATCTGCTCTAATAAAAATCTACTCAACACTGAAATAAAATTCATAAAAAACATAGCCAAAGGTGCAGGATACAGCAACTCTATGATTCAAAAACTCTATAAAAAGCGCTTAAAAACTTTCAACAAAATTAACGACGCTTAAAAAATAAAACCCAAGTTCACCACCCCCATTCCATTCTGCAATGGCATAGCAAACAAAATTAAAAACGAAGGTTCCAAACATAATATACACATACCCATTAAACCCAATAAGAACATCATTCAAAGAATCCGAAATGAAAAAGACCTCATTGACCCTAAAGAAACATCGGGAATATACAAAATCACTTTCGATCTAGAAAATAACAATAAACCTGCAACCTACATCGGAATGACGAAGAGAAAAATCAAGGACAGAGAAATGGAACATATTAACGATCTAAAATACAATAGAAGCTCCACCGCCTTATCACGCACACATAAAACTAACCCCATAATAACTAATACCCTAAAAACCGTTAAAATAGCTCCCTACAACTCACACAACTACGCCATGAAACGCGAAGCTTTAGAGATATTAACCTCTAACACAGCAGTAAATGAGAGAGAGCATAGCATCATAGCAGATGACTGGCAACAGGTGATAAAAACGTACCGACGGAAAAATGACGTAAGCAAGAGGGAAAGTGATGTGGAAGAAGATGAAGACATGTTTCAATAGTGCAGCAAAGACAACATCTGAGGACGACTACGAATGTAGTCGAAATATATAGGGGAGAAGGGGGTACATTGGGACACGGGGCACATTGAGACAAAGGCTTTTATCCCTTTATAATTGCAAAATAAAATTTGTAAAAAAATCACAATAGATGGCACTTAGTAGTACATCTTCATATTTGTGATTTCAACTCAATCATTCAAGTCTGCTGCCTGTGAACAAGGTTAGTTTATTTTATCATATGAAAAGTAATTTTTTTCAAGTAAACTAATGTTGATTTTTTAGGTAATTGGAAATAAATATTTTAATTTTTAAAAGTACTATGTGTTTTTATAAACATTAAGCTTTCATTTCCACTACAGATCATTAGCCCATGTGCTCTAGAAAATTAGACCTAAACATTTGTTTTGAAAATGACCTGATGGGGTACATTGGGACACCAATGCATGGGGCACATTGGGACTGCTCCAATGACCCCATTCATTTCTAACACCAATATACTTTTATTTACTTATTTTTTGCACATATAAGCTAATTGTATTCAATTTTTTTCTAGTTATTCTTTAAATAAATAGAAAATGGTTAGAAATTATAAACCAAAAATTGAAAGAACTAAAATTTCAGAAGAAAATATAGAAAAGGCAATAAATGAAATAATCAAAGATAAACTTTCTGTGAGGGAAGTTGCAATTAAATATTATATACCAAAATCTACATTAATTAATAGATCGAAAAACATGAGAGAAAATAAGATTGAGTGTGTACTACAAATATAAATTATAAGTTTCAATCCAAATATACATCTCAACAAATATTCACAACTGAACAAGAACTCTTGTTGAAAGATTATTTAATATCATGTTCTGAACTTAACTATGCCATCAACATGATTCTACATAACATTGAAGTTTTGTGTAGACTTGCAGGGTTTTGATGTGCGTTAAGATATGAATATGCAGTAATGCTTCATAACAATTTCATTTTTTCATAATTACCTACTTTATTATTATTTGTTATTGTATCAAATTCATTGTTTTGAAAGCCTTTCATTTACTTTAGCAAAGTATTTTGCAATATTGTATGTAATTAGATAAATAAAAAGATGGTTGTCCCAAAGTGCCCCATCATTAAATCAGTGTTGTCCCAATCTGCCCCTGCACGGGGAACATTGGGACACTTTTGCATAAGTTATGTTTTAATTATTTCTGTTTGCAAAACACATTAAACAATGCTCATTACACATTTAAAAGGTGACCAATAACACAAGTATTTAAATAAAAATGCACAAAGGCATTAAAACTTTTATAAATTGGAAAATAATATGCTTTTATAAAAAGTGTCCCAATGTCCCCCCCTCTTCCCCTAATAATTAAAGCTGCTAAAAATGAAGGATTGTTAAAGGTATTTAATGTTTTTAAAGAAAAGTATGTTTTTGAATTTTGAGTAGCCCTGTACATTATCTAAATCATATACACACTACATAATGTTCTTAAATTTAGCAAGGTATGAAAAACTCATAATAAAACTTGTAATGCACTTCTAGCAATTTCCTAGAATAGTTTTAACACAGGGTTGGCAAGTTTCTTCCAAGGCAGAAAAAACCGCGGAAAAAACCATGGAAAAAAACGGCCGGAAGAAATAGGTTTCTTCCAAGTGGAAGAAACTGTTTTTACAATTTTTATTAAAATCACACAATCAACTGTGGAAGAAAATCATATTTATTGAAATTTTATTTTTCCGACTGAGTGAAAATAATGCCTGGACCGGGAGTCGAACCCCGGATCTTTGACTTACAAGGTCAAGGCTCTACCAATTGAGCCATCCAGGACGACATTACTCACTCAGACAATCTTTATGCATTTCTGCAGGAAAAATAAAATTTCAAGAAACTGTTTTTCTTAAAAATTTATCTTATAAATTGCAGATTTGTAAGATACAATGAATGCATTGATCTTATAAAGAACTTTAACTATAAATATACCTATACAAATTTAATAACATATTTAGTTAATAATTATAAGGTTTTTTTTTTTTATCAAAATGAGCTAATGAGCCTCGGTACGGTACCTGATGATCATGTTCCAAAATACTCAAAATCCAGTAAAAAAATCAATTTCAATTTAAACAGTATAAAGTTTTACAATTTAGACAATTTTATGTCTTTAACTGGTAATAAATAATAATTTGAATCACTTGCTTATACTTTCTGATAAAACAGCTCTTAACATAATCCAGTTAATTAAAAGAACCAGTATGCAATAATTACTTAATGTCATCAAAAACTTTATTTTCCTTATAGTCACATACAGTACAGTCAACTCCCTCTAATCTGCAAATCCTTCTAATCCGTAATTGATCTTTTAATCTAAAAGAAATTTACATCTCATATTTCAAAAAAATTCACATCTCTCACATTTTTACTTTTATTACCATGTTTTTATTAACTTCGATTCTTGTTTGTTTGTTCGGTACAAATCTTGCAATCTATTTTTAACTAATTTCCCTACTAGCTAGACATTTGAAACTTTCACGGTAACTCAGAACCTGGTGACAACACAATACTTTGAAGTCAGATTTTTAAATAGTTTTCTTTTAATTAATTAAAATATGAAAATAATAAGCTCTTAATAGCAATAAAATAATCATTAAAAAATTAGCTATAATTTAATTGTTGCCAAAAAAAAAAAAAAATTTACGAGTTCATTTTCTTTCAACATAAAAATAAATACATTTAATTCAACGTGAATGTGAAAAAATTATAAAAAGTTAAATTATGCATCCCACAAAAATTGACGTCATTATCAATTTAAAAATTTTATAGACATTGATAAGTGGTAATGTACGATGCTAATATATGTTGTTCTAAAAGGAGTAATATTTTATTTTTAAAACCAACTTTTTTTTTTTCATTATTATTATTATTTCACTGAACTGATTCCGTGTGCTTAAATATTATTTTTTAGCCTCGCATATTTTATTAATGACTCATCAGAAAATTTAAAAACATGGTATATAATTTTTTTTTTTTTTTTTAATCTTATAATTATTTTTTATCAAACTTTTAGCATATAATCCTTACTTTGAAACACAAATGGGGAAGGGGGGGGGAGGAGTAACATTCTTATATTTATTATCCTGCAATTCATACAGACTAGTGCTGAAAATAAACCACTATTACATGAATGTTTAACAAAATTAATCAGAAATGAATATTATTTCTAGACTTTCAAAAATATTTTGTTTCGTATTTTTTTAAATATGTTTGTTTACATTTTATAGGTACCTATTATTTGAATATGCTTAAATTATTTACCATCGTATATGAATGTGATAGCTTAGTTTTATTAATATTGAAGAAATATTTATTCTAAAATTTATTAAAAATCCTCTTTCCGTTTCGATGTCTATTTAATTAATAATAACTGACTTTGTATCTGCAAAAGAAAACTGTAAACAAAGGCAATGATCTCTAATTTGCAAATTCCTATTATCTGCACAACCTCTGGACAAAACTTTTGAGAGTTAGAGGGAGTTGACTGTAAAACAAATGAAAAGTTTTTTCATAGTTCAATACTGCACTTTATTTTTCAACTTAAAATAGATAAATAGAAACTATAGATTTTTTTTTTTTAAATACTAGAGAGCTTGCAGGACAGTTTAAAAGTAGGTATCTTACTTATTGATACAGTTCATTGGGTACCAGCTTCGAGTTTATACAAAATATTGTATCCTTAAAAAAAAAAAAAAAAAAAAAAAAAAAAAAGCACAAATATTATGGCTAAAAATTCCATAATTATTATCACTTGTACTGTGTGAACGTATAATAATATTATGAGATAGTATCTATGCAAATAGTTCTAAAAATATTAGCATTGAAAAGTAAAAACCCATCATCTGTAATATATTTAGTGTTTGTTATCAAATAACTTATTTTTCAAAAGATATTTTTAATATTAATTGAATTATAGTTTAGATTTGGCATTATATTTATACTTTGAGTTTATATAGTTCATAAATTTTAATTTTGAACATCTGTTTTGTCTTTTGGTTGGTTTCTTCCACTGTCCTGGGAGAAACCCAACCCTGTAATTTAACATATCTTAATTCTTTTGTGTGGCCATTGCCCTGTAAAGAAATGGTGAACATTTTTACACCATATTCTAAATACAGATAAAAATATGAGTTCATTTCATTTTATTTTGTGTTGTTTAATGATGTTAAACTGCACCTACTAGAAATTTTGCCCGTAGATGTATGACATTTGAATTCTCTTTAATGCCCCTGTAGACAAATTAGTTGTTTGAATTTAACCAAAAGTTTCAAGTAGCATTTCCATATGAACATATTTATAATTCTGGGTTTGAACTACCTGCTTATACTTGTTGTTGTTCTTGAGTTACGGTGATAACAAATACATAGACAGACACAGGGACCAAATGCTAAAATACTTTTTGGAATCAGTTGGGCTCTAAATGTGCAAATATAAAAATCTCAGTTTCAAAAATTCAACCCAAAAAATACTTTTTCTACCGTACATGGGTAAGAGAAATGAAAAAGATATGGTGTTTTTTAAAAACTGGGAAAAAGTATTTGAAGAAAATTTGAACATATATATATATATATCATTTTTTTTTTCTTTTCTTCAAATATGCAATAAATTTTACAATTTGCTACAATCTATAATAATCGAATTCTCAGGCCCTTACTTTCGAGAGCCACCCACCCCAACTGAGGGGGTACGGGGGCAGTTGCTATGGTCCTGGTCACAGTCGTCGACTTAACTGTTCAGAGTTTTCTTCAAAACATTCCTCATGAATACGGACTGGGACTCCTTATAATGTATAATAGTTTTTTAAACATTACTATACTATTATATATTTTATTTAATAAATAATTATTTTCATGAGATTATTCAAACTCTTTTTATCTTTTTTTTTTTTTTTTTTTTTTAAATAGATCTACTACTTAAAGATCTGTTTTTTTTTTTTTTTTTTTAATTGAATTGCAAGTTATCATTGACAGCTAAATTATGTTTAGGAATAAAATATCAAAATTTGAATTATTTTATGGAATTATGTATTTATATACGTATTCTATATATTAAGGATTTTGAAAATAATGATGCAAATACTAAAATGCATTGCCAGGTTCGATCCCAGGTCCTGATCATCGACTTAACTGCTTGGAGTTTTCCATGGTTTTCTCTGAAACGCTTGTGAATAAGGTCTGGGACCCCTATAAAGAACACTCCATCAGTGGCCTATAGGTTCTGCTCTTTAAGATGGCAGATGGGAAGTGTCTGGTTCGAACCCAGGTCATGTTTATCAGCCTTGCCGTTTTCTGTGGTTTCCTCTAAAAAGTGGATAAATACGGTCTGAGGCTCCTAAGAAAGACCTCCCTTCTATGTAAGAACACTCCACAGCTGTTTGGAGTTTTCCGTTGTTTTTTCGTTAAGCATGCGTGAATATGGACTGAGACCCCTTATAAAATATAATTAATAATTTTTTAAAAAGTATTACACTATAAATTCTTACTACATATAATTACTTTGATTTTCTTCTGGAGATTATTCAAACAGAACTTTTTTTTTAATCTACTGTTAAAAGATCTGTTTTTTTTTTTATCAGTTTTTAAAAACTGAATTGTAAGTTATTATTAACTTAGTAGTTTAAGAACAAAATTTCAAAATTTGAATTATTTTATGGAATTACGTATTTATGTATATATTCTCCATATCAAGGATTTTGAAAATAGTGATGCTAAATAGTTAAAATAAATATTATAGCATAATATCAACAACATGCTATCTCATACAACACGTTCTGATACAGAGATGGGCAATATACTTCAAAAAAGTATATTATATACAATATACAAATACTCGTCTATTTTGTCCAAAAATATACAATATACAAATACTTTTTAGTATTTCGAAAATATAAATATATACTCTTGATTCAAAAAGTATATTTGATATACTTTCAGAATATACTTTTAAAAATTAATTTTTATATGTGGTTGTAGTATTTGTAATTATGTAAAAATGTATCTTTTCTTTTATTTAATTTCTTACTAAGAATAAATGAGTTAATATTTTACTTAGAAATCAAAATCAGTATCTTATGTACTTAAATAAAAATATTTAGGCAATTAGGAATTCATAAATAATTAGAAAATAAACACATAAAAATTTTCTTGGAAGTAAGCTATTATCATAATTATGAATTGCTCCTTTAAAAATGTAATAGAATACAGTGTTATATAATGCTGTCATTCTCTCTAATTAGATAACACAAACAATTAAAGAAAAAATTAATTTACTTCGTTCAATTACATTATCTTGTTCATTTTATATTTTTAGTTACTCATCATAATAGTAGATTTGGTAATGATGAGGTGTGAGTAATCCGAAAATCACAAAATGTATGTGGTATCCGTCTGTACATTAGTCAGTTTGTTAATGTCATAGTTTGTATAGACAATATCTCAAATACAAATTATCTTAAGGAAGTCGGACAGGTTTCAAAATATCACTTTGATACTGGAAAGAACCCTGCTGATTTGCAACATTCTAACTTAAAAACTAGTTGGCATAGGTGGACTCTGCTCAGTTCCCCATCATATGTTCTCATAAATTTCTAGTGCGAGACATATTATAATCATGTTAAAAGAAATGAATTTGAATAAAGCTTGATACAGTTATAGAATGAAATCCCCGCCTAATAGGCTATCCACCGTCCACTTCGATATATATTTATCTCATTCTAATCTATTAATTTATTTTATCAGGGTCAATTCCGTTGTTTAGTTTTCATGCTACTATTTCCAATGCAATAATCTTCAAAATTCATATTTATATGAAAAATTTACGAAATTTTCCTATTAAAATATTTGTATTCAATTGTGTTCAAACAAATATCATAAATGTAATTTTGAAGTTGTCTAATGTATTTATGTACCTCAAAATGGAAATTTATGCTCAATTTTGCCTTATTCTGACATGTTAAGTAAATCGTAAATTCCAAATAACTTATGAATTTTTTAAATTGGAAAAATCATAGTCAATGATATTTATGCCAGTATCCTAAATAATATTTCGAAAATGGTTTGGCATCTTTACAATGAAAATATCCCTCAAGATTGACGTTTATGTGAAATTTTGCTCTATTCTGCCATGTTAAGAAATTCGTAAATTTCCAATAACTTACAAAATTTTTATTTTAGAAAATTCATAGTGATAATATTCATGCCAGTGATAATATTCATGCCAGTGTCATAAATAATATTTTAAAAGTAGTCTTGACATCTTTTCGAAGAAAATATCTCTCAAAATTGAAGCTTATGTGAAATTTTGCCCTATACTGCCATGTTAAGAAACTCGTAAATTTCCAATAACTTGCGAAATTTTCACAGTAGCATATTTATAGTTGCTGATGTTCATTCTGGCATCAAAACTGATATTTTAAAACTGGTCTGACATTTTTACAGTAAAACGTTTCCATTTATTGCACGCTTAAGTCAATTTTTGTCCTATTCTCCTATGTTAAGAAAATCGTAAATTTATAATAACTTATGAAGTTTTTTAATTTGAATGTTGCAAATAAATAGGGTTCTTGCCAGTATCGAAAGTAACATTTTAAAAGTGATCTGACCTCTCTGCGATCATTTGCTCGTGAGATATCGTCTAAACAGACTAACAAACTAACGGACTAACACACTAATAGACACCCTACAGACAGACACCATACAAATTTTGTCATTTTCGAATTCCTCACACCTGAAAACGTATAAAAAAGTCAAAAAACCGAGGTCGAAATTTTTCACGATTACCTAAGTTCCCCACACCTATAATATGATGGGGAACTCATTAGTTATCCAAAATTTAAGGTTTCTTTTACATGGTAGAATTATGCAAAATTTGGCATAAACATGTATTATGATGATCATATGCATCATAAAGATCTTAGATCAGTTTAAAATATAATTTATGATACTGGTATGAACAATGACTATGGCACATTTTATTTAAAAAAATTCGTAAGTTATTTCAAATTTAAGATTTTCTTAACATGAAGGAATTTCACATAAATATATATGATGATGATTATTTTCTTCATAAACATGTCTGACTAGTTTTAAAATATCATTTATCATATTGGCATTAACATTTCTTGATAATCAACATTTTAATTTAAAAGCTTCTTAAGGCATGCTAATTTAAAGATTTTTTATAACAGGGCAGAAAAACTGTGAATTTATTATTATTATTTAATCACAAGTTTATATGAAATATTTCCCTATTTCACATAAACTTGCATTATGTGAAAGTTTATATGAAATATTTCCCTATTTCACATAAACTTGCATTAATATAAGTTTATTGCATTGGAAATAGCATACAGAATTTCATGTAAACTAAAATATGAAATTGACTCTAGTGAAATTAATCAGTAAATTATGATAACATAAATGTATGGAAGTTGGGGGAGGGTAGCTTAGTGGGTGGGTGATTTAAATTTTTTTCCATGCTGGTTGATCGACCGGATTTATTTCTCTTACTATGACTACAATATGTCCTACAGTAGGAAATTTATGAGAAAATGTATGATAAGTAATTGAGCAGAGTCTACTTATCCCAACTCACGTTTTGATGTCCAAATGCCAAAGAACACAAACTGTTAATGTTAAAATGATGTATCATACATTATAAATTCTGAAGGAATAATCTATTTTTAATAAAAATATAAATTTATATATTTGATTAGAATTCTCTACTGCTTTATTGTAATGCTGTGTTTAAATATTATAAATTTATGTTATATAATAATTTATAAATATAAATACAGGAGACCTGTATTTATATTTATAAAGACCAGTGTAAATGCAGTTTGAAGTTTGGAACTCCTTTTACGTGATATTGAGGAGGTCCGGGACACCAAATTATTGTTTTTATTATTTATTGATGAATTGCTGTAATTATTTTTTCTGAAATTGAAGCTTTTTTGACGATGAAGTTCAGCAAGAAAGAATCTTAATTTTTTTTTTTTTTTTTAATTTAAATAAAATTTAAAAAATTTAAAATTTTTGATAAATTTAAAATTTGTTTTATCTCAGGAACTGATTGTTCAATTTACAAACTTTTTTCCTCTTTATATACAGAAAGGATTTAGCTTCAATTTGTCTTCAGGATTTCTGATTATAATAACAACATTTTTAAATATTAATTTGAAAAAGTACTTATTTCATACATAATTTTTGGATTACCAAAAAAGTTTTGCTCCTAATTAAAAATACCGAAGACAAATTGAAGATAAATCTTTTCTGTATATAAGAGTGAAGAAAGTTTGTAAATTGAACCATTAGTTCATGAGATATAACAAATTTTAAATTTATCAAAAATTTTAAAATTTTATTTTAATTTTTATTTAAAGTTTTTTAAGATTCTTTCTTGCTCAACTTCAGCATCAAAAAAGCTCCATTTTCAGAAAAAATAATTACAGCAATTAATCAATAAATAATAAAAACAAAAATTTCCTGTCCCGGACCCCCTTAAGGCTTTTCTGTATAATGCCTTTTATTTATCTTTAAGGTAATTAATGTTTTAATCGAATAAATTATTAAAAGAAAGAATAAATAAATGTACCTAACAACCTTTACTTATAATTTTGTTTTGTCAACCATTTTTTACGTTCTGATTTTATTCTTGTTTCTATTATACTACTATTTTATTATAATTATTATTATCATCATACATTATACAATTATTATTATCCATTTTATTATCTTCTATTATACTCCCCTTTTCACCTTTTAAAGTTATTGTAAAATAATTTCCACCCAGTTTCTTTCTTTCTTCTTCTTCTTCTTCTTTTTTTTTTTTTTTTTTTTTTTTTTTAAATATTATCACCCTTTTTATCCATGTGTAAGATGTAAGAAAATGAAATTTTGTACCTTTCTATATGACTGAGATCTATATAAGTAAAATGAAACGTCCACAAAATGAAAACAGATATTTTCGATGGGAAAACAGTTAAAAGCAAATTTTTATCTAGGCATTTCCATCCCCAACTCTAAACTAAATTATTTTAAAGGCGGCTTTCTCTGATACCCAATTAATTCTGTAATCAAATGAAAAGATTCAAGATTTAAAAAAAAAAAAAGGTGTAATGATCACTTCCATTTTACAGATGCATGTGGGCATTGAGGACATCTAAGGAAAGAGAACTGATTTGTTTGGGTTTATCCCTCCCTCTATGGTCATTTCTTGAACACCAGGTTTAATTAGATCCCTATGGAGCCAGGAAGTGAAGGAAAAAACACATTTTGTATTTTGTACTTTCTTTTAAATACTCAAATTGTCCGCTATCATAAAATACCCATTTGTAATAGTATGTTATCACTTAATTCTTATTGAGGTCAGTCAACAGGGGGTGTTGGGTTGGTAGTCAGTCAACATTGAGAAAATAATTGTCAGTCTCTAGGGGCATTTGAGCTGAGTTCCCATAGAAAAAATAGTGTTCTAAATCTGAGATGAAAGATTTTTTTTTTTTAAGAAGTTGGGTAATTTGAGATAAAGTATATTGTATATTAAGCCCTGTAAATATACAATATACTGCCTAAAATGTATATTCGATACAATATACAAATACTTTTTAAAATGTTGCAAAATATACAATATACAAATGTATATTGAATATACTATATTATATACAAGTATATAATATACTGCCCACCTCTGTTCTGATAATACCGCTTCGTTTGTTCAATTCACAAGCATGCAGGACAGAAAGCGTCCTCTCACAATTAACACAAAATTCGGCGAATGAACAGGTCTTTAGTATTACATGTGGGTCTAGAGACAGACACACAGATCAACCGCTAAAAGCATTTTTTGGATTCAGGGAGACCTCAAAAGTGTCAATGTGACAAAAATTCAATTTCGAAAATTGATAAAAAAAAAAAAAAAAAAACAATGCTCTCTACTATAAGAGAAAGAAAAAAGGATATGTAGTGAAATATATAACATATTTCAGGAATCATTTGTCTGGGAGAGGGGGGATAGTAATTGAGTTTTGCCGATTAGCAAAAAATAATTTCAGCAATTCATTAAAATAAGTAATTGTTAAGCTACTGAGCAGTAGTTGTAATTTGTTCATCTACTGCTTTAAAAAAATAATAATAAACAACATTTTGCCTCATATTCTACGTAGAATTTCTGAATTTACATATTCTATAAATATTAATTCTCCTTGACAGTATAATTTTAAGAACCGAAAAAGGATATTCCAAGGAGACTACCTATACATCTTTCTTTAACCCTTTAACCATTACAAATGGCTTTTTACGTCACTTAATAGTTGAAATAAGAGGCTAATGTGACAAATTTTCAAAAAATATGATATTTTTTTCCTAGGACATACGATTACTGAATATCCATAGATTTCAAAAACTAATATCTTTTATTCCTACTTCACTCAGTATTGATTTTATGAGTTATTAAACAGATATGCTAAAAAAACTCTACACGGCTAAAGGGTTAAATGATACCTACATTTATTGAATTTATTGTAATAAAGAACTTTTTCAAAGGGTAGTTGTTCTTCTTTTGGCACAAATAATGTACACATGATAACAAATTACCAAGATTACAAAGCATTCATTACTTTCTGTATTAATTTACAGTGATAATTATTATCTTCACAAATAGATGAAACTAATTCATTAAATAAATGTAGGTCTTAATTCACTAATTCCAGTTCATTCACATTTAATTTTACTTACAGATGTGAAATTCCAAATTTCAAACTAATGCTTTTCTTTCTCCATTAAATGCATGCAGCTACACTACAACTGCAGTTAGACATCATATATTAATCACTTTCTGCAAGCTGAAATACACTTAACTTAAAATTGAAAATACACAAGTCTGACATTTTCTGTACTTTGATAGAGAATTTAAAGTACCTTACTAAAAATGAACAGAAACCTTTTCTATTTTAATAAAAAAGCACCACAAAACTGGCATTGTAAAAAATATTACTTACAAACTTTGAATAAACACCATAAAATGCAATAAACTCGCAACAATTGTTTCGGGTAAAAAAAAACACACGACCCTTCTTCAGGCGAATAAAGTAAGCACAAGTGCTGCAGTCAAAGCGGCAACGCAGTCAAGAAGGGTCGTGTGTTTTTTCGACCCGAAACAATTGTTGCGAGTTTATTGCATTTTATGGTGTTTATTCAAAGTTCGTAAGTAATATTTTTTAGAAACCTTTTCTACTTCTTTCAGATCACACCCAAATCTTAATTCTACCAAATGTTCAAAATCTACACCCCATAAAAATAGTTTCTATGTATTAATAAATTATAGATGAATAATCCAAATCATTTTTTAATGGCTATTAAATTCTATAATTAAGACATAAAATTACAATATTTGAATTATTTTATGGAATTATGTATTTATGTACATACTCTATATATTAAGGATTCTGAAATTAGTCATGCAAATACTAAAATGCATTGCCAGGTTCGATCCCAGGTTGTGGTCGTCGACCTAACTGTTCAGAGTTTTCTCCAAAACACTCGTGAATATGGACTGAGATCCCTTATAATATATAATTAATAGTTTTTTTTAAAGAGTATACTATTAAATTTTTTATATAATTAATAATTTTTTTCTGGAGATTATTCAAACTCATTTTTTTTTTAATCTACTATTTAAAGATCTGCTTTTTATCAGTTTTTAAAAATTTAATTGTAAGTTATCACTGACAAGCTTAAAGAATAAAATAGTGCTGCACACCGAGTAGCACTTTGGCCGAGTAGCCGAATACTGAGTAGTTGTAAGAAAGAATAATTGATGCATATATGAAGAAATTTGCACATCTTGAAATTAAAAAAAAAAGGTTTTTGAACATAAAATTTAGTTAAATTTTAAATAGCATGCTTTCATGCAGAACTTTTCTAGTGTATTATACATAATTAGGTTCATTGCTATATTTTGATACTTTCAGCATAGTGGATTACTAAAACCATAACTGATAACTTTATTCTTAATATATTTTTTTAGACGCGGAATTATCATCCTCAGATAATTCTTAGAGAATATAAAAGTTACTATGCACTAAGACTTAATTTAAGATACATAAAATTAACATATGAAAGGAGAACATTAAAATATTTTATAATTTCAAACATGATATGCTTCATTAATCTTCAGATCGTAGAAATGTAAAATATGACAGGGGGTTTTGGGCCATAATTGGCAAAACAACAGATTTGATTATGAAAATACGTTTTAAATAACGTTTCAGTGTATTTACCTTTTTTATATATACCGTAAAATGCCTTAAAATCCTACTCGGTTAAATGCCCCTCCTCTTTTCACATTAATTATTTTTGTTCTTAAAATACTAAATAAATGCACCTTTTGCTCAACGGTAGATTGTATCCGAATAGGTGATAGTTTTTTTTACGTTATTTTACCATGTTTTTATTAACTTCTATTCTTGTTTGTTTGTGTGTTTCTTTGTTCGGTACAAATCTTGCAATCTATTTTTAACTAACTTCCCTACTAGCTAGACATTTGAAACTTTCACAGTAGCTCAGAACCCGGTGACAACACAATACTTCAATTCAAAGTCAGATTTTCGAATAGTTTTCTTTTAATTAATTAAAATATGAAAATAATAAGCTCTTAATAGCAATAAAAATAGTCATTAAAATATTAGCTATAATTTAATTGTTGCCAAAAAAAATTTGCGAGTTCATTTTCTTTCGACATAAAAATGAATACATTTAATTAAACATGAGCATTAAAAAATTATAAAAAGTTAAATTATGCATCTGGCAAAAATTGACGTCATTATAACTTTAAAGATTTTCTACACATTGATAAAGTGCTAATGTAGTTCATGATGCAAATATAGGGTAAGGTGGGGTAAGTGGGACCCCTTTTCGGCATAATTCAACTTTAGCTCAACATAGCACCGGATGTAATAGGCCTAACAACATAATTTTTTTTGTGGTTCATTCTCTCATATGTTGTTACTGTACCCATGGCAACCTCTAACCAAATTGGCAAATGATGAATTAAAAAATAAAATTATTTTGGGTGGTCATCGGGGTGGCCCACTTGCCCCGCAAGGTGGGGTAAGTGGGCCACCCCCTGTATATATTTTTACTCATAACTGGTAGAGATTTGGTGGGGCAAGTGGGACAATCTACATGATTTAATGCATCTTTGAAAAAAAAAAAAAAATCATTTAAGTATCTCCATTAGTTCACCCATAGCAACTTTTTCTGGCACACAAGGCAACAAATGTCAATTTTTCAACTTTTTACTTTTGCATGTAGAGTAGCCTAAAAGTTAGGCCTACAAAGTTTGAACTTGCCTATGGCAGTGTTGCATGCTAGTGAACATTATATCTTGATAAATCGTTGGTAAACATGTATTTTGAAAGTCTCTTGGAAAGTGTTGGTTCATTTAGTTTCAGCACAACATCTTGTAGCCCTTGTCATCATAAATACCATTAGCTTCAGGGGGATAAAAGTTATTATGTATAGTTGTGTCTTTGTGCATGTATTACATGACAATTGTATCTTCATCGTTTGGACTGTCATTTAATACCAAGCCAACATAACATTTCTTTTTTGTTTTGCCTTTAAACTGGACAAGGCCATAATCCCCATTTTTAAGTTCTGTGATAGTGGGTGATAATTGATAGTTCATCTTCAGAACTTGAATCACTACTGGTGGAGTCATTCAGAGGTAAACCATATAAATCAGTGCATATGACTATTTTTTTTAACTTTATTAAAGAGTTGGGGTGGGTGGCCCACTTACCCCAAACGCGGGGCAAGTAGGTCCCCCAATTTTTTTTTTCAACCTTATTAACGTCATGAATACATGATACTACAAATGATTCTGCGTTTTATACACTTTCAAAATATATAAAGTTTTGGTTTGTATCATGAACGGTTTGGAAGAAAAAAAATAATTAGTACAATGGCGCGAATTACGATAGAACTGCAAAATTAAAAATCGTCACAAAAAGGCTTGTAACTTATCATACACATAAATGAAAATGATGCCATAATGTTTTCTACATCTATTGGGGTAGGTACATAAAAATATTATAACAGATTTTTTTTGAGTCAATAACTGGGGAAATGCCAGGGGGTGTGGCCCACTTACCCTATGTTGTTCTGAAAGGATTAATATTTTATTTTTAAAACCAACTTTTTTTTTTTTTTATTCAAATTTTCCGTAACTCTCTAACAAATCACATTAGAACGTCCATCTTTGGAATATCGATAATAAGGATTTTTCTCGCTAAAAGTCGCCAAATCCATTACCTGCCTATTGCAGCTTTTTAATGCATTTTAAAGGGGAAATTAAGCTATTTTAATGCTAAAAAGAGCTGGAAATGCAGAAAATTGACATTTTATCAACTTACTAAACCTCTTTAAAAGAATTTATACAAAAATAAATACAATTATTTACAATTTCCAAAAAATACGCATTGATAAAGTGCTAATGTAGTTAGTTCTATAGCTATGATTAGTGCTGCACCGAGTAGCACTTTGGCCGAGTAACCGAGTGCCGAGTAGTTGCAAGAAAGAATAATTGAAATTGACGTATATATGAAGAATTTTGCACATCTTGAAATTTAAAAAAGGCTTTTTGAACACAGAATTAAGTTAAATGGCAAACAGCAAGTTTACGTGAAATGTTTCAGAACTTTTGTAGTGTATATACACAATTAGGTTCATTGTTATATTTGATACTTCCAGCTTAGTGGATTATTAAAACCATAATAACTGATAACTTCATTCTTTATTATATAGTCTTTCTCAGATGCGAATCATTCTCAGATAATTCTTAGAGAATATAAAAGTTCCTGTACACTCAGGCTTAATTTAAGATGCATGAAATTTACATATGAAATGAGAACATTAAAATAAATATTTTATCATCATTTCAAACATGATAGATTTCATTAATCTTCAAATTCTAGCAGAGTAAAAAGATAGGCGGTTTCGGGCCATAATTTGCAGAACAACAAATTTGATAATATATTTTTAATAACATTTTAGTGTATTTACCTTTTTCATAATTAGTATTTTTTAAATTAAAAATCAATATTTTTTTACAGTTTTAAAACTGTCTTACTTTTATTTGCACAAATATGTAACTAAAGTTTTATCTACCGTAATTTCGCGCGTATAGTCCGCGGACTATGTGTGTTTAAAAAGCAAAATTTTTCGCCCGCGGACTATACGGTGGTGCGGATTATCTGCTAGTTATTCACAGTTCAAATCCTCAAAATCAGAATTAAACATGTGAATACTACGAACTGCCGATTCTGACGTTCAAATATAAACATAAACAAAAGAATAAGACACAAAGAAAACATCGTATCGGTAGCGAACCATGGAGCATAAAGCAAAAGATTAGGATAGCATGCTGCTGAATATTCCTGTACTGTTATTTTTTAAATTATGTTCGCAAAATATCGTCGAAATTTTACTGCTGAGCAATACCAATGACAAACTTTGAGATAATCTTTCAAAAAATATATATCCTAGTGCTGAATCACATACAATCAGCCATACTACATTTCTAGTAGGAAAGTAAAACTCACTCAATGACTCAACCATTCAACCGGGCATTCCGATAGAAAATGTAAACATCAACTTTAAAGGTTTCTTTTAATGTATAATTTTTAAAACAGTGTTTATTAATAACAAGTACTTCTTTTCTTTATACTATTTATTTTAATAGTGGGAATGCTTTTATATTTTCATATAAAACTACATAATAGTGATTTACTTGCTGTTTTCTTGGGGTTATATTTTTCTCATGCGGACTATACGGTAGTGCGGACAATCTGATGATATTTAAAATAATTTTTACATATAACTTCACCTGTGGACTATCCGATGGTGCGGACTATGCGCGCGAAATTACGGTACTATATTAGTATTATATAAGGGGTTCTTTTTTCTAAAATATTTTATTTTTGTCTGTTTTATAGATACAATTTTATGTACTAAGATTTTATTAAAAAAAAAAAAAAAAAAATGCATATTATAAACATACAAGATGGTTATACTTAAATTCTTGTAACTAAAATGGATAAGCTCAAATCATGAATCGTCTCTATATCGAGTTTAGGGGTAATCTACTTGCCCGTTTTAACTGCAGAAAGCTGTTTGCAGCAAAAGTTTAATGACTATGTTTATATATTCATATTTTTTTAGTTTAGTTATTAATAAACAACTCTTATGAATACATTTCTTTCAATAATACATAAAAATAATGAAATTCTTACAACTACTCGGTATTGGCCGAATACTTAGTCCATATTTGGCCGAGTACCGAGTACTCGGCAAACTGGCCGAGTATCGAGTATATAACGAGTACTCGGTACAGCTCTAGCTATGATTCAACAGAAAATTTAAAAACATGGTTTATAAAAAGCTTTTTATCCTATAATTATTATAGTATAAAATTCAAAATCAATCTTTTCTTACCGATTTGAAAGAGTCTTACTTTTATTTGCACAAATGTATAACTAAAATTTTGTGTTAATATTAGATAGAGGTTCTTTTTTTTTTTTTTTTTTTTTCTAAAATACTTTATTTTTGTCTGATTTATATATACAATTTAATTTTATGTACTCTACTAAGTTTTTATAAAATAATGCATATTACATACATACAAGGTAGTTATATTTAAAAGCTCATATCATGAATCATCTCTATACTAAGTTTGGTAACAGCCCGTTTTAACTGCAGAAAGCTGTTATAGTAAAAATTTTAATTATAATGACTCTGTATTTATATTTTCATATTTTTTTAGTTTAGTTAAAATAAATATATCTCATTAACACATTTTTTTCAATAATGCATAAAAATAGTGAAATTCTTGCAACTACTCGGTATTGGCCGAATACATACCCTAAATTTGGCCGAGTACTTGGCAAATAGGCCGAGTAAGCCAAGTACCGAGTACTCGGTACAGCTCTAGAATAAAATTTCAAAATTTGAATTATTTTATAGAATTATGTATTTATATATATATTCTATATATTAAGGATTTTGAAAATCGTGACACAAATACTAAAATGCATTGCCAGGTTCGATCCCATGTTGTGTTTGTTTGACTTAACTGTTTGAGTTTTCCACAGTTTTTTTCGAAACATTTGCTAATAAAGGTCTGGAACCCCTTAGAAAGAACACTTCAGAAAACGCTCCATCAGTGGCCTATAGGTTCTGCTCTTTAATATGGTAGACGGGAAGTATCGGGTTCAAATCCAGGTCACGTTTATCGGCCTAGTCGTTAAGAGTTTTCTGTGGTTTCCCCCCAAAAAATGGATAAATATGGTCTGAAGCCACTAAGAAAGACCCCTTTCTATGTGGAACACTCTACTAGTCGCACAGCCATTTGGAGTTTTCTGCTGTTTTTTCCCGAAACATGTGTGAATATGGGCTGAGACCTCTTATAATATATAATTAATAATTTTTTAAAGAGTACTATACTACAAATTATTACTAAAATTAATATAATTTTTTCCCATAGCTTATTCAAACAGAACTTTTTTTCTCTTTTATCTACTATTAAAAGATTATTATTAACTACTAAATTATGTTTAACCCTTTCGCTACCAGCGTCACATATATGTGACGATCCGATTTTCTTACCTGAGCCCGGCGTCACAAATATGTGACGGGTGTTCATTATCAGTTTGTGATAATGTGTCACATATATGTGACGACGGGGCTACCAAAGGAAATATCTATCAAAAGCCCAGTGTCACTTATGTGTGTCAGTTTGCAAAATTTCTAGTTTCACTTAGTTAGAACATTATAGATACATCCCACAAAAATAAATGACAATTGGTATCATATTCAAATAATAAGACGTCTGGGCTGTGGTGGCAGTTTTTCTCCTGAGGCTCTGGTAGCGAAAGGGTTAAGAACAAAATTTGAATTATTTTACAGAATTACGTATTTATGTACATATATTCTCCACATCAAGGAATAGTGATACTAAATAGTTAAAATAAATATTATACTATCATATTAGTGACATGTTATCTCATACAAAGCGTTCTGATAATACTGGTTCTGAAATAGTTTTGCCGATTAGCAAAAATAATTTCAGCAATTTGTTAAATTAAGTAATTGTTAAGCTACTGCTGTTGTAATTTGTTCATCTACTGCTTTAAAAATAATAAACTACATTTTCTCTGAGATTCTATATAGAATTTCTGAATTTACATATTCTATGATAACTTTTAATTCTCCTTGACAGCATAATTTTAAGAACCGATAAAGAATATTCAAAGGAGACTACCTATAACTCTTAAAATGATACCTACAGATTTATTGTAATAAAGAACTTTTTCAAAGCATAAATGTTCTTCTTTTGGCACAAATCATGTATACATGACGAGAAATTACCAAGATTGCAAAACATTCATTACTTTTTGTATTAATTTACAGTGATAATTATACCTTGACAAATAATCTTAATTCTACCAAATGTTCAAAATCTACACCCCATAAAAAATGGTTTCTATGTATTATTAAATTATAGATGAATAATAAAAATCATTTTTTAATAATTAATAAATTCTATAATTTAAAGTATAATAAGTGAAGCATTACGATTTTTAAAAAAGTCCTTGCTTTACGCTACATGTATATACTGACGGAAAATATTTAATTACTAAATAAATATTAATTTGAAAGATGAAAGGTGAGTCCATGTCAAATCAATACACCTAAAAACCTGATCCCCCTCGGATATTTATGAAACTGGGCTCATTTATTTGTCTTACAGTGAAATGAATGTATACCGATTAATAAGTCCTTATCTCTTTTAGTTTTTGAAATAGGTACAGGGCTGCAAAAGTGGGTAAAAAGTACAAATTTAAAAATTCTTGTGTTACAAATGTTCTTATATCCTTTCCCCTAATTGTCTCAGAGATATAAGATTGGTATCATTAGAAAGCTTTCTATACAGGCTTTCAAATGATATACTACCACATGCACATATTTAAAAAAAAATTTCAAAGGTCAAACAATTTGACCTTCAATATCTCAAAAAACTTTTTATATTTTTATTTTAAAAATTATATGTTATTCTTACGTTTATTGTCTATAATTACTGTGAATTTCAAGATGGGAATACCATGGGATGCTGAGTTATAAATTAATATGCAACCCTAAATCAGTATTTTGATACTAACATGACGTAAGTTTTACCCATATTTTGTTCCCTAATTAACTTAGAGATATAAGATTGGTATCATTAGAAACAGAAAGCTTATAATACAGGCTTTTAAATGATATCTCACATGTATGTGTTTTTAACGCGTTAGTAGTCACTAGTTGGTCGATTCGTCGCCCATCCCAATAGTGTTTATTCAATAGCCGCCAAAATTTTTTAGAAGTGGCATTTGATGTACATAATTGACGATTACTTGAGTTGATTTGCCTTTTATGTATATCAAATGCCACTTCTAAAAATATTTGGTGGCTGTTGAATAAGCACTGAAAGGATGGGCTGTGAATCGACCAACTTGCAACAATTAATGGGTTAATTTTTATTTTAAGGTCAAACATTTTGACCTTTGACCTTCAATATCTCAAAAAAAAAAAAAAAAAAACCCATTTTTTTTATTTTTCTTTTAAAAATTATATGTTATTCTTACATTTATTGTCAATAATTACAGTCAGTTTCAACTTGGGACTGCCATGGGATGCTGAGTTATAAATTAATATGCTATATGCAAACCCTCCATCAGTATTTTCATACTAACATGGCGTAAGTTTTACCCATATTTTGTTCCCAAATTAACTTAGAGATATAAAATTGGTAATTGGCTTTTAAATGATATATCACATGTATTTTTAAATTTTTTCATTTTAAGGTAAAAGATTTTGACCTTTGACTTTCAATATCTCAAAAAGTATACATTTAAATTTCTTTTAAAAATATAATTGATTAATAATAAAAATATAAGTATTTACTATTTAATATATAAATATTTAATTTGGTTGGAATGTGCTTTACTGTACTGCTTGGCGACTCGCGGATAAAGATGCCAACCTTAGTAACCATGGTGTTTATGCGCCGCTGAACGATCGATGTTTGAAATGTGGTAACCTCCCCATGATGTTTTGAAACTAGGATTTTCGCGTACGTTATTGTTGCCAAGCGAATTTCGTACATTTTAAAGACTCATGGAGATTGTGTGAGACGTATTTAGTAATATTTTTTTTTGGTTTTTATATACGGGTTACTGATCGATGCGAAACGAAATTTCCTACGTTTTAAAGATTCATGGAGTTTGTGTGAGACGTATTTAGTAATATTTTTTTTGGTTTTTCTATACGGGTTACCGATTGATGCAAAACGAAATTTCCTACGTTTTAAAGATTCACAGAGTTTGTGTGAGACGTATTTAGTTATACTTCTTTGGTTTTTATGTACGCTTTACTGATCGATGCGAAACGGCCTTCTTGGATAGGACGGTTATAAAAACTGGGAAACCGTGCTTCCAGTCTGCCATTTTGGAAAGGATGGGAGAGAAAATCGCGACACCGTGCAGACTCGGCGAGTTCGGAAAAACTCGCCAAAAAATCGCCAAGAAGGACCGTAAAGCACATTTTTACCTTTAATTTTATATGTTATTCTTATGTATATTATCTATAATTATTGTAAGTTTCATTATGGGACGGCCATTATTTTGTAAAACTTGGATTAGGTTAGTATGAAAATACTGACGGAGGGTGACATTTTAATTTATAACTCAGTATCCCTTGGCTGTGTCGTGTTAAAACTTACAATAATTATAGATAATAAACGTAAGAATAACATATAATTTTTAAAAGAATAAATAAATGTTTTTTGAGATACTGAAGGTCAAAGGTCAAAATGTTTGACCTTAAAATGAAATTTTTAAAAAACACATACATGTGAGATATCATTTGAAAGCCTGTATTATAAGCTTTCTAATGATACCAATCTTATATCTCTAAGCTAATTAGGGAACAAAATATGGTAAAACTTACGTCATTTTAGTATCAAAATACTGATTTAGGGTTGCATATTAATTTATAACTCAGCATCCCATGGTATTCCCATCTTGAAATTCACAGTAATTATAGACAATAAACGTGAAAATAACATATAATTTTAAAAAGAAAAAGAAAAAAACGTTTTTTGAGATATTGAAAGTCAAAGGTCAAATTGTTTGACCTTGAAATGAATTTTTTTTTTAAATATGTGCATGTGATATATCATTTGAAAGCCTGTATTAAAAGCTTTCTAACAATACCAAACTTATATCTCTGAGACAATTAGGAAACAATATATAAGAACATTTGTAACACAAGAATTTTGAAAATTTGCACTTTTTACCCACTTTTGCAGCCCTGTATATAAAAAATTAAGAGATACGGATATATTAATTGGTATATATTTATTTCTCTGTAAGACAAATAAATGAGCCCAATTTCATAAATATCTGAGGGGGTCAGGTTAAAAATGCCACTTTTTTGTGTTGATTTGACACAGAATGACTCAGTCACAAGATATATACAATTACGTTCTAATATTTCAAATAATTAATTTCGGACAGATAAGATGAGAAAAATAGTACTGGTCCTTTAGACAGACAGGACATATATATATATATATATATATATATATATATATATATATATATATATATATAAAACGAATGTGAATAAGTTGTTCTCAAACGTCATTTGAAATAAAACGCGCGAATTATTAATATTTTAAAACTTTAATACATGAAATAACTAAAAATAAGTTACGACAACGCGATTAAGATGTATTATTTTACTAACAATAACTGAAGTATGATTCATAAACCATTTCGGCTAATAGACGTATACTAACTTAAAACGAATGTGAAGAAGTTGTTCGCAATAGTTATCCAGAATGCAATGCACGAATAGAAAACTTTGAAAAACTTTTAACCATCAAATAATCCAAAATCAGTTACGACAACTCTATTAAGAATATATATTAAATCATTAACAATAATTGCAGTATGAATCATGAATATTTCTGCTATTATACACGTGTACTAACGAAAGATATTAACTATTTTCATTTAATTTTATTTCTTAAAATATACACAGTTTCGCCTTTCTAATTTAAATAAGTTATGTCAGATCTCACTAACACAAACATAACTTTAAAATCGATAAATATGACACTTTTAGACTGACAGAACAGATATCAAGAATAAACCGTTAATTAAAAAAAACTGTTCTCAATCATTATTTGGAATAGCAAAGGAAACGACAATAACGTAAAAAGTGTTTAATCATCAAATAAAAAATAAATTACAGACAAAACAATTAAGAAGATTTAAATTATTATTAATAATAGCAATATGAATAAACAATCCGGCATATTTCAACTTTACAAAATGAGAATTAAATCTCACCTGAAAAACCCTAGTCCAGGCATTCCTTCTATCTATGTCTAAAAATTCTAACTCCATCACAGATGAAAAAATATCACAGTTTAACAGTACTTTAATTAAAAACCATATAAACAAACAAAACTCTTAACATGCGTGTTTACACCACGAACAACCTTCCTCCTAAACACAACATATCAACACAATCCATCACCGACATTCACTTCTAATGTTGCCATGTTGCCAAATAAATGCAAACAGATTCTGAAAAATGTATCTATGAACTTTGATGACGTCATAAACGAGGTGGAAAGAGAATAGAATTTGAAATAGAATTGAAATATATAATTTTCAATGAATTTGCAATGACAGAAAAATATTTAGGGGAATAATCCAAAGTGGAATCTCTGGCTAACCCAGTGATCACTGAGTTATCCAGGGCAATTTCCAAACGGCATATTTCTCTCGAAATTGCTATGTTCATCAAATTCTACATTTTTGTAAGCTTTGACGATCACAAATATAACAGAACAACAAATACAAAAAAAAAAAAAAATAATTAAATCACAATTTTAAAAATTACCAAAGTCAATACAGCAAATATCTTTGTTTTTTCAACCAACCATCCCACTAATGAACAATATCACTTGTTCTTTGTTCTCAGTTCATATTTTTACAGCAAAGCTATAATTATATGTTGTTTATTACAACTGCTTATCATAATTTTATTGTCTAGTTTTGAAATGAGCATTGGAATTTATAACAGAAACTATAGGGTTAATTAAACTATAAAGTACTGTCTAAAAGATGGCTTTGTTTGATTATTTAACTGATCGAGTGGACATTTTAACTTAGGGTACAACATTCTTTGTCTGAGTATGCTAAAATATCTTTTAGAATAGATCTGAATCATTGATTGTTCCTAGGTATGGATCATGCTGTAAGTTAACTGTGAAGTAAGTTACTTTTACTTATGGAACTTAAACGACTAATCTTATCCTGGGTTACACATTTGGCGTTAGTTTTTTATCCAATTCGATTACACTTTTTATTCAGTTGCTTTTGAATTATACCAGTAATATGCTAAAAATTATCATTAGGACAAATAATTTTTTGTTTGTTTATTTTTAAGGTATTCTTTGAAATACTTAATATACTTCATAAATACTTCTTACAATATTAACTGGCTTTTCTAAACTTTTATATTGTGCAGTTTAATTGCAATAAAATATTACTATCTAAATTACAAAGCATTATAGCTTAAGATATGAGAATCTTAAAACAGAAATTAAGATTTCTAATTTGAAAATAGTTTTTGTGATGTCATTTATTAATATCTTCTGGAAAAATATATAACGATTATTACATATTTTCTGTTACATTAGTTATTAAATCTAACATATCTTTTTATTAATGATTTAGAAATGTTTTCATCTCACAGTTTTTGCAAAACATGTTTTTCTATTGAAATAAGTATAATTTAACTATAAAACCTGAATTAATAAATCATTTTTATCTGCATTAGTACATTATCATTCAAAGTTTCATCAAAATTTGTTTTGTTAGCTTAATTTTATAATTTTCCCTTACAAACTCACTTTAATGTATATTGTTTTAATTATGACTTATTTTCTTGAATTTTTGCATTCTATAAGGAAGCTTACTTTTCTTCATTGGCATTACTGTTACTTTTATTTAATGTTTGATTGATAGTTCCTGACATGTCATTTATCTTTATTTTCTCCCCCTACATTGGGATTTTTTGACATGAAAAAATTAAATTATTGTATTTACTTTTATACGTCTATGTTATAAAAATTGTACATCCCCTGGGATGAGTCATATTCCCCCTTTTCCTCTATTGTACGTTCATGCGTCTCTGTAGATAGAAAAGTATCTACAAGGCTCTTGGCACTTATAAATGCTGGATAAAGCCCCTAGCTGCTAAAAGATGATAGAAAGGACTCTTGGATGCTTAAAATATGTAAAAAAAAAAAAAAAAAATGTTGCACCCTGCCAATTAGCACCTACTGTTTTTGAAGGATGTAGAAAATAGTTAATCTGTTAAAGATCAAAGTAGAGGTTTTAATTTATCATTGATCTATAATATTAAAACACAAAGCACTTTCCTTAAGACCAAAATAGTATGATCTGGGCATACGCTGAAAGCTTTTTCTTTCTTTAAACGCAATCGGAGACCAATAGCTGAAACATACACGCTTTGCTTTGAACCAGTAGAAAGCAACCAAAGCAGGGTCTATTCCTTTCCTTAAGCATAAAGACCATCGTTTGTGTTTATTTATTTTAATGGTGTCACCATGCAGCGACTGGCTTTTGTCGCACTGTTGTAATTGATTTTGTTCTTCAATTTGATTGTAAGTATTAGCTTAAAAAGCTCACAATTTTGTAATTTAAACGACAGCAAGGTGTGTATAGATTCTTTTGTTTTATTTCATCCACTTCGTATAAAGTTTACTCTTTTCCATGTGTCCTACATTATTGCGAGTAATTCCGTATCTTTTAGAACAGGAAACTGCATTTTTTTACTTTTTCTTCTGAGTTGTGTATATTATTCTGTTTATTTAAAATATTCCAGTATGTATTTTAACCTTTCTTCTGCACTGTAACTATATGTTTATTTTAATGATTGATGGTATTTATTTACTTTGTCCTGTTATTAAATTTGATTAATCAGAACTTTAAAAGTTCATGTCGTACTAAAAATTAACAAAACACTCGATTTAAAGAAGTGTTTTAATGTTTTTAAGGTGGATTATATAATACAAAAAGAAAATAATGTTACATTTACGGTTTTTGCATTGATACTTATTTATCACACTTTTTTTTAATCTATGGCAAGTTAATGATTCGAATCACTTACACAAGTATTCATGCTTTCAAAAGAAGCATTAATTAAAACAAAAAAAAATAAATTGTTCCGTAAACGCGAAAATTGATTGCTTAATAATTATAAATGTGTTATAAGTTTTTCATGTTAAATGTGAATTGGAAAGGAGTTTTTATTATCAATTACCCCTTATTTATTTGGCTTAGCTTTAAACATTTATTATAATGGCATAAATAAACTTAGACTAAAATAACTATTTCACTTGCAAAACATTTAAAATACCTTATAAAAAACTTTTCCATTTATTTGGCTTATTAATTTCAAACACTCCGTGTTCATCTTCAGAGCCAATAACTAAACGTCGTCATTCTTCTGATGTTTACTCTGCTGGGGAACGTTGTGGTTGCCGTTTCGCTTCACTTCACAATCTTTCAGTAGTTGTTGCTAGGCAGTGGGGATGAGATAGTGCTCTCTATCGTTTACAGCATTATTGTTAGTTATAATTTCGAGGGCCTCCCGTTTTAGTGCATAGCTATGGTTATTGTAAGGGGCTATTTTTTTTATGTTAATGGAGTTAATATTTATGGGGTTAATGGGTGGTGGAGAAAGCTGTAGAGAATTTCCTAATTTTAAGTCTGTACGGTGTTCTTTTTCTCGTTCTGAAATTTTACGTTTGGTCATTCCGATATAGCAGGCTTTATTTCCGTTAGTATGTTCAAAGTCTGTTTTATAAATGCCGGGGGTAGAGTTTTGCTGAATGAGGTCTTTTTCGTTTCGGATGTATTGAAAGATGTTTTTGTTTGGTTTTATTGGGATGTTTACGTTTATATTTTTAGCTTCGTTTTTTAGTTTAAGGCTGGCGCCATTAAAATATGGGATGGCTGGGGTGAAGTTGGGTTTAGATTTCTGGGTACTGTTGATTTTGTTTAAAGATTTTAAGCGTTTTTTATATAATTTATTTACTAGATTTTTAGAATAGTTGGCTTTCGCGGCTATTTTTTTTATATAGTTAAGTTCATTATTGAGTAAGTGTTTGTTAGAACAGACTAGTATAGCGCGGTTAATATAGGATCGAAGGGCTGATAATTTATATGAGAGGGGGGTGTTACAATTTTTATTTATGATTTCGGTGTTAGCAGTGGGTTTTCTGTAAATAGTAGTGTCAAAAGTGTTATTAGGATTTTTTATAATTTTTATGTCTAGAAAATTTAGATTATTGTTGGATTCTTTTTCAATGGTGAATTTAATATTGCTGTCAAGATTATTAAGGTCGGTTAGAAGGCTGTCAGGATTTTCAGAGTCGGGGATTATGGCAAAAATGTCGTCGACGTAGCGAGTCCAAAGTTTACATTTTTTAATAATGTGGTTGGCTGAGTTTTCAAGGAGGCGGAGTTTTAGTTCTGCGATAATTCCGGAAATGGGGGATCCCATAGAGACCCCTTGAGTTCGGCGGTAGGTGTTTTGGTTAAAGCTAAAGTAAGATTCATTAAGAAGGAGGTTGTTTGCACGGATTAGAGTTTCGCTAGTTTTATTATCTCCAAAAGTGTCGATTAATTTGGTGTTAATTATTTTGGTGATTTCTGGAATATTGATGGAGGGATAAAGATCTTTAACGTCGAAACTAACTAATTTATCGGTATAATTTAGATTAATATTACGGAGTTTATCAAGAAACATTTCATTTGAGTTTATTGAGAGGTTAGAGGGTGGGAGAAGTGAAATATATATTTTTCTCATGTATTTTTCAAGGTGGTAAGTGGGGCCTTCGGATTTGTTTACAATTGGACGGAGAGAGGGAGGGTTTTTGTGAACTTTATATTTTGCAAAAAGTTGAGGTATAGTAGAAGCATGATTATTAAAAATTGGTTTGTTATTGTTGGGCCTATTTCATTTTGTTGGGTACTATTTCATTTTGTTTAGTTTCTTATATTTATGTGAGTAGATAGTTCAATATTAACATTTTATAAAATTAAAAAGTGGGGGGGGGGGGGAGGGAAATAAGATGTCATTATTGCATTTAAAATGTCGAAATTTGAAGTAACAAAATCAGGTTAGCCATTAATTGTTACTGAATAGTAGTTCTACAAAGATTTTATTGGTGGTTTGTCCATTTGAATTAGGTAAATTTTATTTGAATAAGAAATAAAAATCTAACCTGTAAAAAAGGTTTAAAAGTAAAAAATTAAAAGCAGAATTTTCAATCCTAAAGAAAGATGAATTTTACATAATACTGAATAACGTGAGCAAAAGTGTATACTTTATACTAAGTGGAAGAAAAAAGCAAAAAAAAACATATTACACATCTTGCTGTTTTTCAAAATAGGAAATTCAGTGCCGTAAATCTGGTGGTGCATCGCACCAGAGGCCTATAGCCAGAAGATACTTTTACATTTTTATTTATTTTTTTAAGGGGGAAAAAATGCCTAAAATTTTGGCAATTTGCATCTCCCCCCCCCCCCCCCCCCAATACATATCCTGTCTCTGGATGTAAAAACATTCTTGAAAAATCCACTTTTTAAAAAATCGTATTGCTTATTCCAATCTTCTGTTTTTAATCCTACTCTCTCAGTGGGCACAGAGAAGACAGCATTACATTTTCTTTGAAAAGAAAATGTATTTATGTCTTCTCTGCTGTATTCAATAGAAAAGTTCTGAGTTTAGAAATATTGTCTACCTCGGTATCGTCTAAAAGGAACCGGAGTCTTGGGAGTTGACAAAGTGAGATGTTCTTGGAAATATTGCAATTGAAAGTGAAAGAGTTAGATCAATGTTCTTTTTGGAGGGAATAGTCCCAACGAAATTAACTATTACTACAGAAGACATTGGTCTTTTTTCTTTCTTGATTGTCTTATATCTCGCAGTATTAATATATTTAATTTTAAAAGTTTTTTTCAAATGATAAATTTATGTTTAAAGCTTAACGTTATGGATTCAGGGCCCCCATGTTTTCTGGGATTTCTGGGTATTTTGCAAATTTACTTTTAAAATGATTATGTTATAAGAAATTTGTCATTTTAAAAGATGAGATTCATATTTTAACTGGGAAATATTTCGTATTAAAATTTTCATTCAAATGAAAAAATTGTTTCAACCTTAATACAACAGATTTAAGGGCCCCTTGTTATCCCGGGCCTCTGCTCATATTTGCCAAAGCAATAATATGGATCTGGTATGCTGTATTTTGTTTTTAGATATGTTTAGATAGCTTTTAAATGTAAGGAAAACTCCATTGATACATTGAAATACTTGCTAAATGAACTTTTGGGGATCTCTAAAGTTATTAATTAATTTAAAATTATTTATGTGGTCAGTACCTATGAAAAGACAATATGTATCTGAAAAAAAAATCTATATTTACCATAACTCAAAGAATAAATTACTTGTAAAACTTGTAAATTTTAACAGATGTTAAGAAAGGTTTTATCTCTCTAAGCCATTAAAATAGCTCTACATTTTTTATTTTATTTTATTTTTAATATCAGAGTGAATTTTTGTCGATTTGCAATCTTACATGCGCAATAAATCTGCGATGGTTAGCCAGAATTTAATAAAAATTCAAGAGCTTTTACACACGGTATATAAATATGTGAAATGACTAACAAATAGTTAATATAGCCTAAAGGCTAATAATAATTAGCCTTTTAAGATTAAAATGTTCGTAATTATAAGCATAATTATGTCAAAAATAATCGTAATATTTTTAATAATAATCAGTTTTTTTTAATTTCGAAATGAATGGAGCCGTACAACAAAATTATTTTTCGCCATTTTTATTATCCCATGCATTGTATAAAAAATAAATGAATAAATAAAGAATAGGATTATGTGATGTATTATTTGCATGTAATCCTGCGCAAAAAATCAACCCCCCCCAAAAAAACATCTGACATTTTTAAAGAAAAATTAAAAATGTATAATTATTAAGACAGCTGTAACAGAGAGTTACAAGTTTTAAGTCTTTATTTTTCAAGTTATTGAAAAAGAATCATCATTTTTTACTGATATTTCCATCGTTGAAAGGTATCTGACCCCTTAAGTCTCAAGAATTCAACTATAGTTATATCCACTGTATCTCAACATGACTTTACAGCTTAAATTTTATTAGAGATTATTATTATTAGCTGGTTGCCGAAGGCGGCCCCACAGCAGAGAATGCAAGACGCAAATCACAGTTTTTTTCAGTCTGCAGATTATTTTTGAAACAGTATTGTGCAGAGATTCCAAGTCTCACGATTTTGGCAGGAAAAACAGCAATTTTCAATCTTTCTCCATCCACAAGATAAATGTCAATATTCATTTTAAGCATGCTTTATTAGATTCTAGAACTTGTGAAGAGGTAGAATTGTTCAATATCTCTCACTCATGTAATTTTTTGTGTGTGTCCCTATTCCCCTCGCTAACGATCGACAATCAAACAGATCGAAGAATCCTTGCGATTTCTAGTCTTTCTGCATCCGCAACATAAATGTCAATATTTTTTTTAAATTTATTTAATTAGATTCGAGAAGTTATAAAGAAATAGAATTATCCAATATCTCTCACTCATATTTGTTTTACTTCCCTCACCTTCCACTAACTATCGCAGATCAAATGCTCCACAGAAGAGTTGTGATTTTCAATCTTTTTCCATCCACAATGTTCATTTTAAGCTTACTTTATTAGATTCTAGAATCTATAAAAAGGTAGAATTGTACTTATTAAGTTACCTAAACACAGTTTCAATTCCCATATCAGAAGTTTTCTACGAGTTGGGGTTCAGAAATTGAGAAGATGAGAAATATGGAATTAAGAAGTACGATGACGAACAAACTATAATTGTTGACAGATTTATACTTCTTAATATCTCTCCATCTGGTTACACACAGGAACAAGAAAATTTTAGAAAGCTGCATTAATTTCAATGTTTAGTCTCTCACTACAAATATTTTACTAGAGTCAGTAAGAACAAAGTCATGGGCAAAGATATTTCTTCTTATGTGATATGAAGGATAATGGTTAATGCCAAATCTTTAACTAGCTATATTATATATAATTAAAATTTTATAACTACAATGTTTTGACATATCTAACAGATTAATAACATTAGGTAAATGCAAACTTGTGATAAAAGATTGAATTGAATATAGTTTCTGAACATTTTTCTTTTGTTATGAATTATGTTACTAGCAAGAAAAAACCAGGGTTGTAAAAAACCCGGGTTTTATGGGCAAAGGGGGGAAAATAGAATTTCTTTTTCAAAAAGTTAATAATGCATAGTATATATATTATTTTGTTTTATATGAGAACATATATAGTTTATCAAACACTAAACAAGCATTTTTTATTAATAAAACTGATAATACTGTACATGTATTGTTTTAACATGTTTACATTTACACATAATCACCAGAAAAGAATGATATCTGATTTTAATTGTATAAAAGTGCAAAGTTCAAAACAACTAAGGTACAAACATTTTTTCTTTTTTTAATTAAATTTTGATTCTATAAAAACTCATGAACAAAAAGAACAAAATTTGTAATGTGCAGAAAGTTTGCCTCATGTTACTTTTATTAAAACAAAAGTAGTTCTTTCTTTTATTATCTTATATTCACATGTTTCATCCAGTTTCACGTAATCTCAAATCATATAATACATACCTATATAAAAAGTCTGAGATTTCATTATGTGCCTGAAAATAAGAGAGATGTAGCTAAGTAATTGATGTACTTCTTCCTTATGAAAATGTTATACAAAAAAGATACTACTAATGTATCATACTAGCACATATGGTGACGTATCTACCCCAACTAAAATATGGAGGTGTAAAAGCTCACAAATGCTGAAGAAAAGCTAGCTTTACAATGGCAATAGTGTATTGACAATGGTTATGTGATATCCTTAATGACTTTGCAGATATCGGATAATGATTATTATCCAAAATCAATGTTTCTTGCAAATTCTACTGAAGTATTGATCCTATCTAAATAGTGGAAGATAATGGCCAGAAAAGCTAAAAAGTGCCACAACTCCTGGGAATGAAGAATTTTGTAATTATATGGCATTACTAAATTCATTAACTGCTAGCTCGCATCAGTTGAGAAACTTTTTTCAACATTTCGGTTTATCCAAAACAAAGTTCATAACAGATTAAGGAACAACAAAACTGAAAAATTAGTACAGTGCCACCAATTGAAAAGTAAATGTGAAGAAGGCTGGTAGAAACTATATATTTGTTTGAAATTTTGTCTGAAAATCTCTCATATGGAAAGTAAACCTTCATTAAAGTGTTTTTATTCTGCTCCATTGTTATCTTCCCACCATTTCTGCATTATTTAATAAAAAAGATAAACTTTTGCTTTTAAATTACGAATGTAAACTTATCTTTCTCTATTACCTTGCAATTGTTTTTTTTCTTTTCGTTATTATATAACTTTAAATTATTTCTTAGTATATTCAATTCTGAATTAAGAAAATTTAAAATAATAAAGTAAATATTGATTGATATTCCTGTATATAAAGTTCTCATGTAAAGAAGTATTTTACTGTGGATTATTGCTTTAAAAGAGCTTAAATATTATAAGATTCCTTTATTTTTTTTAAAAACCCATTTTGCCCAAAAAACCCAGCCCAGCGGGGAAAATGGGTATCTACCCAGACAGCAAATCTGACAACCCTGGAAAAAACAGAGTTGTTTGTCAGTGTAAAGAAAACTATGTGACTCGAGGAATGTAAAATATAAATAAATAAAAATAAAATTTTTTAAAAATATCTGAAAACTTTAACGTAGAGGGACAATAATTAAAAATATTCTAAGAAAAACTGTTAAATGTAAAAAATTTTATAAAGCAACACTAAATAGTTATCAAAATCCAGTTTTCTATGAAAAAAAAAATGTATAATTATCTTATTGTCTTATTATAATTATCTTATTTTTTATTGGGGTTAGAATAAAGTTTGAGTTTTTATTTATTTAAATAATAAATAAAAACACAAAAGTTAAAAAGTGAATACACTTATACTTAAAAATTTTAAATATTAAAAACTTACTTAGAGCAAACAGTAATTATCTGCTTGTCAACTGATTTTTAAAATAAGTCAAATACCATGTATTTCATCTTCAAGCAAAATGAGAACTACCATAAAATATCCATTTAAACTATTTATAAATTATTTATATTTTCAGGTTCCATAAGCAAATTTTGGTCTGAATTAATTCAGTATTTCATAACTTATCATGATGACAAATTTTTGATTGTATACAAACTAAGTGATAGCGATAAGTTTTTTTTTTTTTTTTTTTGAAATTTTTTATGGATTTGGAAAAATTTTCTGCTAACAACATTTATGTATTTTTGTACTTGCTGGATTTTTTGAGTTTATGTATATATGTTGAAACTGACAAAGCAAGAATTTGTTTTACTATGATTTAAAAAAAAAAAAAAAAAAAAAAAAAGCATTTTTATAAATCAAAATATTGACAAAATTGATTTTTTAAAATCTCGTCTAAAGTTAGGTGTCAAGTGATGATTGTGATTTTATGAATGTTATCACTAAAGTGCTAGGGTGAACTAAAGCACTTATGGATGTTACTGCTAAAGTGCTAAGGGGAAACTAGGGTGATCCGTTTCATTTCTCAAATTACCTAGGTAATCTGTGATTTACCTAGATAATCTGCACAGTACTGACTAGACACTTGTTAATCTGCACAGCACCACTGATCGGGACTTTGCAATGGTCAGAATTTCTAAAGATTAATAACACAGTGAGCAAACAGGCTGTTTCAGATACCAAGTGGGAATTTACTACACTTAAAATAGCTATTTGCATCATATGTCAATAAGCTGTTATAGGTTTAGAAATGGCACCGCAGGCGCCACCGAGCGGAAGTTTCATATGGTCAGATTTTTCAAGACACATGAAACAGCTGGTCGCCAAAGGTGGCTAGTGAGAGATAAAATTAATCGGCGACATCAGACTAAAAGTGGAGGGAGAGGGGTAAGTAGTAGTGAAAGGAAATGAGAGAAACAAACTTTTGAACTTTAACGATACGGAAGCCACTAATGTGCAAATTGCCTAGTTAAAATGCAGAAAACTCTTGATTCCACACTTTAACGGATCACCCTAGTTTATGTATACATAAACTAGAAAAAACAGTTGCAAGAAAAAACAGTTGTTTGTCAATGTAAAAAAAACTATGTGACTCGAGGAATGTAAAATATAAATAAATAAAAATAAAATTAAAAAAAAATTCTGAAAACTTTAACAATGCAACACTGTAATCATTGTAGTGGGACGATAATTAAAAATATTTTATGAAAATTATTAAATGTAAAGAATTTAAATACAGGGGTGAAACTACCAAACCAAACCTGCAAAAACCCTGAAGTGGCTAATCGGACCATCAGTGGGATTAGTGTACAGGCTATTCGGATCATCTTTTCCAAAGAGAATAAGTTAGCACTGATAAAAGAGTAAAATTTAGAAATAATATGTGTCTCGTCCCCGTGCATGAAAAATTATCTTTTTTACTATTTTTTGAGTGTGGGAGTGGGGTAGAGATTAATTATTTTCACAGAAATTTTGTACTCTAAATGATGCTAAAATTCTTCATGAAAGGGCAATAACTCAAAATAATTTTTATAAAGCAAAAATGAAAATAATAAAGATTTCAAAAATTGAATAATAAAAATTAAAAATGCAACATGAAGACAGATCTTAGTAAATGAGTATTTTTAGTCTTTGTAAAAAATCTTCACCATATGTTTGTTTATGAATATGTATAAATAAATCTGCATATTCAACTACATAGTTGTTATTTGTTTTTTTATTTGTTTTTCTTCTTTCCTTTTTTTTTTAAACAATTAAACCGTTCTAATATAATTTTATGGAAACCAAACACAATTATCTATACAAATATATATGTATAATTTTTCTGAAAATGACATTTGTACTTATTTTGTAATGTTTTCTAACAGCAATGTTGAAATAAACATGAATTGTAGATCAATCGCATTCTACACTTTCAAAATGTTAAAAGTTTGAATTTGCAGTTGAAACAAGCAAAATCATTAGTATATTACAGAGAAAGATCAAACAAGCAAAATCATTATTATGACCAGCGCAACAAGGAAGTGGTCCGAATAGCCTCCACATTAATTGCACCGATGGTCCAAATAGCAATGGCCGCAAAAGCCCTGAAAACTAATATTTACATGCAGATAGGGCACACTTATTAGTGATATATATTATGTGGCTACTTATTATAAGTGATATTTGAAGAGTTCTTAATACATTTTAAGGAAAATTAAACATTCAAAATGAGGAATTTCTGCAAAAACAATAATTTAACATGAAATTCCAAGACAGCAAATTTTACAAAAACCCTGAATTCAGGGATAGCCCTTGAAAAGTTTCACCCCTGAATAAAGCAACACTAAATAGTTATTAAAATCTAGTTTTCTGTGAAAAAAAAAAAAAAAAAAAAAAAAAAAATTATTAAAACACAATTTATATATATAAGCAAGAAAAAGCAGTTGTTTGTCAATGTAAAGAAAACTATGTGACTTGAAGAATGTAAAATGTAAATAAATAAAATTTCTGAAAACTTTAACAACACAACACTTAAGTAAAGTAGAGGGATGATAATTAAAAATATTTTATGAAAATTATGTGAAAAAAAAATTATAATTATTAGAGCTGTACCGAGTACTCGGTATATACTCGGTACTCGGTCTACTCGGCTAATTTGCCGAGTACTCATTACTCGGCCGAATTTGGACTAAGTATTCAGCATATACCGAGTAGTTGTAAGAATTTCATTATTTTTATATATTATTGAAAGAAACGTAACATTCATAAGAGTTGTTTATTAATAACTAAACTAAAAAATTATGAAAATATAAAGTCATTGAACTTTTGCTGCAAACAGTTTTTGCAGTTAAAATGGGCGAGTATGCCACCAAACTCGGTATAGCGACAATTCATGGTATGAATTGGTATTCCAATTGATTGGCAATTCATGACCCTTTTAGTTACAAGAATTTAAGTATAACCATCTTGTATGTGTGTAATATGCAATTTTTTTAATAAAAGCTTAGTACATAAAATTGTATCTGTAAAACAGACAAAAATAAAATATTTTAGAAAAAAGAACCCTTATATAATACTAAAATAGTAGATAAAACATTAGTTGTATATTTGTGCAAATAAAAGTAAGACACTTTTAAAACTCTAAGAAAAGATTGATTTTTAATTTAAAAAATAATAATTATGAAAAATGTAAATACACTGAAATGTTATTAAAAATATATACTCTTCTAGAATTTCAAGATTAATGAAGTCTATCATGTTTGAAATGATAAAATATTTATTTTAATGTTCTCATTTCATATGTAAATTTTCATGCATCTTAAATTAAGCCTGAGTGTATAGGAACTTCTATATTCTCTAAGAATTATCTAAGAATGGTTCGCATCTGAGAGAGACTATGTAATAAAGAATGAAATTATCAATTATTAGGGTTTTAATAATCCACTAAGCTGGACATATCAAATATAACAATGAATCTAATTGTGTATACTATACACTACAAAAGTTCTGAGACATTTTATGAAAACATGCTGTTTGCCATTTAATTTAATTTTGTGTTCAAAAGGCCTTTTTTTTTAATTTTAACATGTGCAAAAATTTTTCATATATACATCAATTATTCATTCTTTCTTACAACTATTCGGTACTCGGTTACTCGGCCAAAGTGCTACTCGGTGCAGCACTAATAATTATCTTATTAAAACACAATTTATATATATATATAAGCAAGAAAAAACAGTTGTTTGTCAATGTAAAGAAAACTATGTAACTCGAGGAATGTAAAATAGAAATAAAATGTAATGCAAAACTTATTAATATGGCCGTTAGCTTCTATAAAATAATTTTATTTTATAACTTCTCCCCCCCCCCCTCCTCTCTCTCTCTCTCTCTCTCTAGATGTATATAAACAAACACTTTTCTGAAAAAAAAAAAAAAAAAAAAAGGTAGTACAATTGTATTTGGCGGGATATTTATAAACAGAAAAGTAAATATATACGAAAATGCAATATATTTCATAGAATCATTTTTATAATATTCATACATATACACACATTAATATAAATAATAAAATATGTATCTTGAATTAACTGCATGACAAAAATAAATCCCTCTGTCATGCAGTTAATTCTTAAGTACCAAACCGAAAAATAAATATTGCATCATTTTGGTAATTTATAAAATTTGAGTAAAGGAAGAAATTCTGAAACAGTAAATCTTATATTGTGAAGACCCGTAAATAAAAAACTTTAACCTAAAAGTTAATAGCTAAAACTGATACAAAATATATAGGAATATTTTGACTTACAGTGTGACTCCTGAATATAGATAGGATTTTATAACTACTTACAAATGACTGAAATAATACTGTCTTAAGTATGTGACAAAATATTTAATAAACACATACATAAAGCAATAATTATTCAGTCTAGATAATCATCAAATAAATATAATGCATATCAAGCATTACAATAAACTGTACATAATTAAAATTTAATCCACAATGCATATCAGTAAACGGTTTTGTTTGTTTGTTTATTGATAACATATACATCAGATTTGTATGCTTGACAAACGGTTTTGTATATTGTATTGTATTGAAAAAAAATAAACACAAGCGGAGGGTTACAGTGTAAACAGCTAGCATCTAGCGAGCCCCGAAACTTTTGGATCTGGATGATGTACGCATGCGCTCCAAAGACCATGGTATAAATTCATGTGCATGAGTGATTTAAACTTTTTTGCTTTAAAATTTTTTTTAATTTATTATGAATAACGATGAAATAGAATATCTATAATTACTAAATACTTCATTTATTTTAAATATTATCTAAATACTTTTTTGATAAAATGGGAAATTTTAAAATTAAAAATATTTTCTTCATAACAAAAATTTATTGACTGCATTCATGCTGGTCAGTCAACCAACGTGAGCAACTCAAGCCTTGCAAGTAAGAAGTGAGAACCGCATCACGGCATTTTCGGTGAAGAAAAGCATACAAATGGCGGAGTAATATAGTTCTATTTTTAAAACAACTGTTATAAAAAACAAGAGTTTTCCTGAAAAAAAAAAAAATGAAGATGTTACTAGATTCAGAAAGATCCCATTAACAACATATATTAATTATAATAAAATCGTTCATGCCATTTTAGAGATATTTTTCATGATTTTAGTCCATTAAACCATCGTTTTCCCCCATTTGGCTTTAAATTGAAATTCAGATCTCAAAACATATTGCATGTTGAAATGTAAAAATTTCAGGATTGCTTAAGACCGAAGATAAAAGACTATTTTGAAAAGATCAGAACAAAATATGGCATATTTGCCGAGATATTAAGTGTCAGCTTTTACAAATCTCTTTGATGTCAAACTAGCCGTACATATGAGTTTGCAGAGTTCTGTTTGTCCCCCTGCTTGCGTCACTCGAAAAACTGCCGTTTTTCATGATGTAAGAGCCATAAGCAGCTAATGAAATTTATTGTAAATGATTTTAGGATTTATAATAGTATTCTCTTCTGCAAGAAAAAGTATGAGACATTCAGCTAAATACATACTTTATATAGCTAGGATTTTAAATTCATTGTAGTTTGAAAATATAAAATAATAAAATATAAAATATATTCAAAGAACAATTTACTAATGTACATAATTGTATGGAAAATTTATAAACACAAAAAAGATGGAGTTAGACAATTAAAAACAATCTGTAAAAAAAAATTTAAATGAAGACACAATAAATGAGAAAAAAGGGTGGGACAAACAATAAAAAGACAATTGAACTACTCATAAAACTATTTACTTTGTACAAGAAACCCAAAGAAGCAACAAAAAACTATAAAAAAGCATCACAGAACTGGTTTTAAAAAGTAATAATTGCAAAACTTTGAATAAATACCATATAATGCAAGAATTCACAACAACTGTTTCAGGTCAAAAGAAAACATGACCCTTTGTCAGGCGAACAAATGCACCTTACCCATATATCCTATATTAACAACGAATATTGTAACGAATTTATAAATACTACTTGTTCAGACCTAGAAGTGGCTAGCTATTCTAGCTATTTGTCTCTTTTTTTCACATTTGTCTCTTTTTTGTCCAGTTAGTCTCTTTTCTAGCTTTTTTATCATGCTTTTTCCAATGACATTTTTTCTTTACCCATTTTTTCTCAAAGATTCACTTTCAGATCAGTGTGATAGATTTTAACTCTTAAAGAGGGATGTCACAAGTATTATATAGAATGTAAAATACAGAATAATAAAAAAAAAAAAAAAAAAAAAAAAATGAAAATTAGATTCAAGTAGAAAGGTTGACGTTGGAGGCACATCATATTATACATATTTTTTAATGTAAACTCAAAATTGTTATTCTTTTACTTGTGTCACTTTTCTTGCCATGGTGTGATATATTTATTCCTTCACCACATGCAAAGGGCATTGAAGTAATCACGAAATTTAAGTTCGTTTTTTTTCATTCAGAATATAGGTAAATCAATTTAACAGCTTAAAAAGAAATACTAAGCTTAAAACATATTTTATGTTACTAAATTACTATTAATACTTTTTTTTTTTGTAAATACAAATTTTGTTTATTTTATGAGTTGTTGTTACTTATTAAAGTAGCAAACTTGGACAAACATTTTAGGTCACAATCCCTGTGGCAGAAATTAATTATGCTTTCTGCGACAAGCTTCATCAACAACAAAATCTTTCTGCAGGAATAGTTTGTGAAGTTAACATTTACGAATTCAAAATAAATTATTTTTAAATAGTAAATAATATTCAGTATAACCAATGTATTTAAATTTTAACTAGGCACAAATGCATATATCTGCACTATTGCAAGAAAATACTCTTTTTTTTTTTTAAGAAAGGTGAAAATAAATCTATTGATCTTAATTGCTTCAGATTTTTTGTTCACATTGATATACAATATTGTTTATAAAATATTCAATGAATTCAAACCATAAAATGCAGCAACACATCAAAAATAATCTGCAAATTTTTTTAAGGCATTTAAATCATGAAATGTCTAAATTAAACAAATGTTACAAATATTTTTAAAATTTCATTACTTTTTTTTATATTAAATATATATATTTAAATACACAAATGCACTTATTTCAGAAGGTGCAAACCAAACAACATAAAATATAATACAGAACTCAAAATTAAAATACAACAAATTAAAAGTAAAAATTAACATAGAATACTGAATTTCATAATGAAATATAAATAATTTACAACATTTATAGTTTTTGAGATTATTAGAAAGATGCACGATAACATTCTAATACACAAGATCCATCTTTTGTATTATATACAAATAGCATAAAGATGTGTATTTGAAATCTAAAAAATAGGATTTGACATTAAAGAATTCAGAATGTATAATTATACCATCATTTAAATACATAAAGTAAAACAGAATACAAGATCTAAGTAACACAATTATAGACAAAGCATAGTCGAACTATTTTCATAAAGATTAAGGCAAGTGAAATATTTAATTTTTAAGGAAATGTTGAAATCTGAAATGTAACAGATTTCATGGATAAAATCTATAATAGAAAATAATGATTACAGATGAATGAAATAAATAGAAATCAATTAAAAGTAATATTTGATATTGATATCTATACGAATAAGTAAATAAAAATAAATAAAAAGCATTTGCTGTTTAATTAGTATTCATTCAAAACAACTACTATTAAATAAAATTCCTTTTGCTAACACACACAAAAAAAAAAATGTTCAAAAAACTTTTGGTTCGTTTTTTATTCAAAATAACTATTTAATTTGCAATATTTCAATTAAAAAAATAAACATTTTTTAAAAAATTCAAATGTTTAAAAAATGAAATGAGCAAGCTGTAAAAACTAATGATAAGAGTATTTTTGTAAAATAAATTAATAATGTTTTTAACGATGTGGTGCCTGCTTTTTCGCACCTGGTTCTTTTCTTTCGGTAAATTCATTTCGAGACACATCAAGACACTGATCACACTTGGTTTACTTTTAAACGTACATTTACTTACGGCACAAACATAAAATACATAACGAACACAGAAATTAACATCAAGTAAAGTATTTTCTAAAAAACATGTAGAATGGAACGTTAGTCCATCTTGATTCACATACGCACACACACTGTTGCCACACTTTCGTACCAAACTTTTTAGTTCTTGTTTTTTAATACTCTCGAAATCAGAGGTGCGGCGTTCACACCTTCCCTCCAGTTTCACTTGAGGGACAATGGCCTTCACAGTGAAACTACTAACCAAAATTTGTGGATGATTTATATAACTGTTCATGAAAGTCTAATTGTCCTTTTAAATTGTTAATTATTGTTTCATCTTTAAATAAATGTTCATGAAAGTTTAATTGTCCTTTTAAATTCTTAATTATTGTCTCATCTTTGACCTAATATCCGATGTTCCATCAAGAGCAATAACATTTATATTTCACTTAATATTTAAATATTTTCTATGGTATAAAATAAGTAACATTTAAACACATAATGGAAACAAAATATATATATAATATATATGAATAAACATTTATCCTGACATGGATTTTCTTATGCACTTTAAATAATCTTAATGAATTAATATACTTGAATATAAGAGACAAAATAAACACACACATATATATATATGTAATAACAAATACAATATTAAACTAACTTATGACTTTATTCATGAATGCATGATAAAGCATCTGCAATAGTATTACTGCTTCCTGGCTTATGAGCAATAGTCACTTGATAGCGAGATAGAGCCAATGCCCATCTTTGTAATCTGGCGTTCTTAGGAACTGTTTCTGTCAAATATTTTAAAGGGTTATGGTCCGTGTGTAAGATAATAGTGGCTCCATAAGTCCACATTTCGAATTTACCTAATGCCCATATTACAGCATAAGCTTCCCTTTCAATAGTGCTCCACTTTGATTGAGCAGGGGTCAGTTTTTGGCTTGCAAAAGTTATTGGTTTCAGTTTATTCTGCTCATCTCTCTGCATTAGACAGGCTCCAATTCCGGTCACTGAAGCATCAGTATCGATTTCAAAAGGTTTCGACATATCAGGTGTATACAGAGAGGTTATAGAGCACAAACAATTCTTTAACGAATTAAATGCGCTTTCGGCTTCTTCTGACCATGGAAGGTCGTTTGGCACAGTTTTTCGAGTTAAGTCCGTTAAAGGTTTTGCTATATTGGCATACCGAGGCACATAGTCTCTGTAATAGTTAAATAATCCTAGGAGTGACTTCAAGGTTTTCTTAGTTTTAGGGGCTTTCAAATCTTTAATAACTGATATCTTGTCCGGATCTGGGCCGTGCTCTCCTGAGCCTACGACATGTCCCAAATATTTTACTTTCGACATCGCAAAAGAGCATTTCTTTAAATTTGCCGAAAAATTCAATTTTTTCAGAGTTTCTAAAATGGATTTAATATGATTAAGATGATCTTCCCAGGTTGAAGAAAATATGATAATATCATCAAGAAAACTTTCGGCGTAGTCACTATGAGGTCGTAATACTTGATTCATTATTCTTTGGAATGTTGCTGGTGCTCCAGATAACCCAAATGGCATCACCTTCCACTGATACTGACCCTTTGGAGATACAAAACTGGTTAATTCTCGGCTTTGCTCTGCTAAGGGTATTTCCCAATATCCCTTAAGGATATCTAAAGTTGTCAAGTAACGAGCTCCACCAGCTTTAAATCTAAGATTTTCTGAATTCTGCATAGGAAAAGGTGGAATTTTACTAACTGAGTTCAGCTCTCTGTAGTCCACGCAAAGTCGGACAGTTCCATCTTTCTTGGCTACACATACCAATGGATATGCTATTTCTGCTGAAGAGGGTTCTATCAGGTCTTTTTCCAATAATTCTGCTATCTGTTTTTCTATATTAGATCTTAATGTTTCTGGAACTTTATAAAGATGAGGTTGTTTCCTCTCTACTCCAGACTTTAACTGGATAACATGTGGAGGAACTTTGGCTTTCTTTAATTCCCCATCAAATATTGTTAGATATTCTTTAATCAGATTCAACAGCTGTTTATGTTGCTTTGCTGATATCGAATTTGATTTTATACCAGCTTTTAGTTCATCTGTTACTTGCCGTGATTCTACGGGCGCATGTTGTATATCTCCAAACTCTTCATCTGTTTCGTAAATAATTCCTACAGCTCTGACAGGTTGAATATATTTACGCAATTTATTTTGATGAAGATGTCGAACACTTCCATCAGGTAGTTTGACATAAAAAGAATGTGGAGACTTCTTTTCTACTATTTCTCCTGGTCCTTTCCATTTTGAACAAAGACGATTTGTTAAATCAGGGATTAACACTACAACTTCATCCCCAACAGAAAATTCGGTATCTTTTGACCGTAAATTATGATAATGTACATATTTCTGCTGCTGTTCTTGAGCTATGCTATTCGCATACTGTGCCGCGTCTTCTAAACGTTTCCGGAGTTTCAACAGGTAGTCAGCTACAGATTCTCCAATCCCTTGAGGAAGTACGACTTCATCTTCCCAACTTGATTTGAGGATGGCTAGAGGTCCTACAGGTGGTCGCCCATGAACTAGTAGGAATGGGGCAACACCCGTTGTAGCGTTAGGCACTTCTCTGTATGCCCATAACAAGAATGGCAACTGTTTATCCCAGCCTCGACCTTGTGAATTAATTGCATGATGTAGCATGGATTTCATAGTTCCTATCCATCTTTCAACCAAACCATTCGATTGTGGATAACCTGGAGTGGAAAATTTAGGAACACATCCTAATCGTTTTAAAAATTCTTTTGTCAGCTGTGCGGCAAAATTTCTTCCGTTATCCATTGCAATTACTCGAGGAATTCCAGTTCGTACAAATATTTCTATAAATGCATCACAGGCTGCCTTTGCTGTTAAAGACTTCAGAGGTATTGCTTCCGGCCAACGACTATGCTGGTCCATAACGCACAGTACATACTGATGGCCACGTGATGACTTTGGCTCTATTGGGCCTAAAATATCGGCATTAACCACTTGAAATGGGAGTTCTGGCCTTCCAACAGACTCGATAGGTGTTCTATCGTTTACTTTTCCTTTCCTGCGCATTTGACAATCATGACACGAAGCACATAATTGTTTGACTTCTTTTGGCATTCCTTCCCACCAGAAAGACATTGCAATTCTGTCTCTGGTCTTCTTAGCTGCCAGATGTCCACCAGTAGGAGTTTCATGAGCTAATTTCAAAATGTCCTTTCTTCTGCTTGCCGGTACGACCAATTGAATATATTTCTGTCCGCCTACTTTACCCATATGATATAATAAACCTCTTTCAATCCAGTAACCATTTTTATGTTGTCTAGCTTCTTCGAAGCACCTTTTCAATGTAGGACAGGCTAACTGCTCATCCCTAAACACTTGTGCTTGTGGAACAGGGATATTTTCATTTCTTTCATCCTTACTATCGGTTTCGGTCAATGTCTGTTTAACTACTGAGTTATTAAAGACTTTGGTTTCTGGATGATGCGACTCGCTGTTGTTCAGCTTTGCCTTTCGAATAGTCTCGTGACTTTCTCCCTCCATACAGAACATACACTTTTCATTATCTTCTGTGAGTGGGGTACTAATTACCTCATCCCCAAGGTAATTGTCGTTTGATTTATTCTCAGGTACACTGAACAAGGATTGTTCACCGACTTCATTTATTGTGATTACTTCAACCTCTTCTTCTGAAGAATAGTTTCCGGGAGACCTTCCCTCCACTTTGAACAAGGACGGTTCATTGTTTTCTTCCACTGGGGTGATATTAACCTCAACCCCTAAATTTCCAGGATTTCTTCCTTTCACATGGAACAAGGATTGTTCATCGACTTCTTTCTTCGGGATATTCACTTTATCCCCTAAAGAAATGTTTTCGGGAGACCTTCCCTCCACACTGAACAAGGATTGTTCATCGACTTCTTTCTTCGGGATATTCATTTTATCCCCTAAAGAAATGTTTTCGGGAGACCTTCCCTCCACATTGAACAAGGATTGTTCATTAGCTTCTTTTACTGAAGTGATTCCTGTATCATCTCCCAAATAAGAACGCTTTTGTTCCTTCAACCATTCATATACCCTGGGAGTGATTAAAGCTTCCTCATGCAGCCCTTCTACTACTGCAGCATGCACTTGAACATATGGAATGATTTCTTCATCTGTATGAAGACTTAGCGGAACTGACACAAGTTGTGCTTCCACTGGATTACCTATAGCAGGTCTCAAAAGAATTTTCCCACTTGACTGTAAGTGTTCCTCAGGTACAACTGATTTTCGTAGTACGGTGATTTCTGCACCACTATCCACGATGCCGTGAAATTTTTGACCTCCGATTCCTAAATCCACTTTCAGAAGCTCGCCATCTTTCTCGTTGGCTGGAAATTCCCACTCGAAACAAGCGCTATTTAAATTAACACTGACCTTATTAAGGCCCTTACTTTCTTGACTCTTTTTGTTTGTTTTCACGTAAGATGTACTTGCTGAATTCAATTTGGGGCAAGATTTTTTCATATGGCCTTCCTTTCCACACCAATAGCAGGAGAATTTCGGACGAATGTCTCTTTGTTCTTGCTGTGGCTTAGTAAAAACCCTTTTCTCATCTCTATTGTTATTTCCGAAATTCGCCCCTTTGGATGGAAGATTCCAATTTTCTTTATGAGAAATTTCTTTCGGTTTTTTATTGAAAGTCATTTTGACATTTTCATAATCATCTAATTTACTGGAAATAATATCAGATGACTTAAACAATGACCATTCATCGATGAAATGTTCTTTAATTTCTGGAGGTACCTTCCTTTTAATTTGATCTGTAATAATCAAATCATATAATTCTTCAAATGTGTTAACTTCTAATCCCCGAATCCATTCAGTAAAATAGTTTTTCAACTCGTAAGCAAAATCTCTCCATGTGATATCAGCTTTTTTAGTATGCTTATTGAAAAGTTGTCGAAATCTTTCAGGAGTAAGTTTATATCTCTTTAACAATAACTCTTTTACTTTTCCGTAATCATTCGTGATTTCTTCGTCTTCCCGAGCTATAACTTCCGCGATTTCATATGGCAGTAGCCCAATGAGATGAGAAACCCAATCATCTCTTTTAATTTCGGCACGTTTTGCCTGCCGCTCAAAAAGAACTAAATACAGGCTAATTTCGCATGTTTTAGGATCAAATTTTTGTAAGATGTTATGTAATTTTACGCGCGTTTTCTCAGAAGTTTCATTTATAATTCCTTTCTTCTCAAGTTCTATTCTTGCATTTTCCAACCGCATTTTTTCCAATTCTATTTCTTCTCTTCTTAGGCGTTCCTCCATCTCTTCTTTTCTCTTACGTTCCTCTATTTCTTCCCTTCTTATGCGTTCCTCCATCTCTTCTTTTCTCTTACGTTCCTCTATTTCTTCCCTTCTTATGCGTTCCTCCATCTCTTCTTTTCTCTTACGTTCCTCTATTTCTTCCCTTCTTATGCGTTCCTCCATCTCTTCTTTCCTCTTCCGTGCTTCAAGTACGTTCGCTAATGTTTCTTTAACAAATTCTTCATCGTAATTCTTTGAAGCCAAAATAGCATCTCTTAACTCATATAACTTTAAATGTTGAGTTCCTTCCACTCCAAGCTCAGTAGCAACTTCTTGCAAATCTTTTTTATTCCCTTTACCCAAAAATGCCATCTTCGGATGGATGAAATCAAATCAAGTTCAAATTTTCCTTAAGAACGCCAGATTTGACATCTTATTTTTTATCTTAAACAACATTTTCCCCCAAATTAAATAAAATAATCATTAAGTCGGAATGCATACATAAAAGGAGAAAAAAAAATAATATGTATCGAAATAACAAATAAAAAAAAAATGTTTACACAATCAACTCTTTCATTAAATAAATCAGAATATACTTTATTACATAACCAGCTTTCAATAAATTAGAAATAATGTTGCCATAGCAACACAATCAACTCTTTCATTAAATAAATCAGAATATACTTTATTGCATAACCAGCTTTCAATAAATTAGAAATAATGTTGCCATAGCAACCTTTAATCAAACTTACTTTTAAACAGAAAAAAAAAAAAAAAAAAAACAATTTCCGATTCATTCCTCAAAGTAAAAAAATAAACAAAACCGGACGTTCACAAGAATAATTCACTAGTTTTTTTTTTTTTTACTGAGATATTTCATTAATATTCCAATAATAATAAAGATAAATAAATATAAATAATTATCAAGGTCTAACAAATACACAATCATTCAATAAAACAGAACAAATAAATCAAAACAGAGCTCTCTCTTTTTTTTTTTTTTTTTTTTTTTATCTGCTTTAATGAAATCTTATTTATTCTAAATCACGTGATGAATAAAAAGAACACACAGAAATTAATCACAATTATCTTGAATAGCATAAAAACATATTCTTTTCATCATTCTTTTTACTATTTTCCGGCTTTTTAAATACAAATAAACAAATATATTTCTATTTTTCATTTTTCAAACACTAGAATTATTATTATTTCAACATTACGAAATATTCAATTTTCATTTACATACTCTTTACCTTGTTGGAATACAAAATCGGAACAAAATATCTAAATGCTTAATCCGAATTATTTAATATGAAACTTATACAAAATATGACTCTTGATGGAACATAAAAAAAAACATACCCTTTTTTTTTCATCACTATCATGACATAATCCATACGAGTACTAGCTATATCACATATGCTTGTCGACTTCGCCAATTGTGGTGCCTGCTTTTTCGCACCTGGTTCTTTTCTTTCGGTAAATTCATTTCGAGACACATCAAGACACTGATCACACTTGGTTTACTTTTAAACGTACATTTACTTACGGCACAAACATAAAATACACAGAAATTAACATCAAGTAAAGTATTTTCTAAAAAACATGTAGAATGGAACGTTAGTCCATCTTGATTCACATACGCACACACACTGTTGCCACACTTTCGTACCAAACTTTTTAGTTCTTGTTTTTTAATACTCTCGAAATCAGAGGTGCGGCGTTCACAAACGACTTCATATGCTTAAACATCAAAATTTAAAGTTAAGAATTTTAATCACAATTAAAATAATTAATGATTAGTAAAGAAAAAAATTAGAAAAGTTACCAATTTTATAACTTAAGATACCCATTAATATTTATTGCAAAGATCTTTTGCTACATGTAAAATGCTAAATATCAATAAAGTATTTTTAAGATTAATTTCTTAATTTTCTGTTTTTTGAAGCAAGGTTTGAAGCTTCATTTTTTATTTTGCGTATAACTACAGATGTTACAAATTTCCCCCATAGTCTTATTTCTGTATATATTTGTGAAATGTATTGCATAGTTTAAACCAAACATTAAAATTAATGCAGCTTTAAAAAATTTATGTGTATTTACTACCACGCACTTATGCACGCTTCGCAAACATTAAAGAAAAAAATCACTAGATGCAACTAATTTGTCGTGCGTAAAACAGAATATGTGAAAATGTATGAAAATCGGTACAGCAGCAATCACGCACTTACAAAAAAAAAAAAAAAAATCACTGGATGCAGCTATTTTGTTATGTATGAATCTGAAAATGCATGAAATATGAAATTCGGAAAATGGTCGCAAAGCCACATTCTTTCGGAAAAACATCTTTTTGCAATACAATAAATACACACGACACGAGCGGCAAGCGCGGCGCGAAAACAAAGTTTGGAGACACGAAAATGAAGTTCCGATGTGAAGAGGTTACCAGTGAAAAGTGTCGATACACCAAATCATATCACCACATCAGGAATCGCTAATGCATGCCGTATCTAAGCTAACCCAAATGAGTTACATCCGCTTTGTCTCCTCTCCTTATTCAGGATTGAGGCGATCGTATCTGCAGAACCGAAAATTTGTTGTGCAGAACAGTTTATAAACCATTCTTTGAGTTTCTTTTTCTCTCTCTCTCTCTCTCTCTCTCTCTCTCTTTTTTTTTTCTCTCTCTCTCCTTTTTTTTTTTTTTTTTTTTTTTTTTTAAACACAATGGCAAAATTTATTTGACTTAAATCTTTCTGCAAGAACACTTCTGTTTCTGCGACATTGTCGCCGTGTCGCCGTGTTTCTGCCACGGGGGTCACAATTAAATTTCATTTTACTGCAGGTCGTTGGTATAGAAAATTTTGCTATAGGGCATATCATGTAGTACATGTAATGTAGCTGTTATTCTGTCCTAAGTTTCCAATTTTATATGGCTGGCTGGTAAGATTTTTGGTGAATTCTCCACTTCGTTATATATGCACTAGTATCTTTTGTATTATTAAAAATTATTTTGCATATAAGTAACATACATGTTATTCTTTTTTCAGTTTTCAGGAATTAGAATTTAGCAGCATCTGCAATCCATTTTAATTTAGAACTTTCATAGAACAATTCTGTAAACATTTGGATTCTATATGATTTAGCAAATACTTGTAATTCTGGTATTACTATAAATTGTGTTACAAAGATGATTTTTCTTTCATATGATGCAAGCTGACATTCAGTTTTGTACACAATACATTGTATATATTTTATTATTATTTTTTTTTTCCATTAAAAAAAAAAAAAAAAAAAAAAAATAATAATCAGTATATCAGTGGCAGATTTACAACTGTCGATGCAGGAACGAAATTCTCACTGATGGCCCCATTTGCCCTGTCTTATTTAGGATTTTCAGAAATATAAATGAGTTTTCTTTTGGTTTTGAAGTTGTTGCTCTATGGTTACATTTTGTACTTTAAAGCTCCTTAGACAGGAACCTACGACTTAAAATGGAATTGCAGGGAAGAAAATAATGGCACAAAAGCTTCACCAGATATACATACTTAAAGATTAGTTTCTTCAGAGCCCCCCCCCCCCCCCCCCCTCATGATCAGAGGCCCAGGGTGGCCACTCCCTCCACCTTTCCCTTGCTATGCCACTGCAGTATATACATTAATTTTATATCTTTGTTCGTAATGTAGGGAGGAAATAGTATAAGGAAAATACATTATACGTAATATAGTACATATAAGCAAAAAACTTGTCCTTTTCAGTCTCTTTTAAATATTTTAGTCTCTTTTCAGTCTCTTTTTTAAACATTTTAGTTTCTTTTGTCTCTTTTTCAAGAGTGTTTACCACTCCTAGTCCTGCTTGTTATTATGTACTTTATAGAATTTTAGGTGTTAGTTTACTTTTCAAAGTGCGTCCTTTACAGGGGATGTGGCAATTCTACAAAATTAAATTTTTTCTAGAACTGAAATTACATTAGTACAGCCTGTATGTGAATATGGCCCCATCACTGCTTTTCACCTTATATATACGGTTGTATATAATTTGATGAGCAATTAAAGTTAAGTCTGTTTTTATTTTAATTTTCATTAAGCATAGCAATATTTTGCCGCTAAAATTCTTTGGAGATAAAATAAGTACATAATGAATAGAAACATTGTAAGGAAAATGCAATAAATTGCAAAAGCATGCAACAGTTGGTTCAAATCAAAATGTTGAGCGTGACATTTCATCTGGTAAAAAATTAGGTAAGTGCAGCATCAAGTATTTATTTTAAAAAATCAAGCAAGTGAGAAGAGAAAATAACTAAAAAAGTTCTTGATAAATACTGATATGAATTAAAGAAAACCAACTACAGGATTTTCATAAAGTTTTTTTCATTTTAAGGAACTCTCTTGCTATTGTCTTATATATATATATTTCATATTTTTTCTTTGTATGTTTCATTTTACATTTTTTTTTCTTTCCTTTTTCCCCCCTAGTCTAATCACTTGGTTTAAGTTTTGTATATTCCCTTTTTCATGCTACTCTTATGTCTGTTTTTTTTTTTTTTTCTTCTTCAAATAATTATAAAACTTTACTAATGTTTTTTTGTTCTGATGGAATATGATGCTTCTTTATTTTGACACAAAACAATTGCTGTGTAATTTTTTTCAGCTTATGGTGTTTCATTTGAAAGCTTTTCTTCATTATATTCATTTTATTATTTTTTTTATAGAATTTAGAATACAAATGCAATACTTATTTTAAAATCATATGAAAGAAGTTTCATTCTCACTCTTTTTATTCCATCTCCACCCCCCCCCCCCTAAAAAAAAAAAAAAAAAAAAAAAAATCTTAATTATCTATTGGTTTTTACTGTTGGTCTTGTGTCCTTTGTTTAAATTTTTCTTCTGGTTATTTTATATCTTCTTTCTATTTGAATTTACATGAAATTTCATATATATTTAGAATCTGTAAAAATCTTGTTATAATTTTTCTTTCATGCCAGATGTTTGGAAATTATTCATGTAACTTTCTTTCCATAATGCCAATAGTAATTTCTTTAATATAGTAACAGTAGTTTCAGGCCATAAATTCTTATCTTTTTTACTCTAGTTGACCCTTTCCCAAATAAATAAATGAATTCTGAATTGTCTATTGTTTTCACCCATGCTTTTATATGGTTACCGTTTAAAAAATTTTATGGTAACATTTTTTTTTTTTTTTTTCCCCTCTTTATTTCATTTTTCTTTTTCAATTTTCATGCAATTTTATTCATTTTTAAAATGTTTAAAAATCTGGTAAAAAATTTTCTGAATTACTCACATAACTTTCTCTCTATTTTTGCTTGTAATTTTTTCTTATTTAATTCCTTATATTTTCCCCTTACATTACTGCTAATATCAGGCCCTTTTATATATCAGGCTACATAAATTTTAAATAATTTTGTTTAAAATTTTTTATCAACACAAGACACACCAATATATATATTGAGAATTCTTTTCCATTTATTTTATTCTGTCTTTTAGCTTCAGTTTTATAAATTACTGTTTTCATGCTGCGCTTATGCTTCATCTTTTAAACCTGTTGAAGTGCCATGCTTAGTTGTTTTGTCCAAAAATAAATTTGAGTATTTGCATTTTATGACATTGATACAAAAGTTGATTTTTTAAAAAAATTATATATACATATTAAGTTAAAACATTTTTTCTTCCCTTTGGTATTTCATAAAGTTTTTTAATCTTGTAAAATAATCTGAAAAATCTGTGTCTCATGTCTAGGAATTATTCACAATAACTTTACCTCTCTCTTGTTGCTTCTTATATATATATTATTATTAGGGCTGTGCCGATTAATAGATTAATCAGTTCGGTTAATTGATCAATGCTTAGTCCCGATAAATTTTTTTAATCGAGTTAATCGGTCCGATTAATTCAATTAAAATTTTTCAAAATCCAATTAAAATTTTCAAACTATGGTTTAAAGTACAAATTTAAAATAGTCGTCTGCCAACAAAATATTCCTCTACTAGTGGACGGGCGGTTCTGCACTCAATGCTGGTCGACAGGAGGTGCCAGATTTGATCGCAGGTTGCGCTCGTTGTCCTAGCCGTTTGACGTTTTCTGTGGTTTTCTCTGAAATTCGCATAAATATGTGTTAGGACCACTCAGAAAGGCCGTATAGGCTTAGAACCCCAATGAAGTCAATCAGCCTTAATCCCAAACACACCCCAGCAAAATATATTTTCACATATTTGAATTTTTTATATCTAGGATATATTTCACATAAGATCGAACTGTGTCAGAGTGTGCCTATGTGATAAAAGAATTGGTTAAAATAGTATATTTTTTATGACCTGTTGTGTAATATTCGGAAATAAACATGTGAATTTAATTTTGATCCTTCATTATATATGAGTGAGTATAATTTAAATATTTAACATTTATAAGGTCTTTTTAATTACGTTTTCTTCTTATTATATATCAATAATTAAGAGGAAACAGCACTAACTATATTAATTAAATACCTTCACAGTTAAATCTAAATTTAACAAGAAATGCATTTCATAAAATAAAAAATGATTTGTAAATGCTCAGTCACGTACGAATATTTGCAGTTGCTTTTCGAAATGTATTATCTTCGTATTTAGAATAGTTTTTTATTTATTAGAAAAAGGATTAAGAAGTTTTCTTTTTCATTATTTATTTTATATTTATTATTATTGTTTAGGGTTTAAGGAACTATTTAAATTAACATCTATATCATTTTTATGGTCTATTGTGTACTATCTGGAAAAAAAAGTAAAAGAAAAGAGAAGAAACATAAAGGAGAGTTTTATATATTGTTCAAATAAAACTACGCAAAGAAAAATGAAAATCGATTAAAAATTCGATTAATCGACCAATTAATCGATTAATGAACTATGATTAACCCAGTTAAAACTGTTAATCGATTCCCACCCCTAATTATTATTATTATTTTACTTATGTTACATCAATATTTATTAAAAATTATTTTTCATTTATTAATTTCTTCTATATTCAATAGAAGAAAGTATTGGATTCATAAAAATTTTTTATTTCTGGTTTTTGATGGATTAACACATTTTGAGAGTTCCAGAACATAATTTGACCATTTTTAGAAGATGTGTGTGTGTGTACTCTATTTTTAAAAAATGTCTGTCTGTCTGTGTAAAAAAAAATTTTTTTTGGCTACTGTATCTCAGGAACTACTGTATATAATTCATATAAATTTATATGTAGATCAGGGCCCGAAATTTCAACTTAGATTATACTCTTTGAAAAAAAAAAGTTACTTGCCACAAAATACGATTAACTTACTCTATTTTTTACGTATAAGGTGACCAGCATTTTTTATTGGAAAAAGAGGAGAAATTACACATTGTCTTTTATTTTGTAAGAAAATAGAAGACATTAAATTTTTAAAAAGAGGTCATTTTAGAGGACACAAAATTGAATGAAAATGATTATAAAAACCGATTCAAAAGCTACTTTACTCAAGTGGAGAAAACATTTTTATCTCAAATGATGAATTTGGATCAGTATACCTTAATTTAAATTAATAATATACGGATATGAGAGGAAAAATCTCTAATTTTTATAGGTGTCATTGGACAATATAGATTTTTTTTTTTTTGTTATTAATTTTTGCTTTAGACAAAAAACATTTTTGTGTTACTTTCATGCAGTTACATAAAAAAAAGTTGGTGCACATTTTTTTTATTAAAATCATAATCATTAAAAAAAAAAAAAATGGCAAATGAAAAAATAATTAATATTTGGCAGATGAAACGATTTGTTTTAACGAACAGTCATTCTTTATCAACATTTTATAAAAGTTCTCACAACTATAATCTAAATTAGTCCTAGTAGTTAATAAGTTTTTAAAGTAGGTATAAAAAGGGGATTTTTTCATATGTCTACATTTTGTTCATTGAAGAAAACAGTCGCTTTGTGGGAGCGTTTTTGCCAGGAGGACATAAAATGAATTCAACTAACTTTTGCATTTTTTTGTGAGGTGATGATAGTGTTATCATTAAGGCCAATTGTCTGTATTAGGGCTCTAGGCCTGAGTAGGAGTGTCCTCCGTGGGGTCTTTCTAAGAGGTCCTAGCCCATATTTATGCTAGTTTCGGAGAAAACTATGGAAAACTCCTAATGGCTAAGCCAACGAGCGCAGCCAGGTATCGAACTCAGTGCCTCACGTATACCAGCTTCGAGGACAGAAACTCTCGATCACTGTTGGGCCTATTTTTATAAGGAATATTATTCATGCAAAAGTGAGAACACACTTCAACCCACCGCGTATCGACCAGAGCACCACCTTCAATAGCAATTCCGTGTTCTGGATCAAAGAACCATACAAATATACTTTTATTTCTTTGTGATTTGAAGAATCTGAATAGATATAAACCATAATATGCTCTGGCAAGTTTATTAGAAAGCAAATAAACTTGCCTTAATATGCTTTAGCAAGTTTATTTTGCAAGTTTATTGTTCTTTTGCAAACCTAACGCAGAAAAAAGTTAGTGTTCATCGTTCAATACAGCCAATAGCTGATTGAACTTCCCAGTTTTGCGAATTTTTTTAAATTAAGGACTAAATCCTTTTCATTTGAAAAAGAGCACAGACGATGAAAAACGTAAAAAAGAGGACTTTTTAGTCCTGTAATGTTTTTTTTTCTCGTTCAAGAGGTCAGAGCGTTGAAAAAGTAGACTGTCCTCTTAAAAAGAGGATGTCTGGTTACCTTACCTAAGATTAGCATGATTTTACATTTTTAAATCAATACTTTTTTTTTTTTTTTTTTTTGTAGCATTGTATACTGTAAGATAAGAATTCTATCTACATTTAGACCGAAATCTTACTCGCCACAGTAAAATTTCCACTCGCCAATGGTGAGCTGGCGAGTGAAAATTTCGCGCCCTGATGTAGATGCACTTTGACCTAAATTAGTGCCTATCAGCTTTTGTTGTCCATCACTCAACAGGTGGTGCTGTTATACAATCATTTCCACAATTTAAGAGAAGGCTATATCTCAGGTTCTATTGCACATTAATCAAACAAAACTTGATATGTTAGAAGGCCATTATGAGACATTATGTTGATTTTGTTTGGATGCATAGCAGCAATAAGTGGCACTGCTATACTGCAATTTTCCCTGGGAATGGGAAGGCTATCTCTCAACTTCTGTAGCATATAACTACAGTGGGTGATCAAAATATTCTTTTTTTTTTTTTTTTTGACATTTTTTTCTAAAAATATACTAGACAAAATAACCTGGATCTTCACACATGCAAAGAACATTTAAAAACTCATTGTTTCCACAATCAATTTAGTCCAGAGTGCAATTAGGACACCAACCCCAAATTGAAGAAGAACGAAAATACTTTGGATCACCCTGTATCATGAAAAGCTACAAATTATTTTCAACTTTAATAAATTATTGCACATACTGTGTACAATATTTGTATGTTTTGGTGAGGGAATTATTTAGACGAATGTGTTTTTTTTTTTTTTTTTCAAAACTTACTAATTATTTTGACAAGTTTTTTGCTTATATTGTTTTTTGCTACTAGAATGAAATTGCATAAAATTTTACTAAACTTGTTGAAAAATTGACAAAACATGAGAGAAACATTTGTAGTGTCTAGTACAGGAAACATATTGTATAGAAGTTACTTGTTTAATATTTATTTACTTTCTAAGATAACTACTTATTAATGTAGACTAGGATTTTTCTCAATAAGCATTTATTCCCTATATTGCTACTTTAACATTAATAAAAACAACTGACTTGTGTAATTCGTAATTCATGTTTCTTACAAAATAAAATTAAAATAATAGTCTTACCTTCTATAACAAAATCAGCATTAAAAAGCATCTTAATAATCCAAAATATTAATTGGATACTTGGTATCATTAAAGAAGATACTGAGAACAGGGTTCCCATGAATGAGGGAGAACCTGGAAAACTTGAAAAAGTTAGGGAATTTGAAATTTGATAAATGGCAAAGAAATGGCAGGGAAAATTCGAAATATTGCCCCAAAATGTGGAAAAATTATTATATAAATCTGGAAAATGCTTTTTTGAGCATGTAGTTTAAAACATGTACTCTGTTATCTTTTATGTTGTGAGCTATTTTGTGACCTGGAATTTTTTCATTTGATACAACCTGATCAAATTTGTCAGGTAAGTATCTCAACACTTGAAAACAGAGATACTCATCCGTAATAGGTTTATTAATAGATTTTAACTGATCAGCAATTTTCGATATTCTAGCTGCAAAAACACCAATAGATTCGCCAGGTTCTAAAAAACATGTCATAAGTTCAGAAAAAAAGTTTCATATGGTGACTTCTACTATCTGGCTGGAAGTTAACTTTTAAGATTTTCCACGCTTCTGAGGGGTCAGTACATTCACTTATCAGACTTCTAAACTCAGTATCAATATTTAGATATAAGATTGACATGGCAGCATTCTGCCTTCTTTTAAAGTCATGCACTGCCTCCTCAGTCACGGTTTCACTAACTTTAGGTTTAGTCTCGTCACCAGTAACGATGTCGTAGGCCAGTGGCGCACCCACGGAGGGGGCTTAGGGGGCTCAAGCCCCCTCCAGAACCAGCTGACATGGTAAAAAACTTTAGATACGCATGAAAAAAATATTATTCAAACACTGATATTGTAAGCAAAAATAAAGTTTATAAATTATACATTAAATATTAGGAAATTTTTACATTTTTACATTCAAACACAAAAACAATGAACTAGTTCTTTTGTTTTTTATCTGAAAGATACCCTAGAGATTCCATTGCAATTTTTAGGAATCGGCTTCTAAGGCCCTAAAGCATATACTGTTATCAAGAAATCGATAGAGTATCTAAAAAGTCAGGCAGAAGAAGCAATCTGATGTGGAAGTAAGCAGGGCTGTATTTGTCAGAAAAATGGGATACCAGGCTCATACAATTTTATATTTTAATTCATGAATATTTATAGCATCTTCGTGAAAGTTTGTTTTGTCCTTGGGCAAAATTAACACATTCGCATCGGAAAATAAAAATTCTCGTTTGATATAAAATAAAAATTAGCCCTGCTCTTGAGTCGCTCTTCTAAAACAATATTTTAAATTAAAAATGAAATTTGCATCTTCATTAAACTCTTTATATGCCACTAGCACATATACATGCTAGTGAAATTTCACATGAATTGCTGAAGATAAAACTTTAATCTCACATACGCAAAATTATTTCTCTAAAAATATAACGATTTAGAGGAGTGCCAAAAGGCGTAATTTACTGTTCAAAATAGGAAAATACCCCGATAATAATATGTGAAGGTATTTTACAGATGCTTCTGAGGATGGGGTCACTTATTATTATTATTATTATTATTTTAATCATGGTAAGTAGAACATATAGTAGGACCCATGCACAGTTTTCATATTTGCCTCTGATGTCACTGAGATCTAAGCTCCATTTTTGGATAATGCAATTTTTTCCTGTTATAAAAATTCAAATTTTATAATATATATAAATATTATACTGGAATACAATATCCTGTAATGAACTCAGTATGGTAACGCTTGAAATATTTGCTAACTGAACAAATTAAAATTCTAAGTAATATATTATATATATATTAGAATATAATTAATGTTTTAGGATATTAAGAGGTTCTTTCTGCCCCCTGCTTGCTGTGTTGACTAACATCCACGAAGACTATGCGCCCGACTTGTTTCTGTTAACCAAACCTAGAAGCATCACCCCAATACTCCAGATAATTAAATAAAAATAGCCACGTAAAAATTTACACTGAAATTCTGTTATAATTCCTACATATCACAACTGTAACTTTTATTTGGCTATAATTATAATAATTTCTTAATTATTTAAGTATTACTGCATATGCATGTGAAGCAACGCAAAAGAGTATTAAATTTGATCAAATTTTATTTGCAATAGAAATATGGGGGGAGGGGGGAGCATTTTATTTCGGACGCATTTTGTGTTCACTAGCTTGTCATATTGTACACGATATTTTTTTTTTAATCATAGATGAACAGACAACTTTATGTTTACAAGCTCAGTGCCAACCGCAACTGACCGAACTACTGTAACTTACCAGGTTATATACTGATATAAATTCCTTGATTGCACTATTCAACTTAAATTCAATTTCATTCATTCGTTTACTTATTTCAAAAGAAATACTTAAAGCAGATTCTTTACTACATGTATGTGTGCGTATATACCCTTAAACCTATTTACAGTACTACAGGACCCAAATATTCTTCAGCCCCCTCCAGACAAAAATTCTGGGTGCGCCACTGTCGTAGGCGTTTTTTTCCATAAGTAAAAATTTTATGTCACACTTCCAACCAGCATAGTTAGTTGAATTTAACTTGGTAATTTGAGGCATAATATTATAAGCCATTTTTAAATAGTTACAAATTATCTATTATACAGTAAACAAGAAGAAAACAACTGGTCAAGTCTAAAAAAATGACACCTCAAAAAAACTCGCCCATAACCAAATGATCTAGACCAAAAGGTCAATCTTTTAATTAATTTTATTATGCATATATCATACAGTGGAAACCAATTAATTTTAAGTTTTAAGGGTTTCAATAAAATTGACCCGACCAGTATTAAATTGTTATGACACATTAAATACAAAAGTTTTAACAAGAAAAACCAGTTTTATTCAACAAAGCATAACTATATATTAAAACTTAAAAAAAAAATATAACAAAAATTAGAATTACCTTTACAGGTGATGAACAAGATAAAGCAGTAGGCATAATCGAACATCTATTATAACACACTTGAAAAAACAATCATATATTTCGTTCTTTAACAACAAAACATCCGCGGTCGCCGTGTTGACCAGCGGGAAAAGGATGATGTACTATGCTTCCGCGGTTGCCGTGTTGATCAGCGAAATAAAACAAGATGTATCATCAAGGTGTAAAAATGAAGATTACGATTGCACACTATTAATTCTATGACGTAGCTCAAAAGACTTTTAATTTAAGTTTTAAACTTAACAAATGTGGTTTAAAAAACCACTAAACAAGATTCAACATCAATTAAAAATAAATTTAACAATCTCAATTCAAACATCGATTATCATTTTGATTTTTAGATCTCGAACAAGTGACGAAAATCTATAAACTATATCCTTTTAAAAGGGAACAAACTTAACGATGAAAATTTAAACAAACTTAACGATGAAAATTTTAAACAAACTTAACGATGAAAAATTTAACATTTGTAAAATGATAGCGACGGCAGCCATCAAAAATTATAAAACGCAACAGCCAAAAGAACATAACAAGCTTAGCTGTAACATGCTAAAAGCACACCTGCCAGTGCTTAGCTCATCAACAGCTTAAAGCTGCTCAATTATCCAAAGCTATTACTACTTCATTTCTAATTGAAGAATGGCTGACAACTGCAATCCAACACACCCACCGCGATCTTTTTATACTGACTGAAAAGTCAAATCTGCATATAAACAACATATCGCTATTGCCACTCAATGGTCATAACCGAAAATATAATTTACAATAATTATTTCAACAGCAGTGGCAACAGTCAAAATAGAAAAAACTATGCAGAGCAAAAATGGCAACGGCAAAGATGTAAACAAACATCTAACGTTCAGGCGTGATGATGGCAAACCAAATTTTAAATAAAGAAAGTAGATGAATATTTAATAAGCTTAAAGAAAAAGGTAAGCAAAAAGTTATTTCTTGAAAAATAAACATTTATATTTATAAAAATTAACAATTTTTTTATGTGTGAGGACATTTGATAGATATCACTGTTCCAAAAAATTTAACTTCTTGTGGTTTTACGGAGACTTCAATTTGTTTGCTAAGTAATGATTTCTTTCTTTTTGTAATAAGTAATTATTTTTGGCAATTACAGTATGCATTTTTGTAATAAATATTAATATAAGTACGTGGATTTTTTTTTCATTAAATTAATAGAAAATAAATTTATTTTTTACAATATTTAAGAATACAGTAAATCACGGTAAAAATAGTTTCATAATGCAATATGATATATCTGTTTGACATTATTATTATTTATTCAATAATTTGGCTCTGTCTGACACTTCTGTTATTAGTATTTTGTAAGAGGTGGGGGGGGGGGATTTTTAAAGAATATACATAAGAACTTTTAAAGGTGCTCCTTAATATGTATGTCCTTATTACATACTTTTTATTACGCTCTTTATAATACCTTTAATTAGCTTCAAATATTACTTTACTGAAGTTAATAAAATCTACAATGTTAATACTTTAAAATATTATTAAATGGAAATAGAGATTAATTTTTTTTCATCATTTAAAATTAAATTTTTTTTTAAAACCTATTCAACTACCTATTTCATCTAACGAACAAATTGGTCTTGATTTTGTTTTTCTTTCAGAATGATGTGTGGTTTATTTATAGGCAGATTGGATATTGACCGCCAGAATATAACGTATTTTGGCAATATGACACAAAAAAGCAGAAATTTTGTTAAATTTTAGTAAAAGGATAAAAAATTTGGGAATTAGCTTTCAAAATTTTTTTACTAAATTATTACCTAACTGGACAATTGGTTCAAAAATATCGCGTAGAATTTATTAATCGACTTGAAAAAAAATTAATTTTTTTAAAGAAAGCGGAAATTTAATTTATTGACTGTGGTAAAAGACAAATTTTATAAATCAAATTACAAAGTTCAATCTCCCATCATATATCAGGAACACACAAAAAGGGGCTAAAAAATAAATAATAATAATAAAAAAAAACTGTTGTGCCAAAGGCCATCAAAAACTCTCTTTAATATCAATATTTATAACAACGCCCCCTAATGTTAATCATCCAGAAATGTTTAATCAACATATGACTTGACTTATGACTTAACGAGGAGGGCAGCCCTCAGCAGGACACTGAGAGCTGGGGCACATCGACCAGAGGTCTATTGTACCCATACCCAAACACATCCTTATGAGAAAAGCCTCGTAGCTGAAGCAAAGCTCAGTAGACACCTGACAGGAATATCCTGCAGCTCCCAAGGCTCAATAAGATGCCGACCAAGATGTTCAAACCTGTAAGCAGAAAAGGCCTCACAGTCACACAAAATGTTCCGAGCAGTCTCTCTTCCAGACAACAACCACGACAGATGGGATCAGAACTGATACCCATAATGTTCAGATGTCTCTTAAGGGTACAGTGACCAGTAAGAAGGCCAATAACCTTCCTCAAACCATTCCTGTTAAGCTTTAAAAGCTCCTTATGACGAAGACCAGGATAGTCACGATTAGGCTCTTTTGCTTGCCTTTGACCATCAGAATTACGCCATAGCCTATAGTGCTCCTTACCAAAGAGCTTGAAGATAGAAGCCCTAAAAGTAGTGGGAGAAATACCCAGAACAGGCTCAGGGCCACAAAAGAGCGTGCTGGAACCAGATCTAGCCAACTCATCAGCCAACTCATTACCAGGTATACCCATATGACCAGGTACCCAGTAAAGACTAACCTTATTATAGGAAGAAAGTTCACAAAATGTCTCGTAGCACTCCCATACGAGAAGAGAGGTGAACTTACACTTCTCCAGTGAAAGGAGAGCCGCTTGACTGTCAGAAACAGATACGGATGGTTAAATTATGATAACCCCTGTCTAAGCACACCTTACAGCATAAGGTGATAGCAAAGATTTCAGCCTGGAAAACTGTGGCAAACTTTCCAAGAGGAAAAGAAAGCCGAGTTCCATCCACAGAACAGTAAACACCTGCCCCAGAATGAGAACCAAGCTTAGAGCCATCAGTATACCAAACCAAACAGTTGTCATCAAGCCAACTAGGAGACAAAAGCCAATCCTCCCTAGAAGGGAAAAAGATCTTTAAAAGGCTTATGAAAAGCAAATTTCATAACCATGTAGTCACTAGGCATGATGAAAGAAGGAAGATCAGCAACAAGTGAAATGAGGGAACCCCAAGACAGATGTCTAGAATAATCCTTCCACAAGCTTAGACACATGAAACGCTTCATAGAGGTTAAAGCCTCAGCTTCAATACGCAAATAAAGTGGAAGAAGCCCAAGCAAACACTCAAGGGCAGCAGTTGGAGTAGTCCTAATGCAGCCTGAAAGAGCAACACAGACCATCCTTTGCAACCTAGTAAAGCTAGTTCTAACAGTAGTCAGTCTAGACAGAGATCACCAGACAATACAGCCATAGGTGATGATAGGACAGATAATCATTGAGTAGATCCAATGGACAGCCCTGGGACATAAACCCCAGGTTCTTCCAATGGAACTCTTGCATGCCCAAAAGACCTTTGTGGCCTTACGTAAGCAATACTCAATATGCTTACTCCAGTTCAACTTAGTGTCAAAAAATACACCCAAGAACTTGATCTCACACGAAGGCAACAGCCTATTACCCAGGAAGTAGACATCACCAAGATTTAGGTATCTTCTCCTAGAAAAAGGAACAAGGTTTACCTTGGAAGGATTAATAGATAAGCCAGAATCAGAGCACCAATGTGCAACATGCTGAAGAGCACCATTCATAACATCAGAGACAGAGTTACCAAACTTGCCCCTGACAACAATAGACACATCATCAGCATAACCAACACATGGAATACCAAGGTTGGCAAAATGAACTAACAGAGAGTCAACAACAATGCACCACAGAATAGGAGAGAGCACTCCCCCTTGTGGACAACCAGAGCTAGCATGAACCTTCACTTCATGCAAGTACCCATAAAAGAGGCACAAACATACCTAGAGGATAGCAAATTAGCAATCCATCTGGTAATAATAGGATTAGCACCCCTCAAGTCAAGAGCACGAATGATAGTGTCAAATGAGACCTTATCAAATGCCCCTTCAATATCAAGAAAAGCAACAAGGGCAATTTCTTTATCATTAATGCACTTTTCCAAGAGAAAGGAAAGTTCATACAATGCAGTATTAGTAGATCTTCCAGGTTGATAGGCATGCTGGAAGGAAGACAGTGGCCTATCAACAATAACAGAATCCCTAAGGTATCTGTCAATAAGCTTCTCCATTCCTTTCAACAAAAAAGAAGAGAGGCTAATAGGCCTAAAGGACTTGGCATCAAAGTAGTTATCCTTCCCAGGCTTAGGAATGAAAACCACCCTAGTATTCCTCCAAGACTGAGGTATATACCCATAAGCAATGCAAGAACGAAAAATTCTGCAAAGAAAAGGAGCAAGAAAATTAAGACCCTTAATAAGAAGCACAGGAATGATGTCATCCATCCCTGGCGACTTAAAGGGTTCAAAAGACTTAATAGCCCAGATGACCTTGTCATGGGTAACCACCATTTTAGCAACTTCCCAACTGTCCTTACTGCAAGTATGTGAAGAGACAGAGCTATGCCTATCACAGTCAGTAGTACCAGAGCCGAGAAAATGAACACACAGCAGCTCAGCTAGCGTCTCTTCACTCGACTCACTGTATCTACCAATAGGAAGACGAATAGAATTCAAACTAGAACTATAATCTCTAGTCAAAATTTTTGCTACCTTAGCAGTAGCAGAAATACCATTAATACCATCACAGAATGACTGCCAAGAACGTCGCTTAGCAGTTCTAATGGCCTTATTGTAGGTAGTGAGGGCATTCCGATAGGCTTGCCATGCACCAGACTTCCTAGCTCTATTAAAGAGCTTCCTACATTTCTTACGTAAAGAACTAAGCTCAGAAGACCACCAAGGAACACGCCTTGGGGAGCTAGTAACCGTAAGCTTACAGCTACTATGATAAGAATTGAGAATGATCTGTTGCAACTGGTCAACAGTCAACTTGATATCATCAGTAGAATTGAACTTACCAGAAAAGGTGGAAAGGCCTTTTCCGAGAAGCTTTTCAAAAGAACTCCAGTCAGTAGATCTCGGGTTCCTCCTAGCAACCTTTACATAGTAAAGGCCTTTAACAGAAAAAGTGATCAGTTGATGGTCAGAAGCTGTTACTGCATCAGACACTTTCCAATCAGAGATGTACTCTAAGCATAAAGAGTTACACAGAGTCAGGTCAATAACCTCTCTTCTATTAACCGTAACAAAAGTAGGTTCATTGCCTCTGTTAAGGATACACAAGTTATAAAATAAAATATGATCCATCAGCACATCTCCCCGCTTGTTGCAATCACTACTTCCCCACTAAGTGTGGTGAGCATTTGCATCACAGCCAAAGATGAGCCTAAAGCGTGAACGACAATAGCTAAGAATAGACTTAGCCAAGTCAGACAGTGGTTCTATCTCCTCATAAGGAAGATAGGCAGAGACAAAGACAAAATCAATATTTGCAGCTCTGTCATTGAGTTTGACTTTAACCGCAACCATATCCTTATTCAGGAAGTTGACAAGATTAAAGGCATTAAGTTCAGACCTAGCAATAATGCAAGCTCTGGGTGTATCGCAAAAGGTGTCATAAAAAATATTGAAACCTTTAACGCTAAGGCCGATGATTTTACCATCACGGGTCCAAGGCTCTTGAATAAGAACAATGTCAAAATCTCCATCAACCAGCCTCTTGGAGAGAAGAGCCGAAGCAGCCTTGCTATGATGGAGATTCAACTGACCAACTCTAATCTCATCCATAACAGAGAAACAGAGAAGCAACAGCCAGGTGGAAATTACCCATCATGGCATGACTCAGGCGAAGAGTCCTTCTGCAACAGCTCCAAAGCCTTATCAATCCCACACAAAGACTGCGGCGAGACAGCCAGCAAAGTGCCCTTTGACCCAGAGTCCAGTACAAGATCAGATAAGTCAAGAGCATCACTAAAGGTACTCACCTGAGAAGCCGAAGGGGACAGAGCCACCTCAAAAGCAGATGACACCTGAGAAACAGGAGGCTCAAAGGAAGCCAGGGGCTCAGCAGACTCTCAGGAATCAAAAACAGAATGATCCACAGAAGTAGATACCACCTCCTTAGGTTCCCGTTTGTTGGGATCGTGTAGAATCTTAAAGAATCCACGATCAAGACTAGTGAGAGCAGAGAAACCAGACCTGCGCATCACCTCAACATCCCCAGAATCAACCTCGAGAATCCATCTAGCAGAGTTATATCCTGCAGAACACTGTAAGACACGCCACTCCATAGCTTTCAACTCAGGGTTGTAGCGCTGAAGACGTCTCAGAAACATACTAGAGTCAGAGAACTTGTCTCTAGTCCTAAAAGTGACTTTTAACAGGCTTGGGCAACTCATCAGCATCCAAGACTCTGCGTACTAAGTCACCCAATATTCTATTGCCAAAGTTGCTCTTGATCCATTCCATCGTAGCAGCATTACTACACTGGAGAATCAGAGCCCCCTTAACCAAGTTATTGGCAAGAATTTCAGGCAGACTGTCTCCAATAGGAATAGAGTCAATCAGCTTCAAAATCTCACGCTGAATACAATCATAATCATCCAAAGACAGCCTGTCAGAAGGGAAATCCCTCTTAACAATGGCTACCCAGGTCGATGACTGAACAGCATGAGCATAAGAGCAAGGTTGGTCATTCTCCCCAGATCGGATGTCCCTCCCCTGAGGTTGGACATCCTTCCTTAACTTTTTCTGAAAAGCCTGCACTGTGGGGGATGGCGTTGAACCCAAAGGCCGAGACCTTTTAGTACCAACACCACCACCACCAGCAGCAGCAGCAGCAGCAGCACAAGAAGCCTGAGACAATTGTGTCCTCTTCTTTTTTCTCAAGTTCTTCTTCTGGCTTTTGGTCAGAACCCCAACACTAGATAGTTCATCCTCCATGGGCTGCTGGCAAGAGCCAGCCTCTCCACTAGAAGATGGACCCGCATTAATGGTCCCAACCAAACCAAAGCCTTGATCTTTTGGCTTAGTCAAAGCTGAAGCTGTGTCACCAGTTACACCCAAAGGTAAACCAGTTACCACAGCAGCATATGCTCTGGTTACACCAGAAGGTAAACCAGATGCCGGAGACTGTAAAGAATTTTTCGAACAGGACCCTCTACCTAAGTCCTGAACGTGCCCCTTTTTATCCTGCGCGACGGGCGATGCAGTACAAGAAGAATTATTAGAACTTTCCATGATGTGATTTTCACCTGCAGATCTTAGCTGGGCATGTCGGAATGGCCTTCTCGCCATGGGTGACCCTGCCAAGAGCATACACTCCACACACAGAGGATTCACTCAGCGTGCAAAGCATACACCTCAGACGTAAATCGCCCATTCCGCCCAGGAACACCCCCCCGCCACTATGAGGCGACCTGCAGGACTTGGGGGGGAGGGGGGGTTAATCAACATAACTTTTCTTAATAAAATTAACTATTTAGATTAAATGATTAAGTTGAACATTTTTTAACAAAATAAAATTTTATGTGACATACTGGCCTATAATATTATGTAAAATAAATGACTGAACAAATATTTCATCATTTTATTTTTCGTTAAATAACAAGGAAAGTAAAAAAAAAATCCTGGCCGTTCATCCAGACCTGGCCCAGCCCAAGAACAAATTGAAAAATTTGGCCTGAGGTCCGGGCTGTAAATCAGGGCCCATGCAGACCTCTATGTTGAGAATGAGTGGATTTTATGTTGCACTAGTGCTACACTGTGGGTAATTAACAATGGTCTGGAACTCACCCCTAAGGATAGTCCGGACACATTTGGTGACCCCCATTGGTTTAATTTGGAGGGGAACAGGGAGGGTGTTGGTATTTAGAAGGTTATATCCGTCTTGCATTTTTTAACGTAGGTTCTGAGTGATTGGCATGACCATGTTCTCGTTAATTAGTTATTCTCCCTCAAGTTATTAATTTTGCATGAAAAATGCCATGGTGCAAAAAGGGAAGCCAATCCCTCCGTGTAGGATAAAAATATGACAGTTTGTCACCAGAGAACACTTAGGTAGGTCTCCCAAATCAATGCCAATAGTCAACTACGTAACTTTAGCGCGACGTCAAACTACCTCAATCTCAGCGTTTCTAAATTGCTGAGATTGGAATTATGGACACTCTAAGATATTTTAACACATAGTTTCAGTAATTACGATCACTTCACGGTTTTGAGTAATAAATGTGCAAATACTAAAGTGACCAAATTTCCTAGTGGCAAAGTAAGGACAAATTGTGTGATGTCTACAATTTCAGAAAAAGAGATGGGACAAAAGTTTGTCATAAAAATATTTCACATAAAAAGAAAACAATATTTTATTTTACTAATGCTGAAATAATTTATATAAAAATCTTTCAAATAAATTTAAAGAATATCATAGACAGCTGTAGTTTTTATTGTACAAATTATAAATGATTTAAAACATAGATAGGTAAAAAATGTTATAGACACAGGGTTAATATATAAAATTTTCATACGAACAACTAAGTAGATAATTTAAAGTAAAGAAAGATATTTAAAATGAAAAGCTCATAAATTTCATCAATAATTTAATAATATATATATATATATATATAATTTTAACTTTAAGGAAGTGTGAAAAAATGGGGAGAAATCGGGACTAATTTTTCTGAATGTGGTCCGAGTTGTGGTTTCCTGGTCATGGTCGGTAGAGTGCTATTTAGAGCTCGTTATTAGAAGATTGTGAGTTCTATATTTGAGCCTGCTGAAGACTGTTCTGTACACTATTGCTGGCTGGTGCATGTAAAATACATCGTAGTCACAATATCCTCCTATTCTCACCCAAATTATATCTCTAGAAGTCGCCGAAGCAGGGAAGCCATTACCTGCATGGAGAAAATTGTGATGGCATGTCTTCTCACTAGCCTTACTGGTGATTCCCAGACCGTCACCAATTACCTGTAGTGTAGCACTAGTACAATGTAAAACCCACTCAAATTTCAACCCTAAATGTGGGTGGTCTCCAACGGGGATTCATGTATATGAAGATAAGTTGCTAAAATGGGTCTGTCCTCAAGCCATGGGGACGTTTGGTCACCTTAATTTTAAAGCAAAAATTTAAAGGGGTCCACTACTGGGTTTTCGTGTGTCCACTACTGGCTCATTTTAAGCTCTCCGGATTTTTGATTTTTTACATATATAAATGCTACAATTAGCAATTTTCGTAAAACAGTCATGTTAAGAAAGAGTTAGTAAAGGTGTGAAATATTAATTATTTATTGAATCTCTAAAATTTAGAAAATTACACAAAAAATAGCCAGAAAATGACCTTAAAGTGTCCACTTTTACCTTATATATAAAATATATAGATATATATATAAATATTATACTAAATAAATCACAGAGATAAAGTTTCTTTCCTTTTCTCATTTTTTTTTTTTTTTCTCTTTTTATACCAAAAAGGGTATGAGGCCTTTTAAAGTGCGAGGCCCTGTGCAACCACACCTGTTGCACACCGATAAGGATGGCTCTGAATCCAACCATGAGTTATAAAACATATGCAGACAAACATAGTGTAAATTCTCTGTGGTGACTTTTCATCTATGAACTGCACCAGTTCCAAGATATTTCAATAAACAAGACAATTGCAACCACTGGAACAAACAGTCAAATCAACCATCAACTTGTTACTAAGGTTTTGACTCAGAATAATCAACTGGTAACAACAGTTATAAAATTTTACTGCTAGAAACAGATGTACTATGTTAACATTTCGGGATATTTTGTAATGTCTCATTGTAGGAGTGGCTCATGAGACAGGAGACTGACATTTCAGAAGTCAAGGTCAAATACTACAATGGATGGTATTTTTCAGAATATAAAGCAGAGTAATTTTGTTGTACTGTGTTGTGCAAAATAATCAGGTCTGCAAAAAAGCTGACCTTTTCTTTTAAAAAAAAAAAGACCAGACTGACTGCCTTTTTTAGGTCCTTACTATGCATTTAATAATATAATTTGTTACTAAGGTCATTTTATATAAAAGAACGTTTTTAAAAATAAAATTGTAAATCATATTCAAATTATTGTTATTATAGCCTATAATAAATAAACAATGTGATAAAAAATCCTACTGTGCAACCGCGAAAAGATGGCATTCGACCTTGGAATAGTTCATTTTGAAGAAGGGGCGGCCGAATGAAATGCGAATGATGCTTGGCGGCAGTTCTTTTCGCCAAACAATTCTTTGACTTACCAGCTTCTTTGGCACCTATACGAGCAGTCAAAGTGTCTATTGCTGCTAATTAAATAGAAAATTGCTAAATTTTTGTCAATTTAAATAGTTTTAATTATTTCTTATAATTTTTTTTATCAGATATGCAGAAAATCGATAAAACAAAATAGCTTTAAACATTGCTTATAATTTGTGTCCACATGTATGTTTATTTCTAGTATTTAAATTAATTGAATCCCTAAAATTTACTCGTTTAGCTTTTAACTTCTCGAAGTATACGTAAAACAGTTATTATTATTATTATTTTTTTTTTTGTAAATATTCACTATCATGATTAGTTCAATTATTTAAATCTAAAAATATATCATAATTGAATGTTTTGTAAATATTAACTATCGTGATTAATTAAATTTCTTCCTTTCTACTTTTATTACAACCATTATATGATTATGTCATGTTATTTAATAACAATTACAATAATTAATTTAATGCTTATTTTATCAAAACAGTAATGGTATTAATCATGGTTTCTTTTATTTCATACATTGTAGAAAGAAACTTTTTTAAAGTTTAATTAAGTTACTTCTTTCATCCCTTTCTGCTGATAATGATTGCACTTAAAAATTAATTCTCGGAAGCCATTAAGATTACTTTATTTAAAAAAATCAAAATTTCTTTTTGAATGTTATTTGATCGCCGAAACTTTAAAAGTTGTAAACAATAGTACCTCCGAACTCTTCTTTTAAATAGCAATTAAAAATACCTCCAAACATTAAGTTTATCAACAACTTCAAATTTTGATTTCACACTAAGAAACGGGCTAACAATGCCAAAACTGGAAGCCACTCTACTCTGTGTTACCATGGAAACACAACCTCTTACCTTATTTCATTAATGGAATCATCTGAAAACACGTGAGTCGAGTGCCAAGTTATCGCGGTTGTACAATATATATTGTTACAAAATTGTAAATAATTGTGTTTATTTTTATATAAATTCTTTCGAAGAGGCTTAGTAAGTTGATAAAGTGCTAATTTTGTGCATTTCTAGTCGTTTTAGCGTTGAAATAGCCTTATTTTCCCTTAAAAACACATTAAAAAGTCCCAATAAGGCAGGTAAGGGATTTGGCACTAAATTTGGCGACTTTTTCCCACCTTGGCGATTTTTTTGGCGACCTTGGCAAGAAAATCCTTATAAGGAATATACCAAATATGGAAGCTCTAATCTCATTGGTTGATGAGATATGGAAATTTCGGGAACCTTCCACACTTTTCTACAGGGGTATATAAGGAGCGTTTTCCCGCCAAGGCAATCAGTTCAGTTCTCAGCCAGCTTCACTAATGCTTGCATTGTTTTGAGCCTCTTTGAAAGAGACTTGCTTTAAGTGTTATTGCTATACAGTTTGTACTGTGGATTTGCTATTGACAGCTGTTGTTTAAGCTGTGTTTACTGGTTGAATTGAAGCTGATACTTGGTTTATAGACCTGTATTTTTCTGGAACTTTCTGTGAATAAAATACTGAATTTTTGTAAGTTTTGCCTTTCATTCTCGGACAACTCACGAACCCCCAAGTACGCAACAATATTATAGGTATGAGGGCATTTCTCATTAAAATTTGATACTTTTAAGCAATATGCAAATGAATAAAAAAATATTTGAATAATTGTTCCTAGTATATACATTATAATCTGAGCATATTTAAAATCATTTTGTTTATAGAGGAGACACATAAAAGTTATAGTTAGTATCAAAATGCATAGCTTTCTTTTTTATACTGAGAACTTCAAGTACTTCTTTTTGATTAAATAAATACTTCCATATTCATAATATGCTAAATATTTTCTTGTTCTTGTTTCTTCCCCCATTTATACTAAAAGAGAGGTGAATTAATTTTGGCTAGAAAGCATTTTTTATGATAGGAAGGGACTAATTTAAGAATAAACTATATATAGGTTATGGATTGAGCAACAAATGAATCATGCATTTTGTAAGAATGTAGAAGTTGGGAATGAAGACTGAGAAAGGCTGTTTCTCTTCAGTTTCTGTTTGAATCTGTTAAAAACTTAGTCAGGTTCCCTGAAAAAGTTATCAAACAATTTCCAACCTCCCCCCCCCCCTCCTCCCCAAGGAAAAAAAAAAAAAAAAGATTGTCTTAAAAATTCAAGACATAAAAAAAATTAAGTTTTATTATCTAATAACATTTGTGATTGTTTTGTTAAATTACTGAGCTATGCTGCAACTTCGGCTTAAATTGAAAGGAATTTTTTTTTCTTTTCCTACATATTGCATAATTTAGAAAAAACTAAGAAATAGTTTAAGTGCTCGAAAAGACAAAAAATTATTAAAATATATTGTTCTTTAAAAAACAATGAAATTATTGGTAATTTATATTTCCTATAGTAATATTATTAAGTAAGAATTATTTATTAATAATTTAAATTACATTGAAAAGGATCCATTTTCTAATAAGAGCATTGATTTTGTTTTCATATATTTGTGATTTAGAGTTGTTTATTAAGTGATTTTACTCTTATTTCATTTAATTTTTTTATTACAGGAATAATATAATTATATAAATGTAGCATTTTTATTTTAACATTAAAAAATATATATATATTTGTAATAAAAGCCAGCTTTAAAAAAAAAAATTTAGCTGGTCTTTTTTAAGTGATTTAAGCCAAAAAAAGTTGTCTGACCTTTTTTGGCCTGGCTAATATCCGGGAGCCTTGAAATAGTGTAATGTAATTTATTGAATTTTGACGTTTTGATGATGATTTCTCATGCACAGTTGAGAGACTCAATATTACATTTTATTAAAAATACAAACTTTAAATTCTGCATTCTTTACTTTTACTGCTAAAGTATTATTTATTTATTTATTTATTTTATTTATTTAATTAATTAATTAAATTTATTTTTTTGCTGCTAATATAAATTTATGCTATATATGAATTTGTTCCGATAGTCTTATCTTAGTAAAACTGAAATTTTAAATTGAATCTGACATTTTACAGAGTGAAAAATATATTTAACTAATGGAGAAAGTTTGTTATTTGTAAAATTTCAGTTAAATTCTCAGGTGCTAGAATAGAAGCTTATCACAGTCAGTCAGCATTAATTATTACATGAAGCAAAATAGCATTGACAATTAACTTGGAGGAAAATAAAACTTTAGATTTTTTTTGTGAATTGAAATTTATCTGACAAATTGTCGTCACCAGTAAGTTTAGCTTTTATTTACAGTAATAAACATCTCTTCATCATGGAAAAAAATTTACAGAAAATAAAACAGCTTAACTATTTTGATGAAAATTAAGAATACAGGATTTTGAAGGTTAGAAATCAGTCTGATAAATTGTCATCCCCAATAAAATTAGTTTTCCTCGATAGTGAATTGAAAACTTTAGCCTTGATGATAAAGTCCTTTGGAGAGAAGGGGGGGAGGGGGAAGGTAGAGAATTAAAGAAAGCAAATGGATTTGACCTATAAGATACTTAAGTATGTTTACTCATGGAAATTTGTCTGACAAGATGTTATCGCCCCACCAGTGGCTGAGCGGTTTTGCACTCAAAGCTGGTAGATAGGAAGTGCTGGGTTCGATCCCAGGTCACACTCATTGACCTAACCATTTACAGTTTTTTATGGTTTTCTCTGAAACTTGTGTAAATATGGGCTGGGACCCCTTAAAGAGACCCCCCATAGAGGGCATTCCACCTATAGACTTAGGGTCTTAGTGTAGTCAATCGGCCTAACACAACCACAACAAGTTATCTTTGGAAAATTTAATTTTCACAAGTAGCCCATTCATCGGGAGATGAAAAAAGGATAAATAATGATTTTGATCATTAAAATAAAAGAAAAAGGTTTCTTTTTCTTATTTTTTTTTTCAATACACATAATTTGATTTTGCAAGTAATAATTTCTAGAAGATGTAGTGTTTGTAATAACATGTTTTTTGATCAGAGGGTAAAATGTCGTATAAAGCTGTCATAGAACTGATTAAAAAAAAATATTAATCATATCTTTTTCATGCAAAAAAATCAATCTCACAAATTTTTATTTTAGAAAAATGTTTTCACTGTTAACTTACACTTTGCACGATGAAAAAGCTACAGTACGTAAACTCTTTTGACCATTTCAAAGAAAAAAATATAATTTTCTTGCACATCGAAATCGGTCTGTCTAATGATAATTTTTGAAAAATTAATTTTTTACAAAAACCAGCTCTTCGACCTGGAAATTCATTCCAGAAAGGAAACTTTTTTAACTATTTAAAATAAATGAGTCTATGATTTTTGTAAAAAATAAATTTAAATTAAATTAAATCTACCTGATGAGATTTTATTTTCGAAAAAATAGTTTTTATTTGCAACCACTCACTATGAGCAGTGTAACAATACATAAACGCTTTGCATTTCCATAAATATTTTTTCACCCTTTGCTAGTAACTATCTGAGTCATTCAATTGCATTACTATTTTTCATCTTATTTTGAATTTTAATTATTTAGAAATATATATTTTATGTTCTGTCTTTTGAATATAGATATTTATGTTTTATTCATATCTTCTTTCAGGGCTTCCTGTTTGTGGGACTTTCTGAACTATGACATACCATTTGCAATTAAATCTGCAGCAAAAGTGTGCATTAAGTGTTGCCCTTTCACAATGGGAAAAGAGAAAGATAAAAATCAAGATGAAAGAGTTTTTTGCATGTAATGATGCTGTTAAAGCACATGCTAGATATAAGTGGAACAGGTTAATTAAAGGAGTAACACAGCATCTAAATTCTGTTATATTACCCGCAAAATTAAAAAGTGAATTAATTCATTTAATAAAAGAAATTGGAAATAGAATATATAACTGGTTTTTATATATTGCATATCATATTCAAAAGGAAAATGGAAATTTGGAACAAGCAGTAGATTTTATTGAGGAAATATACTGGACCTCTTATGGCACTGTGGATGAAGTAACAATTTTAAAAAAAGTTTGGTTAGCAAATCCAAACCTCAGCAAGTCTATAGTATATCGCATGGCAAGCTGTTGTGCATTGGAAGAATACATTGAAGATTTATGGAACCAAGTTCCACAAGAGATAAGAAATAGGTGTTTTTCTAATTTATATGAGCATGTTGATACACATATATTAGCATATTGGCAATGTCGCAGAAATAACAGTTTGTCACAATTTATTCAAAACTTATTACCAGTAAGAGATGATTTTATACGTACTTGTAGGTATAATGATGCATATGATCTGTATTATCAAGACTATTCCATAAATGAGAATATGTTCCGATCATCAATATATTCAGGCTATAGCAAGGCTGCTCAGTATTTCGGGACTAAATTAACAGAAAAAGAAAAAAATAGGAATTTGTTAGAATGTGCTCGCTTCTGTATTATGGAATATGATATTTGTGATCGGCTGTTGTTAAAAACAAATGAAATGCATTACAAAATGGAGAAGTTCGTTGAACTATTTGTGTTTTTAATGAGCCAAATGGATCTACCTGAAAGAGTACAGTTATTTACTAGCACATTTTCATTTATTATGCAAAATGGCTTTTATCATGAAGTAAAATACATAAAAGGTAAAATTTTAAAAATGTTGCTAAATATATGGCCATGTCAAGAATTGCTTATTTCAGTGTTAAATGATATGTTGCCAAACATAGAAAATGATGGAACAGTCAGCTGTCTTTTAAAAGTAATCACAACAAAAATGAGAGAAGATTACGATATTGGTTTTTTTGTGGAAAATAGTAAATACCAGCGTATGTTGCAAGAAATATGGTGTAAGATTCCAGGATCTATAAAACAGAAAATAGTAGAAGATAAAAATTTGGATTTCATGCATGACTTGCTATATGTATGGGATCTAACTAGTATTAAATTAGTAATCACTGATTCAGAATTAGCATACTTCAAAGACGAATGTGTAAGATTGGGAGAAAGCACATATGTTAAACTAATAATTAATGATCAATATGATTTATTAGACCAGTTTCTTGGAAAAATATTTATAAATGAATGGGAGAAAAAGTCCTTTAAACAAAAGGAATGTTTTATTAACATTTTAGAACATTTTGTAAAAGTAGATAACTATGAGAAAGCTGAAAAATTGCTGAAGTGGCAGTACACTAATCTGGAGGAAAAAAAATATCTTAAGAGTAAAATAAATTGCACTACACTTTTTGAGCAATTCATAATCTTAAAACAGTATGGCTTGGTAGATAAGTTTTTAAATTGGCGGTTTGAGACAACAGAGGGGAGAAAAGAATTTATGGATGATTTCAAAACTGAAAAAATTTTGATTGATTGTATTTATAAAATATGGAAGAATTGCAAAGAAGATGTGGATAAAGCAGTGGAGTTGTCCTCTGGATGTTTACAGTTGTTTTTAGAATCAGAAAATGAAATAGTATGCTTTAAGAAAGAGAAAATATTAAGCAAAGATGTACGTAATTATCTCATTTGTAATTTTTCTCATGCGGATCTGATTAACATTATAGAGGATTTTTTATTCTGGTGTTTGTTGCCCAATCATAAAATACATTCAATAAAGCAAGTGCTGAGCTATAAAGACAGACACTTGTTGTCTGAGAATGTTTTATCTGTTACATCATCTGTAGAAGTAGAGGAATTTATTGAGTGGGCTCTTTCTGTCAAAAGAGAAGTAATATCTGTCATTGAAAATTTCTTATCAAATGATGGATTGGATTCTCTTCATTCTTTTATAGCAAGAGAAAGATTGTTTTTGTCGCACACAGAAATTTGGACTACAGCTATGGAAAGAAAATTAGAAAGCTTAAACTCATTTCTTAAATTTTTGTTAGAGCACTTAAAAAATCTTGATAAATGCCAAATGAAATTTTCACTGAGCAAGTTTTTTTTTTCACTTGATGTAGTAAAAAGACAAAAAATAGGTGATTTATGAGATATTAATATTAGTAGGATTCGTAAAAGTTATTCTCACTTCTGTTTATTTATAAGTAAGTTTATTTATATGTGTTGTTTTATTTTGTTAATTTAAAATGTTTTTATATGTTAACAATCTTTGAAATTGTTTCTCTTTGGTACATTTTATGTTTATTGCTTGAAAATTACTTGTATAACTTTCTCTGCCTCACAGCTTTTTATTCATTGTAATATGTATTTTTCATGTTACATTATTTTTATTAATAGTCACTTTTCCTTTCCTTTTATTTATTTATTTTAAATTCTGAAACACAAGTACTTTTTAAAAATATCTTTTCATTTGCTTATAAGTTCTGTCATGCTGCACTTTTACTCATTTTTTAGTTTAATTATTTTTTGGTAGAAAATTTAAAATAACTTTCTGCATTTTGTGATATTTTGTATAAAAGACAAAAAGTGTTGTTTCATGTTTTATTCTGTGCATTTTTCATTTTACATTAATTTTATCAATAGTTACTTTACTTTTATTTATAAATTTTTTCTCTCCCCCCCCCCCCACAATTTTTTGAAAAATTATGAAACAAATATATATATATATATATACACTACTGGCGATTAAAATTGCTACACCAAGAAGGAATAATAATAATGGAATGAAATTTGTTGGACACACACATTATAGTAGGAAGAACAATTGATTAAAATTTCAGGAAATCTGGAATAATATGTACTGAGAAAACAGTACATAAAGCAGCGACCTCTGTGAGCAATAACTGCACATATCTGCCTAGGCATTGAATTGAACAGCGATTGGATGACATGTACGGGTAGAGCACTTCATGAAGTTTTAACACGATGCTACAATTCATCGATCGAAGTTACTGGTGATTGGTGGGGGGCCAGTCGCTTTTCAATCGCTGTTCGATTCAATGCCTAGGCAGATAAGTGCTGTTATTGCTCACAGAGGTCGCTGCTTTATGTACTGTTTTCTCAGTACATATTACTCCAAATTTCCTGAAATTTTAATCAATTGTTCTTCCTACTATAATGTATGTGTCCAACAAATTTCATTCCGCTATTATTATTCCTTTTTGGTGTAGCAATTTTAATGGCCAGTAGTATATATATATATATATATTTTAATACCTTTTCATTTCCATTTAAGCTTCTGCTTTCATGCTGCACTAGTGCCTCCTGCCTCCTTTTTTGGTAGAAAAATTAAAATGAGTTTTTGCATTTTGTGATATTTCTGCACAAAATACATTTTTTTAAAAATATTTTATTCCTTGTATTTTTTATTCTACATTAGTTTCTTAAATAGTCATTCTCACTTCTATTTATTAATAAGTAATTAGTTTATTTAAAACTTGAAACAGTTGGTTTTGGGTCTAAATAATTACGGGTGGCTCTTTACTAGGATTAACGCTAGGCATGAATGTAGCATGAAAAAAGCTAGTTGGAAATCTTAAAAAATAATAATAACAACAAGTTAAACGCACATTAAATTGAGATTTTTTATGTACAGGTGTGACATTAATTAAAAAAAAAAACTGAAGCAAAATTGTTTATAAATAAACAAGGAAAAATGTTAACATTTTTACTATTGAATTCTACAATAATGTGAGTTTTGTATTCTCTCTTGGTATTGAGTTTTTTCCCCCTCCCCTTCTGTATTTAATTTTATATTAACGGGTGATCAATAAAAATCCGCAATATGTTAACTTTATTATATTTTTTATTAAACGCAATTATGATACAAATAAACATATGCAAATTATAAGACAGGATAAATACTAAATACTGATAGTTTTATCTCTGTTCTGTTAACCATTTCTGCGAATATAATCAATTCTTTTCTTTGTATCGACTGCGAACTTCTGTACAAGGTCTAAATTAATTTGTTTTATGCAATATCTGATGCGATTCACAAGTTGATCAACATTTTCTGCCCGCCAAGCCTTTGCATAAACTTTCCCTTTTAATATTGACTAAAAGTCCTCAATTGATCTTGCCTCTGAAACATTAGCAGGATTATCTTCTTTAACCGCAAAGTCAATTGATTCTTGAAGGAGATAATTGGTCACTTATTTAGCATAATGAGAACTGGACAAATCTGGCCAAAATATATAATTTCTTTGGTAATTAGCTCGAATATTGGGAATTAGACGCTTTTTGATACATTCCTCAAGATAAACATCTTGATTGATCGCCATATTTGAACTTCGAATGAAAGGATTGCTCATTCCTTTTGGACCAATGGCAATCCATACAAGAACTTTGCTTTCAAACTTTTTTTTCGTTAAATATTTAACATCTGATGGTGTATCTGATATATTGGAAGAATAGAAACGATTATTGCCATTTATTGAGGAATTTGAAAGAATAAAATATGATTCATCATCAAGAATCCAAGATCTTTTTGAAAATTTTTGATAGAGACGTCCACACTTTGTTTTTGCTGAAATTTGTTGCTTTTCGTTTCTTTGTGGAATGGTTTTCTTCTTTCGGCAACTTATCTTTGCTTTCTTAAGGACATAATTAATCACTGATTGTGAACATTTGTACTTTTTTGCTGCTTGACGCTGAGAAATTCGGTCCTTGTGATCAAAATACTTTTTCAAATTTCTAATTTTTTTACGTATGAAGATTTTTGCAACTCATCCAGAGCCAGATTGGCAAAAAGCACTCAAACCCCTTTCATAACGTTTCAAAATGTCATAAATAGTTCGTTGTGGTATTTTTTCTTTCATAAAATGCTTCACAGTAAAAGATTTTCCTGACTAAAGATTTTTTGAATAGAATTCGTGTACACAAGATTGCAGATTGTCTTCATTCAAAGTCATATTACTTCAAAAAAAGAAAATATTTTGCAAATGTGAATATGTCTACAGTAACTAGTAAGGTTAAGTAATAATTCACATTAAAATTTTAGCAATTTATATCATTTACTGACAATCTGAATGCTGTTAAATTTATTGCAGATTTTTATTGATCACCCGTTACTTAGCTTGCGTTTTGTATGTTGTCACTTTCATATTGCATTAATGTGTATTCGCCCCCCTCCCCTTCCCCACATTATGAAAGGTTCTGCTAAATTTTTTGTATCCATGGCAAAAATAAAGATATTGTTATTAAAGTGGAAACATTATTTCTTCTTTCCATCTGAAATTCTCAATTCAAAATAATATTTGCATGTTTTTGCAAATTATGGTGTTTTCCTTACAACATTTTTATTTATAATTTATCTTAAAACAAGGAATTTTAATTATAAAATGTTTATGTAGTTAAATAATGAATAAAGATATAAACAAAACACCATAAATTGAAAAAAAAACACAATCATTGTTTTGGGTTAAAATATTGAACACAACCCTTCAGCATGAAAGCAACATTTTACAAAAACTAAAGCAAGTGAGCTGATTATAAAATAAATAAATAAAATAAGTTATTTACAAATACTTGTGTGACATGATTTACAAAAAAGTTGAAAATAAATAAAATAAAATAAACAGGGCAGAATAACTTATGTGAACTTAGTATCAGATGTAAAATTCATTAATGATTTCTCTTAGTTAATTCAATAAGATTTCTAGAATTTTTAAAGTTTTGTAAATAATAATTATCCTGTCTTTTCTTTCTTTCTTTTTTTTTAACCTAACTGATCTATCTTTATTTTAACTAAAAACAATTGTTGTAAATTTTTGCAATTTATCTTCAAGCTTTTTATTTATTATATTATTTTCAAGGAATTTAAAATATAAATTCTTATTTTTAAATGCTATGAAAAGAGTTTTACCCTATAAATCCTCGCCTCTTTTAACCCATCCCCCATCTCCATATATGCCTCTTTTTTTTTTTTTTTTTTTTCTTGATACAAAGCTACACTGCATTTCCATAAATGACAGGACACTTTTGATTTCAGACGTTTTATTCAAATATCTTAAAAAGTACTTCATGAATCATCTTGAAACTTCAGGAGTGTGAATAACATATTACACCTCATATATTTCAGTGAAAGTTTTGCCCCAAAAACAAAAGGAGTACCAGTAAAGAATTAAATGAAAATGTTTGGGATCACCCTGTAAAAAGTAATGCTTGAAATGCAATCTGGCTGTAGTATGTGATTGTGAGACTCCTTCTTACTCTCTGTATAAATTTATATAAGGCTATCACATGTATTAATGGAGATATAATGGTTTCTTTAAAAAATTACAAAAAAAAAAAAAAAAAAAAAAATCACTTTTTTAACTATAACACGCAAGGTATTAAATCCAGTGCAAAGTCATTTTCAGGAAAATTAACACACAACATTAGACCCAGCATGCTGCAATCTGAATGCAAAATTATTAAATATCTAATCAGGGGTCGAAATCAGAATCAACAAGTTGGGTGTCAAATGGCAACTAACATAGTTTTCTTAGTTGCAATTAGGCCCACCAGCGGCCGAGCGGTTCTGCGCTCAAAGCTGGTAGACGTGAGGTGCCGGGTTCGATCCCCAGTCGCGCTCGTCGACCTAGCCGTTCGGAGTTTTCCGTGGTTTCCTCCGAAACTTGCGTAAATACGGGCTAGGACCCCTTAGAAAGACCTCCACGGAAGGCCCTCCCCCTCAGGCCTAGGACCCCAGTGTTGTCAATCGGCCTTAATCCCTAACACCAACACCTTAGTTGCAATTATGTTGTACTAAGGTGCTATTTTAAAATTGCTATTTACACACAGAAACATATGCGTAAATGTTGCACATAAACTGCAATTATTTAAAATGCTCATACTTTATTTAGTTAGTTTTTTGCATTTTAAAAATGTGCTAGTGCTAATATTTTTACAAGAAGGCTAGGAATTTGATTCTACTATTTTGTTGCTAGTGCCTTTATTTCATCGCATATTATAACTGCACACTGAAGGAGAAAAATAATGTTAGGTGTCAAAGTGACGTCTAGGTATAAAATTGTGGTTGCCAAAACAAAATATTTAGTTGCAAAATACAACTAATGACTGCTAATTTCAAGCCCTGTATCTAATGAAATATGAGCATTTTTACTAAATAATTTTTAATTGTGCATGCACAAGCTTTAGCAAGATTTTATTTGTATAATTTAATAGCCAAATGTCTTGAATTACTTATATGAAAACCCCAAACAAATAATTTTCAAATTCAAAAATTTTGTACGCAATAGAATGAACTGCTTTTCAGTGCCTCTCAAAAAACCAGCTAACCTATATACTCACATTTTTATTTTGATTCAGTCAATGATAATACAATATTTGTTGATTATAAATAAATATTGAGAAAACCTCCTTATCATTTTCCTTATATTTGAGAAGAACTGAAATTCAATCCATTCTATCCTTTTTGAATTAAATGATATTTATTTGGGGGTTTCATATAAGTAGCTCAATACTATCAGCTTTTATATTATGCAAATGAAATTTCATTAAAGCTTGCACATATGCAGTTAAAAATTATTTAGTAAAAATCCTCATATTTAATTAGATATTTAACATTTTTGCATTCTAATTTTTTTTAAAAACACATCTAAAATAAACTTTATTAAAAACATTAAAAAAATCCAAAGCTTTTCACCTTGACTTATCAAAGCATCATCAGGGATTTAATTATATGTTTCAAAGAGCAATTTTATGTATATATTTTTGTATTACATGGTCAACAGTTAAGTCCTTTAATTAAACAAAAAATAAAGTCAATTGGAGACTGTTGAAGACTGGATCCAGGAGCAAAGATAAGTAAGGAATAGAACTTTTTGTAGTTACTAAGGAGCTGCAATTTGCTATGACTATTGTAGAAACACAGCTGTATGGTGTTGCAGATAGAGGTTGGAACTATTATAGGATCAGAAGGTGCTGCACTTAGAGGCTGGAACTATTGTAGGATAAGGAGGTGCTGCTATTAGAAGTTGGAACTGTTGTATGATCAGGAGGTGCTTAGAAATTGGAACTATTGTAGAATTGAAGAACTGCCGGTCAAAAAGAGATATTGTATCACCAGAGTGCTGCGTTGTAGGAACCAAAAACTATTATAGGTGTTGAAGAGTCACAGCAGGCTATTGTAGGAGTAAAACTATACGGAACTAAACAAAAAACAAACTATTAGTTATTGTATAATATAGTGTAAAATTATTGGCAAAATTGCAGCATCTTTTGAATTAATTGAATTTTTATGTTTAATTATATTAATAGCTTCAGAAATATACATTTCTTGGATCGTACGTGGTGCAGAAATAATTTTGGCTTTATCCCACATAGGGTTAGGGTTAGCATAAATGAAACTTTTTCTTCCTGACTATTACGTCTATGTTCCTGTATTTGTTTGGTTAGTGTTCTCTTAGTTTGTCTAATATAATAGAAAATTCCTTTGTTATTTTCAATGGGTATTTTATAGACACCTCCAATGGGTCCATTTTGGTCACGGTCATTAAGAGTTAATTGTAAGGAGGGAACTAAGTAGGATTAATATATTAATGTTGAATATAATGTTTAAAACTATAGAATTCTTTACAGTAGAGAAGACTATTGGTATAATGCAATTTAAGAGTTGAATTCAGAGTGTGATTAATAGGATTAATTGGCATGCTATTTTTTATTTTATTGACAATTTTAATAATATAAGATTTATTATACCCAGCAGCATTACCTATTTGAATAATATTGTTAATTTGTTGTTTTTCATTAAATTTAAAAGTAGTATAATTAATAGCGTGGGTAATGTAGGAATTAAAAAAAAAACATTTTTATATTTAGTAGGGTGAGCTGAATCAGCCGGGATAGGTAAGGGAATAAATTAATTTTTGAAAAAGACGTCAAACCATATAGTTGAATTATCACCATTGCAATGGATCTTAAGTAGGGGTGGGAATCGATTATCAGTTTCAACTGGGTTAATCGAAGGTCATTAATCAATTAATCAGATTTTTAATCGGTTTTAATTTTTCTTTATATAATTTCATTTGAATGATGAATAAAACTCTCATATATATATATATATATTGTTAGATAGATCACAAGAAACCATAAAAATGATGTTAATTTAACTAGTTCCTTAAACAATAAATAATAATAATAAACATGCAAATAAATAATGAAAAAATGTATTCCTAATGTATTCTTAATCAAATTTTTATTCGGAAATACAGCTGAGAAATAACTTTTTTTTTTTTTATTACTTATTACTTTTATATTCTAAAAACTAAATTCTCTATAATATTATTTTATTCGTAAGTTTGACTGATTTTTTTTTTTTTTTTTTTTAAATTTTTGTCTAATTGATTATATGCGTTTCATAACTAAAATTTAAATCAATTTTCAGAGTAATAATTGGTGACTTTAAGTGTTAATTTTATATAAATATTTTTGTTTATTTAATTTTAATTAATTTTCAATTCATTTTTAAAGAAAAATTAAATGTAGTTACGCATATTTTAGTTATTTGCAGGCCTTGACCATCTTGCTTGTCACTATTTTTAAATGAATTCTCAAAATTCCATATCATTATTATAAAAATCTCAAATTCTTCATTGTTTTTATATTTCAGTTCTTCTTCATCACTGCGGACTAGAAAACAGAATGTTATTTTCTGCTCTGCTTATAGTTACTATCAGCAATTCTAAACAGACAATAAATGCTTGAATATATTGTTGAAAAACTCTGTTGACAGATTTCCCCCAACAAAAGGATAGTGGAAATAATCACTTTTTTTATTATTATTATTATTATTATTTTCTTGAGCATTTCCATTTTTTGGAAGCTTCTTGCTTCTGGGAAAACTATTGCCCTAGCTAACACTCCCTGTAGAAGACTACAGGTGGTGTTACCCCAGCATGGACATAAAATGACATTTTGTTTAATAACTGTCCTCCCCCTTTTCTCTAGCAACAAAAGTGCAACAACTTCTTTTGAGAGGTTTTATTTTTATTTATTTATTTTATTTTATTTTTTGCTTTTTCATTTTTCATGGAAGTTTCTTAGAATGTTTGTTAGCAAAATACGTGAAAAAACATTTTGTAGGCAGAACAGAACTTTTATCTAGTTCGTTGTTTGAAAATTTTAATCGGATTAAAAAATTTTTATCCAATTAATCGATCTGATTAACTCAATTAAAAAAAATGGTTGGAATTAATCATTGATCGATTAATCAAATCGATTAATCGGCACAGATCTTAAGATAAAAAAATGGAAGAGTATGATTAATTTCTGTTTCATAAATGAAATTTATCGAAGGAAATTGGTTGTTGAAACTATCAATTAAATTAAGAAGAGAATTTTTTGAATAAGGCCAGGAGATAAAAATATCGTCCACATAACGTAAATATACAGTAGTTTTATGTATGGAAGCTTCAAATACATGTTTTTCTAATTCAATAAGTAGTAAATCTGCTAAAATAGTACTAAGGGGAAGCCCATCGGGGCGCCAAAAGTTTGTTTATATATAACTTTGTTAAACAAAAACACATTATAATCATTAATGAGGTCAAAAGCTTCCCCAATAAATTTGAGAAAAGGGTTAAGTAATGGAGTAGAAATATTTTTATCGAGGATAATGGATTTAACTAAGTCTAAAGGAATATTCGGAAATAGGGAAATAACATCAAGACTAAAAAATTTATCAGTTGGTGTAAACGTAGTATTAAGAATTCTATTTTTAACTTTTAAGCCGGATTTTACAATATGCGGGTCATTAAGAATCAAAGGTTTGAGTAAATTTGCACCAAATTTTATTGCATTTAGAAACAATGGGACGAAAAGGATGATTAATTTTATGAGTTTAATTTAAAAAAAACATTTTAGGAATAGAAGGATATAGGTATTTTGATACTTTGTGGAGCATATATTGTGCTCTTTATAACTAGAAATAAACTTTTGAATTTTTCAAGTAAAATTTTCAATAGGATTAGTTTTAAGTATAACACAGGCTAAATCATTAATAGAAGCAAGAGCTTTACTATGAAAATCATTAGTATTAATGGCAACAGTTTGTTTAGATTTATCTGCAAGAACCAACCTTATATTTTTGTTAGTTTTAATTTGTTTTGAAATTGCAAAATTTTTATCATTGGACCCACTATTAAGGTTTAGATGCTTATTTAACGAAAAAAACTGCTCAAGCCCATACTTGATCTTGATGTCCTTAGGAATATCTCTTACAATATTTTGAAATTTCGGGATAACATTCACAGGGTTTAGATGAGGTTTAAATGCAAAGTTTGAACCTTTATTGAAAATATTTAGTTCTTTTGAAATAAATTTGTAGATTGATAGATTGATAAAAAAATCTTTTGGTTTTTTGTAGTTTTTAGATTTCTTTGAAACTGTCCTTTGCAAATCAAAAGTTTTTTAATTTTTAAATTATATTTCAGAGTCATTTGATGTTGAAATTTATCTATACTAAAAAACATATTTTGTAAGAAAGGTTCGAGGTCCACTGGTTGAGCAAGGGTCATAAGTTCTAAATAACAATAATAAGTTTCTGCTTTGAGTGTTATAACGAATTTCCTTAAGTTTCGAATAGCATTTTTTAACATTTTCATTTGAGCAGTAAAAATAATATTTTTACAAGCTGGAGGGTAGGATTTAGGATCAATTAATAGAGACCTTGGTACTATATTAAGATTTTTTCAATCTTTAAGAATCTTTAAACGTAACAGGAATTTGTTGAGTTTATATCTCAAATTTTAAGTCGTAAAAAGATAGACAGTGAAAATACTGATTAAAGTTCAGAAAATAACTATAATAAAGTTAATATTCCTAGGCAAATAACAGCAATTATTTCGTTAAATGATGTTGAAAAATAAAAAGATTATATCACCAAACTCTGATTAAATGGAGTTCAGTTGGCGTAGAAAACGCATATTGTAGAACTCATCACCAGAAGACCACCTCATTGAAGATATCCATAATACGTAAGCAGACACTATAGAAATCTCTAAAACAGCAACAACTGTAAGCCATATCGTTGTGTTGATTGAGTTAACTGCTCATAGAAACCATAAGTCGAAGTAAAATTAGTATAAAACTCTCTAACAGAGAATTAAGTTGCAAACATATGTTAAATTGATAATATGATTAAAAACACGTCTAAAATAAACTTTATTAAAAACATTAAAATATCTAATCCAAAGCTTTTCACCTTGACTTATCAGAGCATCATCAGGGATTTAATTATATGTTTCAAAGAACCATTTTATATATATTTTTTGTATTACATGGTCAACAGTTAAATCCTTTAATTAATTAAACAAAAAGTCAGTCTTCACCAGTCTCCAATTGACTTTATTTTTTGTTTAATTAATTAAAGGACTTAACTGTTGACCATGTAATACAAAAAATATGTATATAATTACTCTTTGAAACATATAATTAAATCCCTGATGATGCTTTGATAAGTCAAGGCAAAAAAGCTTTTGATTATTTTAGTGTTTTTAATAAAGTTTATTTTAAACATGTTTTTAAAGTGTTTTTAATCATATTAACAATTTGACACGTGTTTGCAACTTAATTCTCTGTTAGAGATTTTTATATTTTTGCATTCTCATTGCAGTATGCTGGGTCTAATGTTGTGTGTCCAGTTTCCTGCAAATGATTTTGCACAGGATTTAATACCTTGAGTGTTATAGTTTTTAAAAAAAGTGACTATATATTTTGAAATTTTTTAAAGAAACCGTTATATCTCCATTAATATATGTGATAGTCTCATAAAAATTTATATAGAGAAAAAGGAGCATCATAAACACATACTACAGCCAGATTCATTTCAAGCATTACTTTTTACAAGGTGATCCAAAACATTTCCATTTTTATTTAATTTTTTACTTTTCCCCCTTTTTTTTTCAGGGCAAAGCTTTCACTGAAATATATGAGGTGTAACATGTTATTCCCACTTCTGAAATTTCAAGATGATTTGTCAAGTACTTTTTGAGATATTTGAAAAAACATCTGAAATCGAAAGTGTCTGGTCAAAATATTATTAATGAAGTAAAAACATTATTTCTTCATTCCATTTGGATTTTAAAAAAAATGTATAGATTCTAAAAAACTTAATTAATTTTGCCTCAACATATATTATATGTCTGATCCTTGAAAATAACAGTCATTACTTTTTCTACCTTGTGCTATACCATTTTGTTTTTTTAATTTTAACCAGTCATTATGAAAATGAAAAGATATATCTGTATATACCGGGTGATCCAAAAGTCAGGACAAACTTTAAAAATGAATAATTCGAAAACGAATCAAGATACAAAGATACGGTTTGCACCAAACGGATGGAAAAGAAGCCAGGTTTTGTGTGGCTACGAAAAAAGAATATATATATATAGTTCTGTTGGCGACCAATAGATGACGCTGTCGGATTTCTGATGAAGGATTATGCAAAGCAACAAACGATATGAAAAGGAACAACTACAGCAGGTAATGGTAGTCGAAGCTTATATGCATCGAAATATCGCATTCTCAGTCGCTACTTTAATCACGCATGGCCTCCAAGATCTCCTGATCTGACACCCTGTGACTTTTGGCTGTGGGAATTCTTGAAGTCAAAAGTGTACCGCAACCAACCTAAATCATTAGCAGCACTGAAAGATGCCATCCGCCAAAATGTGTCTGCCATAACGCAAGAAATGCTACTAAATGCAGTGAACGATGCGGTGAATTGTCTCACAGCTGTACTTCTGAATGATGGACATTGAACAGTTACTGTAGTAATACTAATTAACTGTAATTAAGCTGACTTGTACGTTCTCAAAATTTTTTTTCATTTGTAAACCATCTTTTGGCGAAATAAAACACTATAGCGCCATCTGTTGGTTGGGAACAGAACTATTACTTTTTCTTTGCCACACAAAACCCGGTTTCTTTTTCATCCGTCTGGTGCAAACCACATCTTTGTATCTTGATTCGTTTTCGAATTATTCATTTTTAAAGTTTGTCCTGACTTTTGGATCACCCGGTATAAAAGTAATAATAAACTAAGAAATTTTTTTTTGTATCTCTAGAAGCACGGAAAAATAAATTAAAAAAGCAATTTTTTTTAGATGTTTTGTCTATAAAAGAACTGAACATTACCTTTAAAACAAATCATTGAGTGATAGATCTGTTATAATTTATAACAAAGTTACTAATTTTTTATATTTTTAACGTAAAAATAAATTAAAAATGCATTTTTTTTAAAGATATTTTGTCTATAGGGCACAAAATTAATTTTTTTTTTTTGACATTTAGTGATTTGTTTTTCTGAGATGAAAATCATCTGCATTTATCATGGAAAATAATTTTATTAAAAAATAATTTCAGTAAATATTTTGTACTGCTTAAATTTGTATAGCAAATGTAAAGGAAATTAGTTTAAGTTATTGTCTGTATATATAAAAGAGTACTTCCACTCATCACTGACTCATCAATGTACAGCAAAATCTACTGGAGCCACTGACTCGAAACTGGGCCAGATTATAGAACATATAGTGTAAGCACCCTTAATAAGCGATTTTGTGAAATTCTCCCCCCCCCCCTCAGGGGTGGTGGCGGGCAAGGCATGATTTTATTAAAAAAAAACTTCATATTCAAAGAATAAAACAGATATCTGTAAAATTTTTGCTTTACAATATAGCTAACACAAATGCCTAAAAATCAATTTCCGGAATTTTGAAAATTTGGTCCACAAGAGGGGGTGCGTGGCAAAATGTGATTTCACATGCACAAAAAGTGATTTCTTAAAAAACATTCATATCTCAAAGAAAAACAAAAACAGATATACATGAGATTTTTGTTTCAAAATATAGCTTTCATAAATACCTAAAAATCAATTTCTGGAATTTTAGAAATTCAGTCCCCAAGGGGGAGGAAGGGGGTAGAACGTGATTTGACATAATCCTATATATCTCAAAAAAAAAAAAAAAAAAAAAAAAACAGATATACATGAAATTTTTGCTCTAAAATATAGCTAATACAAATACCTAAAAACCAATTTCTGGAATTTTAGAAATTCAGCCCCCAAGGGGGGGGGGAGGGGGCAAAACGTGATTTCAAATAATCCTTTATATCGGGGGAAAAAAAATGTATATATATATATGTGTGTGTGAGATTTTTAGAAAAATATGTCATACAAAAACCTAAAATCTAATTTCTGGAATTTTAGAAATTCGTCCCAGGTGGGGCGGGAAAGGGGGGGGGGTATGGAAAAAAAAAAAAAAAATAGAAATACAGTTAGACTGTTCAAAACTGGTACAGATGGGTTTTCAGAGCTGCCAACAGTTATGGTTTTATCATATTTAGTATGATAATTAAGCTTAAATATGAAAATACGATTTGACCATGAAAAAATACGATTTTTAAAATTTATTAGTTTGTCTGTTTCATTTTAAGCATGTGAAAATTCTCTGAATATATTTATCATGAATAAATGTATAATTTTTATAAGTGCATTAAATATTTCCGACTACGCTGGAGTACAATTCAGTGATCTGGGAAAAAAACAGCCGATGTTCCAGGAAACCAGTTAGGTTTTATAAAACCTCTTTCATCCTCTCTACTTAATCAGTGCTTTTCGGCTGTCTGGGGGCAAAGTCTAGTCTTACTAGAGAATGTTATAATCAGAAATTTTCAATTAATTTTCTTAAAACAGCAAAATCTGCTAATTAGGTATATTGGGTTAAATAAATCTTTGTTTATGCGATTTCTTTCTTTCTCTCTTTTTTTTTTTTTTTTTTTTTAATGCATTGCTTATAATTTCGATATTATGTTACCCTTTCAAAATGTTAAATTTGATATAAAGAAATTTTCTTTGGAATTTACATTGAATAGTTTCATGATTTTGCTGTAGGGTAGTTAAAAAAAAAAAAAACATGAAAAAGTTGAAATAATTTTAAATATTATTCTGTTGATTACATGTTTTGTTTTTATCATGCTTTCTTTATGCTATTTTGTTAGTACGCTTTCTTCTGTTGAAAGTAGGATTTTGAGGCCTGCAAGTCAAATGAGGATATTTTTGAAAGTGTAAAGTTATTAGGAGGGGTTGGAAGGGGAGAAGTGGAGGGGCAAAAATATAAAAATAGATTTAGATTGTTCAAAATTGCTACATAGAGGTTTTTGATACCTACAAATCGATTGTGTGTATTTCCAAATTTGTAAAGTTATTAGGAAGGAGGGAGGGGGGCAGAGGGGCAAAAAAAAAAAAAAAATAAAAAGAGTTAGATCGTTCAAAATTGGTACATAGAGGTTTTTGATACCTACAAATAGACTGTGGATATTTTCGAATTTGTAAAATTATTAGGACAGACAGAAAAGGGCAAAAATATAGAAATAGGTTTTAAGGTCCGATAAATCGATTGTGGATATTTTCAAAAATGTAGAATTATTATGAGGGGCGGTCACAGGGGCAAAAATAAAGAAATTCAGATAGAACATTGGAAATTCGTATTATTAGGTTTAAAAGCCCTAAAAAATGATTGCGAATATTTTTGAAAGTGTAAAATAATTAGGAGGGGCAGGAACGGTGGGCGAAGGAACACGCGTGCCATGCATGTGTGTATACGCTGCCACAGTCAGTGGGGGCCTGGACCGATTATTCCACCTTTGAGAGAAGAATTTTTTGGTATTTTATATTTATGTTTTTCCCGTATGATAATATAGTGATTCATTAAGTGTGTCGAACATAAATGTGCGTGCATAGCGCACAATGGCCTGTGCTACCGAAGGCAGTGGGGATCCGGCGAGGCATTTTTCCTGATCAGAATTTTTTTTTCTCTTTTTTTCACATGTTAAAAATTAATGCAATTTTGAGAATTCATTTATAATGATTAGGCAAATATTACATTTAATGGTAAATATTGAATAAAAATGTCCCTAAATTTGACAACTCTGACGGTGAATAATAAAAGGAAAGTTTAAATATGTAATGTAAAAAAAGTACTAAAAAAATTGCTTTATTAGCTTTTAAAATTTTCTGGGAAAATATAGGGAAAATTTTTCCAAAAAGGACAAATACCATCCCATATCACTAACAGTATCTCACAAACCAAAGGATAGAATTCAATATAAGTTTGGTTGACCCAATCTTATTGCATAAACTAGCCAATTTAGACGACCAGATGATTTGCCCTTCTATGAAAATAATTTAAAAGCATTGGCTATCAAAATATCTGACTTTGCCTGGGAAAAATAAATAAAAAGTATTAGAACCAGATCTCCCTCTGAAGAAACACAAAAGAATTTTGTGACATTAGAACCTATGGTCAAATTTTTATTTTAGCACACTTTAATGTGTGTATGCTGCATTGAACATAATGGAATGAATATACATTAAAGAGATGCTTAAAAGCATGTTTACTCTAGAAAAAAAAGGGTATGATGAGATTAGCAAAACTACAAAAAAGCTGAAACTGTATGCAAAGGCAAAACATTAAAATGAAATACTAGAATTTTGATGACAAAATCTATTATATTAGAGTAATAAATATTTATTTTAATCTTTAATGTATAAAAAAAGAACACATATACATCAGAAATATAAGAAATGCTGGAAAAACTAAAAAAATAGCTGAATGTACAAAAAAACTGAAATCAGCTGAAAAGCTGATCCCTGAATAAATAATTTATGGAATAACACAAATGAATTCTGATGGTGTACTGTAATCATCCAAATGCTATCAAATTAATTTGAAAATTAATGAGTTATAGTTAATTAAGAGTATTCTTATTATCATAATTAATTATGAATTTCAGGGAAATAATACAAGACTGTCAGATATAAAGGATACATACATATATGATATAGTACAGATAGGTATAGAAAGAGAGATACACAAAAGGGGGTTGTCGACAGCTCCCCTCAGAAATGTGTCTGTTTATGTGTATACTTTTCTTTTCAGATATTTTCGAATGTATAAAATTATTATCTAGCTGTATATTGTAAATATATAGACAGTGCTATATACTGCCCTAAATTAACTTAAAAAAAAAAAAAAAAATCGATTGTAAAAAGAACAGGCATAAAAAAAATTAGGTTCTAGATTTTTTTTTTTTTTTTTTTTTTTTTTTTTTTTTTAAGAAGCAATTATACAAAAAATCGCCAAATAGTGACAAAAATTTAAAAGTCACCAAAGGTTCATATATTAAAGCTGTAATGCAAAATGGTCTAGATATTACATTTTCCTTTCTATCCTTCTGAAAAAAATTATTGATTTTTAGCATAATATTACATTGGAATATATATATATATATATATTTCAATTTCACATTGATTATGGGAATTTCTACAACACTTTTTGTGTTGTGTTATGCATTATTAATTTTTCTATTCACTGAAAGACAAAAAAGCGATAGATGGGCAGAGCGCATATTCGTGTAATAAAAGTTTGCATGGCTGTTAGCCTTACACGAGAAACACCACGTCGTTTCTCATAGGGAGTTTCTATTATAATGGCAAGTCCCCTTTCCTACTGCCACGAAAGTCTGCTTTATTTCTTAATTTAGTGCAAATTGCACATTTTATTTTGTCAGGGCACGGCTCCAACAGTATTTAAAATACGCACAATAACGCTGTTGTATTTCCTTGGTTACATTCGGACTTTTATAGCAATTTTTCTTGAGATTTAAAAATCCATTTATTCCATCCCTCCATTCTCCCAACTGGATCATGCCTGTTTGCTTAATTTCTCTGTCCAAACTGCCAGGAGGTAGATAATTTTATGGTACTCTGGTCTGTAATAAATTATGCAAAGCACATGCTGCCAAAGTTATCAATTTCGTTGTAGAAGTATTCACTGGGATATTTGTTTTAAATATCTGAAATCTTGCAGCTAGGATCCCAAAAGCTTTTTCGACAACACGCCTAGCCCGTGACACTCTGTAATTGTAAATTCGTTAACGCTTCGACAACGTTTTTCTACCAGTTCCAGGAAATGGCTTCATAAGATTGTTTCCTAATGGAAAAGCATCATCTGCTACAATTACAAAAGGGACTTTAACATCTGTACCAGGAAGTTCATGAGGAGGTGGAATATTTAAAAGCCCTAAATCAAGAGCTTTATTTAGGTTGCTTTTAGACCAAACACCTCCATCACTAATCATGCCATGCCATTAGTACCGACATGACATCTACATAAATAAATTTTAAGTCGGCATCTACTAAAGCTAATAATACTATGCTAAAGTCTCCTTTGTAATTGAAATAAGATGAGCCTGACCTAGGAGGAGGTTCAATCTTTATGTGCTTTCCTTCCAAAGCACCAATGCAGTTTGGAAAGTTCCACAGATCCTGGAACCGGTGAGCAACTCTTCTCCATCCAGAATTTTCTTCTGGAGTCTTCAAATATTCTTTTTTCAACACTTTATATATTGTTTTGCAAACAGTAGGAATTATTCCAGATATTGTATTTTGTGCAATACGAAACTGGAATGACAATGATCGCTGAGTTTCACCTGAAATAAAAAACAAATAAATAGTGAATAATACTGCAGAAAAATACTTTAGCATTTTAAATTAAAAAAAAGTTATATTAACAGAATGTTGACTCTATATTAATACTTTACTTTTCATGTTACAGAATTTTTTTACTGGAATACAACACACTTAGACTATTAATTAAGAAATACTATATTAATTGATTTATATAATCATTAACAAAATATACTAACACCATTTTTTTTTAAATGCATATAACAGATACAGAGGAATTTGACATGTAAGTCTTACATATGTGTGTATGAGAGGCAACAATTGTGAATATCTCATATTACAATTAATGTATAATTTAATACCATTATTTAACATTTGAGTAGCACTTACCTGTGGCTAAATATCGAAGAGTCAAAGCCAGTCTTTCTCCAGGCGGTATAGCTTCTCGCATAACAGTATTTTTCTTCACAATTAATGGGGAAACTCGTTCCAGAAGGTATTCAAATGTAGCAGTGTCCATTCGTATCCACTGTCGATAACCTTCTTTATCCTGAAAATTAAAAAAATAATAAAATTTTTCATTCAGTATAAGTTTAGAATTTTAATTATTATAATTAAATTTTTATTCTTTATCTGAAAACTTAAATTCTGTCTTTAGCGCCCCACCAGCGGCCGAGCGGTTCTGCACTCAAAGCTGGTAGATGGGAGGTGCCGGGTTCGATCCCAGGTCGCGCTCATCGACCTAGCCGTTTGGAGTTTTCCATGGTTTCTTCCGGAACTCGCGTAAATACGGACTAGGACCCCTTAGAAAGACCCCCATGGTGGGCATTCCCCCTATAGGCCTAGGACACTTACGGAGTCAATTGGCCTTATATCCTATAACCAACCAACCAACCTGTCTTTTGCAGCATAGTTGAGATCTAGATTTATTTTAAATCCTATCGCCATTAACCGAATGTCACAGCCCACATAACACATACGTTCATATTATGTTCATATTTCATCTATCGCGTCCGAGTTACGTCTATAGACGAGTTCTGAACGTAGATCTCCAGCTCCAGTATGTTCACAATATGTGAAATTTCGGACATAGACGTATCTACGAAAAACGTACAAAATATGGACGTCAGATTAGGCACATAAATTGAATGAAAATTGAACTAATCCAGTTTACGTAAATACTTGAGCTAAAACTGCACCTGTATTCCGCCATTTTATTAATGCGGATGTTGTAATCAAATATAAGAAAGTTTTATGTTCCACAAAATTTTGCTATTGAAATGAAACCTGTATTTCTTTTTTATCTCATTTATTGTTCAGACTGCTGCTCTCTCAACTTTCACTAGCTGCTTCTAGGCCTATATTTACTACGTTTGTATCGCTTTTTCGTCTGTATTTGTGTTGCGTTGTTGTTTTTGTAATTCTTATTAGTCTTCTGATTTTTTTTTTAATTTCATTGGAGTCTATGAAAAACTAATTGAAAACATATATATACGTTGTGACAAAATAGCAACTTACTTTTGCTGTATTAATATCTTTTTTCTATATTTGTAAAAATGTTACACCTTGAAATAATAAGTTCAAAACTTTAAATAAACGCTATAATATTATTCTTGTTAAGCCTTTATTCTTAGATTAAAATAAAAAGGAGATTGTTTTCAAATACGTTGAATAATAAAAATATATTTAATTCTGATTTGATCGTTATTATTTTTCTAATATTTTTGTTTTTCCTTTATTAATAAGTTATAAACTGTATTTACACATACATGTGTTTGACAAATGCTTATTTTTATTTTATTTTTTCCCTCGCTGTGTATTTGTAGGAAATGTAAAAATGCATAAAACATTTTGTAAGTAATTTAACTTTTTAAAAATTTGTCAGTTGAGAAAATTGTATTCTTATATAGTATAACAGTTAATTAAAAAGTCCTATTTACATTCCCATATGCATGGTAAATTTTAGCCTAATGCATTGATAAATTTTATCAGCTTGACTGTGACACGTTTAAATATGAATTCCTTTATATTTTAATTTATTACAGAACTTGCAATATGTCTAATTATAAAAATTTTAAGTTTAGACCTCCTTCCTTTTTTTTTTAAAGAATTATTTTAACATTGCTGTAACAATCCTGCAATAATTCTCAGTTTTTTTTTTTTTTTTAAATAGTATCACAATTCACCCTGCAATTGTATCTAGCTATCTCTTTCTTTTTTTTCTTTCCATTATCGATAATGGAAAGAATACTTAAAATTTTTATAATTATATATATTGCAATGCAAAACAGTTTTTTATTTAAGGTTAAGATTGACCAAAAAAATAAATAAAGGGTGTTATGCACAAAAAATAAACATTAAGCACAAAATAAAAGATTTCAGATGGCAAAATTTTAAAATTACAGAAAGAAATAAATGCTTTATTGTTCATCTATTAAAAAAAAAAAAAAAAAAAAAAAACTGATTGTTTTCTCTAAAATGGATGTATAAAATCATATTTTAATTAGATTATGTAATAAAACTTCATATCAGAAAGTACAAATTTAAATTTTACAAAGCATAAGCTTTATTACTTGCAGTATACTTCATTACAAAAAAGAAATAAAAAATAAAAATGTACAAAGAAATCCTGAAAAATCTCATCCCTTAACATTATTAGTTTTAATTATTTTTAGACAAATAAAATTTAGTTTTAGAGCATTAACTATTTTTCAAAGTGGGTATTTTAATTTACAGATATGTATAATAAAGATATATACTTAAAAAAAAAAAAAAAAAGTTAAATTAAATCCTGTTCTTTTGCAATGCAAATCTGCCTTTTTCGCAGATCTTGAGACCTAATGTTTACAAAACATATAAGTCATTTTTTGCTTTTATTTATTTATTTATTGCCGATATAAATTGAGTTTTTATTAATCCAAGAAATGAATGTCATAGTAATGCAAATAAGTTTGACAATTAAGATGTATTATTTATAGAAAATGTGGATTTTATTCAAAAATAAGTCAGCATTCTAAAATGTTAACCATGTACTATTTTTAATACACAGTTTGTCACTTACACATTATTTATTCATTAATTAATATTAGTTTTTTTTTTTTTTTTTTTTAACGTTGAAGCAATTCCTATTTTTTTAAATACTCTTATATAAAAATGTAATTTCATGTTCTGAAATAAGATTGTTTTGATTTTTCCAAATTTTTTGAAATGTTAAATAAATCCTTGTCGAGTCATGTTCTTAGTAATTAAGAAAATGACTCGCAAGGATTTGTTTAACAAAGCAGTATTAAGTGTACTTTTTTTTTTACTTATAAATTATTGCTAGTGCTTTAATAATTTTGCTGCCGACTGTAAGTTCACTGTCCAACTTTGGTTCGAATTGATTCTGTGTTTCAAAAATTACCAAGATAATAAATTTTCAAATGGTAGCTTGATTTCAAGTGGCCCTGTTATAGTCAGCAGCAAAATTATTGAAGCACACATCCACATTTTTTATTTTTTTTTTTTTAGTTTGATCGTTAATTTTCATCATCAACTTACTTTTTTATAAGCAGCATAAGACTAAGATCATGACTCGACAAATATTTACTTAACAAAACAGTATTAAGTACTCATCTTTTAAATAGGAATTATTACTAGTGCTTCAGTAATTTTGCTGCCGACTGTATGGATTGGAATTTATAAATAAATAAACGAACATATCTATTTATATATATCGGTGGATAATTTCTGTGAAACCGTAACTCTCTCACTTCGATATACTGAAAAAGAGTTTATTCATTTAACTGTTAATTTCTTTAAAAACACTTTCAAGAAATTATTGTGGCTGTTAAATGACGGTCTTTTATACTTGAAAATGCAATAACTGATAATGAAATTATAATTAAAATTTTGGTTGGTAATAATAAGTAAAATCATTTGCTTGGCTTTTACTAGAATAAAATAAATTGATATGCTATATAAGGATGAATGCAAGAATGAGCTTAAATTCATGCATTTATCGTCATTCTATAAGAAATGAGATATGCAATAAACAGAGTGTTAAAACTCTTGGTATAAATTAAAAAGTAAGATTAAGGCAACAATACATACTAAAGACTTTATACAAAACTTATTCATGCGATGATGCACTATTGTTCACTTTCTGAATTTGAATAAGTACATGTTTATTAAAAAAGGAAAAATCTGGAGTGACTCCGCTGTACTTTTAAAACATGTAATTAACAGTGGTTTAGATAAAATAAGAAATGTCGTTAAATAATAAAACAGAAAAATGTAATAGGGTGTTTAAATAATTATATACACTATACAAATACAAAATACTATATACAAAAAGGTATAGTTCTATTTAATTTCAAGATACAATATAAAACAATGAAGATTTTTCCTGCCAGGTTAATTCAAACAAATTTAATATTTTATTTGGATTTACTTATGAAATTCAAGAAATTATTTGACTGCTTTAAGTTTGCTTTTTTCATGTATCAAGGGATAATTAATGTCTCAAAAATAATAATAATAAATTAATTAATTAATAATAATAAATAAAAATATTTTATTTTAAATATTTGTATGTGGAAAATGAAAGATTAATATGGGGACTCAAAAACATTTTCAGGTAAATAATGATTAAATGATTATTTCCCCCCCTTCCCCCCAGAAAAATATAGTTTATTTATTCACACAGATTAAATATACAGGGTGTCCCAAAAAGATTGAAACGTGGTTTAATTCTTTATCTGTTAGAGATCAGAGGGTACGATCTCTCTAGACAAATTTTGTCAATTAGAAAGTTTTATTTTCAATGCAACAACATCACTGCAAAAAACCTAATTCTTGTACTTTTAAAATGGAAGGAATTTTACTTAATTGAAAACTGAGGGACCATATATCAAAATAGAAAAGTAAATTTGTGACATATTATATTAAAAAAAAAATGTATTACGTAACTTGATCGTGAATCTATCCAACATACTCAAGAATCGTTTTAATGCAAATGCTATGATACATTTTATTTTATCTTTTTATAATATGTCACAAACTTACATTTTTATTTTGATATATGGTCCCTCAGTTTTCAATTAAGTATAATTCATTCAGTTTTAAAGATACAAGAATGCGGTTTTTTTGCAATGATGTTGTTGCAGTGAAAATAAAAACTTTCTAATTGACAAAATTTGTCTAGAGGGGTCGTATAAAAATTTTAAAAATGTAATTTTTTGAAAATTAACAGGAAGATATTTTTATTAGCGTAGTTTTATTTCCTATCTTATTTTGTACACTTCTGCAATTTACATTACCCTCTCATCTCTAACAGGTAAAGAATTAAACCACGTTTCAATCTTTTTGGGACACGTGTATGCAGAAAACTCTTAAATGGAATATGAATTAACCCTTTGCGTTCGAGAATTAAATTGTGTGCGAAATCATTTATGTTAATGATAAGTTATTCAGCATATAAGAGAAAAATCCCTTTGTGTGCTGCTGGTTCGCCGAAGCAAAAAAGTCTGAGTGCAAAGGGTTAATACATATAAATTAGCAAGCATTTCGTATTTTTCCATGAAAAAACTGTGGAACATGTAAAATATAGAAAATTAAAAAATATTCATTTAAGTGCCTCATGTACTTTGTTAAAAGAATATTAAAAATATTTTTGAATGAAAAGACACATTAATTTTTACAAAAATGACCTGGCCAGTGTGTTCAAACCAGAGTTCTTAAAAAAAAAAAAAACATGCCTTAGCATCTGTTCTGTAAATACATCTAAAGAATGAGGTTTTTTGGAGGAAATGTTTAACTTCATTATTAAAAATTAAGTAACGAATAATTTCATGTATAACTGTTATGTCGATTTTTGCTGAACAAGGGTAAAAAGTGAGCAGGCCAGTATTAAAGCCTGGGGCACACAAGTCAGCGCAACTTCATCTGTTTATTTTTCATTCTTGTAAAAATTTGTTTGGCCTTTATTTAAACATGTGTAAAGTAGTTATGACTCATAGGGATACATCACAAATCGTCAAGGTCACCCAAAGCTCCTGTTATTCTATGGGTAAAATTGTTTATAGAATTGCACATGACCTAAATATTACTTCTAAATTCCATTTTCACATTCTAAAAATACACAACCATTAAATTAGTACTCCCCTTCCAAAATTTTATTTATTTTTTAATTTGAATTTTGAGTTCAAAGATGCGTTTCACTAAATACATTTTTCTCATTTTTTAGCCATAAAATAAAACTTTAAAGTTTAAAAAAAATCAATTTTTTTTGAGAACGAGTACAAATATAACAGTTGTAAATTTTCTGAATGTGAAAACAAAATTTCAAATAGGTAAAGAGTAATTCTATAAACAAATTTCAAAATAGACTTACATGGGATTTGGTGATTAGAGATGGGAAGTCGCAAAAGGAGTGAGCAACCTTAAACTTTTCCTTTCCATCACAATGTGATTATATATTTTTTTAAAAGATCACTTGTAATTCTGCATCTTCACATAAAGAAAAGATGAAACTTAGGCAGGTGAAATATTGAATGAGGACATCACTCTTAGTGGAATAATAGTTCATTGGGCCAAAGGAACTAAGTTTGAATCCTAGCTAGATTTCATAAAAAACTGACTTACATACATGGGTGCTGGCAATGAATGAAATTTAAAAATATAAAATATTTTGTGCGAAAAAATAAATCACATGGGAAGTTTTTTACCCTCTCCTTATGCCATACTCAAGATAACTTTAAAAAAAAAAAAATTAAAGCTTTTTAATTATTAAATTACATATATATATAATAGTTTACAGCTTTAAAATAATTTTTTAACTCATTTTGTGGCTTTCACAGAAAGCCCATTATGTAGATTTTGCTTAAACTAATATGCGACACTAATATTAGGTTTATAAAAAAAGATAGTGAGTGTGTTCTTGTTTTTTTTTCCCTCTCTCTCCTTTTGCCTTAATCAAGATAACTTTAAAAATAATATTTTAAAGCTTTTTAATTACTAATATATATATATATATATATATATAAGTTTAAAGCTTCAAAATAATTTTTTGGACTTTTTCTGCATATTTCACAGACAGCTCATTATGTAGATTTTACTTAGAATGACAGTGACACCAAGTATTAGGTTATTATATATATATAAAAAAAAAAAAAAAAAAAAAAAAAAGGACCACACTCACTAAGGATTTCATTCTGCCAGCATCTATGTTTAAATAAATCTAAAAATAACATGGGTAATTTAATTTAGAAATTTATTCATCAACCATGAAAGTTCATTTCAGAAAATTTTGGAGTGGAAGGCTGATTTTTTTTATTTTTATTTTTTTTTTAAATATATATATACCAACTATGTGAAAAATACCAGAGCCGGGGTTCGAACCCGGGCCTTCGGCTTTTCGGAAGGCCCGGGTTCGATTTCCGGCTCTGGAATTTTTCACATAGTTGGTATTAAAAAAAAAAAAAAAAAATCAGCCTTCCACTCCAAAATTATATGAACTAACATGGGTAATTTTTAGACTTAATATGAACGAAAGTGGACATGTCTATATTATGTTCACGTATGTCCATTTTACATTATTTTGTTCAGCTAAAAGACGTACTTATTACGTAAAAGGTGGGGACATTTCAACATAATATCTACATAATCTGATGAAATATAGACTGAATCTGGCTGTAATATGGACATGTCTATATTATGTTCACTATACATCCATTTTACGTTATTCTTTTCAGCTAAAAGACGTACATAAGACGTAACAGGTGAGGACATTTCTACATAATATCTACAAAATCTGATGAAATATAGACTGAATCTGGCTGTAATATGGACATGTCTATACATCCAGATTACGTATTTTGACTTAATCTAGACGAATTTGTGTTGTCTGGGAGGTAACGAAAGTACTTTATTTGGTCAAAAGCTTCGATGTTGAGATTTCACATTAATGTGTTTTTTAGAAATTTGTCAGTGTATGCGTGTGCATAAATATTTACTATAGGTCAAACCATATTTATGTCAAGATAAATGAACTTTGCTAATAAAGCAGCATGGTCACAGACTGAAATGTCTCGCCCACTAAGCCACCGTACCTTCAATTTAATACATTTATATTATCCACGTTTTAATTTATAGGGCTTATTTTTTTAAATGTTTATTTGTTTATCTATTTATTTTCTGAATTGAATATTTATCTTTGTGAAAAATACAATATTTTTAGGAAATTTTTATCTATTTCCAAGAAAAAATATTGTGTAAAAACCTTCCATTTTCAGTCATTAAATATATTATTTAATGACAGGTTAATAAGAGTTTCATTGTACCAAATATAGGCATTAATTAATAATAATACAGAAAACATGGAATTTTTTTATGAATTTTATTCAATCATCTTACGATCATTTATTCTTTTCAACAAAGTACTTACAAACTGACTAACCTGCAGATAAACACCTCGATTTTGAAATTTTCGGATTGCACAAACCTCAAAATGTATAAAAACGTTAAAAATCGAGGTCGAAAATTTCCATGAATAACTAAGTACCCCATAACTATAGTTAGATGTGAGCTAATTTACATATTTCTATTAACAGAATTGTGTAAAATTAAGACAGCTATTTATTTCATTAATTTTAATTAATTTGTTGAATTGGGAAGGAAGAAATAGTTATGTTTATTTTAACTGCAAATAAAATGACCAAAGGGATTTTAATTCATCAAGCTCAATTTTTTGTTCTTAGAAATTATTTTTATATAAAGACTTGATTTTTAACATTAAAAAAATTATAGGCTTACCTATAATGCCAATTCTTCTCATTAGGTTTTCATAGCAACCGAAATTTTTTCTTTTCAAAAGCCATTCTCTACACCCAGTTTTCTTGTTCTTTGCTTTCCTTTTCTTTATGAGTGATGTAGACATCAAAATTAATAAAGCACAAAGCTTTTTTTTTTTTTTTTTTTTTCATTATTTGATACAAATACCATTTCTGTGGTGGAGATGTAAAATTTATCGTCTGAACTGAAATTGAAATACAAGAGCAGCGATGCAGATGCAACCTCGTGGTTTTATGCTATCACAAATAAAAAAAAATGTAAACCGCGCCAAGAAAACAGCCACGATGATACACGAAATTTTTCTGGAATACCTCACTCTATCAGTTGAGGGTAACCTTTTCGACAGCTGATCGGTTTTCTCCTTCGCTCAGCTTCCTCAACTTTAACGATGCTCAGTGAACATGTTGCGTATAATGTTGTGTTGAGTATATATATATCTGTACTGATAAGTATAAAGGATTTAAGTCCAAAAATGTCGATTTTGAGTTAAGTACATAGTCAGACCCAGAAAAAAATTCTCTATCGATTGGTATAAAGGATTTAAATCCATGTCATTCAGTCTTTGAGAAAATCCATTGGTAAAAAAAGACTCAAATCAGAAATTTAGCATTAATCTTTGTATAAAATATTTAATTCATTTTTTTTTCTTTATTAAATTAAGGTTGACAATCACTGAACGGTATAAAGGGTATAAATCAACATCATCTCTTTTTCTTAATCGATTCTTCTGATTAGTTTTTAGTTAGTTTAACTTTATTTTTCGTCTCCTGAAAACTCAAGAATATGGACTTAAATCCTTTATACTAATCAGTACAGATATGCTCCCATGTGATATGGCCATAAAGCTGAAGATGCAGTTTGTCCCTTTCTGAAAAGTTCTCTTAATTTGTCAAGAGAACTTTCAGAAAGATCCCTATACTTCAGCAGTTTCCATTTGATGATTGTGGGAACCTGGAATGGTAATACTTGCTGGCCAGTTCCTGTTTATTTCATCCTCAGTTGTACAATTCCCATGAAATTTAAACCATACAAACTAGCAATCATTTAAAAATACACATAAGGAAACAAAAAATTAGATATGCTTAACATAACACACTGTTAAGTACACCATATATAGGGTCGTAGCAAAAATTTTTATTTTCATCTATTTTCAAAGTATTTAATTTTAAAACACATTAAACTATATTTTCAAAAGTCAGCTCTTTTTTTTTTTTTTTTTTTAACAACAACAAAAATTGCCATTTCATATTTTTTATTTTTAAATATAGTTTTAGAATCTATTAACTTTTCTTGCATATTGCTCAATAAGTCTCACATTTGACCTATTTTTTCATAATTTTTTTTATACGTAAGTATAATACAAAATTTTGAAAATATGCATATAACTGTTTTTAACAATAATCATTTTTTTTTCTTTTAAGAATAGTAATAGGATAAAAAAAGATTATGTGTAGGAATAACACTCGCTTCACCCCTAAGTTTGGGCTAACACTCATAAAAGGACATTCTACAGAGTCCAAGCCAATATTCACATGCAAGATTGAACTAAACCACAGAAAACTGAATGGCCAGTCCAACAATAACAATGAACACACCTTGGCCTGACTATAGCTTCTCTTGTTCACCAGTTTATAGCAGAAAATTTTGGCCATTAGCGTGGTGTAGAACAAGTAGTCAAAAAAAAAAAAAAAGGGGGGGGGGCTGAAATATTTTACTTTGATCTGTGAATGAAAACACAAATTGTTTAAACTAAAATTAAACTAATATCCTGTTTTTTTTTTTTTTTTTTTTTTTTTTTTAACTGGAGTGACTCTACATGACTTTCTGAACATTAAATAATTAACAGGAGTATTTATTAAAAGAAAAAAGTAAAAAAAAAAAAAAAAAAAAAAGGAGTAAGTGAAGTCAGATTAACGAAAGTGAAAAATTATAAAAGTAAGTTTGTACATTTTTTTCTCCATATACAGTTCAGTACAAAGTCGAAAATCCGGAATGCTCAGGACTAGAGTAATTCTGGATTTTCAGCCTTTCCTAAAAAAATTGTATGGATTTATTTAAATTTAGTTTAATATTTTTATTTAGTTTAAATTTTTCTTTCAAATTGAATAAACAATAATAAATTAAGGCAATAAATTAAATAACTTATATATATATGCTTATAACTTAACTTAAAAAAAGAAATCATTTATTGCAATATTTGTATATTAAAATTATTAAAATTTTCAGTAAAAGAAAATAATTAAAAAAGAAAAACATAATTCTAAACATGTCTATTTTCTTTTTCTCATGTGCTTTTAATTTTCAACCAAAATTCAATTTCGAGTTCATTTCCAGTGATTTATTTTCAAGGCCAATTTGATAAGATATATATCATTGATTAATTTATCAGTTGAAATTTTATCCTTTTAAGTTTTTTTTTTTTTTAAAACACATCCAGATTTCAAAAAATTTTAATAATTTAATCTGAAAAATAGAAAATGCATAATGTGATTTTTTAATTTGGTTATGCCTTTTCCAATAGATGGCAGCACCAAGCAATTATCTGAAATTTTAATATGAATGATGTCTAATAAAGCTTTAAATACCTAACATATCTTTAAACTTATTTGTTTTGTGAAAATTTTTAGCTTATAATTTTATCTTTTTATATATGAATTTTTTAGAAGAGGGAAAATCAGTAGGCATCTCAAAATCTTTAAAAAATTCTTTTTCTTTTTAATATTTGAATATTAGTTTTTTATTCTGCTGATAGATGGCAGCACAAACATTTTGATTAGTATTTCTGAGTGGTGAATTAGAATTAGAACATTAAAAAAATAATAATAAAATGTTGTTGAAATGTCAAATGAAGTTTATTTTTAATAAACTGTATCTGACATTTTAACAAAAGTAACTTAATTAGTAATGTTGGATAGATGGCTGCAGCATTTATTTTCATTAGTAATTCTGAGTGGAGAATTAGAACATTAAAAAAAAAAAAAAAAAAAAAAAAAGAAGAAGAAAGGTAATGCTGTTCAGATCTCAGATAAAGTTTATTTTTAATAAGCTTCACATAATATTTCAACAAAATTTGCCTAATTAGTTATAAAACTATAAAACTTATGTATAAACGAAGTGGCTATTCGACACCTGGGTCCCAATATTTTATAGGCTATTCGGCACAACAGTTGAGTCGTTGAGTGTGGTCATCTAGCTTTCATTATTGTAACTTGGTTCTATATTTAAGGTCGTTTGTTAAAATGAATATTTTCAATGTAGAGGTGTAAAAAACACTTTTTTTTTCTTTAATTAATTTTTTAGTCTGTATTTCACATTTAGCAGTGCAGTGCTTGTTTATAAGTGCATTATTTATATTATTTAATTTTTCATCAAAGTCAAATTAAAAATGATTATAAGATAAAAAACTTTTTATAAACCATGTTTTTAAATTTTCTGTTGAATCATAGCTGTAGAACTACATTAGCACTTTATCAATGCATATAAAACTTTTAAAGTGATAATGACGTCAATTTTTGTGAGATGCATAATTTAACTTTTTACAATTTTTTAACGTTCGCGTTTAATTAAATGTATTTATTTTTATGTCGAAAGAAAATAAACTCTTAAATTTTTTTTGGAAACAATTAAATTATAGCTAATATTTTAATGGCTATTTTTACAGCTATTAGGAGGTTATTGTTTTCATATTTTAATTAATTAAAATAAAACTAATCGAAAATTCGAAAATCAGGCTTCGACGTATTGTGTTGTCACCGGGTCCTGAGCTATTCTGAAAGTTTCAAATGTCTAGCTAGTAAGGAAGTTAGTTAAAAATCGATTGCAAGATTTGTACAGGACAAACAAACAAACAAGAATCGAAATTAATAAAAACATGGTAAAATAAAGGATGTTCAAAGTTTTTAATATTATCTTTTTCTTTTCATTCCTATTTTAAAGAAACTAAATGTAAAAGATAATGATTATTTTGTTGAAAACTTTTTTGTTTAACTTTATATTATTTTTAGATACATATTTCTACTATAATGCTAAATCGAATATTTTGTAGAATCTTTTACAATACTTTAATATTTCAGACCCACAGATAAATATCTATTGTGTGTTCTTTGTATTGCAATTCTCATGAAAATTTAAAAAAGAATTTAATTTTAAAATAAAAGAAAGAAATTATATAAACGTTTACCCCTTTTTGTAATTAAATATCAATTTTTCAATGAATTATTTAAATACCACTTCACTGATCAAGTTTTTAAACACCATTTATAAGCTTATATTCATGAAATTAAACCATAAGTTAAAAAAAAGAAAAATCAAAAACACTATTTCAAATTTAAAAAAATAATAATTATTATTTTGATTAAAAACAAACCACCTTATTTTTAAATGTTTTTTTAAAACTTTAATTTATCCTTTAAAAGCTTCTTTAGTTACAAAAGTGGAATATAGATGGCAGCACTTAAAGCCCTAGTGCCGATTAAATTGTAGGCTTTTTGGTTCCCGGGTGCCGAATAGTCGCGGCCATATATAAAACAATAACTATTCACCAGAATTAATAAGGTTTGTGCTACGGTGACCTATAATACATGTACCAACTTTCAGCTCAATCAATCAAAGCAGTTAGACTTTATTGTATTCCCTCAAATATATACATCAACATAAAAGTAAATAAAATGAACTCAGGAGACATCAAAACGTAGAATTACACGAAAATTTCAAAGTTGATTTTTTTCATGATTACAATACTTTTCTCACATGTGCATGTTTGGAAAGTAAAAAGCTTAAAAAAAAAAAAAAAAAAAAGAGTGAGAGAGAGAATAAATATAAAATAATCAATAATAATAAATATATATTTTACGAATAATAAATACATAGTAATTAGTAACAAATAAATAATTATATAATAATAAATACATAATATCTCCAATCGAAGATAATGACACACTTACGTAAAGCTAGCAAGTAGACATTTAAAGACGTAAAACTAATAAAATTTAACGCCTTAAAATGCCACCAACTTGCTAACACATAAGGTAATATGGAAGTTAAAACTGCTATACTACAGGAGGATCTAGGGCAGGATGGAATATTCTCCATAGGGAGCGCTGTGAAGAGTTTAAACCAATATTCACATGCAAGTTTCGGACTAAATCACAGAAAACTGAATGACTAGGCCAACGTGTATGCCCCTAGTCTAAATCCAGCTTCTCTTATTTACAAGTTAGGTTGGTTGGTTAGGTTTTACGTCGCACTAGTGCTGCGCAGATATTGGCGACGGTCTGGGACTCACCCCTAGAGGTGGTCCGGAGACATGCCATCGCAATTTTAATCCTCCACGGAAGGGATGGCTCTCCCGCTTCGGTGACTCCCAGAGGTATAATTTTTTATGGGAACATAAAGGACATTGCTGCCACGACAGATTTTACGTGCACCAGCCACCATTAGTGTACACGACGCGTCTTTGGCCGGCCGAACCCGCAATCTTCCAATTACGAGGCCGGCGCTCTACCGACTGGGCTACCGCGGCCCATTTACAAGTTAGGAGCAGAAGCTTTCGGACGCTAGTGAGGTGTATAATACACAAGAACAACTAGCAAAAGAAAAATATTGTGATTTGAAATGTTACAATTTGATTTGTGAATGAAAACACTAAAAATATACATACAAAGAGTTTAAATTAAAATGTAACTAATTTTCTATTATATATATATATATATATATATATATATATATATAAGAAATAAATAAATACATAATAATAATAATATAAAATACATAATACCTCTAATCGAAGGAAATGGCACGCTTCAAGTAGATATTTAAAGACGTAAGAGTAAAAAAAATTAACGCCTTAAAATCAGTGCTGCCAGATTGAGGGAAATTTTTATGTAACTCCCACCACTAAATTTTATTTGAAACAGTTTGGTAATTAATTCGAAACATTTTTCACAGAAATCGTCTATGTAATTAGGTAACTGTTGCAAGTAAAATTTAACGGCGGCTGTTGAATAAAAATTTCCCTCAAATCTGGCAGCTCTGCTTAAAATGCTATCAATTTGCTAACATACAAGGTAATGTGGAGGTCAAAACTGATCGACTTCACTAGGATCTTAGAAGCTGGATGAAAGGCCCTCTATAGGGGTCGTTCTAAAGAGTTCAGGCATGCAAATTTCAGACTGAACAAAAAAACTGAATGGCTAGATCAATGAGTGTGATCCTGATCACATACATAAATATAGATACACAACACACAAAGAATTAAATAAATTTCATTAAAAAAAAAAAAAAAAAAAAAAAAAAAAAAACCACTAATTTATAAATGTTGTAATAGATTTTGGCTTTGAAGCCACTAAGAATTTTCGACTAAGTATCAATTTATGAATTTCGAATTAGGATTGGTTAAATTTAGAATCTCATATTAAGAAATTCTAACTCATTTATTTAAATTCAAATTCTGCAACTTTACTCTATCAGAAATAAGACTAACATGCATATTAATCAAATGAGAATAAGTTTAATTCTACTTACCCCCTCTGCCAGTATTCCGAATATTAACGACACACCACACCACAAAATTAGAAGACTATAATTCAACATTTGAAGCATCGTTTATTTGACTTGAATAATTAATTACGACTTTTATTCATATTTAAGAATTAATACTGGAACTATAATGAATACGATTAGAATGTTTAATAGTTCCGATTTTATTTTAAAGTCTTGAGATACCTTGTACCTCGTTCGGATTCGAAAGGCGACTGAAACAAAACTGCTCAGCGCCGATCTTAATCAGTTCAGATGTGCGCACCTTCTCCATCCCCCTCCTCCCCGACATCCTCCGGGGGGGGGGCTGAGCATGGCAGACTGGCGATTCGATTGACGGGTCTTTTGGTTATTCCCGATGGCGTCTTCAGGGTAGCCACTCTAATAATTCCATCCTCACCCGGATGGACTTCCAGAAGGCGTGCCAATTTCCACTGAGCCGGCTGAATAGAAGGCTCCAACACCAGGACTAGCTGACCAGGTTGCAGATGTTTATTGCCACTCTTCCATTTTTCTCTTGACTGGAGTGACGTCAAATAAGACTTTGCCCATGTACTCCAAAATTGCTTCTTGATCTGCTGGAGGAGTTTCCACCTGGAAGAAAAACTGGTACACAATGGATTAGTTTGGTTAAAAGAGTGTTCAGGAAGCTGGAGAAGCGGAGCCCCAATTAAGAAATGTCCTGGTGTAAGCACTAAGAAATTATTGGGCTCGGTGGAAAGTGGGACTAAGGGTCGTGAATTTAAGCAGGACTCAATAGTAGTGAGAATCGTAGCACACTCCTCAAACGATAGGCAACTGCCTTTACACGCTTTAAGTAAATGGCGTTTGGCCAATTTAACCGAAGATTCCCATAGGCCGCCAAAGTTAGGCCCGTAAGGTGGCATAAAATGCCAATGAATTTGTCTAGTTGTGGCAAAGTCTTGAATAATATTGGTTTTTGAAAGTGTCACGAGTTTCTTCAAATGGGCATGGGCACCAACAAAGTTGCGTCCGTTATCTGAGTAAATGTCAGTAGGATAGCCTCGACGCGCTATGAATCTTTGTAGGGCATATAAAAAATGTTCAATTGATAAATTCGTGACTAGTTCGAGATGAATTGCCTTGGTGCTCATGCAGATGAATAGGCAAATATAGGACTTAAATTTTGTTTTTGTTCGTTTATGTTCACACTTTGTTTGAATAGGGCCTGCATAATCAAGTCCAACATGTTGAAATGGTCTACAAGGGTTGACTCTTGCACTGGGAAGGTCACCCATCATTTGTTGAATGGGGGTCGGTTGGACTTTGGCACACGTCACACATTTACGAAGCTCTTTTTTCACAGTGGATCTACCATCAGGAATCCAGTAAGACTGGCGAATGAGATTTAATACTAGGTCGACACCTCCATGAAGACTATACGTGTGAAAATGTCTTATTAATGTCGATGTAAAAGGGTGATTTTTAGGTATGAGTATTGGATGTTTAGTATCATAGGGCAGAGTGATGTTTTTGTCAATTCTACCTCCCACTCTCAATAGATTTTCTGAATCAAGAAACACATTGAGATTTTTTAATTTACTGCTGTTTGCCACGGGTTGGCCGCGCTGCAAAAGGGCGATTTCTGAAGCAAAGGACCTTTGTTGGACGAATTTAATAACAATTTTTCTAGCTTCTGAAATTTCTTGTACTGAGACTGGTCCTTTCAATTTTGTAGCATTTCTACTGTTATAAATAAACCTCTTCATAAATGCAATTACACGAAAAAGTTTATTACTTGATGAAAATTTTGAAACCAAATCCTCTATAACGGATTCATGCATTGGAGTTGACTCTATTAGTCCAGGAATTCCCACAATTGTACATGGGACTGAGGTAGCAATCTTGGACTCGTGATCTGAGACCGGAATCTTTGACCAATCAGGTCCAGACCACCACAAGTTAAAGTGGTTTAATTTGTCGGGTAACAGCCCACGGGTTGCACAGTCTGCTGGGTTATGTTTGCTTGGTAAGTGATGCCATGATGTTGTGTCTGTGAGAGCTCTAATTTTGTTTACTCGGTGTAGGACATATGTGTTGCCCTTTAAGGGCGGATTTAAGATCCAACTACGGGCGATTGTTGAGTCTGTCCATAGGAGAATTTCCTCAACCTGATAATCCAGCGAGCTCTGGACGACTGACAAAAGTTCCGAGAGTAATACAGCCGCGCATAGCTCCAACCTAGGCAAGGTAATGGGTTTTAAAGGAGCTACACGGGTTTTAGCTGCAATCAATTTTAAAGATGAGTTCTGACTTGGGCGTATATAAATTACGGCAGCATATGCCTTTGTTGACGCATCACAAAATCCCAGAATCTGGTACATAGGTTCGGATTTCAGGTCTAAAAATCTGGGTACTGACATGGCCTTAAAGGAAGCAATTTTTTCATAAAATTCGTTCCACCTGTTTTGAATGTCTGGTGGTAAAGGATCATCCCAACCAAGTTTTAGCTTCCAAACATCTTGGAGAAGCAATTTTAAAAGAATAGTGGCAGGGGATAACAGACCCAAAGGGTCGAAGATGCGTGCAATTACGGACAATAATTGTCGTTTAGTTTTGACGTTTTCTTCTGTGTTGACGCCAACCTGCAGTGTATCTGATGTTAAATTCCAGTTTAGTCCTAAAATACGTTGGGATTGATCGGGGTTTAAGGATAATTCCTGATTTGTTGATTTTAGAGCCTCTGGGACCTGAACTAGAGCTTCCACATAATTTGAAGCCCATTTTCGCAGCTTGAAACCCCCAGCATTAAATAATGCCTGAAGGTCTGTGACCAAAGACTGAGCGGCTTCGATTGTTTCAGCCCCTCCAAGGAAATCGTCCATATACAGGTTGTTGCGGGCAGCCTGCACAGCTACGGGAAAATTGGGTTCTTCATCGTTTAATAGCTGTAATATGGTACGCAGGGCTAAAAATGGAGCACAGGCTGTGCCATAAGTAACAGTGTTCAATTTATACACTCTGAGTGGATCTGAAACATTGGCCCTCCAAAATATTCTTTGAAAGTCTGTATCAGGCTCTGCGATTAGAATTTGCCGAAACATTTTCTCGATATCACTCGAGAGGGCGACTTTATTTAAACGGAATCGAATCAAATTGCAAAATATACTAGATTGAAGTTTTGGCCCTTTGTGCAAATTGGAGTTCAGGGATTTGCCATTTGTAGTTACGGCCGACGCATTGAACACTACCCGTAGTTTCGTAGTGCTACTATTTTCATTTATAACTCCATGATGGGGCATATAATAATTGGGTTGGCGATTAAGTTCTTCAGCCCTTAGTAAAGTCATATGACCTAAGTCTGAGTATTCACACATAAACTTACAATATTCGTGTTTAAGATTAGGGTTCTGAATAAATCGATTTTCAAGTCGTTTAAACAATTTTAGTGCACAATTGGCACTTTCACCTAAAGCTATCTCATCATGGAGGGGTAATTTCACCACATAGCGACCTTCGGGGTTGCGCTTGGTGGAAGATTTATATAGTTCCTCTGCCGGATCGGCTTCGGTTTCACTCTTAGAAGATATTATGGGCTGATTGTCAAAAAAATCGTTCAAGTTAAGGCAGTGTAACGAGGAGCTATATGTTGATTTTGGTTCCATTCCATCCCTTGAGAGGGGGCCACTGAGTAAGTACCCAAGTGAACTGGGAATGGCAGATGGTTCTCCTGGCCTTCCCGATACTGGTGTGCCACAAATTAGTGACGCAAAAATATCTGCGCCTAATAATACTTCGATTGGTTTTTGCTTGAAGAAATTCATATCAGCCAACTGCAGATTTTTTGTATGTGGCCAAGACGTCGTTTGCACCCGGAAATTTGGCAGAGGGGTAGTAACCCTATTTACTACTAGCGCTTTCAAGTTCCTATACTCGTTAGCGAAATATGGCGAGAATGAGAATTCTGTAAAATTCAAAACAGTTTCTGCGGAAAGACCGTTTATGCCTATAAGTCGATGAGAAGTGCCAAACAAAGGCAAATTTAGCTTCTCAACGCACTCCTTTGTTATGAGACTATTTTGTGAGGCACTATCAACTAACGCCCGACATTGAATAATTTTGCCGTTAGGTGACCTAACCTTTATAAGGGCAGTAGCCAATAATACCTTTTGGTTACTAAAATTTGCATTAGATTGTGAACTATTGGCCACCGACGTAGTAACAAGGCCGCCTCCCTGATCTGCAGAATTCTGTGCATAAATGTGCAGAAGAGTGTGATGTGAACCTGCACATACTTTACATTTAATATTAATTCTACATTGACGCACTTGATGATTAGTTCGCAAACAATTTTCACACAGTGATTTTGATTTAACTAAGTCCCATCGCTCCTGAACACTAATTCGATTGAATTTGGGACATTTAAACAATTGATGTACTTGAGAACAGGCGACGCATTTATTTTCTTTGACTAGCATTGAATTATTGACACAAGATTTTTTTACACTACTACCTTCTACTGGCTTCTTAAACATCCCTGGTTTATTTTCAAGCTTTGTTTGACTCGACGCCTCCCTTTCAATGAATGTACGAAACGAATTTAAATCGGGAATAGTTTGCGTATTCTCTAGACTGAGCTCCCACCTATGCCTAACGGATGAATCCAATTTTGAAATCATGAAATTTATAAGAATAAGATCGCTAAGAGGATTAGATTCCAATCCGAGGGTCGATAAATTTCGCACCGCTTCGTTACAAGTATCTATTAAATTGAAAAACGATTTAGGATCATCCGCTTTGTTTACTTTTACTGAAAAGATTTTATTTATTTGAGTTATAGCTAATTGACGTTTATTTTCGTAGCGCTGAGTAAGAATTTCCCAACAGTGTTTAAGATTTTCCGATTGTAACGAAAATCCACGAATAAGTTTTGATGCACTACCTCTTACACACGATTGTGAGGCTTTTCAACCTCACTAGGCTGTCATTATCCAGAATAGATGATTTAAATAAATTTTTAAATGACAACCAAGATTCATTATCCCCGTAAAAATAAGGAATTTCAAGTTTGGGAAGACTAATATGCGAATTAACAGAAGTCCCAGGTTTGGTACGTGCATCATTATTTACTTTTGGAGTATTTGATTGCGATTTACTCTCTAATACAACGGATAATTCTAACAGAATGTCCCTATTCTTTAACACCTCTTCAGAGTTTTCATCGTTTTCCTCTTCGGAAAAATTTGTAACTATTTCCTCGAATTTAACCTCCAGTGCATTTACCTTATCTTTTAAGATTTTTAATCTGGCTTGATCGCCTTTATCACAATCATTGACTTTCGATTTTATAAATTCTATTTCTTTAATTACATTTTCAAATTTTATCACTTCATTAGATTTTGGGAACAACGCACTCTGTTCGGCGTCATTCGCCCTTGTTTTTCCCTTTCTACCCATCTTATGAGCAAACTAATTACAAACAATTAAATTTAAATATGAATTAATCGATTGAATTAAATTATTATTCTGCAGATCAGGAAGTAAAACAAAACAAAAATATAAGAACAAATGAAAAGAAACCACACATATAGAATTTTTTTTTTTTTTTTTTTTTTTTTTTTTACTGAAATAAATAAACTAATAAAATATTAAATGCACTTTTCTCATTCTCATACACTCATTTATTCAACAATTACTTAACATGAAAGTTTATTTCTGAAATTCCAAACCGAAACTTTCGGTTTGAAACCCAAACTATTTTGAATTACGTTTTCTCTCAAAACAAAACTTCTACGTAAGCATGAAAGCGAAAGTACTTTGAATTACGTTTTATATCAAAACAATTTAACCTTGTATTAATGATTTATTTCAACAAATTAATTTTAATTTACTTTAAAGTTCTTATACAGATAATTTAATCCTACGTAAACAAAAGAATTTTTTCAATTTACAAATTTTTTTTTTTTTTTTTTAATTTAACGAATTACGATTAATTATCTAATTAATAGGTAATTAAGCCTCCGTGAATCGACGGACCACTATGGCTTTGAAGCCACTAAGAATTTTCGACTAAGTATCAATTTATGAATTTCGAATTAGGATTGATTAAATTTAGAATCTCATATTAAGAAATTCTAACTCATTTATTTAAATTCAAATTCTGCAACTTTACTCTATCAGAAATAAGACTAACATGCATATTAATCAAATGAGAATAAGTTTAATTCTACTTACCCCCTCTGCCAGTATTCCGAATATTAACGACACACCACACCACAAAATTAGAAGACTATAATTCAACATTTGAAGCATCGTTTATTTGACTTGAATAATTAATTACGACTTTTATTCATATTTAAGAATTAATACTGGAACTATAATGAATACGATTAGAATGTTTAATAGTTCCGATTTTATTTTAAAGTCTTGAGATACCTTGTACCTCGTTCGGATTCGAAAGGCGACTGAAACAAAACTGCTCAGCGCCGATCTTAATCAGTTCAGATGTGCGCACCTTCTCCATCCCCCTCCTCCCCGACAGATTTTTTTTAATAAAAATTTGAAATTACAAAAGATAAATGATTTAGCAATAAATTATTTTAAAGATATATTTATTTGAGAATTTAATTAACAAAATAAATGAAAAGCTCATGAAAAATTACTTATTTTAGATTATATTAATTTACAATTAAATGTATGGTTTCATATTTCTTTCACGGTTTGAGGTGTCACTGATTAATTATAGGTTTAAGCGCAGTATTTATGTAGAAATCAGAATTTAATAATTGCATAATCCCCAGCACATACATACACAATCACATATAAAACTGCCAGCAAAACATACAGAGTAACAATTCAATAAAAATTTATCTTTTTAGTCATATAAGAAATAATAAACTATACACCGTGACCAATAAGTTCTCATACAACTTTTGAAGCACGTTAAAAAATTGTACATATGTGTTACTGTAGTCCCAATTATTTTGCAGGCAATTTAGTGTAAGGTATAAAGCTATTGCAAGTGTAAATGTTCTACTAATTATAATTTTTCTTTAATTAGGTAGAATGAAGAAATTGAGAGAAATTGTGATAAATAAATTCGTCAAAGAAGAGCAGCCGGTGAAATTTTCAGAGACTTGAAAGTCCTGTGGGTGAAGAGAGATTTCATTTACAGAACTATCAGAAGGTATAATAAGACGTTCTCTGTCGATGACAGAAAAAGATCTGGCAGACCGAGGTCCGTTTGGATAAAAGAGGCTGTGAAAAGGGTCAGGGAAGGGATACGACGAAACGGACAAAAATCTGCTAGAAAACAAGCACGAGAGCTCAAAATATCGAAGGGGTTAATGTTAAACATTCTGAAGAAGGGCCTTGGGTTCAAGGCTTATAGAAAACGTAAAATTCCCGGAGTTTTAGAGTCTGCTAAGATGAAAAGGAGGCAAAGGGTGGAAGAAATTCTTGCTTGGCACGCTGGGGGTGAATTTGTCTTTTAAGACGAGAAACTATTCATTTTACAGCAAAGTCTCAACTCCAAAAATGACAGAGTATGATCAGTTTCTATTGATAACATCCCTGAGAGCCAACATTACGTTCCGCGTTATCAAAATGCTTCGTCTCTGATGGTTTGGACCGCTATTTCCAAAAGAGGAAAACTCCCGTTAGTCTTCATTGATAAGGGGTTAAAAATAAATGCCTAACATTATAAAACTGAGGTTTTGGAAAATGTTTTACTCCCAAAAGTCCAGAGTATGTATGGAGCGGAATATTTCTGCGTCCAACAAGATGGTGCCCCTTCTCATACCGCACGTGTGGTTCAGGAGTGGTGAAGTCAAAATTTAGCTGACGTTTGCCAAAGAACGAATGGCTCCCCAACTCCCCCGATATGAGCCTGCTTCATTATTTTGTGTGGCCATATATATGCTCTCCCAACTGAATAACTATAAAATCACCGATTTGAGCAAATTCAAAAACGTAATTCAAAAGATATGGTAAGAAATGCCAATGGAAGCCGTGCGTGCCGCATGTGATGAATTTGAAAAGAGACTTAAGCTTGTTAAGAAACTAAAAGGCGGAATTATTCCAAAGGATTTATTGTAAAGATTGTCAATGATTGCTACTTTAATTTGATGCAAAAAGATTTTGTATGATTTATTTTGTGTTATTGTAATAAAAATTTGGAAGTGTCTGAGAACTTATTGGTCACGGTGTATAGTGAAATATAAATTAAAACTATCTTATATTGATCACCAAAAAGTAACACAGACAGGCATTAAAATCCTGCTCCTCAAATGTATTTGTTACATCTCTAAAAGTAATTCATTAATAAATGTAAAAATTAGTTACAAGGCAAATATATATATATATATATTGATTTTTCTTAAATTCTATTAAAATTCAGTAACTTAAAATAGTAAAATTTACATTATTTATAAACGAACTATTAAAGTCAATGTTTAAATTAGGGATATTAGTTACAAGACCCATCGCAATTTACATTTAAATGAATTTCAATATTTTATATAAGACTTATTCTTTTTTATAATTTAAAAATTAAACACTTTAAATAATAAAACAAATAATTATACTAGACGTATTTTGCCATATTTTGTAGTAAATTACTAGTTATAAGCAAATAGTAACGGCCGTTGCTATTCGGACCATCGGTGCGATTAGTGTGGAGGCTATTCGGATCGCTTCCTTGTTGCACTGGTTATAATAATGATTTTGCTTGTTTGATCTTGAATTTTCTCTGTAATATGCTAATTATTTTGCTTGTTTCAACTGCAAATTCAAACTTTTAACATTTTGAAAGTGTATAATGCGATTGATCTAAAATCCATGTTTATTTCAACATTGCTGTTAGAAAACATTACAAAATAAGTACCAAAGTCTTTTTTAGAAAAATCATACATATATTTGTATAGAAAATTGGGTTTGGTTTGCATCGAATTATATTGGAACGGTTTAATTGTTTAAAAAAAAGGAAAGACGGAAAAGAAATAATAAAACAAATAACATCTATGTAGTTGAATATGCAGATTTATTTATACATATTCATAAACATATTGCGAAGATTTTTTTCAAAGATTGAAAATACTCATTTACTAAGATCTGTTTTTATGTTGCATTTTTTATGTTTATTATTCAACTTTCGAAATCTTTATTATTTTCATTTTTGCTTTATAAAAATTATTTTGAGTTATTGCCCTTTTATGAAGAATTTTAGCATCATTTAGAGTACAAAATTTCTGTGAAAATAATTAATCTTTACCCCACTCCCACACTCAAAAAAAAAAAAAAAAAAAAAAAAGTAAAAAAGATAATTTTTCATGCACGGGGACGAGATACATTATATTATTTATAAATTTTACTCTTTTATCAGTGCTAACTTATTCTCCTTGAAAAAGACGGTCCAAATAGCCTGTACACTAACCGCACCGACGGTCCGATTAGCCACTTCGAATAGTAACAAATTCCTAGTAATTTAAATTTTCATTTTATTATATTTATTGCATTAATTTCAGACATAACACATTCTTATTCTGATAAACACAGTCACTTTTCTTATAGGAATATTTACAACGTAAATGTTTTTTAGAACTGTGTATTTTTGTTCCTTTAAATTAACTGATATATATATATATATATATATATAAATTAATATTCTGTAATACTTATAAAAATGTAAATATGTATATTACTCAATAAATTTAATATCTGCATAAATAATGATAAAGAACAAAAACTAGAAATTCTAAATTGTTTTAAATATTTATTCTTAGTTTCTCTTGGTGTTTGCAAACAATAATTTGAGCTTATATTAGATTCATAAAATATTATTACAAGTAAATACAAAAGAACTCTTATAGATGCTATTTTAAACTAGTATGTTCAGTTTATCAGAAAGAAACTGGATTTTACCTTTAATTACTATTTGTAAAGTTAAAGGAAAACCAGTATGCTTGGATGATCGCATTCCTTTAACTCTACGATCAGTATTGTGTACACAACGCATATCCACTTTATAAATATTATTTCGCCCAGAATTAGGGTATGCCCGAGCTTTCCTCCAAGTACTTTTTCTAAGCTTATTGAATTTTTCAAATCAAATCTGCAAATATTATAAGGGACGATAAATACTGAATTTAACGTAAAATTTGTGCAAAAAGAATTTTTAATTATTTTTCATAAAATGCAAATTACTTACTAAAGCTTGATTTTCGTCAGTGACTTATTTAATTCTAAAGATGCATTCCATGTTTGGGTCATTCTTAATAAGCTTATAGTTATAATCATCAGTCTTATCCATAATTACGAATAAAGATCTTTTAATCTGATCGTAAAAATTATGAATATATTAAGTTAATGAAAATGAAAATCCGTGATAATGAATAAAAATGGTAAATATATTTAAAGTGATTAAATGAAAATTGAAACTTTAAAGAGCGAAAAAAAAGGCATACGAAATACAGTGCGGCCATATATCCTAAAACCAACTAGCAGTTCATTTCAATAATGGCTCTCAAAGGAAGGGTTGAAACTGTCGAAATAGTCTCCCGATGGAGTTGAAACAAAGTGGACTGTGATTTTTCATTCAGTTTTTCAACTCAACCAGTTATCCAGTTTCAGATTTCAATGAAACACTGGCCCTGGGTGTTTTTCCATTTCTTCGCCCATTCCGTGGAGGATCAAAATTGCGATGGCATGTCTCCGGACACAGATTATTATACAGATAGGACACTCCCGTATATTCTTCGGTAACCGAAATTTGACTGCAACGACCCTATTGTCAACGGCTGTAAGTTTCTCGAGCTCTCCAGCTTACGCAATCGCTCGTCTTATTTTTATTGTATTTATGTTCATATCGTAATATTAGTGCAACGTTAAACCCAACATCCAACCGACTAACCATTTATTGATGTTTTTACGTTTGGACTTTGTTATTGTTTACGAATTTGATTGTCGAAAGCAATTTATTTTAAGAAGCAAGTATTAAATATTAAGCAAATAAATTTCGAAAATATACATAAACCAGAAACATTTTTTTCATTTTAAAGCATTTTGTATTATTTAAACCAAGCAATGTTAAATATTTAAGATTTCATACCATACTGCTATTTCAGCATTACAGTTTGTTATATTAATTTGTACTCTTGAACACGAATGTGTTTGGAAAAAATTATTTTCAAACATAATAAAAATTAGTTTTATTTCTTAGAAAATAGCTGTGAATGCTATGATTTTGTAAATTTAAAAGTAGTAGAAAAAGTGAAGGAAAGAAAACTGCACATACGTTTTCATCGGCAACTTTATTATTGTTTACAAACTTGATTGTCAAAAGCAATTTATTTTAAGAAGCAAGTGCTAAATATTAAGAAAATAAACTTTGAAAATATTCATAAAATAAAAACATTTTTTTTTCATTTTAAGGTATTTTGTATTATTTAAACCAAGCAACGTTAAATATTTAATGATTTCATACTGCTATTTCAGAATTACAGTTTGTAATTTTAATTTGTACTTGAATATGAATATGTTTCACAAAGCATATTTTTGAACATTATAAAAAATAATTTTTTATTTCTTAGAAGAATAGCTGTGAATGTTTTGAGGATAATTTTGTGAATTCAAAAACAATAGAAAGTGAAGAAAAAGGAAACTTCCAATACCAACCTGCTAATAACTACTCGCGAAACAGAAAAACAATTTTCGATCAAAGATGCTATTCATGTATAGTGCTACTATATTTCCGGTTCGCGTTTTAGCTTCACTGTCCTATCTGTATGGTAATCTGTGGTCTCCGGACACCCTCTAGGGGTGAGTCCCAGACCGTCGCCAATTGCTCCTCTGCGCAGCACTAGTGCGACGTAAAACCCAACCCAACCAACCAACCAACCATTTCTTCGTATTGAAATCCTGTCATGTGCTATCTGTAACACACAGATTATCATACAAATAGGACAGTGAAGCTAAAACGCGAACCGGAAATATAGTAGCACCACAAGTGTCAACAGAGGGGAACTACATGTGTTAAGTCTACATGAATAGCATCTTTGTTCGAAAATTGTTTTTCTATTTCGCGAGTAGTTAGTCGCAGGTTAGTATGGGAAGTCTTCTTTTTCTATATTTTCTATTGTTTTTGAATTCACAAAATTATCCTCAAAACATTCAAAGCTATTCTTCTAAGAAATAAAAATTAATTTTTATAATGTTTAAAAATATGCTTTGTCAAACATATTCATATTCAAGTACAAATTAAAATTACAAACTGTAATTCTGAAATAGCAGTATGAAATCATTAAATATTTAACGTTGCTTGGTTCAAATAATACAAAATGCTTTAAAATGAAAAAAATGTTTTTATTTTATGTATATTTTCAAAGTTTATTTTCGTAATATTTAGCACCTGCTTCTTAAAATAAATTGCTTTTGACAATCAAGTTTGTAAACAATAATAAAGTTGCCAAGTGAAAACGTATGTGCAGTTTTCTTTCCTTCACTTTTCTACTACTTTTAAATTCACAAAATTATAACATTCACAGCTATTTTCTAAGAAATAAAACTAATTTTTATTATGTTTGAAAATAAATTTTGCCAAACACATTCGTATTCAAGTGTACAAATTAATATAACAAACTGTAATGCTGAAATAGCAGTATGGTATGAAATCTTAAATATTTAACATTGCTTGGTTTAAATAATACAAAATTCTTTAAAATGAAAAAAATGTTTCTGGTTTATGTATATTTTCGAAATTTATTTGCTTAATATTTAGTACTTGCTTCTTAAAATAAATTGCTTTCGACAATCAAATTCGTAAACAATAACAAAGTCCAAACGTAAAAACATCAATAAATGGTTAGTCGGTTGGATGTTGGGTTTAACGTTGCACTAATATTACGATATGAACATAAATACAATAAAAATAAGACGAGCGATTGCGTAAGCTAGAGAGCTCGAGAAACTTAAACCGTTGACAATAGGGTCGTTGCAGTCAAATTTTGGTTACCGAAGAATATACGGGAGTGTCCTACCTGTATAATAATCTGTGCTGTAACACTGCTCGACATGAAATTGCCTCCTACTTTGACAAGTGTTAAAAGTCATCGCTCTTATCATTGTAGTCGTTAGTCATTATTTACCTTTAGTAGACGTTTTGCGATAAGAGAGTGAACTTTATGGTGTTCTCGACGGTGGTGATCTTCAACACGCGTCAAAGGAGGATATTTTACTGTTCATGTTTTACGGCCCAAAACATTTAACGTGTGAGTTATTGAAAGCTGACATCGTACAGTGAATCAGTAAAACTTCCTTGCGAGGACTTTGAGACTTTACTCCACTCACCAACAATTTGAAAAAAATTTCACTGAATAATTTTTATTATTTGGGGTGTTTTGGTAAGAAAATGGCAAACTGGAATCTGGAATATGTAAAAAATAAGAGAAATATTGCAAAAAAAAAAAAAATAGAAACAGAAACTGATTGTTTTTATTGATTTTCTTTTGTTTTCTGGGCACAAATCCCTTCAAATTTCCTCCTTACTATAAGTGTTTGTGTTTTAGAACTTTCTACCTCTGTAGCGCCTCAGGTCAGAAGACATTTAACGGTTAAAATAATCATCGTTCCTCTCCAAATGAAACTGATTGGTATAAAATTTACCAAACAATGATAAAAATGAGGGAGGGGGTGTATCTGGAAAACGGTGAGTGATTGGGCAAAATGGTGGTCATAATCGGATTCAGGAGGTCATTTTGCACAAGAATCTGCAAAAATGGTATCAGATCTCGATTTTTTTTTTTTTTTTTTTTTTTTTTTTTTGCCGAGCATGCTCTGCGGCTAATTACACTGCAGTGTAATTATCTGACGAAGATTTACAAGCGGACTACAAGTCAAGCATACAAATCTGATGTATATGTTATCAATAAACAAATAAACAATAAAAATATGGCATCCATTTCATAAAACACTTCTTAGTTCATTTTAAAATGTAAATATACATTGCCTCTTAAATATGATTTCATTTTACATAGATTTGATAAAAATCTGAAATCAGCTATGGTGCTAATTTCCAAAACCTTTCTCGCTGGTTTATTTTCCACATGTAAATATTCTCCATGTGTCTCTTAAAGACGTTATTTTCCACAGATTTTAGTTGGTTGGTTGATTGGGTTTTACATCGCACTAGTGTTGTGCAATGGGCAATTGGTGACGGCCTGGGATTCACCCTTAGAGGTGGTCCGGAGACATACCATCGCAATTTTGATCTTACACGTAGAGGATGGCTCCCCCCGCTTCAGTAACCCTCAGAGGTTATGGCACATGGAGGGCATTGCGGCCACGACAGATTTTACGTGCACCAGCCATTATTCGTGTACACCATTCGCCGGGGTCATTCGCCGGCTCGAATATCGTACGTATCTATCAATTACGAGCCCGGCGCTCTACCGTCTGGGCTGCCGCGCCCCCCTTCCCCCTCACATGCATTTTTTAAATATTATTAACCAACTGCTTCGGGACCCTGCTGCCTTCGGCAGCGTTACCAGTACAAAGCTTGCAATCGATTTTTAACTAACTTCTCGGCTACCTAGCTATTTGGAACTTTTATAATAGCTCAAAACACGATAGCAATGGATTTTTTAAATACTTTTAGCCTGTTGTTTCGGGTTTCCGCTGCCTTCAGTAGCGTTTATATGATTTCAACAAAAAATTTAAAAACGTGGTATATAAGAAGTTCATTTTATCTTGTAATTATTTTTGTATGATTTCTATAGTGATAATTCAGCTGGAAATTTCAAATTTTATATGTATACAACTTTTAATGTTTACATCCATCTAAGTAGAGGCTTTTAAAAATTCGAAATTAAAAAGCGGCGAATTGATTAAAAAACGTTCTAAAATTACGCTATAGTGAAAATTTCGTGCATGTCATTTAAACATTTTACTGTGAATACGTCAAAATGACGTAGTGTCTTAACCCTTTGTGGCGCAGGATAATTCGGATCATTTAAATTGCACTGCCACCGGAATTTACGAACAAAATTAAAAGAAAAGAAATTTTAAATTTTCAGGTTAAAAAAAAAGGGCCTTTCCTGCTATGTTATAAATGTAAATTTTTGCTAAAGAATTCCGGGATGAGTTTTTGCACTTGAGAATTAAAATTAGGTGTTCCATTAGCGGGAACACTGCGACTGAAAGGGTTAAAGTGATTAAAATGAAAATAATTTTTATAGCATTTTAGAATGACGTCACTTTCAGAAAATTTCCCAAATGAAGTATAGTCTAAAAACATGATTCGACAAGGATTTATTTAACAAAACAGTATTAAGTGCACTTTTTTTACACAGGAGTTATTGCTAGCGCTCTAATAATTTTGCTGCCGACTGTACCATCGTCTTTGAAAATGACGTCATATCTTGGAAGTCATTCGATGGGACAAGTGCATTTTCATATATAAAATTACTACTCTTTACTATGGTTGCGTAGGATTTTTATTTATTAGCTCTAGAATAAGTAGTTAGAAATAGTAATCTTAACTCCAAATTATAGCATAATATTATATCAGAAGTCTTTTGCATGTTGCAGATATAAATATTTCATTTGTCTGCATAACAAAAATAATCTCTTTTTTTATGACAAAATATTTATTTCTTAAGAATGTTGCCATTGCAGGGTAATATTTTGTAAATGAATTATTCCAAAAATAATTAATTTGTAGGAAACGATAACTGTTTACATTTTCGAGGCTTTTTAATAAATATAGGAATTCAAAAATTGAGATTTATTATTATAAAAATGGTTCATTTAAATATAGTAACCAGCACAGTGGACAAAACCAGCTAATTGAATATTTATGTATATACAGTTGAATATATCATGAAAAACGGCAGTTTTTCAAGTGACGCAAGCGGAAGGACAAACGGACGGAACGCTGCGAACTCATATATACGCCTAGTTTGACATATGTCTATACAGGACTGTTATAATTAAAGTTCGCCCATTCAGAAGGTTCTAGAGCCGGCTCCAAACAAAAGAAAATTTCACTAGTATCTAGTACAAATGATGCGCTCTGCGTAATGATTTTGGGACAATAGGTGACGTTGCTCCAATATCTAAGGCGATATTTGCAGATTAAAATAAATAAATAAATAAATTTTGTATGTTTCATCTGGATTAACCCAAATTGATAGAACGAATCAACAAAAAATAAGAATTGCTAAATTAATTTTCCGTTATTTTGTATTTTACCAAAATTTGCAAAATTGCCTCAGATATCGGCGCAAATTGAAGAAAATTGTAGCTCTTTTTTTTTTTTTTTTTTTTTTCCCTCCCGATTTTCGCCGACCGCAGCACCACTTGTTGACGAAAATAATTAGGTGACATTGTTCTTTGCGAAAATGTAATTAAATAAAAAAAAAAGGGGGGGGGGGTTACAATTTTCGTCAATACATGTCGCTGTACCAATAGCTAAGGCGAATTTTGCAGATTTCTTGCAAAAAAAAAAAAAAAAAAGAATATTAATTTCTCTTTCGTCTGGATTAACCCAAATCGATAGAATGAATCTGTAAAAATAATCAACAGGGAAATAAATTTTCCTTTATTTTATATTTTATAAAAACTCTGCAAAAATCGCTTTAGATGTTGGCGCAGCGCCACCTACTGACAAAAATTTTAACTTTTTTTTTTTTTTTTTTTTCGATTTTCGCAGAGCACATCATCTGTATTACATGCTAGGGAAATTTTGCTTTGCTTGGACACACAGAACCGGCTCTAGAGTCTCCTGAATAGACGAACTTTAATTATAACAACCCTGTATATATATATATATATAATAATAATAAAGGAAGATGTCTGTCTGTCTCTCTGTCTGTCTGTCTGTCTGTCTGAGCATCTATACATTCAGCCCCTATTGAACGCAGAAGTACAAAATTTTACACGGGTGCTCCGAAGCCTGCCCGAATGCATAGTGAAAACAGAATTTAAAAATTTTAATTAGTTGCGGAGATATTAATTAAAATGTAGACCCATGTCTAAATCTCAATTACTGAGAATTCACCGCGATTGCATAAAAATATATATTTTAACGGAGTTAAAAGCAGAAAAAATGGAAAATAAATTAGAAATATTAGTCCGATCGTTACGAATTTGGTACCAAATGAAAGGGGATTTTTTTCTGAATCTAAGAGTGCAAGTGGCTTATCTCTACAGGAATTAGATTTTTTAAAATTAACTAAAGTATGAAGTTTAGTTGGCAATAGGCAGTTATTTCATTTATCAAAGATTCTTCAGTGCCAGGTGCTAGACATGCTGGCTCACTATTCTTCCGGTGTCGGGAAAAACTGCTTTTCGTTTTCGAACACGTGACAAAGTATTGGAAATAAAAAAAGCAGTTTTTGAATTTTTTAATTTAAAATCGATCAAAAGCAGAACTTCGAAATTGCCCGTCATTATGGCTCACCTGTATGCAGTTAAAAAATCTAAAGTATAGCTTTAAAAATAAAATAAATAGACATATTATATTTATTTAAATTCATTTTTATTTCATCACCAAAAGTTACTTTGAACAGAATAATATTGATTTTTTTTTCCTTTTTTCAATGAATTCGGTTGTAAAAAAGCAGTTTTGGAATTCTTAAATTTTAGACGGATTTCAATAGAAATCGTTAATCGCCCTTGATAGATTAGCCATTTTGAGTCAAAAATATATCATTGTAATACATAATACATCATTCAAAAGATATTTTAAAGTATTTTTATTGCAGGCTATTAAAATGATATAAGCCGTTCAAATTCTGTACGATACTTTCGGAGAAAACTATGGAAAAACCAGAAAATTTTTATCCTTTTATATTTTACAGAGTTTCAAATTCAGATTTTCGCTCACATTTCGTACTAATAATTTTTAACGGTATATAGCTCGGAATTAAGCAAGTTTTGGAGAAAACCACAGATAAGTCAGACACAAATCTTTTTAAAAAATGTTTGTATTATCTTTGTATTTCAGCTTCTAATTAGTATAATTTCATTTTTATATTATCGAAAGTGGAATTCGAGATTTCACCTGATTTACACGTTTTAAGGTGTCCTGATTAGGTTTTCTTTTGTATCTCAGCTACTAATTAAAATAATTTCATAAGTAATACATCATTTGAAAGCTTTGTTGATTTGGAATTGAAAAATATATTACAGAAATATCTACCGCCAGATGGCGCTGCTATATTTTAAAATTTCAATATTTCAAATTCTAATGAGCGAGGAAGGTGTTGTAAGTTCTAAAACGGGGATAAAGCGCCGCAGGCGCCACCGAGCGGGACTTAGCTAAAGTCATAAATTTGAAAGATCATAACATGGTGAGCGAACAGGCTGTTTCAGATATTGAAAAGGGAAGAGGGCACCGAAGGCGCTACTACACGGGAATTTACTGCGATTTCAATAAGATATTTTCACGATATATCAACAATATGTTATTAGACCTGAAACGGAAAAAAGGCGCCGCAGGCGCCACCGAGCGGGAGTTTCGTAAAGTCGGATTTTTCAGGGATCGCGAACCAGCTGGTCGCCGAAGGCGGCTAGTATATATATATGAATTCAGCTTTTCTCATTTTTCTGGTTCATTTTGTTATCGTCAGTTCAAACAGAAAACTTTTGATTACAACCAATTAAAAGCTCCTTCTTCTAATGTTCCTATATGTTTAGAATTGTTATCGGAACTATTTTAAAGTGAGTATTACTCTTCTTTTTGAAATAAATTAAAAAAAAAAAAAATGAATCAAGTTAACTAGTTACCAAATTATCTTTTATGGGTTGTTGTGGCGAATTATTCATCCGTTTAGTTTCCGTTCTCATTCTTATTGTTATTGTTATCATAATACAGTCGAACCTCATTTACCTGAATCTCAAAAGGAATAAGAAAATTGTTCATGTTGGCAGTAACTCAGAAACTAATCTTCATTTTGACGGAGATTGTGGAAACAGTTCATGTTAAAAATAATTCACGTTAAGCGTATTCACGTTAACGAGGTTCGATTGTATCTATCTATCTATCTATATCTATATCTATCTATCTATATGTATATGCATGTAAAAGCATATGTCATTAATTATTATTATTTTCAATTAAAATAATTTTCTTCTTGATGGCGACATTTAAAGAACACATTCGGTAAATCTATTTATTTTTATTTTATTATGACCGGAATGATGCTTCATTTAGTATTTTTTTATTTTCTCTTCGGAAGTATGACAATGAATTGTCTCCTATAATTAGCTTTCCTCTTCGATTTTTTATGCAAGAAACTTTCACTAAAAAGTTATTGGTTAAGGCGGACTTCCTCTTCATTGCAAAAGCTCGTTTCATGCCACCTACTTCTGACCTCAAAATTTCCGACACTTTTTAATCTGATTAGAAATATTGTGTTTTTTAAGAATCAACAGCTGTTGCATTATTTTTCCATCGCACAAATTTCTTGTTTAATTCAAAAATGAAATTCTGAGAAATACACCTGGATTTTAGAAGGTATGTATTATTTTGTACGATATATTACATTAAACATTTTCTATCTAGAAGCAATAAGTCTGTCCAATTTTGCTCAGACAAACTAGCCAAAGATTATTATTATTATTATTATTATTATTATTATCATCTTTATTATACAGGATGTGGATTATTACTAGATGCTGGTGATTACTTTTCACATTTCTTTTTTATTTAATATTTCAATAATAAATTTTAAAGGAAATGAGTTTTTTTTTTTTTGTCTAGTAGTACTTTACGCAATTAAATATTCAAATGCTTTGTAGTTTCATTTTCTTTCTTTCTTTTTTTTATGTAAAAAAATGAAAATCTTTGAGACATTAATAGGAAACAGTTTGAATATAATGCGCGTAAAAAAACTTTAGAGCCAGTATAAGCTATTGTACTCAAAAAAAAAAAAAATCTAAAAAAAAGGCACTTCTATAAAAATTGAATTTTGTTGCTTACTATGACATATAATAAAGCAATTAAGCAGATAAAATTATAATTTACAGATATTTAATTGTAAATTTTCAATAAAATTAACAAGCAACTCGTTTGACCCTTTATAAAAACTGTAAGGTCCCAAGACAAAACAGATTTATCTTATGAATGACTGTCTTTAGAAATTGAATATTTATTTTATATTAATAAAGAAATTTCTATGTGCAATATTTTTCTTTAGTTTCAAAGGTTTCAGTATTCATAAATTGATATAGCTCTTTTAAATTGATTACCGTTCATATTTATTTTAATGATTGAAAGACAATTTATTAATTTTCTATTTATCGTGGATATTATATGTACATATCTTGGTTTGTTTAATAATCACTGCTTTTTATTATATAATCAATGAATTAAGAGCATTTCAACACACACACACACACACACACACATATATATATATATATAACAACTGTTGTATAGATCATATTTAAATTTGTTTTTAAAGGAACTTTTGAAGTATATAGATTCATATTATCTCATTTTGTTTCGAAGGTGACAGTAAACGCCATAAATATACGTTATAACTTGGATGAGTCATTTTTTCTCTTGTGATTGTCAGAAAAATAATATGTAGAAACAAATTTGGTAAAATTAATGCATATAAAATATCATTAAAGACGATTTTTTTTTTTCGTCGAGAAAACTTAGGCAACTTAACAAAAATTTTCCACTCCGGCTGTGCGAAATTGCATGAACCACTTTCCGTTTATAATTGGTCACGTTTTTGGCTAGGATTCAAATTATCACGGCAAATGAGCCTATTAAACAGAAACAATTCAGAATTATTTTAATTCTAATTGATTATTGATATTTTGTTATGAGTTTCTAATGAATCGGCATATGTTTGAGATTAATTTGTTCCACTTATTTTCCTAGTTATCTTCTTACAATTCAAAAATAAATACACCTACAAAACAAAAAAACATTTTTTCGAAAAATAAAAAAAATAAAAAATAAATAAAATAAATTAAAAAAATAAAATAAAATAAAAAATACGCAAACTTTATAGCCTTTCGTTTTCTAGATGTATCTACATATAAAAAAATAAAATCCCCTTTGAGGAAAAAAAATAAAAAATAAAAAAAATCTTTTAAACAAAACAATTAATATAAATTACAACGAATTATTACAAAAACAATGAGTTATATGTATATAGACCTTAATATTACGTAATGATGTGAAAATGACGATGTCAAATATCTCTTTGTCTCATTTTCATACGTCTGGCAGCGAAGGGGGATCAAATCATATTTTGAATATAAGGCCGTGTGAGGTCGTTGTATTTAGCGAGATTTCTTCTCGGCAATTAAGTTTCTGTCCTAAGAATAACGTCACTGGTCGGAATCAAAACAAAATGAGAAATAAAGCCGCCTTACCAGGGCGTAGTATCCAAATTCTGACTCACAGGAAGAAGTTTTTTTTATAAATAGCTTCCAACGCTACCGTTTGCTTTTCAGTTGAGTGCTTGGTTTTGGCCGAGAAAAGACGTTTCGCCATCATGGGCGCATCTGACGGAGCGGGTGGTGCCCCGATGACGGATATTACAAGAGCTCCTATGAGAGAAAGGGATTCTGATGGGGCTACGAACGAGATGTATCTACACGAAATGGAAACCACTCCCATTACGGAAGATAGACAAGTAAGTTTTTTTTTTTTTTTTTTTTTTTTTTAAGTATATGACAAATATTCTGTTTTTAAAAAGGGGGAAAAAAATAGTTTTCAAAATCAAAATTTATGTATCGATCAAGTATCTTTAATGTAGTTATAAAAAAGTAATAAGAAGCAACGCTTTACTATATTTACACTTAATAATAATAGTAGTATATTTTATATAATTATATGTGTCTGTGACGTTGTCGCAAGAAAAGAACATTATAATGGATATTATTTTCCACATCGAGCTTTAAGAAATATTAGTTATTTTGGTATAATTTGTTTAAGTAGTATTTTAATTGTCTAGAGAGTCACACAATTTTTACAAATTCCAAATAATATAAATATGCAGATTTCTAAATTTTATTTGATACTAATTTTCTTTCTTTCCTTTTCTCTCTCTCTCTCTCTTCTTCTTCTTATTATTATTAATATCTTGATTTTCTTTCCATACCTTATATATATATATATATATATATATAAGCTAATGTACCATTCATTTTCAGTTGGAAAGATTTCTTTCACATTAAATGCAGCATAATTTAAATCTGTCATGTTAGCTTTATTTAGTGCCGAAAATAAAATATACTTAAAAAATATGTTTATAAATTTTTTCTTTAATACTATCATGTCAAAGAATAAAGGAGACTATTAAATTATCATTTATTTAAATAACATTTAACAATGTTTGTCTTTAAACAGATATATCTTGAAATAGAACATGCTTCAGGATAATTTTTGTGTGTAAATTTTTTGACTGGTAATGTTTATGCCTAAGCAACATCCACAAAAATATTAATATTTCGACCAAATCTATTCAAATTACCTATTAATCACGTATGTTTTGTGTATTCATCCATTTGTGTTAGTTATTTATTGAGCTGTCAGTCAATAGACAATGAATATCTGATAATCTTATCTTCAGTCATTTACTTTAATTTTAGTAATTTGTCTAGATCGGCTAATAATCTAAACTAGATCAATAACATATATCTGCAACCAAAAAACTGCATAATTCTTTTTTTTTTTTTTTTTTTTTTTTGCCGTTTTTCTTTTTTTAATAGATTTTTAATTTTTATACACTAAAACCGAAAACGATAATAAAAAAGTTCCATTACGCTATTTCCCCCCCCCCCCCCAAAAAAAAAAAAAAAAAAAAAAAAAAATCATACTTTTTGTTCAATTTTGCTTGAAAACATGAAATCTGGTATCATACTGTAGAAAGTAAAATTGAAATTATTTCTTACTTTAACCCATTATTTACCATTGTCCCTCTTTTTTTTTAGGTTGATTTCTTTAGAAATCGACCTATTGCAATCACTTCGTTTATCTATCTATCTATCTATAATAAAATATTGTCATCACGATAACTCCCGAAATAATACTCTAAATGGAACCAAATTTGGACTGTGAACTGGTCTTATAAATATCTTGAATGAGTTCGTTAACCAAGTTGCTCCGACTTTTTGTTTTCAAGTGGCAGCCACTTGAAAATTTTAAACCCACAATGTAAAAAAGCAGATTTAAAGCAAGATTTGCTTGAATTTTGATGTAAATACAGGAGACATAAAGGTCTCAATGAAGTTTATTAATGAAGTTTATCCGCTATTTTTAATAAAGTGGCAAATATTTTAAGTTAAGCGGGGCCACTTGAAATCAGACTACCACTTGACAATTTAAAATCACCATAACTTCGGAAATAATACTCCAAATTGAACCAAATTTGGACAGTGTCTTAACTTATTTCATAAATATTTTAGATGAGCTTGTTAACCAAGTTGTTCCGCCATTTTGTTTTCAAGTGGAGACCACTTGAAAATTTCAAATTCAAATTGTAAAAAGCGTATTCCGAATTTGTTTGAATTTTGATGTATACATAGTTTATACAAGTGTCTCAAAGAACTTTATCCGCCATTTTTAATAAAGTGGTGGATATCTTAAGTTAAGCGGGACCACTTGAAATCAGGCTACCACTTGAAAACTTAAAACCATGATAACTTCCGAAATAATACTCTAAAAGGAACCAAATTTGAACAGTGTCTTAACTTATCTTATAAATATCTTAGATGAGTTTGTTAACCAAGTTGCTCCGCCATTTTGATTTCAAGTGGAGACCACTTGAAAATTTAAATTGTAAAAAGCGTATTCCGAATTTGTTTGAATTTTGATGTAAATACAGACCACATAAGAATGTCAATGAAGTTTATTCATGAACTTTATCCGCCATTTTTAAAAAAGTGGCAGATATCTTAAGTTAAGCGGTGCCACTTGAAATCAGGCTACCACTTGAAAATTTAAAATCATAATAACTTCTGAAATAATACTCCAAATCGAACCAAATTTGGACAGTATCTTAACTTATCTTATAAATATCTTAGATGAGTTTTTTAACCATGTTGCTTCGCCATTTTGATTTCAAGTGGAGACCACTTGAAAATTTAAAATTCAAATTGTGAAAAGTGTATTCAAAAATTTTTTGAATTTTGATGTATATATAGATTACATAAGTGTCTCAATGAACTTTATCCGCCATTTTTAATAAAGTGGCGGATATCTTAAGTTAAGCGGGGCTACTTGAAATCAGGCTACCATTTGAAAATTTAAAATCATAATAACTTCTGAAATAATACTTCAAATCGAACCAAATTTGGACAGTATCTTAACTCATCTTATAAATATCTTAGATGAGTTTTGTAACCAAGTTGCTTCGCCATTTTGATTTCAAGTGGAGATCACTTGAAAATTTCAGATTCACATTGTAAAAAGCGTATTCCGAATTTGTTTGAATTTTGAAGTATACATAGACCATATAAGGGTCTCAACCAAGTTGATTAATGAACTTTAATCGTAATTTTTTGAAAAGTACCGGATATCTTATACTAAGCGGGCCACTTGAAATCAGGCTGCCACTTGAAAATTTAAAATCACGATAACTTCTGAAATAACACTCCAAATCGAACCAAATTTGGACAGTGATATTATCATATAATTTTCTTGAACGTGTTCACTGGGCAACCTGTCCCGACATCTTGTTTCTAAGTTGCAGCCTCTTGAAATCACACTGCCACTTGAAAATATGGCATCACGATAACTTTTAAAATACTGAACTAATTCAAATAAAAGTTGGATAGTGAACTTATGGTTCAAATATCTAAGATAAGTTCATTTGGTGACTTGTTCCGCAATTTTATTTCCAAGTAGCGGCCACTTGAAAATTTGTCATAATGGTAACTTTAGTAATTCTGAATCAATTCGCATCAAATTTGGATAGTGGATTTATCATTCAAACATCTCAGATAAGTTCGCTGGGCATCTCACTCCGCTTTTTTTACCATGTGGTGCCACATGAAAATTTCTTTTCACGATAATTTTTGAAATACTGATTTAATTTAATCTAGAACTGGACAATGAACTTATCATACAAATATATTGGATGATTTTGCTGGGCAAGTTGTTTCGCCATTTTGTTTCCAAGTCGCAGCCACTTAGATTGTCACTTGAAAATTTGCCATAATAATAACTTTTGAAATACGGCACTGATTTGAACCACAGTTGGACTGTGAACCTATGCTTCAAATATCTTGGATGTGTTTGCTGGGCAACTTGTTCCACTGTATTGTTTCCAAGTGGCGGCCCCTTGAAAATTTGTTATCACGGTAACTTTTGAAATACTTAATCAATTCAAATCAAAGTTGAAAAATGGATTTATCATTCAAAGAACAAAATTGTAGAAATTTCACGTAACTCGTGAACCAATCACGCTATTGCGTCTATCTTTGGTATATCGATAATAAATATTTTCTCGCCAAATTTGGCGCCAAATCCATTACCTGCTTTATTGGTATTTTTAATGCGTTTTTAAGGGAAAATTAGGCTATTTTAATGCTAAAACAAACTAGAAATGCAGAAAGCTAAACATTTTATCAACTTACTAAGCCTCTTTGAAAGAATTTCTACAAAAAAAAAAAAAAAAAAAAAAAAAAAAAACTATTTTCAAATTTGCAACGATATTTTAGATGATCAACTTTCTCACTGCCATTTTGATCCTAGTGGCAGCCACTTAAATTTTCAACACGATGACTTTTGAGATTTTGAATTTATTCGAACTATATGTGTACAGTAGACTTATCTATCTCACAAATGCATTTGATATATTTGCCAACTTAACCCACCATTTTGTTTCCAAGCACCGGTCACTTGAAAATTTTAAATTCACATAAAAAGGTATTTATGATCCGATTTTCTTAAAACTCCATATGTGCATAGCCTACCTCAATATTTCTACCAAGTCCATTAAAAATTTGTAGCCGCCATTTTGAAACAAAATGACGGCTACTTGATAAGAAAAAAGAAATCAACCTACCCTTCCGAATAAGCCGGAAGGACTTTTTTTTTCTTTCTTTGGGACGTTAAATTTTTTATTCTTTTAGGCAATATTTTAGACAGTGCATGCTGCCACTGTTCGAAAAATGGGAGTAGGAGTACACTTAACTGCTTGAAATTCGTTGTAGTTTTTTAATATTCTTTACTAAAACTTTTAAAATTCATTAAAAGAAAATTTGAAAATAGTTTTGGCAAATAATGGGTTTACACGATGTTTACACGTGTTAATCTAAAAAATAATACAAAACTGAAAATAAGAGAGATGAGTGGTGGAGGAGGGAGGAGGGGCGCATAAGCGAAAGGGGTGAAAGCGAAAGCGTGATCGAAGGTGCTTCAAAAAGAAGAAAAAATATGTTCGCAGGTAAAAAGAGTAAACACACTGTTAATTATATGAAGCAGTTGTTTGTTTAATTATGAGGACGAATATGTTTAGTTCAATGTAATATATTCAATGATTTTTTATTGTAAATTTCTATTATTTCGAAAATAATAATACAGTCGAACCTCGTTAACGTGAATTACTACTATTAACATGAACTATTTCCACAATCCCCGTCAAAATAAAGATTGGTTTAGTTATAATGAAGATTAGTTACTGATAGCATGAACTACTGATAACATAAACATTTTTTTTTTATCCCCTTGAGATTCACGTTAACGAGGTTCGACTGTAATAATAATAATAATAATAATAATAATAAACTGTATGTGGCAGATAGAAATGTGTAGGTACTTTTTGGATTCAGCACTCTCAACACAATGTTTTCCAAAAAATTTCATGCAATTAATTTTTTTTTCAGACTTGTATTATACACTACCCTACAATAAATTGCCGGGTACTTTGGATTTCAGAAGTTTTTGTTAAATATCTCAAAAAGTACTTGATGAATTATCTTGAAACTTCAGGAATGTAAAATACCTCATATATTACAGAGAAAGTTTTACTGGCTGTAGCATGGGATGATGAGGCTTCTTTTAATTATTTCTATTCATTTGTGGGAGACTACCGCATATATTCAAGGAAATGTGAAGGTTTCTTCTTCTTCTTCTTATTTTTTTTATAATATGCAGGGGGTTAAACCTAAAGCAAAGACATTTTTAAAAAACTTGACATGCGGACACGGTCTACTTCAATTAGAATATAAAAATACTAAAAATCTAATGAAATCTGAGCATTTTTACTTAATAATTTTTTTAGTATTTAGATACAAACTAACAAAATTTCGGATTAACGTGGTACCATTATAGCTGTACAGTTCTTATAAAATACAATACCATATAACCGAAAAAAATTGCTATTTTATAATAGCAGATAAGGCTACTACGATACCAAGAATTCATTGAATTTAGATTTAATTTTTAATTGCAGACTCTATGAAACTATTGCTTGAATTCGCACTCTTTTTTCGATTAGAAGGAAAGCGCACTGTTTCTATAGTTTATATTACTTTATTTTCTATGATACATTTCATTGCTAAACTAAAAATTTTTGCGATTTAATATAAAATAAAAAAGAGAGAGAGTTGGAGGGAGGAGAAAAACCGTACCTGAGAAACACTTTGAATGAAAGTTCCTTAAGATATATAGCCAATATAGGATAGCTTTCCGTCATTGGGTAATAAAGTTCACCCTTTTTTAAAGGCCAAATATTAAATTTGATTCTTAGAATTTTAATATAATATTATACATATGTCTTATCAAGCTATAAAATTCCATTTATTTTCAAACATTGAGGCGTATTTTTAGAGTTTGTTCAAGTGTGTTCGTCTTTACATATACATAAAAATAAAATAAAATAAATCAATTCAGAGATAATTTTGTGTATTGTATATTTCACACGTACTACGCACGTGGGCCATTTTTTGGGTCTTTATTAAATTTTGTTAAAAAAAAAAAGTTTTTTTTAACGTGTCATAAATTTTATTCTTATACATGAAAAAAAAAAAAAAAATCTAGAAAGAATGTTCAAAATAAATAAATAATCAGAATTCAAGTTTAATGCAAAATATAAAATTGATTAAAAAAAAAAAAAAAAGTTTGATTTTTTAAAATATTAAATTAATTTAAGATTATTCAAATAATACCTTGCAAAAATAAATTTTAAAAAGCTTATTTTTCATCCTTTAAAGTCAGAGGCTCCCATTAACTTGAGTTCATACTATCACCTACATTTTATCTGCTGAATTCCTGGTTTTAGATATCAAAGTAATACTCCTTGTATATTTAGCTTCATTCAGCCTCTCTAATTTGCACTCCCGAGGGCTAAATGTTCTGTTCGCGTGTTGGAAACTTTCCAAAACACTCAAATTACACAAAAAAGAAAACAAGAAAAGAAAGAAAAAACCACTGTTGCAACTGAATATAAGAAATCGAATATTGTTCTTTATTTTATTTTACTTTATTTCTAAGATAAACTAGTTTTGTCCCTCTTCATTTTTGATGTGTCATTCTTTCCAAGATTATGTAAACGAATTGCATATTATTATTATTATTTATTTAAAAAATAAAGTAAGAGTATCACTACAACAGATATTTCTGTGAATAATAATAATAATAATAATAATAATAATAATAATACTTATTTAACTAAAAGGAAAATCATAAATATTTCCTTTTAGGATTAAATTCTCGAAAAAGATAATTCTGTTGATTTGATTATAAAATTCCATTGAATGTAATAGATTTTTAATTAATATGTATTTTACATTAAATGTTAGCGATTTTCTCTAAAAGTGCTTTTGTGTGCTGTTTTACGAAAACAATTCCATGAATTTTAGTCACTTTTAATTTAAACAACGTTTTTCAGTTATTTATTTTATGAATGATTTTTAATAAAATTTGTTGTAAAAATGCGAAACGTGAAATATATTTTGAGCTACACAGGTTTTAAGCCATAATTTCTAGAATGATATAAATTTTACTGAAGCAGAACGAACTTTCAGACACGACATTTTATTGTTATTTCTTATTGTTTTGAATAAAAAAAAAGCAAAATTTTGTTTGATTTGTATTTGCTTATTTTGAGCTGATATCCCTTACCCTTTGTTTTTGTATGACAAAATTAAGTAGCAAAATTCATTTATGGTGATACATTTTTCCTTTTGTAATAGAATAACGTTTTTATTGGTAAACAGGTGAGTACTACTGATGCCACAGTGTGTTAATTTTGCAAGTGGTGGACAGTCCTGTCCTCTACTGGGTCATTTGGTTTTTAAAGAAGAGCTAATAGCGGACAGAGGGCCATATTCTTTCAAATTCCGAAAATCAAATTTTTAAAGATGTCTACTACTGGAACAGAAAAATGTCCGCTATTAGGTTTTAAGTGTCCACACACTGGCGCATTTTTAGATCTCTAAATATATATATATTAAAGATAAAAATGCTTCAGGTAGTATATTTTGCTGCATACTCATGTGCCGAAAGAGTTAATTGAGGTATCCGGCCCTTTTTATTGTTATGTCCTCTACAATTAAGAACAGTACACAAAAAATATCTAGAAATGAAAGTCGTAAAGTATCCCCTACTGGCACATTTACCCTAATAATATTTTGTTCCACTGGAGGAATTTATTAAAGATTTTTTTTTTTTAATAGCTTCAAAATAACATTTTTTATTAAAAAAAAAAAAGACTAACTTTTAAAATCAAATTTTATAAAAGATAACAGATTAAAATTTATTTATTTATAAATTATTATGCTGTTATATTGTGACTTTCCTTAATTCTAAATTTAATTTCCCTAGACGCAATGGAAAAAATACATTAGTTTAACTATCAAATATTGAAAATTAAAATTGCATTAACTAATACTGTAATTTGTATAACGTAAATATTTTTAGTAAATCGCATTTCCACATTTTACACTTTTAAACTAAGAAATGCTTTGAATTCAGCTAAGAAAACATGAAGAGAACTTCGCATCACGGCTAAATATTAATCATAATTTTAACAGAACGTCGTAATAATACATTTGTCATATATATATATATATATTTATGGCACATTAATTTACTCTAATAATACTTTACAACATTGGCAGTCTTCCCATTTTGCATTATGATAATGACTTTAATCCTGCTCCACCTTTTTATCTCCACTCCCTAGCTTTCAGTTGTTCTCCAAAAAAAAAAAAAAAAAAAAAAGGGCGATTAACTATCTAAAGAATTTTCTTTCGAAATATTTGTTGCCAAGTAACAAAATAATTAAAGAACGGATAGTTTTTTTTTTTTTTTTTTTTTTTTAAATATGTAATGATGAAAATAAATTACATGTTTTTAAAATTTTCATCACATAGTTTCTTTTTTCTTTTCTTTTTCTTTTCTTTTTTTTTTTTTTTTTTTTTGAAAATTAAAATAATAAAAATTATTAATTTGGATTTTTATTTAAAATTTTCTAGAATGTAAATAATTAGAGAATATTTCGAGAATGTTAGAAAAAATTTAATCAGTTTTTAAAAATTTATACCTACAATGAAATTCAATTTAGTATTATAGTTGGCTGAATAATTTATCCAAGATAGTTTGTAATTGCAATCTAACGATTAATACATGTTGTTTCCCATTTCGCTGATCACACCGCCCTTCTCCCCCCCCCCTCCCCAAACAACAACAAAATAAATAGTTTGAAAAAATATATAACACATTAAATTATAATTTGTTTATTCATTGAATTATAAATTAATGGTTGATCTGTAACTATCAAAACTGTAATTAGCTATAAAACCATTAAATTAAAAATTAAAAATTTCATTTTTACGCATAAAAATATGAAACATAATTCGTAAATATGTCGATTGTTTAATAAAAGAAATTTCATCCTTTTCTTCAAATGCCGTTAAAAATTCGAAACTTGTATAATATTGCATGAAATGTATTAAGTTAGGTTCCTTATTATTTTCTTTTATGTTCATAGAAACAAAGAATTGAATTAGTAAACATTTTCGACACCTGATTTTAAATGCATTTGTACATTTTGAGATGACCTGTACATGATTTGACCATTTTTAGAAAATATTCGCTTGTCTCTCTGTGTGTGTGAGAGAAAAATTTTGTTGCATCTTTAGATCAAGAACTAATGCACATAATATCATAAAAAATTATGGTTAGTTGCACTTTCTCACATAAATTACTGTTTATTAACGTTTAGTGCACATCGTCCAACAGGAGGCGCTGCTATTTTGTTATTCTTCTATTTTGGGGAAGAATATATCTGAGCTTCTATAGTGTACAATTGCACAAAACTTTTTATATAAGAGGTACATTATCAAGATCTAAGCTGATTCAGTTTCGCTGCATACCTGCCGACAAGTGGCGCTGCTTTGCTGCATATACAGGAAAGCTATATTTAAGCTTATATAGCGTATAAATGCACCTAACTTGATATGCAAGATGGCCATTAGGGAAAAAATTGCTGACTGAATTTAGATGTATATCGGCCGATAGGTGGTGCTGTTATTGTTCACCTTGCGACTTTTCATGTCGCTACATCTTACCATTTATTGGTTAAAACTGCAGAAAAATGCATATTAAAAATCTTCATTGTGAGAAGCTATGATTAAATCTTTGTATGTCTTAACCAGTAGATGGCGCTGTTATGTAAAAGGATATAGAAGAAATTTTGTGATGGACACACCATACTAGTTTTGTTATTTAAACACAATTAGCTGCATTTATAGAAATGTCTCATATTCCGAAAAAAACCTTTAGTTGGTTATTTGAATTATAACAGCTGAAAAAATGTTAATGTGCGGTAAAAACACAAATTTCTGGACGCAGAAGAAAGCTTTCTTCCAAACGGATTTTTAAGGAAAAACAAAGGGGTGCTTCAAAAATCTGTAATTATTTTGGCATTTTTGATATCATATTTGATTTTAACCTTAATAAAACTCATATTCTGTCATGAAAAATTTAATTTATTTTTATTTTTAAGAATGTTTTATATCATGACACTCTTGCTGTTTTATAATCCAACCAAATTTATAATCATTATTACAAATAAATAAAGAAATATAAAGAAATAAATATGTTATTGTGTTGCAACGTGTGCTTTTCTTCAAGAAATCTGTCTCAACTTAAAACTGCTTAATTTTTAGTTAGAACTTTCTCTTCCATTCCAAAAGTCGTATAGTTTATTTTTATGTTGTTGTTGTTGTTGTTGTCGTGTGAAAAGTGCAGAAAAAAAAAAAAAAAGTGTATAGGCAAGTCAAATGGGACCAAAGGCATGGAGCACAGCCCTGGCCACATCTCCGACAGTTTATTTTTATGAATAAATTAAATAATGCCTGTTTAATTTCACTTAACTGCTCTGTAACAGATGAAAAATATTTTATTAAGTAGTTTCCCCTTTGTCAAATTAAATTTTACTTCTAGATGGAAATATCAAAGTTTCTTGTCATGTTTTAAGTATAGAAAACGTCGTAAAAATTTTTCGACTTAGTTTCTTTTTCATGCGTTGCATCACTGCCCGAGACGTTAGTGCCGGTTTCAGATCCAGGTCGTGTTCGTTTATCAAGTCGTTCAGAGTTTTCCGCAGTCTTCTGGGAAATTAGCGAATTATGATTTCTTAGAAGCTATTATCCCTCAGAAATGCCTCCCACGGAGGGCCTCCACATAGGCATAGGATTAGAAGTCTACACAGGCCCGAGACTGGTACTAGGCAAAACACGAATGGATTTTCAAACATGCCGGGCAGGACCAGCAAAACAAAGGCGAATTTTCTTGTATATACCTTTTTGCACATTTTAAAAAGACTTTATGTTGAGAAATTAAATGTATTATTAAACTATTAATGCATTACTTTATTCCAGTCGAAGTGTATTCAAAACATAAATTCATCAATTGGATTAGACTACCTATCAAGTAAATAAGCCAACTTCATCACTTTTGAGTAGTAATGTAAAGATTAAGGTCAATTTTCGACACTAGGATCTTAGCCCTGGGTGGGATGCCCTCATGGAGGTCTTTCTAAAGGATCCTAGTCGTATTCATGTGAGTTTTGAAGAAAATCGCGGAAAAAGTCTGAATGACTCGGCAGACGAACGTGACCTGGGGCTCCCGCCAACCAGCTTCCAGATCTCCCATTTTAGGGCGTGCAGCGTCTTTTTTTCTGAAAAAATTTTTTCAAGATTTTTTTCTTAAAGTCCGTTACTAGGCAGTTTAATAAGTGTTAATTTGCAAAAACAACAACAAGCTAAAACCCAAACTCGATAATAATAAATAAAGATTAAAAGAAAAAAAAATGGTTAATGTCGCAACAATTTCATATAAAAATGAATTTTTCCCAGTTCGTGATAAAAGGTACATTTTTTTTTTTTTTCAAAAGTGCCCATTACTCTCTTTTCCGGGTTTCTTTCTCCTAGCAGCCTAAAATTAAAATATGAAGTCTACCAGAAAATTGTTTGTGAATCAGAAAATAAAAGTTTTAGTAATTAGATTTTTTCAATTTTTTTTACTGTATTGTGCTTCAAAATTTCACCCTATCATTAGAAAAAAAAAAAAAAAAAGGAAAAATATGAAATAGTGTTTTGTATATATATGCTATTTATTTTATTTTATTTTACATACGTAAATTTTTATGGGGTTTTGTGAAAGGAAGGAACGCACTAAAGTTTCTAGATGCGTTAAAATCTCGCAATGTTGTAAATCCTTTCTTTATATTGTATACTAATATATATATATATATATATATATATGTATACTTTTTTTTTGTGTGTGTGTGGGGGGGGGGGGAGGGGTCATGAATATCACAGAAACGGTACTTTACACTTTATCGGAATTTCTTTTATTTTTCGAAGAATTTTAAACTTTCCCTTAAAATTAAATAAATAAATAAAAATAATTAAATAAATAACTTAAACTACTTATTTTTTCTTCTTGCTTTTAGTAATCAATACTTCTCGAATACTACTTGAATGGTAATATAAATCTTATTGGAAAAGTTTTTACATTTTGATATTCCATTGCCTAAACTATATTAAATTTTAGAAATAATTCTTACAAAAAATATTAAAATATTTTTTGGTCTAATACAGTTATATGCAGGATTGCTGTGATTATCTTGTACAAACCAATTTACATAATATTAGGCTGCAATTTAGTTAATTTTTTAGAGAAAATGATGTAGTAATGAATATATTGTTATTTTTCTATTAGTATTAATAAACAGATTAAAACGGAAATTCATGTGTATGCTAACGGGAAGTTTAAAATTAGCGTCAAAGTCTTTCAACACTTCAACAAATACATTTGGGAGGAATTCCCGAAATCCTTTTCATTTATTTTTATCGATGAAGCGAACGCTTAACTGTACAAACAAATCGAGATTTCCTTATAAAATTCTAAATTTAGATTCTATTTTTTATATTATGATACCGATAAAAACATATATTTCTTTTGCATTTTATCGCAGGAAATCCAAATTGGAGTTAGCTTAAAGCAATAAGCTTGAGTAAATTATTTTTGGAGGTTTCTATCGAAATAGTTCATTATATTCACTAGCAGGTCTATCCGGCGTTGTCCAGGTCAAATCAATGAAAGAACTGCACGAAAGTGTAAAATGGAAAGAAAAATGCATGAAATATTTCCTGAAGTATTTAATAGAAAATATTATAAATAAATAATTAAATAACTTTAAATTTTTTTAGCCATTTTTGTAATGAATTGAAATGACTATCGCAATTGCGATAGTCATTTGTCGCTATGTCAAATTTCAAATTTTGCCAAAGTGGTCCAATACTAAAGCTGTTCCATAAAAAAAAAAAAAAAAAAAAAAAAAAAAAACTTAATAAAATCCAAATTATGACTATTTATACAGTTAAGGTGAGAAGATAAAAACACCTCATAAATTAGATATAAAGTAACAAAAATGAAAAATATTGTTTCACTGTAGAAAAGAAAAGTACTACTTATTTAAATAAAAATTTTAAGCTAAGGCAAAATATCTCTATGAAAATATTTATCCACACGTGAATTCTTGATTTTAAAAAATGCACCAACTTTCGTAGCGTAACTATCTTTTTTTTTTTTTTTTTTTTTCTCTAATTTTTATTAGTATTATTAACTCGAAATTAGAAATACTAGTATCGCCCAGTGGTCGAAACTCGACCAGTTTTTTAAGTAAGCATTTGAATAATATATACAGAAATTTAACATTTCCTTGTAAGTAATATTCGCAGCAATTAAATGTACACACACACACACACACACACACAAAAAAAAATCATTATTAGCATTTTTAATTTACACGATGATTCATATCCGCGCGAACTTCTCTATCTGTTTAACTCAATTTGCCTCAATCCGTCTGATTAAAGTTTTTCGTCTGAGCATTTCAACCTCAAAGAACACTTTTAATATCGAAACAATATGTCTACAGCAGTTTGAAAATAAATGAAATTATACTCCCTTCTGTATTGCCAGACAAATAAATACAGTAAAATAAAGCTAAATAGGCTGAATCATGAGCAGATATATTATTTGCATATTAATGCACAAATCATAGATATGTAGTAATAAATAAGACATAGATTGATCATGGAGGGAGAAAAAGTGATTCCTTTTTACTCCGAGAAAGACGGTCGTCCGAGTGAATACATACAGATAATTTAGCAAATAAAATTTATGAGTAATTTATGTACTAAAAGTGAACGAAAAACTGCAGATAGAATCTCAAATTCTTTTTCTTTTTTTTTACTATATTTAATAATTTAGTTAATGCTTAAAGTTAAACTCTTTTTATATACTAAAACTAACGTTCTTTACCTACGCCGCAGCTAACTATATTTAAAAGAATTTTGAAAATTCTAAATTACTTACTAATATAAAATCTTAAAAAATATCAAAATTAAAAAAAAGTATTCCATTAAAAATCAAAACAGTTTTTATTTCGTAATAATAACAAAGCAACTGATTATAAAAATTATATTTTTCATAATTTGGTCAAATATAATTTACTTTTATGATAACTTATCCCATTTCTTTTCATAAATTTATTAGAAGAAATAAAAGGCGCATTATTTCGACATTTTGAGAATTTATTAACATTCTATTCTATTACAATTGCCGAGTTTCAATATCAGTTAATGGCTGATGCCAAAAAAATTTTTCGGCATCAAAAATCTTTGCGTGATAACATGGGGATGATAGTTCTATATAAATTACTATAACTCGTATGGCATAAACAGGAAATTTATCCTACGGCTAATATCACTTTCAGTTTTACCTGACGTAAATCATTAAAAAAGATAAAAATAATAAATAAATAAATAAATAAAAATAACAATAAAAATAAATAAATGAAAATAAAAAATTAGTTTATAAAAAGAAAGAACTTTCATAAATCAAATCCTTTTTTAATTTGCGTATATGTTCAATAGTAAAAAAATTCGGACCGTTGCTATAGGAACGCAGACGATGGAATGCAAGGAATTTTAAATACAAAAGATTACGGGTATAAAAAAATGAAAGTGCATAAAAAATAAAAGTAATTCTTAAATATTTTCTTGACATCGTAAGAAAATAATTTTTGTATTCTGCAAATTTGGCTAATCATGCCTTTCGAATGATACCACTTTCAACGCTTTACTTCCATAATTAATATGTTAAAAGAGTACTAAAAATTTCATGCTTACTTATTAATTTTATTTTATTTCCGAAAAATAAATAAATAAATAAATGTGTACTTTATTTCCTTATTTTGGCATGAAATATTTCTTTCTTTTTAATCCACTTTAAAGTTAAAATGGGGTTTTGATTTGATACCTTTTGATCCAATTATCCGAATAAGCTAAAAAAAAAAGCATTAGCTAGATTTTTTTCCTGAGTAATAAGTGTGCCAGTTTTCGTAGCTGTCGATCGAACGGTATAGATTTGTATAGCGAACTAAAAATCCAGGCAAACAAATCAGCTTTATATATATAAATTCAATAGCACACAGCAACAGCAATTGCACTAGGTACACAGTTTCTTAATTGCAAATTTGTTTTACCTTTATACAAGAAAGTTAACTGAAAAATATAATTTCATGATATTAATTAGAAATACAATTTTTATGAAGAGAGCTAATATACGAGAAGACAACCCTTTATCTATAATAATTCAAATATTATAGCTCATAAATTAACAGTAAATTCACGTGTCAAAAATAATTCCAATATTTTTTTTCCATTTACTACCAATTTTAGTTTTTTTTCTTATTTATGAGAAATCCCTTTAGCAATTGTTGATAGTTATTATTGATAGTTGATAGTATATTTATGTTAATTTGTCATTTATTACTTTACTGAATTTATGAAATATGTGCACGTGAGATTAATTTTTATTCAAAAAATGCAAAAACTCTACAAATATGTCGATAAGCAGCATACTTATCGTATGCTTTAATTTAAAAGATTACCTGCTTTAAAGAATATTTTAATTGATGCAATATGAAAGTGTAATGTTCATATACAGGACTATTTATAGAAAAATAAATAAATAAATAAAAGACAAAAGAGAGTGAGAAAGTGTTAAAAGTTAATTCCAGAGTGAATATATTTTTCTTTAGTTCTAAAGCTCATGTCCATTCCCCAGATTATAAAGTAGGCACACGAAACAAATTCTTCCCTTCGGAAATTTTGATTTGGTACCGAAATTAAGAAACAGGGCCCTAAAAATGCAAACTTTCAATCTCATAAACATCTACACTGTAAAAAATATGTCCTATTTGCTGCCAGAAATTCTCTGTAATTTGAGAAAATACGTTCTGACAACGTAACTTTTTTGTAAATTACGCGTATTTTCTCAAATTACAGAGAATTTCTGGCAGTAAATAGGACATATTTTTTACAGTGTAGCTTTCTTTTCAAATTACCAATTACTTCTCTCTCTTTTTTTTTTTTTTTTTTTTTAAATCTAAAGGCATCATCAAATAATCTTAAGATCGCATCAAATAATCTTTATTATTTGAATTATGTTTTGAGTTTAGTGACAATTTGATAATTTTTCAGTCTGTCTGTATGCATCTTTATCAGGTACACTGTTAAAAATTTGGTGTTAGTCTGAACCGAAAGTTAGTGCTGAAGTAGTTTCAACTGCAACCACCCGATGGTTTAACCTTTTATCATGATTTGGTAATTTTATGTTGAACTAAATACTATGTTACTATGTACTATGCTTTCAATTAAAACTAAGTACTATGTTTTAAATAAAAAAAAATTCGACATTCGACCGAGGTAGGGATCGAACTGAAGACCTTCTTGTCTCAAGTCTAACACCTGGCACTGTGCCACATTTCCCCCCCGCTAATTTTGTTTCGCTGATTTTGATAAAAATAGCTAAATTTTCTAGGGTCTTATATTGACCCATGGGTGAGTTGTTGCTAAAAATTTGAATTTACCCTATGTTTCCGAAAATGCTCTTCAATTTAAGCTTGGTTTGGTTTCAAAAAGAATTTTACTAATTCATACTTCCTGGACTGTATAATAAATTTTCTCTCAGCTTAAAAGAATATACTGCAATAAACTTTCTTATAGTAACATCTGGTAAGTGACCAATTGAATAAAGTACTCTTTTTTTCTTGTAATGAATGTTGGTTTTGAATGACATAATCACACGCGATCTCCCTTCACAGAATTTATTTTCCCTCTCCGGCTTACAGACGATGATTTTAAGCGCGCTAGTGACGCCATCTCCTGAATACAAAGAGGATTACAATTACATGTACGCCAAAACACTTCCCTTGTGAGTGAATGTATGGTAGCTCCAAGTTTTGGTACAAGTGAAAAACAATCGCAAGAAGTAGAAAACTAAAACGTGAGGTTGAATCACATTATGGTATTGCTTATAACTTTATTCCATATAATGGTTCAAGTTTGAACTGAAATTTTTAAAAGTTTGAACTAAAGTTTTTTATAATCACTTCGTAATCAGGTGTAATATGCGTCTATATCTGGTAGTAACTGTCAGGCAGTAAAACGGAGCCTCGAAATGGGTTTGTGCTTCCTTTGGAATGTTAATCTAGTCCTGCGGCCATGCAGTTTCTCTGTTGAATTATTGCTGACTTTCATGAATAAGATTAAAATCCGAACGATTGGTATAAATTAATACAAACAAACTTGCTTCAAAAGTAATAAAAATAAAATAAAAATAAAAATAAATAAATAAATAAAACGGAAAGAGAAATAAGTTTACATACAATTAATCGGAATTCCGATATATGTTATAGAAAATACAGTAATTCGTTTTCAGAGTGTATTATATTTATAAAGCAATGTAATACAAAAAAGGAACAAGCTTCATGTTTTTTATTTTACGTACTATCGTATAAAACAAAAGGTACAGGAATAAGTAAATTTTTGTAGCATTTATGCCTAAAATAACCGATATTTCTCTTTAAAAACTTCAATTTTAGTTAATTTATTCTTTACGAAAAATTTAAAAGTTCTCCATTTTCCGATATTTTTTCACTATGTAATTAATCTATCGTTTTGCCATTTAACTCATGAAAATTATACTTTTATATAAAGCCTATTTTATTTTCACTTTTTCCTGCTGTACATTAATAATTATTAATATTTTGTGCGTACGCATATATTGTTATTATTATTATTAAATTATTTTAGAAATAATATTGATTATAATTCGCTTTATAAAATGCAAAATCCTTCGACAATGACACTATTTTCTTACTTAAATTTAACTCCGTTTAATTAAACTGGTATTTAATCTGATAAAATTAAATTACAACAAAAATATCAGTAACAAATTAAAAACTATCCTTGTTAATTGTAATCAACGTGTTTCTTTCTTTTCTTTTCTTTTTTTTTCAATGCATATATTTACTTTCTTCTATATTCAACAGAAGAAGTATTGGATTCGTTAAAAATTTCGACTTCTTTTTTTTCTTTTTTCAATGCATATATTTACTTTCTTCTATATTCAACCGAAGAAAGTATTGGATTCATTAAAATTTTCGACTTCCTGTTTTTGATGGATTTACAACTTTTGTGAGATCTAGAACACAATTTGACAATTTTTAGAAAATGTCTGTCTGCCCGTCTGTTTGTCGATGTGTGCGTGACAAAATTTTGTGGCGATTGTATCTCAGGAACTACAGCATAGAATTCAATATAAATTTATATGAAGATGCACCTTTACATACATTGGTGCCTATCAACTATTAGCGTCAATCGCTCAAGAGGTAACGCTCTTATACTGCGATTTCTCCAACTTAAGGGAAGGCTATATCTCAAGTTTTATTTCATATAATCGAAAAAAACTTGATATGTGAGAAGGCTATTAAAAGACATTATGCTGATTCAATTTGGGTGCATATCAACCTATAGGTGGCGCTGAAATTTCCTTCAGAATGGGAATGTTGTATCTAAGATTGTATTGTTAGATAGAAGAAAGTATTGGATTCGTAAAAATTTTCGATTTCGGGTTTTTGATGGATTTACACGTTTTGAGAGTTGTAGAACACGATTTTACCATTTTTAGAAAATGTCTGCCTGTCAGTCTGTCTGTGTGTGTGTGTGTGACAAAATTTTGTGGCAACTGTATCTCTGGAACTACTGCACAGAATTTCATACAAATTGGTATGTAGTTGCACCTTGGCATAAATTAGTGCCTATCAACTTTTGGTAAAAATCGTCTTACAGGTTGCGTTGCCATCCCGCTTTTTCTAAATTTTTAACAGGGTGATATAGGGCAAAAATTTTCAAGATGGGTATCTTTCGAAAGGTCTCGTCAGTACCTTTAAAACGAATGGTTGAACTATAAATCTGTGATAATTTAAAACAAAGTTATCGATTTTTTTTTACTTTTTACGAAAAAAAAAAAAAAACCATAGAAAAAAAAATCTTTTTTTTTTTTTTTTTTTTCTCCCCCCTTAATTTTATCAAACTCCCACGGTTTCCGTGTTCTGACAAACTTAAACTAATTTTTACTTTTCCCCCCTAATTTTGTCAAAGTCCAACGGTTTCCATGTCTTGACAAACTTTAACATATTTTTGCATTTTCCCCCTAATTTTGTCGAAGTCCCACGGTTTCCGTGTTTTGACAAACTTTAACAAATTTTCACATTTTACCCAAAACTTTGTCAAAGTCCCACTTTTTTTTTTTTTTTTTTTTTAAATCTCTCCCCTTAATTCTATCAAACTCCCACGGTTTCCGTGTTTTGACAAACTTAGAATATTTTTCACATTTTACCCAAAATTTTGTCAAAGTCCCACATTTTTTTTTTTTTTAAATTATTGTTACTGAGTGAATTTGTATAGGAAAATATAGAAGAAAGTCTCGTGGTGGCCACAACATACTAGTTTATAATTGCACAAAACCTGGTGTATGAGAGAACCATTTTGAATCACTATGCTGATTTATTTTGGGTGTATATCGGACAACAAGTGACACTACTGCGCTGCAGTTTACCCCGTGAATAAATAGGAAGGGTAAATCTCAGCTTCTATGACATATAACTGTACGAAACTTGATATGTGAGATAACCATTATGAAAACAAATGATGACTTTATTTATGTGTATATCGGGCGATAGTTGGAGCTGCTATTGTGATATTTCCTATGGCTACATCTCAGAAATTGTTGATTAAAATTGCATTAGACTCCATATGTAAAATTTTTATTGTGAGAAGCTATGGTTAAACTTTTATATACATGTTAAACAGTAAGTGGCGCTGTTATTTAGAATGATATAAAAGAAAGTTTTGTGATGGCCACAACATACTAGTTTTTGTATTGGGTTCGAGAAATTTTCGACCTCCGGTTTTCAATGAATTTTCACGTTTTAAGATGTCCTGAAATACGTTCTACGTCATTTTGTATAGGAAAATATAGAAGAAAGTTTTGTAATAGCCACGATGTACTAGGTTCTCTTATAAATTCGTGCTAAGGGGAAATGCGCATTATAATACATTTTCGTGCATATTCCTTAAGTGCACCTGATTCGTATATCATAATGAACTGTTATTGAATATACCTTAGTATAAACATACATTTCTTGTAAATTTAAATATCAGTGAGTCATATAAAAAAATCTGTGGTTGTATTGTGCAGTAGGATTTAAGGCTGGTTGTCTTCTCTTGGAACCTACGCCTAGGTGGGATGTTCTCTGTTGGGGGTCTTTCTGAGGTGTCCTATCCCGTAATCGTGTATTTTTCTAAGAAAACACCAAACACCTAGGTCATGGAATGCGACCTGAGCTCGGATTCGGAACCTCTCGTCGCATCTCCCAATTTTGAGAACAGAACCAGCCACGGATGACGTTAAAAAGAACTCTCTAAAATATGAAGAGTGAGATCTGACTCTAAAAGAATGGCATATCACTCTTTGAACATGCCAAAATGGAGCCAACCTCTAAAGAGTGAGAAGTCTCTTTTCGAAAGAGTGAGATTTCTCTCTCTTTATTAAGAGGGAGATTATTCGAGTATTTCAAAGAATATGACTGTTTATTTTTCCTAAAAATATATGGGTAGACGGTATCTTCTACCAATTTCCTTTTTTTTTTTTCCCATATTTGCTTTGGATCTGCGAGGAATCGAACCGCAGCCGTCTTCGTGGCAGGCGAGTGTCTTACCACTGAACCACTGGGGACACGCAGAACTTGCTTAATTTACAGTGGTAAATCATTCACATAAGAGATTAATCGCATTTATAAACTTTTACTTCATTTATTAAAAATATAAAATTACAGAATTCTAATGTACATTTTAAAATTAAAGTTAGAATTGCTTTAAATTACTAAAATTAGAATTATTTTTAAATTAATAAAATTAGAATTATTTCTTAAATCAAAGTGTATACTTGAAAAGAAATTCCCTAAGACAAATAGTTATTTTAAATGTAACTTAGGGGAAAAGAAAAATTCTTGAGTGTGCATGTTTAAAAAAAAGATAAAAAAAAGTTAAATATTTACGACAAATCTACACAGTTTCTTGAAAAACTCGTCTGTTCAGGAGTATTAAATCTCGCTGATGATTTTAATTTTTAGTAAAATACTATAACCAGCTTTTTTAATGTTTCACATGTGTTAAGCATCAATGAATATAATAAAAATATAAATTCCTATTATGCTTTTAAGATGTTATGCATTAAGTATTTGCATTGATATTTTCTTTTATACCATATATATTTCCAAATAAAACTCCTTGCTTTCATTACGAATTTCCATAACTTTCTTATGATTTTCGATTCTTTACTAATAACACTTCAATTTTATCAATCGTATAAAAAAATTATATTTACCAAAATAGCTTTTAACATAATTATTTTCTTTTTTTAAACTCAAATAAATTCAATAATTTCTGTTAAACAAATCACATGAGATTGCCGAGAAATTGTCTTTCATATTTCGTTCGAAATATGGTCAGTAGATGGCGCCAGCAAATCTTCACTCTTCAGCAGGTTGATCTTGCAATTGATGATGACCTCACTCTTTGTGACAAAGTGACTAGAAGTCTCTCTTTCGAGAAAAGTGAGAAATGTCACATTTTCAAGAGTGACAATAGAATTTTCTCACTTTAATTCGTGTTAAAATATTGGTCACTTTTTTAAGGAGTGAGATTCCCACTCCAGAAATTTTAGAGAGAATAGAAAACAATTAAAAAACTTAACAACTTTAGTTTATGGGAAACACTTTAATCCCTATTCTGTATTTTTCAAAACTTTTTCTAAATCTTAATTTTTTAATTTTTCAGACCGGACCAAAAATCAAGAAACCTCTGGACAACAACATATACTCTACCAAGAAAACAGTCGCCCAAGGGATGATGGACCTGGCTCTTTTAACAGCTAATGCGTCTCAGCTAAAACTAATTTTAAAATACAACAAAGAAAAATCAGCTTTATTTTTTATGCACATTTCCTGTATAGGTATTTCTATAGCTTTGCAGGTAATTTTATTTCTGTTATGCTCTTATGTTGTAGATTTAAAAAAAAACTGATATATGAGATTTAATTAGATGTTTAAACGAGAAATTTCACAGTAGAAGAATTTACAAATTTCTTCTTGCTAGAAGAAAATTAGATAATTCTTCTCCTCTAGCAGTTTGGTTAACTCTTTGAGAGCATTGCACCACAAATTTTAAAACTCTAAAACTTTAAACCACTAAATATTTTCATAAAGCTAAATTGGTTTAAAAATAAGATTAAAAAAGAAAGAAAGAAATAGAAGCAATTAAACTTTAGGTGATATTAAATAAAATAAATTGTCATTCAAGTGTGGATTTTTTTTTTCTTTTTAAGCATAAATTACACGCAAGAATTTATCCAAAATAAATTTAAAATGTAGTTTAAAATTTGTAAAACATATATGTTGTTTATTATGATAATAATAATCAGTAGCTTTTGCTGCTAATCGGATCCACAGAGAAGATATCTAATAAACAATACTAGCTGGAACCCGTCGACTTCGACGGTCACTTTATTGACCGTAATGTTTCAAAAATCGTCGTATCATTATTTAAATGTATTTCAAGTTAAAACATCTAATATAATTTACAACATTTCACTTAAAAAAAAAAAGAAATTCGGAAAAATGGTTATAAATTGAAATACTATATATGACATTACTTTCTACAAAGTACTGTCAATGTGACGTCAAACTGACTCCAAATAAAACAGTTGCTATCTTTTATTTTCTGTTTCTTTTAATATTAAGGCTACATGTTAGCTGACCCACCCGGCGTTGCCCGGACCCATGATAATAACCTTAATTGAACCTTAAATTTGTATGATTTTATATCTTTAACTCGATTTTGTTTGAATTTCTATTTTTAAATAAAGGCATCGCGAAAAAAAAATCAGGTGTAACAAAAAAATTACCTCGAACCGAACGAAACTCAGTCTTGTGACACCGGTGTCTGCGGCAGCACATACGTGAGCCGCTAATAACATAAAAAAAAATTCCCAAAAATTAACCTGCAACCGAAAGAACCCGCCCGGTGTTGGCCGGCCCATGATAATAACCTTAAATGCACCTTAAATTTGTATGGTTTTATATCTTTAACTCGATTTTGTTTGATTTTCTATTTTTAAATGAAAACATCACAAATAATAATAATAATAATAATAATAATCTGTAACAACAACAAAAAAAAAAAAATTACTTCAAACGGAACGGAACTCGGATTCGTATCCCAGTGCCTGTGGCACGTATATGCAGGCCGCTATTAACATGAAAAAATTCTCAAAAATTAACCTTGAACCGAACGAACCTCTGACTCGTGTTACCGCTGCCTGCGGCTGCGGCACCGTATAGCAGTCATGCTACGCAAGCACTGCAAAATCCACTTTCCTCCAACAGGGAGCGCAGTATGTTGTATACGAACATCACCAATCACCTTGAATTTCCAAGACCTTTCAAATAAGGTGTCACATGGTGGTGTCAACTGCAAAATCTTTAGTTGCATTTTCCACCGCCAGGGGGCGCAGTTTGTTCTGTACGAACATCACCAACGGTGAGGAAATACCAAGACCTTTAAAATAAGATATAACATGATAGGGTCTACTACAAAATCACCCAGTTCCATTTTTCACCACCAGGGGGCGCACTATATTGTATACAAACATCCCCAATCAACATGAAATTTCAAGACCTCTATCACCAATCGCTTTGGATTTCCAAGACCTTTTAAATAAGGTGTCACATGGTTTTGTCAACTGCCAAATCCTTTAGTTGCACTTTCCACCGCCAGGGGGCGCAGTTTGTTCTGTACGAACATCACCAACGGTGAGGAAATACCAAGACCTTTAAAATAAGATATAACATGATAGGGTCTACTACAAAATCACCTAGTTCCATTTTTCACCACCAGGGGTCGGACTATACTGTATACAAACATCCCCAATCGACATGAAATTTCAAGACCTTTAAAATGAGGTGCTACATGTGTGGGTCTAGAACGGATTTCCCTCTCAAACTAATTTCCCCCCTTTCCCCTCCCCTCCAAATCTACTTTCCCCCTTTTTTCTCCCTTTAAAATCGAAAATTCCAAACTCGCAGATATTGATTTTTTAGTACTCGACTCTAGTCCCCATATGTACAATTTCTTCCCCGTGAAGTAATTTGAAGCTTAGTTAAGCTCGTAAACGTGTTTTTAACCCGAAACGGGTGGGAAACAGTTTCCCACCCGTTTCCCCCCCTTCGACTTTTTTTTATTTTTCTCTTCTCATAGCACATCTACAGACCAAGACCTTTTTTTAGACACCTCAACCAAATTTTTACACCAAGTCTCTCAATATAGTGGAGACAGACAAAAACATGTTTCAAATTAATATATAGATTTTTTCATGTTGCCACACTGTAAAAAAGGATCAATAATTAAAAAATAAAATGATAACACGTGGACTTTGTTTTTATAAGGCAATAAAAATTCAGATAAACTCGCTGTATTGTTGCATTTCCGAAAATGACGTCATTCGTTTTTAACCCGAACGGGTGGGAAACGGTTTCTCACCCATTTCCTCCGCGGGGGAAACCATTTGACTTTTTTTTTTTTCTCTCTTTTCATATAGCACATCTACAGACCAAGACCTTTCTTTAGACACCTCAACCGAATTTCTACACCTAGCCGTTCTCTCAATATAGTGGAGACAGACAAAAACATGTTTCAAATTAATATATAGATATACAGATAAAAAAATTTACGCTGTTCTGAAAATTGAATCTATATTCAAAATAAAATAATTTAGTTACTTCATATTATTAATAATTGTGAAGGTTTAACTGTTTATTTAATAGATTTTTAATTAAAAGATGAAAAATGGGAAAATTCAAATTTAAAATGTTGAAATATAATTTTCTAAGAAAAGCAGTCTTAATCAGCTTCGAGAGCATATATTACAATCCTCTCTTAAGAAACAAACAAATGCTCTTCATTCAACGAATTAAGAAAACAAAGTGTGTTTAATTTTTTGATAGATATTCAGTTTTCATTTGTTTGACACCTTTGCACATAAAACCTCTCGAAATATTTTAATGATACAGATATATATAACTATTGTTTTTTCACTTATCAAATATTAAAACTTGATGTTTTGTCGAATATCTGAGGAAATACATTATCTTTCTCTTGGAACTCCAGGGGTGTCGTGCAGAGTTGCCAATCTTCCGGATTTATGAGTAGACTAGTTGTTTTTAAAGCAAAAATAACTTTAAATAATAACGACATTTTGTGATTAAATAAGGCGAAGGTAACTTTAAAAAAATAGTGGTGGGAAAAAGTCCGGAGGGTTGGTAGCTCTGATAGTGTAAAGAACATGTTATATCTCGTATATTTCAGCGTAAGTTTTGTCCCGAAGGCAAAGAGCACATCAGTTACAACTTAAAGAAAAAGTTGTAATCATCTTGTAAAACGTAATGCTTACAATACGTTGCAGCTGTAGTATGTGATCATGGTGCTTCTTTTAACTATATATTCATTTTCACAAAAAATAGCACGTAATGTAAATGGGCATATAAAGATTATATATAAATATATATTTATTTTCTGAACAACATCCACAATTTTTTATAGGTTTTTCGTTTATAATATGCCGTGTTTTCAAACTGATGCTATGTTATTTTGAGTACACTTGACATACTACAGTAGAGACAACATAGAATAACAAGAATATAAAAATATTGAAAACCTGAGAAAATATGGATACTCTTACAAAATGCTTAACCGCGCAGGCGCATAAGTTAACGAAATTTCTTTTTCATAATATATCAGCTAAATATAAAGCTTAAAAAAAAAAAAAAAAAAAAAAAAAACGAAACGTTGTGAAAATTCAAAAAGATATCACCAACATAATAAATAAATAAATAAATAAATAAATAAAAAGAGTTGAATTTCAAATACTTACAAAAATAACCAAAACGATAAGCGGTTTACCCACATTTTTATTTTGAGTCAATTAATGGCCATTTATTGTATGCTCATCATCATCATCATCACGTGAAGTTCAACAAAATAAAAATACAGATTAAACCCATCTCAGCGATTTTCTTTCTTAAAATACTTGAAATTCGAATCTTCACCTACGATATTCGCTCTTTATTTATTTATTCATTTTTATTTTATTTTTTTAAGTGTAACACTACAGTGCGGCCATATAATATCCTAAAACTAGCACGCGTCCAAAATACTATACATAAAGAAATACTTCATGGATTGTCTTGAAACGCCAAGGTTTTAAAGAAGATCTGGGAAAAAAAAAAAAAAAAAAAACACTCACTATTCACCACAGGAACATTACAAAAAATAATGTAGCGACATGAAAAAGTTAAACAACTTGCCGCCTTTTTTTTTTTTTTTCCTCTCTTTTCTTTCTGCGACATTCATTAGCCTGAATTTTCTTAATAAACATTGTAAAAATCGCATTTTTCGTCATTTTTGAAGTATTTCTTTATGTACGAGGACGCGTCCAAAATGTTGGAGGGATGCCAGCGTGACCGACAGTTTGAAATTTGGAAAACATCCAGTAATTCCGCGCTCTGTTATTGCTCATTTTCTCTGACTCAGATAACTGTCACCCCTATTTTAGTATTGGACTCGTTGAGTTAGCACTTGCGCAGATGCTTCCATGGTTTCATGAAATGTGGTCGAAGAATACGCATTTGTTTAATAAATTATGCAAAAGAAATTTTATTAACGCTTGTGCATGCACAGTTAAAAATTATTTAGTCAAAATACTCATATTTCGCCGGATATTTAATATACTTATATTTTGAATGTAGAATGTTGTGTCGAATGTAGTATGTCAAGTTTACTAAAAATAACATTGCATTGTTTTAAAAACCCTACATGTTATATATTTAAAAAAAAAAAAAAAAAAAAAAAAAAACGAAAAACTGTGGATGTTGTTAAAAATCATTTATATTCCCTCGAATATACATGCTGCTCTCCTAAAAATGAATATATATTATTATTTAAAATATATATATATATATATATCAAGCACATGCTATAAATATAACGCATATCAAACATTATTTTTACGAGATGATTCCAAACATTATATTTTACCATGTTTTTATTAACTCGCTTTCTTGTTTGTCCAGTACAAATCTTGCAATTGATTTTTAACTAACTGCTCGACTAGCTAGACATTTGAAACTTTTAGAATAGCTCAGAACACGATGACAATGCATTCTTTTAATACTTTTATTCAATTAATAAATGTTTGAAAATTTCTTATAATTGCTCTCTTTATTACGCATTTGATCATTTTTTTTTTTTTTTTTTTTTTTTTTTTTCAAATCGATGGGATAATTCATAAAAAAAAAAAAAAAAAAGTTATTTATTAATATATAGAACTGTCAAGTTTATATGATTCAACAGAGAATTTAAAAACGGTATTCAAAAGTTCTTTTTATCTTGTAATTATTTCGTTTAATTTGTAACTGATCCCCTTTTTGCCTTCGGGACAAAATTTTCGCTGCAATATATGATGTTTAATGTTTTCTTTATACTAAACCTGGAAATTATAAATTTAAGTTACTCGCCGGTGTTTGAACCAGTAGATCCTTTTATTATAATCGCCACTTTTTCGCTTTTTTTTTTTTTTTTTCCCGAGATGCGTAATTTCTCCTCCCCCACCTCACCACAAATCAACAAAATCCTGCTCCTTTTATGTCTAACTTTCAAAATATGCTACATTTTTGAGACTGACTTTTTTAAATACAGGATCACTTTCTATGATTTAATTGACGAAAAATGCGATTTTTGCAATGTTTATTAAGAAAATTCAGGCTAATGAGTGTCGCAGAAAGAAGAGAGAGAGAGAGAGAGAGAGAGAGAGAGAGAGAGAGAGAGAGAGAGAGAGAGAGAGAGAGAGAGAGAGAGAGAAGGCGGCAAGTTGTTTAACTTTTTCATGTCGCAACATTATTTTTTGTAATGTTCCTGTGATGAATAGTGAGTGTTTTTTTTTTCCAGATCTTCTTTAAACCCTTGGCGTTTAAAGACAATCCATGAAGTATTTCTTTATGTATTCAACAAAATGTCTGAACTCAAAAGTGTGCCTTTACTTATGTCAATGACTATATGCATAGCAGGCGCGAGGCGTGTTTCAGAAAACTATAGAAGCGCCGAAGTGAAGCGCTTCCAAAAGCAGAGGAAGAATCAATTCAGTCTTTCGACGAGGCAACGTTACTTGATTACTTTTTAAAAATCTTAAATAGGGAAAGCGCTGCTTCCATCGCTTCCACGGATGCTTCGCCACTGATGCTTAGATAATACGCGAATCGGATATGGCTAAGCTTAAAATCTCTTAAACGTGAATCGGCCGGATCTGGGCCTAATTTTTTTTTTTTTTTTTCAGACAGAGTTAAGATAAGATTGCTACCATGTGGGCTGTTTTTGGCTGAGCACTATGTATTTCTTTTTATTTTTGATCGGACAGAGCTAAGATTGGTACCATGCGAGGCGAGCAACACAGACCTGTAATATATGTGTAATATCTGTTACGCATGTGAAAGAAGACTAAAAATAATTGCATAGCGTTTAAAAGAAGAGGGAAAAAAAAAAAAAAAAAGAAATGAAGAAAACCCGTAAAAATTATTTTAGCTTCATTTCTACTTCTTTAAATTTATGAACATTTCTATTATATTTTATTTATTATCTCCTCTATTTAAGATTTTACTTATACGAGATTTTATATATAAATGTAAAATAATAAATAGCGTTAAAATAAAATGCTGGCGTATTGCAACTGGAAAACTTTAAATAATATACAAATTTATAAGTGACTCTTTACGCTAAAATTAATCTAAAAAGGAAAAGAAATTTAAAGTGATTTTTATGGTACTTTTATTGAATTTTCATTATGAAGACACTCGCACATTGACTACTCCATTTAATTTTTCATACCAGAGTTCGGTTTTATATTTTAACTATATATAATCTGTTGTAAAGTAATATATGCGCCCAGAAAGAATTAATCCCTAACTTTGAAATTTGGCATACAAACATTGTTCAGAAAAATAAGTAAATAATCAACCAGATAGTATTAAGGATATATGGTGCGCGTATATGAGAGCTGTGTGTTGCGTTTAGTGAAGTACATTTATAACCACAATAACAGATTAAATACACGGTCGAGCGTATTCTTTAGCCACATTTCTTGAGACCATGGAAGGTTCTGCGCAAGTGCTGGCTCAACGAGTCCATCCATGCTGTCATTTGGAATGATACTGCTTAAGATCAAACTCTATAACATCCATTAGAGGAATGCAATCTTAAGTGACGAATCTCACTTTTTACTCGATGCTTATTACTGCCGTTAACATATGGGAAGACGAGGGATCATCGTTCAAATCCATCATTTGTTACAGCGAGGCACTTAACCATTACACTTGTTGTGATAATATGGCTATGGGAAGCAATGTCTTGGAGTTGGTGATCACCTTTAGTCGTGTTACAAGGTATCCTCATACCAGTGTTTTGCCAGATTTGGGGACTTTTTTATTCAATAGTCGTCAATAATTTTTAGAAGTGATATTTGATATGCATAATAGACGATTAATCTTCAAAGTGATTAGGCAAACTTTACAATTAAAATTTAGTGGTGGATATTGAATAAAAAGTCCCTAAATCTGGCAATACTTCCTCATGTCGCTCAGAAATACATCGACAATATTTTGCAACCTGTGGTACTGTTTGTGGTATTTGCCCGATTAGATTCAGTTTTTGAACTGGGCAACATTCGCCCATACATTGTTCCGTTGTCACAACAATATTTTCGGTGTAATAATGTCCTCAAGTGACCAGTCAGGCCTTTAGATCTCTCGCCAATTGAATATGTTTGGGATATGTTTGTTAGGAGAATTCAGCCGTCTCGAAATGCTTTACTTTCGAAATTTTTCAGCAATTGTTGCATTTGTTGCAAGATCTACCAGAGTGAGACATCGTCCTCTTCAATGACTACAGTCCATAGAGATTATCTGCTTGTTTCGCCATCAGTTTTAGAAAAATACATTAATTTTTTTACACGTTAGTAAAGCGGTGCTTTGTTCCAATGTTTTGATCATGTGCTTATCTACTCGTTGCTATAATACAAATGGCAAGTTTCGTAGTCATAGCTCAATTCTACTTAATTGCATATGTATATATATTTTTTTCTCTTGCAAAGGAGAGTAATATATTATTTTACTTATTGAAAAAAATTATTTTGATGTTTGTCTATGGAATCTTAAAAACTGAAGCAAAATAGCTTTTGTATAACAAAATGAAACTATAAATTTTAAAAAGATAAATAGATTATAATTATATACATAAAACTGGTTGTATTTTGAATCTGTTGGATGTACTATTCTCTGTATTTTACTATTTATACTTAGAATTTATGACGGCTGGTTGTGTTCAACCCTCAGCGATACATTCTATTTTTTTTTTAAACTTAATATTTGCGAGTAAACACGGTAATGTTTATTGGTATGATATGTCTTGCTCATATTCTTTGATTTCAATGTGAAAAAATCAACATTATGCTGTATTTCTTTGCACTATCTTCCAAAAAGTATAAGATTTATATTTTTCACTTAAAAATTATTGCTTTCATCTATACTCCTTGGTTTTCTTTACAATCTTTAACAATATAAAAGATCATAACGACTAACTCTGCTAGCTTATTCTATTTATGAAGAAATTCAGCGTTATTTAACAATGAATTTGTTGGTATTAGATTTGATAATGTTGGTGCACTTTTGCTTCTAATGATAGAAAGATATTTAAAGTGTCGAATTAAAGCTATTGTATTTCCCTCTTGTAGTACATGTAAATAATTAAGAAAAATGTAAATAATAAAGAAAAAATGTGTCGTTTTGAACATCGGTCAAAAAAATTACCCTAGTTTCCATCATCATGAATTCTCACATATACCAAGGAGTGGACATTAAGTTTTGTTATAAATGACGATAATCTGTAGTTTATAAAGTGATCAGAAGTCTTTAATTTGAGAATGTTCTAGCTGATAGTGGGTAGTTTAAATAACACACTCGTTTCATAATGGATGTGTAAACATTTGTAATGGCTTATATCATTTTAACATTCGAGAATAAGATTCTTCAGTAAACAATTTTGATCATTTCTCAACTTGCAACAGAAATCCTGTCTATTATTTTTGTTATGTTTGAATGCATTGGCAATGAGAACAAAGGCACTTTTGTTAAAAATTGCGCAACTGTTCTCTTTATCAAATCTTCTTATGTCGTAGAGCAGGGCATAGCATAGCCTTAGTCTGGAACGTAAAATATGTTTTATAAATTAGAAATAATTGTATACCAAAATCAATTTTGTAACATCATTATCAAATTTTGTATTTCTAAAACAAATAAGGAAGCATTCAGTATTAATACTATTCTTTTTTTCTTTCAAACAGATTATTGTCGGTGTACTTCTCATTCTTAATTCTCGATACAACATCAACAGACCATCTCATCAATATAGAGCTGACCTTGTAAACAATTTATCTGTGATAGGTGTATTTCTTATAACAGTAGTGAATGTTCTGGCATCATCATTTAATGATAATTCCTGATGAAAAAAATAGGAGAAGAGCAAGGGACTTACAAAAGAACTATACTATTCCTATTTTTCAGTTCGTGAATGGACTTTTCCAAGGATGAGAGATGCCATAAAGTAATTTTGCTTGCTGTATGAATGTTCAAATCACCTGACCAAAAGCTGCACATTCAGGTCTTACAAAATATGTATGTGACGTTTGATTCTGTAATTTAAATGTGTTTAACTTATTAAGTATTGTAAAGAAAACTAGAGATATAAGGATGATATAAGTTTTTCTTTATTAAAAGTGAAATGTTCGAAAAGTAACTTTATTTTATTATGCATTACCAGAGTTGACAACTTTTACAATTTATTCAGGAGCATTTTTAGCCCCGCCTTTGTTTCAAGCTCTTTATTTACAGAATAACTTTCTACAATATTTAGCTACGATAAAATCAGAAAAAAAAAAAAAAAAAATGGTATGAAGAAAAAAAAAAAAAAAAAGACGGGTCTAGTAATGCTCCAGAACAAACTATAAATATTGGTAACTCTTCTTTAATCATTTTAAAACAATATAATCTTGATGCAATTTCGCTTTTAAATGAAATTTGAAGTTAATTCATGAAAACTTATTTATAGTAAAAACATGCACAAGACAAATGTTTTGAAATATTCTAACAATATAATTAATTTAGGATTGAATTTTTTGTAAAAGTACAACTATATTCAAAACTTTTTTCTCAAGTTTGTGATAAATAAAGTCAGTTACTTCTACTGTTGTTGACTCAGTTTTTAAACATTTTCAAAGATTTTCAATAGAAAACCTTTATGTTATTTATATATGACTTGTGTATATAAAAAATAAAGCAATGAAATGATTTCTGTAAAAGTTGAAATGATTGCCACTTTTTATTTTAAGAATCACAACTAAAAAATTTAAAATTCGAGTAGCAGATATTGCAATATTATGTGTTATAAAAATAGGAATGTCATATACGAGTCACTCAGAAGTCAATGCGGTTAAGCCCAGTTTTTGTTATAGTCTGATTTTTGTAAATTTTAATGGTATGCTATGATAAATAACGACATAAACTTTCTTGATTTAAAAATCAGTATTGATAATGACTATTTACAGTTTGATATTTTTGATAGAAGAACAGAATTCCCATTTAAAGTTAACTTATTTACTCATTTTAAATCGTGTTTACATAAAACTGTTTATATATATATTTTTAAATTAGTGTATTATATAGAATTAAATATCTTTTCTCAGATAAATTATAAAAGTAAAAACATAAAATCTATGTACCTACATCTTAAAATGCAGGGTGTTGCATATTTAATGGGGCAAAAAGAAAATTCTGCACTTGATTTATTTAGCCAAAACAAATTAATTCTGAAACTACAATTATACAAGTTTTATTTGGCAACAGCGAGAAATCTTCCGATTATGAAATCGCCACTAGAGGCACTGTTAAACAAAATAACGCCACCAATGGCATAGAAATGGAAAATGGATGGACTGGCCGAGATGGATCAAATGATTCACTGCTTTAAGGCCAGTATCCACTTGGGCTCAAGATCAACGCTCAAAACGTCATTAATCACGCTTCCGACACAAAGAGCCAAATGTCTTGTCATCAGTTGTAGGCCCTTTTTTATCAGATTGCGCAGTTACCTCAAAGGAAAGCATGCAAAATTGACAAAGATATCTACCCCCAGCCCCTCAATTATCTCAGCAGGGGACCCCGTTCCAGGGTTTTGAGCTGGGGTGAGCTGGGGTGACCACATCAAAGGATTCTGAATAGAAGCCGCCCAATGAGCTCAAGTGGAAATCGGACTTTAAGTGCAGTTTCCACTGAGGTTGGTTCGAACGGCACTATTGATGCGGTCAAGCGGATCCTTTGATGTGGTCAGACAGTTGGACCTGAGTCTACGGTAGGTTCGAAGGGAGAAATCCCTGGTTCTAGCCCCCAGCTGAGATAATTGAGGGGACGGAGGCAGATATCTTTGTCAATTTTGCATGCTTTCCTTTGAAGTAACTGCGCAATCTAATAAAAAAGGGCTACAACTGATGACAAGACATTTGGCTCTTTGTGTCCGAAGCGTGATTAATGACTTTTTGAACCTTAGTCTAGTGCTCGCAGTGGAAATCGGCCTTTACTGCTTTGTTGGCTGATGAGATCCCCCGATCTATCCATTTGAGATTTTTTCCCCCTATGTGCCCCCATTTCCCCAGGACTTAGAGCAACTGATGCAGCGGATAACTGAAGTGCTCAAATCATCATCAACAGATATTCTATCACGAGTGTGGCAGGAACTGGAATACCGCATTTATACTTGCCATGTCACTGCCACCGGAGGGGCATACATACCCAGCAAAACCTCAAATGACGGCCAGCATGAGGCCAAGTGCTGGTTGCCAGCAGCAGCTGCAATTGGCCCGCCGGTGGCAAAAGTTAACGTTGCCGCAGGGAATATGTTACGCCGGCCATCAGTTGGCCGTATTCAACCGATCCATTGTTGGCAGCCAGCAGTAAGTTAAAAATAAGTTAGTGGGCCGGTGAATGGGTCGTTGCTGGCAGCTAGCAGTATGATGAAAATATGTAATGGGCCACTGTTGGTAACGAACATTAGGTTGGAAATTGTTAGAGGGCCAGTGTTGGGCCATATGGTGGCAAATATAGTTTTTCCATGTTGTTGCTGGCAGCCTACAGTGGGCCAGCTGTGGCAAACATAAAAAATTACATTACTGCCGGCAGTCTTCATTGGTCCTTTATATTTTCCTATTAAGGGCCCGCTTCACTCACCGTCACCGGAAGCCGAAGCCAACGTTATTCTATGGGAAATTTTCTTTACAAATAACTTATTAACTAATACATATTTTTAAATTCTGTTTTCACATTCGGAAAATTCCCAACTGTTAAATTGACGGACATTTAAAAAAAAAATTATTTTTTTAATTTTTTATATTTCATTTTGAAGCTGCAAAATACGAATTTTTAATATGTGAAATTTTTCATTTTTCAATTTCAAAATAAAATATTAATAATTAAAAAAATACATCTTTAAAAAAGGTCCAACAATTTAAAAGTTGGGAATTTTCTGAATGTGAAAACAGAATTTAAAATATGTATTGATTAATAAGTTATTTGTAAAGAAAGTTTCCCATAGAATAACATTGACTCGGACTTCCGGAGACGGTAAGTGAAGAAGGCCGTCAATAGGCCAGCAGTGATTTGGTTATACCTAGTATATTATTTTATTGGTGATACCTTTAATTTAATTAGTGCTTTTTTTTCTTTTTCTTTCATTCTTTTTTTCTTTTTTTTTTTTTTCTCTCTCTTTTTTCTGATGAGGTAGCAGCCAGTTTTTTCTATGCATCCAATATTTAATTTGATTTTGTACATATTCATTTTTAAATACTATTTACAAGTATTTGATTCATACACCATGGCTATAAATTCAGGATTTCTAGTACAGCATGTAAGAAATATTCAGTTGATCCATTACATTTTTTGGAATAAAGTAGATTATGTTTTTTTTTTTAAGTGTTCAAATTTTAATATGTTTAATTTTGTTAAGTTATTTGATATAAATAAATGTAACTTTACATGTGAAAATTATAAAATATTGAAACCAAAATTGTTATAAAAAGAGCATTGTAAAACATTAAACACCATAAACTCAAAAAAAAAAAAAAAAAAAATCAGCAATTGTTTCTGGTCGAAATACCCCAAAGGCTCTTCATCAGGCGAAACAATGTGGGCATGAGTGCAGCAAAAATAATTTGCTGCATTCACGCTTTTTGTTAGACTCACGAAGGGATGTTTTGTTATTTCAACCTGAAAGAACTGATACATTTTTTTTTCATTGGGTTGGGGGGGGGGGGGCAATGATTATGTTTATTTAAAAAATTTTCTATTTATTACTATCAGGATTTCTTCGCTTTCTTGTCCCTACACTTAAATGAATTAAAAAAAAAAAAAGAAAAGAAAGAAAGAAAGGAAAGAAAATCAATAGATATATATATATATATATATATATTTTATATTACTTTAAAATTAATAACTAAAGCAAAGTTCACTGACATCACATAAAACCAAGTTTTGATTCTCCGCTGCTTTAGCAGCGTCTTCGTCTTTCGCGCAATGTTCAACCCGGGTCTCCACTGCCTTTGATAGAGCCTTATCCGACAGGTTCAATTTGTGTGTTTATCGGTAGTCAGGCGATGCTACTATTATTCAAGAACTACAGTTTTACTATAACTCAGCATCTATTAAACATCTTAGTTTTGGTACCATGTATCAGAGAATTTAGTTACATAAAATAGTTTTCCTATCCCTCGCTCTATTATATTAAATTTATATTTAGAATAAATTTATTATATTATAAATTTATAATATGATTAATATAATTAAAATATAAAATAATATTAATATAATTATTCTATATTTATGTATTCATTTCTCAAAAATTCTGTCAGCAATTTCACGCCGAAGATAGTATTAAGATATGCCATTAGCACTATTTCAATCCCATGGGGCAATTATGTTTTTGAAAAGTTTAAATATCACTTCCAGTTATTAATATTTCATTTTGGTTTGTTTATTTTAATAATAGTTAGTCATATTTCAAAATGTATGAAAGAGCAATACTTCGCCATTTATAACTACTTCACTCGTGCCTATTTTATTCACATAATGAATGGTCGTGGAATCATTTCGACCTGAAACTTTTTTTTTTAAATTAATTATTATTATTAATGTTTTTTACAACTTTGTAAATTAAATTTACAAAGTTCTTTATTTACTTTTTTCAACACCAGCTCTTCATTACATTTTTGCTGCAATAAGTATATGTTTTAAAATCTGTCTCTCTCTTGTTTGTTTTGGATAAGTTATTTATTTTTTTTTTTTCAATTTATTAAAATAAATTATGCTAGAAAGGTTTTAGAGAATATTTAGTAAAATGACAGGAAAATTAGTGCTGAAGAAGGAAAAAAGTAAGTTAATTTTATAGATTATGAAACAACACACCAGTCGTTTCCACTCAAAATAATTAAGCTTGACACATCACCAGGAAAAGATAAATTGACTACAAGTTCAGCATAATGTCATCAACGAAATGTAGTAGCTTAAAAACAGTTTGTCTTCAAAACCTTGAGGTCGATAACCGAGTTAAAAACTACGTTTACCATAAAGCGAAGATTAGAGATAGACGTGTGTTTGAAATGCAAAAAATTCAAGTTTTTAAAAGTGTCGTTTTTTGTGTCATTTTGTTAATATCAAAATTCCTATGTTCATATATTTTTTAATACATAAAAAGTTGAATAAATGGATGTATAAGAATATTTTAGGCTACAAAATTTCTTTCCAATAGTGGGGTTTCGCGATTATCAAGAAAATTATTAGATAATAAAATTTGAATAGTTCCGACAACAGTAAAATAAGTTCAGACAACCCGATCCACATTAAAATAATAATAATAATAATAGTAATCTGCATGAATTTTATCAGTAATTACTACCCATATTTTACCCCTGTTATATTTTATTATTATTATTGTTGTTGCTGTTGTTAAATAAAGTGGTCAGAAAACAAAAATGATTTATGAATTTACACATCTAATAATTTTCCTGTCAAAGCAAACTGGTACATGTGTCATGAAGATATAACAAAAAGAGTTTACATAGCGAATTAACGAAAAAAAAAAAAAAATCGTTAGATCAGTTTTTTGAAACACTCATTTCCTAGATTTGCAATTGCTTCTACCTAATAAGTACTTTTGTCAATTTTCCTGTATTAAGCAAGTATTACATGCTAAAGAGCGAGTAAAAAGGGGTTTATGTAGCAAATTTGAAGAAAGTTAAAGTCGTTTTTGAGATATCGGCTCACCGTCCCACTGAAAATTTTCACCAAAACTTAGTAAACTGATCTGTTCACCATAAATTAACAATTGCATACGAAATGATATCTAAAAAGGAATTAATATAGCGATTTTGAAGAAAATCCATAAAGCTGTTTTTAAGAGAAAGCACTTGTGAGCCTTAAAAAATTTGTGTATTTTTATAAGTCGTTTATCAATTTCCCTGAACTAACAAGTACAAAAGGACATCCAAAACAAAGTTTATATAAATTTGAAGAAAATCGCCAGTTTTTGAGATTTCCAGTTTTCAACAAAAGCTGGAAAAATCATCTGTACACTATACCTGTCTTAATCAGAAGTTCGTCGTTCTTTATTAGTTTTGTAGATATGATAATCAGAAAATTTCCAGAAACATATACACATATATACAATACAGATACACAAACACACAGACCAATTGCCAAAAAACACTTTTCTGACTCACGAGACCTTAAAATATGTAAATCAGGTGAAAACTCGATATCAAAATTTTTGACCGAATACAATGCTTTCATTATCTACGGTATTCGGATTATGGAAATGAATAATAATATTAATAATTAGTTGACACAAATCCTAGCATAATTTCAGATAGAAATCAATATGTTATTGAAGAATTTGTTTAATAGCGTACTTCAAATAGTTTGAATCTATAAGCTGTTAATAAATAAATATACTTATTTATAGGCCCGTAAAAAATAGAAGGACTCCATGAATCTTTATACATTTCATGCGATAGTGACATATATTACACCTACAAACTTTTAGTTGTATACTTATAATAATTTTCATTTAAAAATAATTGATGAATTAACTAATTTTTCTTCTTTTTTTATTTTATTTTCTGAACACAGTTCCTCGTTATCTGAATAAATAAATCTTCTCTCTGCCCAGTAGCCCAACCAACGCTGACGCAGCAATTATCAGTTACATTTTGTTGTTGTTTTATGAAAGAAGTACAGATGGCTTTCTGTTCTGATTTAGTGTGTAGGATTTCTCACGCATGCAAAAATTCAAGAAAAACAATTTCACTTGTTAACAACTAACCAGGAAACTTTTTTTGTGTAAGTTGAGGAATCGCTCGCCCTTCAAATTTTCAGTGGTGATATTTTTCAAAAGAAACTCATCAATAACTTTCAAGTAAATGACTGAATTAAATTTGTGGTAAATTAAAACAAAGTTATAAATTATTAAAAAAAAAAAAAAAAAAAAAGAAGAAGAAGGAGAAGAAGAAGTCATTTTTTCAGAAGTTGGCACAAAATTCATTTATTATTATTATTATTATTATTATTGACAAACACTGTTCTAAAATGAAAATCGTTTCCATGCATTCAGGAAAATGATTTTAACAAATTATTTGCACTACGCAAATTTACATAATAAAAAATATAAAAGCATGTTTTGTGGTGCCACAACATACTAGTTTTTGTTAAAAATAATAAAATCAATAAATTTGCTTTAAAATATCACAGATCGTGTACATCATTGCTGACATTAAAGCTGAACACTGTTCACAAACTTGAATTAAAAGTTTTAAAATTAATAAGCACGATTGAATTCATTATGACTAATTCTGACAAAAAATAAATAAATATAGTTTTTAAACTTCTTTAAGTAAAATTTATAAAAAAATTTATTGTAGGTTTGTCAGAATGTCAGTGCTCTGACTACGGTATGTGTTGTCATGAAATTTTATACATCATTACTAATAATTACCAACTCTTTTTACTTTGTATTCATTTACGTCTACGATATTTTGTCCCGAGAGATTTTGTCCCCAAGCCCTCATATTGGAAATTTACTCTATCTGATATACTTCTCCCTCAGGGGTGGAGGAAGCAATGTTTGTACATTAAAGGGGAAAAAAAGCGGAAGAAGTAAACTTTTTAGGCTACTATCACTTTCATAAATTTTTGAGCGCACACAAAGAGACAGACAGACAATTTTTCAAATTATGTTCATGAGAACAACCCAAAACGTGCAAAATCTATCGAAAACCGGATGTCGAAAATTTTCCCGAATCTAATGCTTTCTTCTTAACTACACTGAAGGAAGAAAAAATAAATAAAACATAAACTATAAATAGTTATAATTGTTCTAATAACTTTCTCCCGTCCATATAATATAAATATATAAAATAAAATCCATAATTTTTATTTTATTAAATCAATTAAAATAATAATAACAATGATAAAATACTAGAAGGTTAGCGACTATCATAATTTACTAAAACGGATCAACTGGATAATTGTTATATATTTCTAGAAATCCTTTTGTTATAACAATGGCTTTAGAGTGAAACATTTAAAAAAAATAGTATTTAAAAAATAATACAAAAACAAATTAATAATGGAATTACTTACTCATATATTTTTTTTACAAGATTTTCAACCTCGAAGACGCACCCGCAGACTACATTAACGAACAACAACTTCGTATGAAATGGCGGAAAGCGAGGGAATTTCAAATGAACAGAAAAAGAATCACAGCGCCCTCTATGCATACAAATTGGTTATGGCATAATAATTTGTGGCCACAACATGAAAAACATGAGGTTGGCCGTGTGGTGATAGCCTGCATAAGGCTATCTGTGTTTGTGCCACCTCTGGGCCACCGACCATTTTGCTTTAGGCTCCCATCACTGCTGGCAGCCATAAAAGGCCCGCTGCTGGAGTTATATGGGGCAACCGGCAAATGATGGCAAGTGCAGGATGCCAGCAGTAGGCCATAACGAGCCCGCCAGTATAAGTTTTGCTGGGTAGAGCATCTATAGAAACTTGAATAACTGTGGTTTCACTGTAAATTTGATTTATCAAAATAAAATAATTACAGCGTTCACAGGCGTGCTTTCTTTTTATCTCATTCTATATGAAATACCTTGTATATAGCTATCCTAAATATCTAGTAAATTCTTTACTCAAATCTTATTTTTAATCCTTTTTATCTTTGTTGAGGTGTTTACGGTTGGTGGAAGGGCCGCTGGTTTTGGTCATCCATTATATTAACATAATTAAAAAATGTTGTTGTTATTGCTTACTTTATATTTTAAGATATATATACAGGGTGATCAATTTAAATGAGTACCCGTTGGTTTTTCTTATTACCCTTAAATATGACGAATGTGGCAACTATTCTAACACTGAAGTATAATTGTTTGGACCTTGTTTAAGTGTGGGAGGCAATTTTCAACACTGTTGGACTGTTACATCTTTATTTGTGAGGTAAAACAGAAATGGAGACGCACAATGTTATTTAATCGTGTGATAATTTTATTTATAAAAAACAGGTTTAATTCAAATTTTTTACATTATCATTATCATTTTTACATTATCATTTCATAGGGTTTTCCAGAGAAGTCTTGCAAGCATCGATGAATTAAAATAGATCATAACTGAAGAAATCTCGTCAATAACACCAACAAGGCTGCGAAGTGAGTCAAAAAACTTGGTTCAACGTATTCATGTTTGTATTCAAAATGGTGGCGAACATTTTCAACATTTTCAGTAAGGAATGATAATGTAAAAAAATTAGAATTAAATTGTTCTTCAAAAATAAAATTATCACAGGATTAAGTAACACTGTACGTCTCCGTTTCTGTTTTACCTCACAAATAAAGTTATAACAGTACAATAGTATTAGAAATTGTTTCCCACACTTAAACAAGGTTCAAACAATTATACTTCAGTGTTAGAATAGTTGCCACATCCGTCAGATTTAAGGGTAATAAGAAAAACCAACGGGTACTCTTTTAAACTGATCACCCTGTATGTATATATATCAATTTTGTTCTTATGCATTATTATTTTCTTTTTTAATTTTCTTAATTAAGAACTGCATTATATTATAAACTTTTTTTTAAAAGTTTAAATCAACAAAATTTACCTTAAACTTACTTTTTCAAGAAATAAATATTAAAGTTAAATGTAATATCACAAATTTTAAAAATAAATTTTCATATTTTAATTATTAACAATAATAACAACAATAAAAAAATGATCATTCTCGTTTCTTCTTCAAGTTTTCAATTTAAGATGTAATGCTAAGTTATAATGCAATGAAAATCATTTGGATTTTATTTTGGCCTTATAGATGACGACGCTATTCAATATTTCAACTATAGCTATCGAGTGAGACAACTCGTTGAAATGAGGATCTACGTGAGTTTTGAACCAAATGCATTACCAAAATGACTCTACTTCGCTCCATAAGGTTTTTCACCTCAGCTACAGCCCTGTGCCTGGCACTTGGCCACAAAACGTTTGTATAGCGCTGATTTGGGGTCAAAATAGACATCCATTTTCAGGAGTCTTGCAACTTACAGCGTCCGGGTGTACCTCCTTAACAACTTGGATTTAAGCTGCAAAAACGGGTACTGTGGTCAGTAAGTCGCAGTTGGCACTCCACAGCGATATTCTCTCCAGAGATCCCAAGAAATGTGCAGTCCTCTCTGCTGTCCCCCATTTTGGAGTCGTCAGAGTATAAATTATACAATGTTTCAACGTCCTGACTCATAGTCTAGTCGCCTTCTGGTATGTTTTCAATTGTCTACCGTTTACGGACTGAGATTGCTGCCTTCAACACTATTTTCCCTCTGATTTCGCATCCAAGTGATGTTTGAACGTACCTAGAAGTCCTTTGTCCGTCGATGTCAACAGTGCAATGACTTTCGCGGCCGCAACTTCGAGCAGATTCTACAAAAATTTCTCATCTGTTTTCTGATGTTGAATTGGGATGCATTGTTTGTATTGTAATACTGCTTTACATTTCTACAAATTATAGTGGGTTATTTTTTGTTCCACTCTCGTCACACTCTTCATAATTATTTTTTTTATTCTCTCCCACTAAACGAGCAGTGCGACTCTATGTTGTATGATAATTTTCACTCTCCCTCTGAATTTGTCGTTCGAATTAAGGCAACACATTGTATATACAAGTTACCCACTAAAATCCGTTCCCCTTCTTTTAACTGTTGAGCGGCTGCAGTTATAGTCATAAAATTGGTGTCTAGGTATAGTAAGTGTCTTTGCACTTCTAGACGTAAGAACGTAAAACTTCATCTGGTGGAAAAAAACGGAATTAGCGTTCCTATCTCGAAAATGAGATAGGAGAAAAAAGTAAATTACAAAATTGTAGAGCATCATCAATTTAATAAGGAAGGACCCCTCTTAGACACGAATGCTAAAAACAAAACACTTAAAACAGGCATTTATTTTTTTTTGCGATTTTCTACACTGTAATACGGCAAAATTATCTTAAAAGAACAAGTAGTTATCGTAAGATACCTCAAATTTCGATATATAAACTTCTGTCTATGTACATCTGGACCTTCGTTTGAATTTTACGTAGCATACGTGTCACCCGCTACGCTACAATGTGTGTAACTTCAGCAAGGTATAGCTTCAGTATAGCTTCAAGCAAGGGTCCACGTGTGCATTGTTGGTGGTCGATAGAAGTTTGAACAGCAAAAATAAAGACATCTTGAGATAACTTTTTTTTACCTAGAACTTTTCCACGCATCACAGTCACAGTGTAGGAAATCACGAACAAACACACTCCCATTTTCACTGCTATGCTTTCAACATTCAGGTCTACGAGGTGTCTTTTCGTTCTAAATCGGTTATGCTTTACAACTTCGTAATTTTTTTTAAAAGTATTTTCAACCGTTTTCGAGATAGGAACGCTAAATCCGCCATTTTTAACCAGGTGGCATTGTAAATAGTCGTATCTAGTAGCGCATAGCCACTTAACTTATGCCTAGACACCACTTTACGACAACAGCTGCATTCGTTCAGAAGTTAAAAGAATGGGAACGGACTCTACAGGGCACCCTGTATATTATAATGATGTATCTGCACTGCAGTGATCATTATATATATACTAGAGGTAGAAATTAAGAAAATTAAGTTACTGGTCCGCGGATCAGTAGCTTTAAGATTTCACCGGTCCGTACATATATATTCGCTAGTCCGTTCACCCATGCTATTATATCTTTTATACATATTTAAAAAAATGTAAAACCAAATACTCTTACATGGCAAATAGGATAATTAATTTTTTGTAAAATAATTAAAAATACAAATGGAGTCTTGTATAAGTCAAAAATTCATACTTTAAAAAATGAGCTAAATGTTACATACTAAATGTTACATGCTAAATGTTACTCTATAAAAGTATTATATTAAGTATAATATATATATATATATTAAAGTGAAAATAAATGAAAAATTACAGTGAATATAGGCGATATTGACAATTATAATAAAGTACTATTGTTATAACATAACTATTCTGTGACAGAAGATTTATAAGTAATTTTAGAGAAAAGTTAAAATAAAAAAGTTTCACTGATCCTGTGAATCACTAGAATTTAGGTTTTGCTGGCCCGTTGAATATTTTTGTGGTCCTGGACCAACGGACCACTGTTAATTTCGAGTCCTGTATACATATGTATATTTGTTAGATCCTTTTCTCAATGCTTGTAATAAAGATTATAAAGATTTAAAAACTGAAATTTGGGAACCCGAATTTCTTATTCATTATCTCATAAACGTAAAATCTCATTAGAAATTTTTAACTATACCGCCTGAAGAAATTACTCATTTTAGCAGAAATGATCTGAGTTTAAGAAATTTCTGTGTGTGTTATAAAATTTAACTCCATTTTCTATTTTCTCTATTCTTCTCTTACCTACTTTGTTGGCCTGACGTAGGGTCATGTTTTCTTTCGACCACAAAACCATTGTTGCAAGTTCTTGCATTTTATGGTGTTTATTCAAAGTTTTATACTTATTATTTTTAAACACAGGTTCTGTGTTTTTTTTTTTTTTTAATAATGTACTTCTATATTTCTCTGAGATGAAAATCGTCTCCATCTGATTTCATTATGGAAAGTAATTTTAGTAAATAACACTTTTAATAAATTTTTCGTACTGCGTTTATTTTTATAGGAATATATAGAAGAAAGTCTTGAGGTGGACACAACATACTAGTTTAATTCTGCTTTCACATTCGGAAAATTTGGACAACAACCGTTTTGGACCTTGTTATAACTTTCTTTTATATTCAGTAGAAGAAGGTATTAGATTCATAAAATTTTTCAACTTCCTACTTTCAATAGATTTATACTTTTTGAGATGACCAGAACACGACTTAAAATATCTGTCCGTCTGTGTGTGCGTGACAAAAATTTTGTGGCAGATCTAGCTCAAGAACCAATACACAGAATTTTGTATAGATTTATATGTAATTGCACCTTGACATAAATTAGTGAATGCCAACTTTTGCTGAATATCGCCCAACAGGTGGCTTTACCATCCTTTTTTATCCCAATGTTTAATGTGGAGGTATAGGGCAAAATTTCGTATAAATGTGCAGAGTGAAAATTATGTCCAAGAAATCACTATGGAATTATAAAGAATTGTTTATAATAGTAATTGTCAAATAGGCATTTTTTTTTTTTTTTTTTTTTTTTTTTTTTTTGTAAATGCTGGAGCATCGCTGATCCGTTTAAATTTTCAATATAAATATTTTTCAAAGGAAATTGTTAATGATCAATTCCTGTAAGACGATTGGTTGAACTATGGTAATTTAATACGACATATATATTTTTTTCATTTTTATACTCACACACACAAAAGTAATTATATCGTTTATAGAGCAAAAATTGGCTCTCTTTCGACCTTTATTGTACTTTTCTGAGATGAAAATCATCTCCATTCATAGAAACGAATATAATAAATAATAGTTTTAATAAATGATTTGTACTGAGGGAATTCACAATAAAAAATATAGAAGAAACTTTTGTGATGGCCAAAAGGTTACTAGTTTTTATTTGTAGTTATTCAAATGCATTTTAGCGCCCTCTATTGAAAAACTAAATAAACGAAAGGTTTTTCTTGTATGAAAATTCATATAAAACAGATCTGATTCTCAGTAGTGGCACCAGAAATTCCCCGACGGGGGGACACCACCTCCCCGACAGGGGGGGCACTACATAAAGAGAGTTTATTATATAAGTATTTATCAAAAACTGTAATACTGTTAATAATATTACTGATGATATTTGTACCATTCCATTTGTTAGTACTCCTCGTGGTTGTGAAGATGATCGTGCCACAGACAGACATTTTCTAAAAATATCATGGTAAAAACGTGTTCTCGACCTCTCAAAACGTGTATATTCATGGAAAACTGGAAGCTGAAAATTTTTACGAATGCAATACTTTCTTCTATTGAATATAGAATGGAAAAACTGGAATGTTCCAAATTCGTACAAGGAAAGAAAAGTGCTGTCAAAAGTAGAAAACTGAAAATTTTGTATTTTTTTCCCCGAAAGATTTTAGGAGTATGCCCCGATGGGGGGTCACAGACTCCCCGACGAGGGGGCCTGTGCCCCCCCGGCTCCCTAGCTGGCGCCACCCCTGCTGATTCTGTTCAAATATTCCACACAATGGAAATAAGACTGAATACATTTAAGAGCACTTTTAAATGTGGTATAAAACAATTTTAATTTTGTTGAAAATTATATCTAAAATTGTACATGCCCGAAAGAACATGCTCTTCTACGTTCTTGTAGACTACTGAAGTTGTATGTTCTTTAAAAGAGGAAGCCTGTTTTTAATTAGAACACGATTCCTTATTATATTTTATTTAACAACCACGATTTCATTCTAATTGATATGGAATTTTTACTAAATAAAATTTACAGATATTTGATTAGTAATAACTTGTTTGGAGATTAATCTGTTTAAGTAAAACAAATATATATATATTATTATGTAATTATGTTCTGATACTTTTGAAAAAAGTTTCTTAATTTGAAATATAGAGCTCTATCAGGCTACATATTTTAATAAATTGGAAGAAAGTTTTGAGAATTAAGCTGAAATTTGTTTTTTTACTGACAGATAGATTAGTTGCATCCACGATCAGACAACTACGAAAAACTGTTGAATTCTATGTTAAAGTGTAGTGCTGCCATCTACTAATTGATTCTAAAACGAATCGGAAAAAATAATGTATTTTTATTTTATTTATTTATTTTAAATTAAATTCTTATTCTTATTCTTATTCTTATTCTTATTCTTATTCTTATTCTTAATCTCAATTAAAATTCAAGAACAAAACCATAATCTTCGTGGGTGGATATAGATGCTTAATTTTAGAAATTTTAAGATACAATGTTTTCCTTTCATAAGAAATTATATCAGACAACTGCACAAAACTGTCTTAATTTTTCTGTAAGCACGTAGCCTAGGTTGGTTGTTTGGCTGGTTGGGTGGGAAAAGGCCGATTAACTACACTAAGATCCTATCCTAGGTCTACAGGTAGAATACCCTCCGTGGGGGTCTTTCTAAGGAATCATAACCCACATTTACGCTAGAGGGAGTCAAGGTGCTTGATTTTGTTCTTTCTTAGTTATGTCAGATTTGGATTATTTTTCTCATCAATAATATTGAGGTAATGCAATTGTAATTAGGCATATATTAAAGCATAATTACTTGAGTAGAAATTGGTGATTATTGTGGTATTATTTATTTTAAAAAATCGTACCCATTTAAAAAAATTATTGAGATTTTTTTCAAAACAGACCACCTTAGATAATGATAAAGATTGTGCCTGGAGTTAACCGTGAAATAAAAATGACAAAAAATATGCTATATGTTCTTATTTTATAAATCTAAATTACAGAAGATATTTATTTACAATATTACAGATAATAAATTAACTGATTTAAGAATCAATTTATTTATTTACTTATTTCTTTTTATTGATTAATAATTTAGCAGTGTTATATGAACTTAAAATTTAAATAAAAGACGAGGAAAATCACTTCTCTTTCGGATTTCATTAACTTCCGTTAATGAATGACGAAGATACTTGTTTCCTGCAGGTGTAACCGTATCATTGAAAAGTAAATCAATTATTATAGACAAAATGAATACTAATTAAATAGATTAATAATAGCTACACAAACAGTTTATATAGTCTTTTGACAGCTTACGGTCCCTTATTTGATAATCTGGGCTAAACATAGAACCTAGAATAGAATTAATTGAATGGTATTTGATTAAACCACGCTCAGTCTGCTAGTATTATGACTTTCAGCACAGACTAAGCAGTAGCACTCGCTCGCCAACATCATCATAAAAATATTTTTACTTTGACGAATAAAATTTTTTGTGATCAAACACCATAAAGCACAAAATCATGGAACTTTTGTTTCAGGGCAAAATAATTAAGCACACCTGTATTCATTTTTTTCGCCTGATGAAAGGTCTTGCTTAATTGTTTGGATCGGAAATAATTGTTGCTTGTTTTTGTAGTTTGTACTGCTTGATTAAAAAGCTTTTATTCGCCACTATTCAGTAATAGTATTTTAGTGCAAGCAGCACAACTTTTTTTATTTTGTTTAACTTTATGTTGATATTATCTTTTAATATAGAACTTTTTGTTTTATATAAATTTTGAACGATTGGAACTTTTCATCCCAATCTGATAAAGTATTGCTACTGATCTAACTATGTCTAAGAAATATTTTCTCCATAATCTTAAAAAATTAACAATGTAAATGCATAAAAAGTATAGTTTTTAAACTATGATAGCAAAAGTTATTAAGTTATTCTGTCAAAAACCATAATAACTTTGGTTAATATATTTATAATGAAATGCAACACAAGTATTTATTTTTACTTAAAAAAACACAAGATCCATCTCCTATACTACTAATGGTTTTGATTGGCTAACACTGACTGTTATTCCTCTATACAATCTCAGCCATCTTTTTAAATAAATAATTACTTTCTTTACTTTTCTTTTTTTCCCCTAAATTAAAAAAAATATATATATAAACTTAGAATAGAATCCATTGAAAGGTGTCAAAATATGACGTTCGCATAAATGAAAAACACTTTCCAATATCACTTATATTTTATATTGTTTAATTTATAATAAATGTATTTTAACTCTGTAAAGAAACCCTTAAAATATATTTTATTTTTTCTTACTGAGGTAAAAAACTTTCACAGAATATATTTATGAATTTACTTAATATATATATATATACAGGAGATTGTTTTTGTGTAATCCTGTATATTGTCCAAAAACCGCAAGGTTAAAAAATATATTTTGTTTTTAACTATGGAGAATTCCTAAACCACTAAAATTTCATCTTCCAATTCCAATGTGATTTTCAAAAGAAGTTGAAGAAAGAAATGTAAGATTTCCTGCACCACAGTGCAATATTCTAGTTGTTGTTGTTGTTGTGTGGGTTACGGTCGATTGACTACACTACACTAGGATCCTAGGTCTATAAATGGAATACCATCCGTGTATGTGTGTGTGGGGGGGGGAGGGGGGTTCTAAGGGGTTCTAGCTCATATTTAAGCGAGTTTCGGAAAAAAACCACGGAAAACTTCGAAAGGCTAGGTTGACGAGAGCGACTTGAGGTCGAACCCAGCATTTCCCGTTTACCAGCTGTGAGCGAAGAACCGCTTGGGCAATATTGGATCTTACAAATTTTTAGAACTCAAGATAAATACGGGAGAAGGGGGAAAGGTAAACTTGACTTTGTGACATTACAATGGTGCCTGCTTCATTAACGTTACGTTGTCATCTTTAAATCAGCTCAGAGAGAGTGAAGTACAATCTTTTACTTTAAGGGTTTCCTTAAAATGGGACTAATGTAGAGGAGAGGAGGGTATTATGGAATAGTCAGGAAATAAGGAATACTGAGGTTTCGGCTCTGATTGGTACTGCTATCTCGTGGAAATACCAGGAATTACTTAAGGATTCCCATGATGCAATGCAGTATGAAACGACCGCTTGTTGTTCTCGTACCATATCCTACAGAACAAAGTGTGTTTTGTTATTTTCAAGATTTTTTACAGGTAAGTTTTCAAACATTTAAACTGACTAGTACACATGTGATTTGAACATTGATGTTAAGCATAATGTATACTCAAAGAATTGTAGTTTGTTATACATTGGTCGTTTTTTAACTGAAAATATTTTGCCCATTAATTTAAAAATTCATTTTCCAAGATGGCATGTCTGGCATTATGGAATACTAGGTATTACATAAATTGATTTCATATATTCAACTAAAGAACCAGAAAATAAAGACGCTGAATGTATCTTCTGTAACGGAAAATTCTCCGAAGATGAACGAGGGGAAATTTGGATAAGTGTTTCAGCTGTTCTCTGTGGGCTCATCTTGACTCTATCGGAGCAGAGAACGAAGATTACATCTATGACTTTTGTAAATAGACTCAAAGCAGTAATGACTTTCGCATAATCTTAAAAAATATGGTCTTTATAGTTAAAAAATAACTATATTTTATGAATTCTAATTAGTATTCCTATGGTTTAAACCACCTATTCCATATTACCCGACTATTTCATAATAACCACAATTTGTAACTTTTTTTTTAAAGTAAACTTTTTGTAACAACAAAATGTTTTTTTGTGTTTTTTTCCAGTGACAATTCATTACAAATAATTACACTATGTACTCATGTACTCATCAGGATTTTGGGAATTTTTATTAAAAACGAAATAAAGTTATTTTAAGAAAAGTAAATGGTATTTCATAATACCCTCCTCTCCTCTACTATTTTAAGAATTTAAAAGAGAGAGAGAGAGAAAATAATTATATTAAAAACAAAATTACAAGAACCCCCCTCTCCCCCCCCCCCTGTAATTTTAGCTCTTTGGACCAACACCTCCGTCGTCCATAGACCTAGTTATAATATTGAACACGCTTTGTCTTCATAAGACCAAGAGATAAAAATATCATAGTTATTATTGTATCTTTAAAAAGATAGATTCAAAAACCATCAATAGATGGCGCTACTAACAGTATTTGCTTAAAAATCCTCCAATAAAAATACAAAAATGCGAAAATTAAACTGTGTTTTTCTTATTTTTTCACTCAAAAATAAAACATGAAAAAAAAAAAAAAAAAAAAAAAATCAGATTTTTGGAAAAAGAGAAGAAATTTTCTTGCTGTGACTTTTCTGAATGGGGAAAGAAAGAAAAAAAAATTATGAGTCATTTTTACTTTCTCTTACCCATAAGGTAGAGAAAGTATTGTTTTTGGGTCAAATTTTCGAACGCGAGATTTTGTTATATTTACACGTTTTGAGGTCCCCTGAATACGAAAATCATGTTTTTAGCAAATGGTCTGTGTGTATGTCTGTGTGTCTGTGTGTCTGTGTGTGTGTCTGTGTGTGTGTCTGTCTGTTATCAGTATATCTCAAGAACAAATTATGGCAGAAAGTTCAAACTTGGTATTCTAAATGTGTATCATATAGGGACGCTACAGTAAGCTTTTCGTTAAGATCAAGCAAATGGTTCGTGTACAGGGACAATCAAGAGAATTCTAATACATTATGTCTATGGGGAAATTGCAAGAAAGTAGAGTTTAACGTCTATAGACTGCACCAAACCAAATGAAACGAATATATATATTTTGTAATAGAGATAGTTAACTGGGAAAAAAAAAATTGTGTATGTAGGAGCCTCGCCTCCCCCCCTGGGGGGGGGGGGGAAGTCCCCCCTCGAGGGGAGTAAATTTTCATGATGGGTATCTTTCAAAAGAGCTCGCCAATATCTTTAAAACGAATGGTTGAACCATCGATCTGCGATAATTTAAAGCAAAGCTATCGATTTTTTTTTACTTTTAACGAAAAAAAATCGTACATTTTCTTTTCTTTTCTTTTCTTTTTTTTTTTTTTTTTTTTTTTTTTTTAAATATTGAGAATAAAATGGACTTTTTTTGGACATTTGGTGTTATACTACTTCTCTAATATGGAAATCGTCTGCCTTATCATAAAAGATAATTTTTTTAATAATAATTTTAATAAATTATTTTTTAAAAAGAGAATTATTTTTTAATAACCGAATTAAATTCTATAAAAATGTAGGTGCATTAATGAAACGGGGGGTTGAGGGGGGCGGTAGCCCCCCTCACACAGAACTAATTATCATATAAAACTCTTCAGAAGCCTAATATGAATTGTTTAACATAGGTTTACATAACAGTACTCGTTATCTTACCTATTAATCTGCAAGTTGTATTTATAGTATTAAATTTCAGGGTAAGAGAAAGTCGTGTGAGTGACACACCAGATTATTAAAACAAATAATAACGTAGAGTGTTTAAAAATGATTTCTGAAACTATATATTATAGATTTTAGTAGGAAATTCAGTAAAGAATTTATGAGGAATTATTATTGTTTATGTTATCATTTTTGTAACAACTCAGTTCTATACAATGACTAAAATCGTTCCTTATTTCACTATGAGAAACAGATTATATTTGAAAATATATGTTTACTTCTACTACTACGACTGTTCTTGCTACTACTATTACTACTACTACTACTAAACAATAATTATTATTAATTTAAAATAACTATAAATATCTAAAGTTTTCATACATGCAGGGCTGGCGCCGGAGGGTTGAATCTGTTTCTCCTCCTCTGTCGGGGAAAATTCCTCAGGTCTGCCCCGAAAAGATACTGACTGTTTCAAAAAATAAAAATAAAATATTTTTCTTCCTTAACAAATTTGGATCATTCCAGTTTTATCCAAAGAATCTCCTTTGACTTTTTTATACGAAGTAACTGAAATAGTATGGTACCAATTTACGAATCGTTTGTTGTAAAAAAGCTCAAAAACGGTTAGCCAAAATTTTGAAATTCTTTATTTGAGACTTTTATAACCTCTAGTTGTTCACTACTAATTTTGGTCAATGTCACTTTTAGAAGTTTGCATGATTTTCCGAATTTTGTCATGAGAATTTTATGTACGTATATGTGTGAGTGAATAAATGATAAATAATAGCTCCAGAACGTTGAAGTTTTATTTTTTGAATTGTTATAACATCTAGTCGTGCATCTTTCTTTTTTTACCACAGTGATCATCCGTTTTAGCATTATCTACGATAAATCAAATTTTTTGGTGACTACGTGATCTCCTATTTTAGAAAATTTCACTATAATTCAAGAAAAGTTGGACGAAAATGTTAAAAATGTAATATTTATAAACCATACAACTTCTAGTTGTATACCTCCCTTTTTGGTCACTATATGCCCCCATTTTTAATTTAGAAAATAATAATTGTTGTTAAATTATAATTCTTGCATAAATTATAAATGATAGCTGCAGAACGTTGAAGTTTTATTTTTTGGATTGTTATAACATCTAGTCGTGCATCTTTCATTTTTTACCACAGTGATCTTCCGCTTTAGCAATATCTACGATAACTCAAAATTTTTGGTGACTACATGACCTACTATTTTAGAAAATTTCACTATAGTTCAAGAAAAGTTAGTCGAAAATGTTAAAAATTTAATATTTATAAATTTAAGTTGGAGTTGTACACCCCCTTTCCTCGTTTTTAATTTAGAAAATAATAATTGTTGTTTTAATTGTTAAAAAATATTCTTCCAAATTCTTTTTAAAAGCAAATTTTAATAGGATGTCTCATTTTTATGGCAAAATAAAACACACTGGATAGGATGTGTTTCTGTGCGCTCTTCTTGAAGTTATATTCTAGGAATTTTAGATTCTGAGTCTAAGGTTGGCACATTTTGGTGATGTTTGGCGGCGAAGTTTGGATGTCAAAAGTTTAGATGTCTCGATTAAAATTTCTGCAGAAATTATGCTGAATCTATAATTAGCAATCGAGATAGGAATGCAAGTGCAGATTATGTACAACTTTTGATCAAAATTGTTATTGAAGCTTTTGTAAAGGAGTTTCGCTTATCTACGAAAATCAAATGTTGTATTATTGCTAAGAGTTTGCTCTGATACATTATTGTGTTTATCTGTTTTTATGACACAGAGGGAAAAAAAAATATTAAATATAAACGCTAACAGCCTTGAAAAAATTTGTAAATAAATTGTGTGCTTTCTACGAACTTGAAATCAACTAAATAGAATCTGGGATCACTACGTAATGTTATTTATAATTTAATAAGTGTACAAAGAAGCGAAGTGGTCAGTGGTGTACACAATAGATTTTTTAAAAATCAGTTAAGCTTATTACATGTAACTACGTAAGAAACTAAAAAACAATGTCGCGTTTTTTTAAGTTCCAACTGACGTGAGAGCAAAATAACGAGAAGCAAACGAGTAAGCAAAATAACGAGAAATTGTCTTATTCTTTATCTATTCCTAAAACTCTGCACAGATCTCAATTTCGCGATGTTATTTTTCCCCGGCGTTCAAAGACAGAGTTCATTTCGTACCCACCAGTGGTCCAGAGATTTTGCTCCCAAATCTGGTAGACGAGAAGTGCTGGATTTAAATCCAGATCGCGATCTTCGGCCTAAGCGTAGTTTTCGGCGATTTTTTCTGATATTCAGGACTTGAACACCTTAAAAGATCTCTCATACAGGGCATTTCATTTGCGGTGTAGGACCCTCGTGTAATCAACCGGCCTTAACTGCAACACCAATGCGCCATTTCAAACTGAAGGACACTACCGCAGGGCATTATAGAAATTTGAGAGGGCGATGTCCAATTTTTGGACAGAGCGGAATTGATTGCAACGTATATTAAAAAATTTCATAAGGTGGCAATACTGTCTTTCCCACTCACATTTAGAGGTATAATGATAAAATTAAAAAAAAAAAAAAAGTTGCACTTTCCCCTCTTTGAGGGCGAATTCCTAAAATTCCTAAAATTGTATTTAAGTATTTCTGTTTGTTGTATTTTATAGCAAGAATCTTACTAATATCTGTTTTTTATTCTTTGAAATATGAAGGGGTATGTGAAAATACACTTTGCCTTCCCCCCCCTCCCCCCCTCTCTTTTTGGTGCGAATTACGAAAATTCCTGAAATTGGTTTTTAGATAATTGTGTTTGCTATGTTTTAAATAAAAAAACCTTATGGATATTTATTTATTTATTTATTCAGATAGGAAGGCTTATGTGAAAACATCTTTTGCCCCATCTCCCTCGAGGTGAGCTAATGGTGACTGGTGCACGTAAAATCTGTCGCGGCCGCAATGTCCTCCATGTTCCCATCAAAATTACATCTCTGGGGGTCACCGAAGAGGGAGAGTCATCCCTGCCGTGGAGGATCAAAATTATGATGGCATGTCTCCGGACCACCTTTAGTGGTGAGTCGACCGTCGTCAATTGCCTATTGCGCAGCACTAGTGCGGCGTAAAACCCAACCAACCAACCCTCGAGGTGAGATTTTTGTAAAATCATTTTTTAGTGGGGTCTACATGACGGAAGGAATGTTTTGACCAAATTTTATGCTTCTAGGAGCATGGGATGGATTTCGTGATGATGAATTTGTTATTCACTCCCTGATTCAGCCAGGACAAACGATTTTATATAAACAGATTGAAATACATGACGAGAGGAAATAATAAGATAAACAAACATATGGTCAATGACATTGTACCTTTGCAATACATTCATTACACGCGTTTATAAATAGGCGACTTGACGGAAATTAAATTGTGTTTAGAACAGAATATATATATATAATAAAAGTTTAGAATAAAAATAACAGTTTTTATTATTATTATTGTCAGTTATTTTAGTCTTTTATTGAAATGGACAAAAAAAAAAAAAAATAAAAATAAATAAATAAATAAAAAGGACATATGTTCGTATTAAATGTCTGTGAAAGACCATTTGAAATAGTATGCCAGACAACACATTTTATGTCCATGTAAAAGAAATGCAATAGTTACAGGATGGTTATAATTAAATTTCTGCTATAAAAAGCATCTTGCTGTCTAAACGGGGATCGAATTGCCGTCAATGCGAACGTTTTCAATGCAAACTTTTTTTGACATGCGGTAAAGTAATTTAAAGAAGGCTTTATTTGAAAAATGTGCACTAGGCGGCGTTTTTCATGGAAAAGCCTAAAAAAAAAAAAAAAAAAAAAAAAACACATAACATAACAAAGGGGATGATTCGATGCATAAATAATTTGAACATTTATTTATTAGGTTTTCATTCTGCAATTGTCATTTCTTTTGTTAAACTTACCTTTCTTCATATAAAGTGCTAACTGGTGGAAATTATTTAAACTGAATTTTTTAAAAATCCCTTTAGCACATTTTATAAATCACCCAATTACCAAATTTAGTCACAATTCACTCGTCTTTTTTCATATAGGATGTTTAGAGCTGAAATTTAATTGAAACTGGCATCCCTTTATCATTCATTGGTTTCACAATAAAACCAAACATTCAATTTTTTTTTATGCAATAAATTTTCAGTATCCCCCCCCCCGGCCTTGTTTTAACCAATTTTTAAACTTTTGGCTCTTCTTTATTCATTTGATTGTAGCACTATTCCAAATTTTAACAAAGAATGTTTCAGATTAAGCCAAATGCAGAAGTCACTTTTTTTTAGTACGTGCGAGTGCGTAGTTGCTGCTTTAATGAGGCATCCGTGACTAGTTTTTTCACTTGATGAAGAATCGTGCTGTTATTTTGAACTGAAACAACTGTCTCGAGTTTTTTTTTTTAAAGTGTTTAGTTACAAAGTTATTTATAATTAAATTAATTATTATTTGTATTTAATCAGATTAATAAATAAACGTTGCGAAAGTTTTTTGAAAATCAAAATTGTTATTTTTTTTCTTTCTACATATTTATGATTAACTATGTGTCTAATAGCCCTTTTTGAAAGTGGTTTAGAAAATTTCAAAAGAAAATATGAAGGGAACGTTAAAGGGTTAAACCTTTAATTGACAAATGTAAAACATTGTGCCGAATATGCATATGTATTACCATTCAGCGGTAACAGATTAAAATAAGAGAACGTTTGTTGACTGTTTTATGATTTGATGTGCCGGCCTGGTGGTTCGGTCGGTAGGGCGCTGTCTTCTGGATCCCAGGTCCCGGTTCGAATCCCGGCGCTGTCATGGATGTTTGTGATGCCCTATGTCTGCAAGTTATTGTACATTTGTTTCTGTGAATTATTGTAATATGGAACAATCGAGACAAAAGTCAATTTAATTATAGGTCTCAAAGCTGTCAAATAAATATGAAAACAATACAAAATAATTTGATGTTAAACGACAATAGCAATGTCGAACAACAGTCATTTGGTATTGTAGATATTCCATAAGAGCCAAAGAAAACACATTTTGCTGTACCAAATAAAGGGTTAAATGGAAGTTTTAGTTTACAATTGTTGGATTTGCTCGACTCTGTAATATTCCCAACTGAGTTTAAGTTCTAAATTGTATGATCGACTAATTTTCCTTATACATATATACAAAGAGCATAGGAAAGTTTTTAAGAGTCATTTTATCTTTACAACTGTTGATTGTGTAAATATGCTTCCAATTACAAAACAAATTTAAAACGAGGCAAATACTTATGGCATGGCATTTTTAAATTTAGAAATTAAATTTTTTAAAAAATCGCAAAATCTAAAGTTTTTTAAATAGTACTCTGTTCCTTACTTTATTTAAAGCTTACATTCACATCCTAGCTTCACTTTTGTATGTAAAAAGAAAAATAACTGAGTTATTTTATTTCAAAGTTATTATTTTTTTCTTAAATTTACTCTTGTGGAAGGGGCGGTTATGAAATTAGTTAAGATAATTTGGGGCGGAAATCAGCGTTCATTCATGACGTAAGGTGGATTGGCTCCCCGATCATATACATTGGTTGTAAGCATAGTAAATTGGACATGCCCTTTTCAGGATAGTTTTTTCTGTTTCAGGTCATCAAATTATATATACTGACACATTTACAATTTTTTTTTTGAAGTGAAAACTTCTTTAGGCGCGTTGAGCACTTTTGGTTGCACAAAAATCATGGAACTTGCGTCATCGTCAGCGAACGCTTTGAAATTCTGCAGGCGTTCGTTACCATGACAACCCATTCACTCCGTCTGGTCGGGAAGAAACATATTTTTTACCAATTGACATCACATGGTTTTTCTACTAGGAATAAAAATTGCAAATTTCAAAATGCTTCAATTTTCTTCTAAATTCTTTCAAACTTTCTGTGCGCCATTAACAGCACAGGGGATAGTTGCAGTTCAAATTTCATCGATTTTGGAAAAAAATTATATTTTAATTGGAAATTAAATTTTATTCTAATACGCGTATTTCAAATTCTAATTATGATTAAATTATTTTTAATACATCATTCGAAAGATATTTTAAAGTACTTTTATATTATCAAAAGTGGAATTCGGGATTTCAACTGATTTACACGTTTTGAGGTGTCTTGAATGGGTTTTCTTTTGTATCTCAGCTACTAATTAAAATAATTTCATAAGTAATACATCATTAAAAAGCTTTGTTGATTTGGAATCGAACAGTCGATTACAGAAATTTCTACCGACAGATGGCGCTATAATATTTAAAAATTTCAATATTTCAAATTCTAATTATGATTAAATTATTTTTAATACATCATTAGAAATATATTTTAAAGTACTTTTATATTATCGAAAGTGTAATTCGAGATTTCAGCTGATTTACACGTCTTGAGGTCTCTTGAATAGGTTTTCTTTTGTATGTCAGCTACTAATTAGAATAATCTCATAAGTAATACACCATTTGAAAGCTTTGTTGATTTGGAATCGACCAGTAGATTACAGAAATTTCTACCGCGAGATGGCGCTATAATATTTTAAAATTTCAATATTTCAAATTCTAATTATGATTAAATTATTTTTAATACATCATTCGAAAGATATTTTAAAGTTCTTTTGTATTATCGAAAGTGGAATTCGAGATTTCACCTGATTTACACGTTTTGAGGTGGCCTGAATCGGTTTTTTGTATCTCAGCTACTAATTAAAATAATGTTATAAGTAATCAACATTTTTACCTAATATAAGGCTTAGTTCATTTAATTTGGGTAACTACAATTATTGTGCCGAATCATATAATACAGATCATAAACCCTTCTTTACAAACCAAAAATAATTCGAAAATAATAATCTAATAGCTCGACGATACAATTCACAAGTTACTTAGTTTTCACTTCTATCGGCAGTCCCCAAAGACTGCTTTGATTTTTTTCCTTATTGAATTAATTTTGCTGTGTGCGTGTTTAATTATTCTGTATGCTACTTCCGTGCAAACTTAGTGCATCGATTTTATCATTTTAGAATATACATGAAGTAATTTATTGCATTTATTTAACCAAATATGGATTCTCGTTAAGTAAGAAATGCTCTATAACTTTCTAATTGACATGTTACCTATCTTCTTTCTAATTGACATGTTACCTATCTTCTTTTGCTTTAATTTTTTTCCCACTGGGGAGCGCTGCAATTGTATTCACTGTACGAATCTGAGGGAAATGCGGCCATTTTAGTGCCAATTCGGAGCAATCCCCGTAGAACTTAATGCTTTTTTCTTCGCGATTGACACTTTACTATACAACATAAATGAAAGAAAATTGTACAAAATTTTTGCAGAAAGCAGTGCAAAATATATATATGCAATTTTTTTTCGTCTTAGGAAAAAATAATTTGAAGAAAAACGAATTTTGTTTTAACCGTCGATAAGATATGGTTACTTTTTCAATTCCGATCGAAAAACAGAGAAATTTTTTGTAGTATATTTCTATACTAAGCAAAATACATTGATTGTGAAAGTAGTTCTAGTTTATTTTTTCTGGGAACATACATTATATATATAAAAATCTAGAAAAATTTTAACAAAAATATGGCAATCTTAGTTTTTGTCAAGTAATTAATGAATAAATGTAAAACTACGGCAGAAGAACGGAAATTATTTTTTTATTATTTTATGAAATTATTTATGTACTATTTTTACAAGCTAAAAATACATATCTTATTTATTTCAACTATGCATTATTATTAATAAGGATGTAATTATTATTATTTTTTGTAAAAATATTAACAAATAATTAAAAATAAAAATTTAATTAATAATAATTTGTAAAAATATTAACTTATATTTTTAGAAAAAAAAAAAAATGTTATTTATTTTATTTACATTTGCTTATTTCATTCATTTGCTTTTTTCATGAAATTAAAGCAATTTATTTCCCAAAAAAGTAATAATGTAATAAATAAGTTCTCCTCCAATTATGATGTAAAATAGTCGAAATTTATTCTCAGCGTAATGGTAAGCAATGGAGCAACTGGTATTAAAATGGAAAATTTCGTCAAAAAGCCGGTACGCCAATGTCCAGTCTCCTTCTAATATAGGGCCTCTAATTTACTGTAGCGACCCTTGAGATTATCCAGGGTTTCTAATTCACTGTATCGGGCATGTCTATTTTACTATGAATGCACACATTTTATGTAGTCGAAGAACCCCCTTTTTGAAACAAAGAAGATTTGCATTCGTATTTTAATCTTAGATGATTATTATTATTATTTGTTTTGTTTTCTAATCAAATCATCAATATAGTGCCGAAAAAAATTTTAAAAAAATCTCAAAATTTGAAATTGAATAACTCGGTCAAATTTTGTCACACGTGAGTAAAAACACTTGGTGTTGTATTTATTAGAATGAGTATTACATTTACTAAATATAGCTATAGGAAATAGTAATTGTATTCTACAGTTTTTACAAACAGAACTTTTAAACTATAAAAATGACATAATGTAAATGTTTACATCGTTTGAAATATTATTATAATTAGAAGTATATATTTGCGATCAACGGTTACGGTGGATAAAATGCCTAAGACCTTTCCTATGCATTCTGTATATAATGAATGCTGTAGGAAGAATAGTACCGTAAATTGAGAGTATGCCATGGTCATCCCCAAAATGGCAAGGGACACTATCAAACGAAATAATAATAATAATAATAATGCATTACATATTTGACATAGTGAAATCTGAAATTACCCGACGGTTTATAGTACTAAATACGGCTCGGATAAACTCTCTATATACACTGCCCCTGTTGGGGGAGGATGTCCCCTCACCTCCCCCGGAGAATTTCTGGCGCCACCATTGCATGCATATAGCGAGGGAAATTATGCATTTCATGTTACACAAAGGAAAATTATATAGAAACAAATCTGCAAATTATTTATCACGTTTTGAAAAAGAGATTAACATTTTGAAAAAGTATGTTGGATTTGTTTTATCAAAGAAGCTGTTGTCGAAGTTAATTTTCCTTTTTTCAATGAAATGTATTTTTATAACTTTTAAAAGCGGGAATATTTTTTTTTTTCTTTTTTGAGTGGATATCAAAGAAGCTGTTGCTGAAGTTAATTTTTCTTTTTTCAGTGAAGTGTATTTGTATAAGTTTTAAAAGAGGGAATAATTTTTTTTGAGTAGATAATTTTTAAATGTAGCATATTTTAAATGTTTAATATCAACTACAAATCTTTATTTATATTTTAACTATAACATTCAGAAGTACAATTAACCGTTCATCAACTTTTAAACAAGTTACTTCTGTAAGAATCCCACCTATACGAATTACCTGTGTATAGCGAAAACATGAATTTTATTAAACATAGCATTGAATATTAATAATTTCTAGACTACTAAAAGAGTTTGTGATGTATCTAATAATCATTCATTTTTTTTTTTTTTTTTTTTTTCTGGAGTACTTATCATTTTACGTAATTAAATATTCGTACTTAATTCAAGAAAACATTTACCCCAAGCAGAAGTTTTAAACAAGATCAATATTTATTTACTTTATTAATTGACGGAAAAATTAATAATTCTACTTGATCTTTCCTGCTTTATGAATACTTTACATTAAATAAAAAATGTATTAAAATTTCTATTTTTGTATTTGTTTAGAGTAGTTCACATTATTTACGAAACAGTTTAAATGGAAATTAAAGTTAAACAAAACTTTTATCTAAAATTAATATAATTTAGTAACACAGTAACAGAGAAAAGAAGGAAAAAAATGCAAGTGTGAAGCATTTTGTTCATTGATACCTTAATTAATTTTTGTCTAATTCAACTTATGGCATTTTTATTTACATAAACTTTTATGAATTTAAATCAATTTTTAACTTTATATAATATATGACAAATATTATGTTTATAAGTTATTTAGCAAAAAACTGTATGTTTTTTTTTAGAATAAGATTCATTGTTTAGTTATGAAACTTAATACTAAGAGTAACAATTTCTTTTCTTTTTCTTCTTTCTTTCTTAATTTTTTCTTTTAAACTATAAGTGACTGGAATATTTTATTTGTTTATTGATTGTTTTGGAACAACATGTAAAACACATTTAATTTTTCTTAACTTTAACGATAACCTTGAAATTTTCCGGAATAACAAAAATGTCCATAATAACTTTTCTGAAAACTGGTGTTTTTTACGAAATTCCATCAAAATACTTTAAGTTTCTCATATCATAACGTTTCACCACTTCCTGAAAAACTAAGGTCCAGGAAATGTGGCCTATTTTGTACGATCTCATATTAGGATGTGGTTCTTCCTTTCAAACTTGTTCCACTAAGAAATTGCGAAATTCTAACAATTATAGATTTTTTAGATTGTTTATTGAACCTTAACAAAACAGACGCATAATCATTCTTTTGTATGCTGTGCAAAGTTCTTAATTAAAGTAAGTAAATTCATTTTTGTTATCTCTGTTATTCTTCTACTTTTTTAAAAAATAAAATATGTATTATCTTTAAAGCATAATTTTTAATATGTTTTATTAAAATATGTTTATGTAGCAAGTAACATAACAAATATTATTTAAAAAAATTTTTGTTAAATTTGAATGAAAAATTTTTATACATAGACTTAGATAAACTTTTAGACGGCAAAATTTTATAATTCGAAATTTTGGTGTGTCAAATTGGCTTTATAGTACTGGGGAAGAATACTTAATTTCTGTTATTGGAAGCATTTTTTTTTTTTTTTTAATTTTTTTCTGTTAGAGTTCTATTAAATTTTACATCTGTACCGAGTTTTCTTTTGAAAAGAATTTATTTTTATATAGAAGGGACAGTGAAAGGAATTCATCATCATGAGTTCAGTTATGAATACAGTACCCGCCCGCTTATTAAAATCACATTCGTTCTGAGCCAAAGTGATTATATTAAGCGGCTGATTTTTATATACGGCGAACGTTCCTGCACTCAAGAAAAAGGTATTACATCCCTGAATTTGGAAAGAAATTTCAAAATGTAACGAATAATGGAATTAATAAATTATATTAATTGATTTTTGACAAATAATTAATTAACTGTTCCTTCAAAATAAGTAAATTCAACACATTCCAAGTTCTCATGTGCTTTCTTTTTAGGAAAATCATAATTACTCGTACTTTGCCAAAAGTTCGCGCTTTTCTTTTAAATTTAAAATATTTCCATTTAAATCTCTTGCTTCTTAATTGTTTCAAAATAAAAACTAAACATTGTCTTTTAATAATAATAATAATAATAAAACTTTTTATTTCCGAATTAAACCAAATTTGCAACTTATTATCGCACTTTGCAGAATATATTCCTTGAAATTGTTACTAAGACAAGTGATGGGGTATAATTTAATATTTAATATTTAAGTTATATTTAATTTGTAACTATGCTGTGAATGTAAAACTTTTGACAAACAGTATAAATAACGGAGCGATTGATGTGTTTTATTTTATTTATTTATATATTTTTTTCAAAAATCAGAGTGTAAATAAAAATTTACTAGTGTGCAAAAATGACACTTTTGCTAGTGCAGAGATTTTTTTGAGTTTTTTAACCGGCGGTTTTAAAGCAGCTCATATTGATTTGACTCCGGTCCTTGCAATTTGATCAGATTAAGCGGCTGATTTTATTAACCAGTGAATTTACTAAGCGGCGGTTACTGTATAATGAAGAATAAAATACATTCTACCATTATTTTTTCAATTAAAGAAAAGAAAAAAAAAAAAAAAGAAAAAAAAAAAAAAAAACACGAATGAAAGTGTTTTGAAAATGGCACTAAACAAATTATTATTAATTTTTCCCCTTGTTTGTAAATGCATTATGTGTAAATATATGTTCTTAACTATATTTTCGGGATGCTAAATTCAGTGTGAGAATTGAATTATTCTCTATTACGCCATATTTCTTTTCTTTCTTTTTTTTTCTTTTCTTTTTTTTTTTTTTTTTTAAATCAGGGACAGATTAGGATATTTCATCTTACACATTTTATTTTACTTGAATGCCGAATGCCTTGTATTGTTGATGAGGACAGGAAAAAAAAAACATTTACATGACCTTAAATTATATGTCATGAAAAATGTCCAATATCAGTATTTCGAACAAATTGCTGTAAAATTCTGAGTGTTGGACCTTTATTAAAAATCATGCCCTCTTCTTAAAAAAATAATGTCATTACAACTTTACTGGCATAGCTTTATTTTTACGGCCAATGACTGGAACACTTTTTGCATGTCACTGACCGTAATCTAGTGTGCGAATTTTTTACCGTGTGAAATACCAAATGACGTATAATTCTGCTGTTGTTTTTTCCCAAGTATTATGCTGTGCTGCCATTTAATCATTAAAAACTTTTTTTTCAACAATTTTATAGATCAAAATAAAGATTAAAACTTGTATAGTCATTCCTGTCATCATTATTTTGCGGGGGGGGGGGGGGGGGGGGGGAGGAGAAAAAGTTATGAAAAATTAATATTCTTCTTCTTCTTCTTCTTTTTTTTTTCTTTAAAGATATCTTTAAGACCTTACGCGACGTTTTTGAAGGGTAATTCAGATTCTAAACACACACACACACACACACACACACACAAAAAAAAAAAAAAAAAAAAAAAAAACATAAGAAATTATTTATTCTAAACCAGGTGCAAAATGTCTGTTTTGTAATGTTGCAATTTAGGTCAATTTTAGAAAAGACAGTTAATTTAGGCTGAAAATATATTTAAAAAGTAAATAAATTTCGTTTACACCCATAAAATTGGATGTATTACATTTTTCAGAATGTATTATAGCACACATTATTTTCTTTTTTAATATTACATTTTACATTTTACTTTTCTTTTATTCATTTTAAATTTAAGCTCAAAGTCATAACTTATGCAAAATTTCCATATTTTGTTTTGATAAATCAAACTCCTTTTTTCTCCTTTCTTTTTTTTTTTCCACAGCTCTTAATTTGCTACTGAAACATTAGTCCAGCTAAATCAGTATCAGTATCAAAACAACTTCGTTAAAACAGTGAGCGACAGTTATTTTTTTCTAATTGATATCAGTACAGAGGATTATAATACTGTTGAAATATTTATTAAAATGTTATTCAGTTACAATGCATTTGACAATTTATTAATTTATAACTAATTTAATTTTATAATTATTTTCGTTTGGAATTCTTTTGATGCCATCTTATATATAAATTTTATATTTATCAATAATTATTATAGCATAATTTAAATTTAAAATCTTTAAGGTTTTACTTGCATGTAAATTTAAATTTTAATCAGAAATATCAATAATATAAAACACACTCAAGCAATAAACCTCAACAATCATGAAGCACAACAATACACTTGTTGATTGACTGTTCAAATTAATCCAAAGTTTTGTATAGCTAAATTTTTATAAGGAAAATACAAGAGTTTTTCTGTTGTTTTGTCGTATCCTTTATTATTTTTCAGCAATGAGTTCAGAGCATTAGGCCCTTTAATTCCCATAAACAGTTTTAGGTAAGTAACTTTATAAGTAATTTGATTGAGAGTTAGATTGATAAATTTAGTTGTAGAGCTACAGAGTATTCTTTCTTACTCTTTGTGTGACAAAACAAATGCTTTTTAGCAGGGTTTTCAGCAATCTCTATTCTTAATACCACTTTTTATATAAAGCAATCTTTGTATTATTCTTTCGAAGATACGCACTACAAACAATTAATGAAGATTACTATAAAAATAAGTGCTATTCAAAAGAATGACTGCTAAGAAACCTGTTTAAAGACAACTATACAAAATCATTTTTACATTTACATGCGTAAAACTTTCAAATATTATTGTTCGGTTTTAAAAAATTAAACAGTATTATATTTCTTTTGTCTAAAATGTAAAAAAAATTGCTACACAATGACCGCTTTTTTATGATTGCAAAATCCTCAAAATACGTTCAGAATACCGAATGCCACAACAGTTATAGGTAGAGGCTTTAACTTTATAGGAATACGAAAAACACTTCTCCATTTTTTTGGAACAGTGTTTTTCAATATAAATATTGCTTCAATACTCAGTATAAACACTGTTCCAATACTTCAGTATAAACACTGTTTTTCATATTAAGAATCTATGTAAATGTTAGATATTTGTGAATGAAAATAATCTATAAAGGCGTCAGAATGCAGCGAATGTAGGATGAGAGTTAAGACAGATTTACTATACAACGATCCTAGATCCAAGGCTGAGTAGAATGCCCTACGTGGAGGTTTTCTTAACTTAAAATTTTTTCATCCATAAAACAATAATTCTCATATTTAGCCATAAATATATTTCAAAAGTAAAAAAAAAAAAAAAAAAGAAAAAAAAAAAAAGAAAATGAGAATAGGAGTAATAGCAAAGTACGAATTAATATAGTTAACAAAGCAACTAACAGGAGTTTATTTTTACGTAATATAACCACTGATGCCATTTAAAATCATAACGTTTCAATTAAAAGAGGAATCAAAATTTTGAAATGTTACAGTTACATGTTAAATACATGTTACAATTAATTGAAATATAAGTTATAAACATTAAAAGATAAATTAAAAAAAATATTTGAAGTAATTAATTCACTTAAATTGCCCCCAAAAAAGGAAACTATTTCTGATATAACTATCATAATAGAGGAAAACATCCTTTCATTCATTAATAAGGATAATGAAACCATCTGAAATATATATTTTTAGGTGGGAAAACGTATATAAATTATAATATAGTTGCTTTAATAGTAAAAAAGAGAAGTTTAAATGTTATGTTTCCATTTGGCATCATGGGGAATGAAAGGGTTAATTGCTTCTAGACCACATTCAATCGAGTTTCGGAGAAAGCCACAGATAACTGACTGGCAGAAGTTATTTGTGAACCCAAGTCGTGCTGGTCAGCTAGGCAAACCAGCACAACTTGGGTTCGAACCCGTCACCTCCTATCCTAATCACGTAATGATTGTAACACCAATAATTTGTTCGATAAATATATTTTAAAGATTACGCTATAATGTTTTGTTGTTCTATAAAGTTTTCTTTAAAATAATTAGGTGTTTGGTATAAAGTATTTTACAATAATATAATTTTACTTAAAAGTTTGTTGTCCAAAATCTAAACTATTGATCAGCAATGTCGAAATCTGTAACTTACCGATCAGCTAATTAAATGCTTTAATTATTAATTTTCCAGAATAGTTGCCGTCGTTCGGTTAAGGGCTTTAATTATTAATTTTCCAGAATAGTTTTTGTCCCACCTTTCGGGAATTGTCCTTTTGTTCGCCATTTTATTTACGACATTCATATTATCCTACGTATAAAATATTATCTATTCTATCACGAAAAAACAAAACAAATATACATGTTTCATAAAAATGTGTTTGATAACTATTTCAACATTGAGAAAATCAGTTTGGAGGTTGAATAATAATGCGGATGTATCCGGAATGATTATCTGGAAATCCATAAATGCACTATTGACCTACTTATGTTTAACGTACATGAAATGGCTAGAATAGAATTTTCAGTTTTAATCCCTGCATATAGACAGCCTTTTAATGTAGCCATTATTACCTATTTCTTTATATCGTGACAAAAGTTATAATGGAAAGGAATTTCGTGATTTAATGAGATAAAACAAAGAATTTTGTTTATGAAATGTTTAAGACTTTAATGATGAGTATTCAATTATTCAATTATTCAATTATTTATTATTTTTATTTATTATTACTAGTTATTATTATTTAAAATTCGCTCAATCCAGTTCTTGAGTAATTTTTATAGTAGCATTTTTATGAAAGTATACAAAACAAAAGTCGATGCAATGTATATTCTATCTTCCTATACGACAATAAGTATGTATTAATACTTTATATCAAGTATTTTTTCGCTTAAATTTCGTCATTAACTTATTTTAATTCCATGGAATTATATATATATTTACTTTAAGATTTTTGGTTCGTCTTTGACACAGTTAGTTAAAGTCATTTTGCAGTACAATAAAAATATACAGAAATTCTCCTTCCCCAATCGCTAATTCTGTCACAAATTTTAAAACTTTCGAACTAACTACAACTAACGTGAATTTAAGCAGGAATTGAGCATGACGAATCGCTTTCAAATAAAAGTTTAAACTGAAAATTTCAATGGAAGCACCTTATTGGGATAAACGTAATACTATAACATGAAATATTTGTCGAATTTTGTAGCGATATGGATTAATTGCTTTTGAATTAAAATTATTCATTTCTGTGACACTCTATTACAATAATTACTTTTATACAGTGCCGGCAAAAAAAAAAAAAAAAAAAAAAAAAAAATCTTTACAATTGAGCTGAAAAAAAAAAAAAAAAAAAAAAAAAACTTTACACGTCATTTGCCGTTTCCGCCATAAAAATGTGTCGAACCCCAGTGATGACACGTGGTGTTAGTCGATCACAGACGACCTTACCCTATCCTATCAACACTCAGTTCGCCTCGTGGATTTTTGCAGTAAGGCTGTATGCTTTTTGCTCCTGCCAGCCAGTATTTCGTTCATTCGTTAAAAGTTTGAGAACCTACATCGGTATTCCCACTCCACACAATGGGTCGGATTAAGCTAAAAATGGAAGAGAAATCTCATGCCTTGACTCTGCTAGAGAAGGGAATCTCTGTGATTGATGTAGCCAGAGATCTGGCTGACCATTCTAGATGTAGCCAGTTGTAGCCATCTGGCAAATATAGCCAGAGATCCGTGCCTAAACGGTTGCAGTTGGTAATAAAATGTAAAGATGAGATGACAAAATACTGACTGCCAATGTGATATTTACAATAAACAACCAGAATGTTAAGATTTTGTCTTAAATATTTACATTTAATAATCTTGTAAAAATTCTCTACATCTGGCTACATCTAGAATGGTCTGCCAGATCTCTAATTACAACAATCACAGAGATTCCCTTCTCTAGCAGATTCAGGGCATGAGGTTTCACTTCCATTTTAAGCTTTTTCTGACCCATTGTGTGGAGTGGGTGGGGAATATCGATGTAGGTTCTCTAATTTTTGACAAATAAACGAAATATTAGCCGGCGTGAGCAAACAGCCATACAATCTTACTCTAAAAGTCCACGAGGCGAACTGAGCATTGATAGGAAAGGGAAAGGTCGTCTGTGACCGACTAACGCCACGTGTAATCACTGGGGTTCGACACATTTTTATAGCGGGAGCGGCAATTGAAATACACTGCTCGACATTGAAAATGCAACACCAAGAAGGAATGATAATAACGGAATGAAATTTGTTGCACACATACATTATAGTAGGAAGAACAATTGATTAAAATTTCAGGAAATTTGGAGTAATATATACTGAGAAAACAGTACATAAAGCAGCGACCTCTGTGAGCAATAACAGCACATATCTGCCTAGGCATTGAATCGAACAGCGATTGGATGATATGTACGGGTAGAGCACTTCATGAAGCTTCAACACGATGCCACTATTCATCGATCGAAGTTACTGGTGAGTGGTGGGGGGGCCAGTCGCTTTTCAACAATTAAACAGTAATTTTCATTGGTGCGAGATCAGGAGAACGCGCTGGCCAGAGCAACATTCGAACATATTCTGTATCAAAGAAGGTCCGGACAATACAAACAACTTGCGGTCGTGCATTATTTTGCTTAAATTTTGCGCTACGGAGGTCTCGAATACAGGGCAGAGGGGCGGGCCTTAACGCATTAGAAATTTAATGGCCGCTGTTCAGAGTGCCAGGAATACGAACATGAAGTAATCGAGACGTGTATCCAATGGGAACCCATAACATCATTGCAAATGATGGACAGTATGATGATGTCGAATCCCAGCTGGCTATGTGCATTATTCATAATGCCGTTAAATATGGATAAGGCAATCTTGATGCTGTAAACAGGATTGTGATTTGTCTGAAAAGTGACTTCACGCCATTCCTGCGTTCATCGTTGATCACATATTAATGGCTCCCATATCAGTGATGCAGATTTGAGGGTAATCAGAATTTTGGTAGCCGCATACTGAGTCACCACCTGGATTGATGGTATGTTGTACCATTGGATACACGACCCGGTCACCTCTTGTTTTCATTCCCGCCACTCTGAATACCAGCCATTACATTTCTGACGAGTTAAGGTCCATAGCTCTGCCCTATGTTCAAGGCCTTCGAAGTGCAACATTTAAGGAAGACAATGCACGACCGCAAGTTGTCCATATTGTCTGGGCCTTCATTGATGCCGAATGTGTTCGACTGTTGCTCTGGCCAGCGCGTTCTCTTGATCTCGCACCAATGAAAATAACTGTTTAATCGTTGAAAAGCGACTGCCCCCCACCACTTACCAGTAACTTCGATCGATGAATTGTGGCATCATGTTAAAACTTCATGAAGTGCTCTACCCGTACATATCATCCAATCGCTGTTCGATTCAATGCCTAGGCAGATATGTGCTGTTACTGGTCACAGAGGTCGCTTTATGTACTGTTTTCTCAGTACATATTACTCCAAATTTCCTGAAATTTTAATCAATTGTTCTTCCTACTATAATGCATGTGTCCAACAAAAATTTCATTCCGTTTTTATCATTCTTTCTTGGTGTTACATTTTCAATGTCGAGCAGTGTATAAAGTTCTTTTTTTTTTCCTCTCAAGTGTAAAGTTTTTTTTTTTTTTCCGGCACTGTATACAGAGTGGCCATAATTAAACTTAGTCTATTCAGCGCTCTCTGTAGCTGTAACTAAAATGTGGATTCAGTCGAAAATTTGTATATAGACAATTGAAAGGATACACTCAAAGATCGTGAAAAAAAAAAAAAAAATTAAATAAATAAATAAAAATTCCGCTAGGGTGGCATACATCAAAATACAAACAAGCTACGAATTTCAATACAAACATCTTTATTTATTATGACAGACATTTATTTGTTTATTTTTTAGAGTCTGTTTAGCGGTGTAAAGCATATTGTTCAATGTGGGCTCCATCATTAAGCTGTAAAATCTTTTAAAATAATGATCTTTTTAAAATAATGATCTCTTTGTGTTGCTGTTTTACTTAAAAGTCTAACTTTAAATACCCTGATCTTGCCTGTACCCCAGTTTCGTAAAATAAAATCGGAATTATAAAGTTAATATACGTAAGTTAATAATATACAGTAGTTAATCGCAAAATATTCATAAAAGTTTTATTCTAGGCTGATTAAAGAGTGCATACATTTTCATTATGACAAATTCAGATCTTGCAGAAGAAAAAAATAAATTTACTTTCAAATTTAAATTGTAAAACTCCTAAAAAGGATTTTAAAATTATCCATGAATAATAGATGTCAATTCACATTAACAGTTTTCGGTTCAAACTTTATAAAATTAAGTATGGCAGAATAAGTAGATGTTTACTTTTTTCTCCGGTGTTTATTTTGCACTGTTTACTCTGCTGTTTACCTTACCGTTTACTTTTCTTATTTCTACTGAAAGATGTTTACTTTTCTTTAAGTTGTACACTTTAAGATAATTTTATCGGTAATTTACGCTTATTAGAATTAAAGAACTAAAGACACAGTATTAATCTTAATATTAGAGATGATACAGATGTAGTAGCCTGTGTTGGTGTTATTTTGTCTTTCTGCCTTTATATTTCAAATAATAATAATAATAAAAATAATAAACATGCAAGTCTTAAGTGAACAGACTTATCGCATAATTGTAGGTTATTTTCTTTTCTTCTCTCTCTCTTTAAAGTATTTTAAACCAAAGAAAAAAAATGGAATAATTTTAAAAGTTATTTTATAACTCTTTTTAAAATAAAAGATTTATAAATAACACTCTTAAACCCATATATGTATTGATTTAATCAATTTTCAATCTAATTAAAGGAAAAGAGATTTTTGAAAAGTGAATTTTAATATTTATTAACAACATTTAGAGCGTAGATATAATAAAACAAGAACGAAAAATCATGCGGTACGCATTGATTATTAACACTTTCCAACTGTACGTAATTGTTGTATCGTATAACTTTCAATGCTCTTTGCCTACGTAATCACACAACGGTCATACAGTAGTTCTGAAAGGCATACAGATAGACTAATTAAATTCCTAATCATTCCTAAACATTCTTAGAAAGTGTTAAAAATACTTAACACAAAAGAAAACGTAGCTCTTATATTCTAATTGCAGCCCTTAATGTATCTGAATATTTTAGTGTAGCCTTGTAAATATGAAGGATAACAAAATCATATTCTATACAAAATATTATTTCAGCATATTAACAAAAAATGTCAATTTCTTTATGATTTTTACAATAGAAAGTTCTTTAAATGTAATTTATAAAAATGTCTGTCCTAAAATGCATTGGCATTTTTTGGGGTGTCCCTGTACACAAAACAGTTGCACAGGACCTATTAATGCCATTTAAAATAGGAAAACATTCCATATTGAATTTGAATAACATGTACAGATTTTTTTTTTTTTTATTATTATTCTGAAAACATTTACGGACGCTGGGGGCGGGCTGACGGACAGATAGACAGATGGACAGTCGGACATATAGATACACAAATTGAAATTATATTCACTGTTAAAAAATGTTAAAAAGTGTTAAATCCCATAATGTAAACGAAAATGCAATTCCAGCAAATTTCTAATAAAAGCTCTCAACGTAACTGAATATTTTTGTGTGGCCCTGTAAATCTAATGCTAGACATACTACATTCTGAAGAAAGCATTCTTTTGTACAGATAAATAACATATTTCAACTTTATTAAGATTTGTCCAAAGTAAAGTTATTAAAATTTGGTTTATAAAATACTTCCCATAGAAAAATTCTTTGGAATATTTTCGGGTGTCCTTGTACACAAACCAGTGGTGGTATTTAATACACTTTCTGTAACAAACATTCGATAGTGAACTTGAATACCATATTTCAATTTCATTGAATTTTGCGTAAAATAAAGGAATTAAAATATAGTTCATAAAAATGCCTCTCATAGAACACAATGCTTTAGAATACTTTTGAGTGTCCCTGTACACAAGCCAGAGGTATTCACACAATTTTCAATAGGGAGCATCCGATGGTGAGCTTGAATATCTTGAACCATGAAATTCCATGATTATTTTCAACCTTATTGAAAAGTGTTAAAAACATTTAGAAAGTGATAAAAACGATTAATATAAACGAAAATGCAATTTCAACAATTTTCCAATAATACCCATTAATGTAACTGAATATTTTTGTGTGGCCCTGTAAATCAAATGCTAATCATACTGTATTCTATGGAAAGCATTCTTTTGTGCATATGAATAATATATATATATATATATATATATATATATATATATAAATTTAAGATTTGTGCAAAGAAAAGTTCTTAAAATTTGGTTTATAGATATACCTCTCATAGAAAGCAATGCTTTGAAATACTTTAGGCTATCCCTGTATAAAAACTGGTGATGGTATTTACTCTATTTTCAATGGGAAACATCCGATAGTGGACTTGAATAACATATTTCAATTTGATTGCGATTTGTGTAAAATTACGGTATTAAAATATTATTTATAGAAACACCTCTCATAGATTACAGTGCTTTGGAATACTTTTGTGTGTCCCTGTACACAAACCAGTAAAGGTATTCACTCCACTTTTAATAGGGAGCATCCAATAGTGAACTTAAATAACATATATGAGTTTCAAGAAATTCCATGAATATTTACGGGAGTTAGAGCGCGGACAGACAGACGGACAAACAGACAGACCAACCGAAGTCATTAACACTTTTCAACCTTGTTGGAAAATGTTAAATAGAACTAATATATATATATATATATATATACATACATAATCATTCAAAAAAAAAAAAAAGTTTAATAAGATTTTTCTTCCATAATTTATAATGTCACTATATTAAACGGTTTTACATTTTTAATCATTCGTTACATAAGACACATTTCTATTACACAATTTTTACTTTTAACTTACTTTTAAAATGCCCTCTGAAAAAAAAAAAATATGATTCCTGTTTATGTATAACTTTTGAAAGCGAACAATCCTTCCAAAAGCAAAGCTTTGAATATTCTAGAAATTTTATTGCTTTAAACTTTCTCTGGAAACACATATTTAAAATTTTTTTATCAAAAAATAAAATAGAGAAAGAAAAAAAATACTGAAATTACTGAATAAAAAAAAAAAAAATAATAATAAAATAAAATAAAATAAAATAAAATAAAATAAAAAATAGTGACTTTTAAGTTATATATTAAAATATTGCAATATATATACACCGTGACCAATAAGTTCTCATACAACTTTTGAAGCACGTTAAAAAGTTATACATATGTCTTGCTGTAGTCCCAAATATTTTGCAGGCAATTTAGTGTAAGTTATAAAGCTATTCCAAGTGTATATGACGTAGTAATTATAATTTTTCTTTAATTAGGTAGAATGAAGAAATTGAGAGAAATTGTGATAAATAAATTCGTCAAAGAAGAGCAGCCGGTGAAATTTTCAGAGACTTCAAAGCCCTGGGGGTGAAGAGAGATTTCATTTACAGAACTATCAGAAGGTATAATAAGACGTTCTATGTCGATGACAGAAAAAGATCTGGCAGGCCGAGGTCCGTTCGGACAAAAGAGGCTGCGAAAAGGGTCAGGGAAAGGATACGACGAAACGGATAAAGATCTGATAGAAGATTAGCACGAGAGCTCAAAATATCGAATGAGTCAATGCTAAACATTCTGAAAAAGGACCTTGGGTGCAAGGTTTATAGAAAACTTAAAATTCACGGAGTTTTAGAGTCTGCTAAGATGAAATGGAAGCAAAAGGTGGAAGAAATTCTTGCTTGGCACGCTGGGGATGAATTTGTCTTTTCAGACGAGAAACTATTCAGTTTACAGCAAAGTCTCAACCCCGAAAATGACAGAGTATGATCAGTTTCTATTGATAACATCCCTGAGAACCAACATTACGTTCCGCGTTATCAAAATGCTTCGTCTGTGATGGTTTGGACCGCTATTTCCAAAAGAGGAAAACTCCCGTTAGTCTTCGTTGATAAGGGGTTAAAAATCAATGCCTAATATTATAAAACTGAGGTTTTGGAAAACGTTTTACTCCCAAATGTCCAGAGAATGTATGGGGCGGAATATTTCTGCTTCAAACAAGATGGTACCCCTTCTCATACCGCACGTGTGGTTCAGGAGTGGTGCAGTCAAAATTTAGCTGACTTTTTGCCAAAGAATGAATGGCTCCCCAACTCCCCCGATATCAACCCCCTTCATTATTTTGCGTGGTCATATTTGCTCTCCTAACTGAATAACTATAAAATCACTGATTTGAGCAAATTAAAAAATGTAATTCAAAAGATATAGTAGGAAATGTCAATGGAAGCCGTGCGTGCCGCATGTGATCGATTTCAAAAAAGACTTAAGCTCGTTAAGAAACTAAAAGTCGGAATTATTCCAAAGGATTTATTGTAAAGATACTTAATGATTGTTACTTTAATTTGATACAAAAAGTTTTTGTATGATTTATTTTGTGTTCTTGTAATAAAAATTTGAAAGTGTATGAGAACTTATTGGTCACGGTGTATATATATATATTATATTTATTTATATATAGCATAGAAATAAAACTAGGGAAAAAAAAGTCCAGACAATCACTTTATTATTATTATTATCATCATTATCATCCTCATAAACATCATTACCATTATTATTATTATTATTATTATTATTATTATTATTATTGCAAGGATAATGTCAATAAGGATGTTTTCAAGCAACCCCGTAAGAATTTCGTTTTCCAGTTCTAAAAGAAGTTATCCGTTATCCAGTCTTAAAACAAGATTATTGCTACTACATTATCGATTTAGAGGATTAGTAGAGGTTTGAGTTTGGTAAGATTTTCCTTTTAAGATTAAGCTGTTTCAATCTGAAATGATGCAAAATCATGAAACAGATTTTCTCTTGGAAATTCATGAATCAGTAAAATTCGTGTTTAATTGATATACACATGCATATATATATATTTTCCTTTTAATGACTCTAAAGTTGAAATATAATACTTTGTCAAGTTAAACAAAAAAGAAATTCTTTATTGGAAATTAAATTTATGATTACAGAATTTAATGTAAGCAACATTTAAGAGTTAGGGGGAAAAAAAGGAAAAGGATAATATCATTTCCAGAATTCGAAAGATAAGCTGCACGAAGATATAAAAAAATAAATAAATAAATAAATAAATAAATAACCGTTACGCAGCGACGTTATAAATCTGTTTTTAACCGACTTCAAAAAAGAAGGAAGGTTCTCAATTCAAACCGTATGTTTTTTTTATGTTTGTTAGCTCATAACTTCTGAACGGATGCTCCGATTTTTATACTTTTTGTTTTGTTGAAAAGGTCTTGGTCTGCAATAGGTCCCATTGTAATATCTTCACGGTCTAAAGAAAATACAGGGTGCCCAAAAAATCAGTTCCAACTCTTTTAACTGCTAAATGGCTGCAGCTATAGTGATAAAAATGGTATGTAAGTATGGCAAAGTGGCCATGCAGTACAAGGTTAAACCGCTTGCAGCGCCACCTGGTGGAAAACAGCGATGTTAGTGTTCCTATCTCGAAAACAGTTCTAAAGAAAAAGTGAATTACAAAGCTGAAGAGTATCACCGATTTAGTACAAAAAGATAGTTTAGACATTCATGCTAACGTTCCTACCTCGGAAACGGTTCAAGACAGGGGGGAAAAGTGAATTATAAAATTGCAGAGCATCATCGATTTAGTACGAAAAGATAGTTTTGACATTGATGCTAAAAATACAAGGCTAAAAACGTGCATTTTTTTGTTCGCAATTTCTTACACTATACACACTTGAGCTACATTGCTCACGTTGTAGCGTAGCTGGTGAGACATACGCTATATAGTTCAAAATAGGGTTACTTGATACTTTTTGTTTTGTTGTAGAGATCTTCGTCTGAAGTAGGTCCCATTATAACATCTTTACAATCTAAAGAAAATAAAGCTCCATCTGGTGAAAAACAGCGGAATTAGCGCTCCTATCTCAAAAACGATTCAAGATGGGAGAAAAGTTAATTACGAAGTTGTAGAGCATCATCGATTTACTACAAAAAGACAGTTTTTAGACATTATTGAACGCTTAAAACGTGCAGTTGTTTGTTCGCAATTTCCTACACTGTGCACACTTGAACTACGTTGCACACTTTGCAGCGTAGCGGATGACACGTATACTCTGTGGTTCAAAGTACTGTTACTGTAAGCGGTCTCATCGATTAGCGCAAAGTCGTTTTGAACAAACTTCAGAAAGGAGGGTGTTCTTAATTCGAGCTATGTGTTGTTGTTGGTGTTTGTAAACTTCGTAAGAGATGCTCTAATTAACAGACTTCAAAAAGGAGGAGGTTCTCAATTCAAAGCGTATGTTTTTTTGTTTTTGTTTCTTAGCTCATAACTTCTGAACGGATGATCCGATTTTGACACTTTTTGTTTTATTGTCAAGGTCTTGGTCTGAAATAGTCTGATTTGTAAGAACTTTACGATCAAACGAAAATACAGGGTGCCCAAAAAAGTCAGTCCCGACACTTTTAACTGCTGAACAGCTGCAGCTATAGTCATAAAAGTGGTATGTAGGTACAGTAAAGTGAACATGTGCTACGCGATTCAACCGCCTAAAGCGCCACCTGGTGAGAAAGAGTGGAGTTAGCGTTTCTATCACGGAAACGTTGCAAGGCAGGAGAAAAAATTGAATTATACAATTGCAGAGCATCATCGATGTAGTACGCAAAGATAGTTTAGACATTAATGCTAAAAACAGAACGCTTAAAACGTGCATTTGTTTGTTCACAATTTCCTATTTTGTGCACACTTGAACGACATTGCATATGTTGTAGCGTAGTGGGTGACATTTATGCTATGTAAAATTCAAAGTATGGTTATTGTAAGCGGTCACATCGATTAACGCATAAACGTTTTAAACCGACTTCATAAAGGAAGAGGTTCTCAATACAAACCATGTTTCTCGTTGTTGTTGTTGAAATTTGTTAGCTTATAACTTCGTAAGAGATGATTTAATTGTAATATATTTTTTTTGTTGCCTGAATGATCTTGGCCTGAAATAGGTTTCATTATGATTTCATTAAGATATAAACAAATTACAGGATACTCACAAAAGTCTGTTCTCACTCTAACTGCTGAACGCATGCAGCTGCACTGGTAAAAGCAGTATGTAAGTATCGATGTTGAAACTTCTGTCCGTCAGCTGCAATGCATATTTAGTTCTTTGTTTGAACTTTACGCTGCGCAATTTCCAGCCCAGCGGGTGGCACGTATTCACTGTAAAGTTCAATATATATGCCTAACAGAATTTTCGGTTACGAATACAGCGTATCCGTTCTTTACATTTCTAAAGACTTTTTAATTTAACGTATGTTCGCTCAATAGATAGTTTTTTGCTCATATCCGATAAAGACAAGAAAAGTGACACAACTTAAAAATGCAGCATTTGAGAAAAATCAACTTAAAAATAACTTGACTAGAATAACATTGGGTGGATTTCCTGTATTTTTCAGTGACATAAACCATTTTTTGAGTAATGTCACTTTTCTTGGAAGTTGTGATTTGTAAAACTTCCGTCGAACATCTTCTGATGCACTGCTATATAAATAAGTTTTCACTGAAAAGAGAAAAATAAAATCTTTTTGTAAAAAAATAGAACCGACTCCAAAAAGGAACTACTATTCAAACAACTAAAAATGAAAGAAAATTGGCAGAAAATGGAACTGTAAATTGCGCCTAAAAGTATAAAATAATTTCCTTCGCCAAACAACCTATAACACTACAATTAATCATAACTTTTGAAGTCGGCGCAAAATTAAATAAAAATTTATACCTTTATTCAATACAAAAATCAAATCCTACTCAAAATACACATCTCATATTGTTACCTGCAAAACGCAGCCGAAAACTACTTTGATTCAAGAAAACAAATACGATTTCGTAAGCAGTAAAAGTTGGCGAAGATGCTGGTATCTGACGTCCTTGGTGAAAGAAAAATCGCAAAATTATCTGGCAAACATATTTAATTTCTTTTGGATACCATGATTATTTTGATAAGGCATATGAAGAGAGTAATCAAGAACATGAAACAACACATCGTACAATATATATTATGAAAATATACATCTTGCGTGTATATTTTTGCCTTACGTTTTGATCGCCAAATCCAAAAGCCACCAAAGATCATAGTTATCAAAGATATACCGAGTTTGCAAAGGAAACTCTAACTTCGTAGAAACATAAATACCGCATTGTGAAGAATGTTCACTGTTCTTTGTAAATGCTACTAATGCACCAATTGTATACAGTGATAAAATAATAAAGGAAACATGAAAATGGGTCATTCGAGAAAACAGCATTTGTTGCTACCGATCTAAAGACAAACCTTTAAAAACTAATTAAATTTTATTTAATTTTGCGCCGACTTCAAAAGTTATGATTAATTGTAGTGTTATAGGTTGTTTGGCGAAGGAAATTATTTTATACTTTTAGGCGCAATTTACAGTTCCATTTTCTGCCAATTTTCTTTCATTTTTAGTTGTTTGAATAGTAGTTCCTTTTTGGAGTCGGTTCTATTTTTTTACAAAAAGATTTTATGTAAGTTACTGTCGTAGAGTTATGAAAATTTGCCCACAAATTGTAATTATTTAAAGTACATTAAAATTTAAACCTTTTTAATATAAAAGAGTAAAATGCAAAAATTTAAATTGTTTTGAAAAAATTTTAAATGACCCATGCTAATCAGTTTTTAATTTCCACCCTCAATTTTGCAAATTTATAGTTTAACACTATATTCTAAATATATTTAGGAATTACCGAGATTTATTGATAAGTTGATTTTTTAAGAACATTTTTATGCTTTAATTGTAAAAATATTGCATTTAAATTCAGCATTCAACGTAAAAATATTTTTTAAATATTAATTTATCCACGAATCCACAATGTAATATCCAAAACGTTTCGAATATATTGTTAAACGATGATAACGTAAAGCCGAGTAGAAAATTTAAAAATTAGTTAGCAAGAAAGCGTTTAAAAAGTTTTCAAATAAATAAAGAAATAAAAATAAATTTTGCTTAATCTGTTAAATTTAAATAGTTTTTGTGAAATTTCAATGTACTTCTTGTTGTATTTTGATGCGCATGTATGGAAATTCTTTAGAATTTTAAGAAAGATTTTACAAAAATATTTATAATGTCCACCATTTCCTTCAGAATTTGGAATAATTGCGTACGATATATTCAGTTGTATTAGTGGAGCCTCTACTAAAAAAGAAGAAAAGAAAAAAGGTGGCATGTACATACACTATTTAAACATTCGAGTGTATTTAAGGAAAATAAAATAGCATAAAATAAAATAAAAAAAAACTTTCTTCAAGACATCATAAATAATCTGCGAATGTCACGAATAAATATTCTACCACCTAAGAAGATTGGAAAAAACTTTAATTTACAAAAATTAATAATTCATTTTAACGAAATTTTTATTTCATAATAGTTAAAAGAATATTTTAGGAAAATAAATATTTTCCGTTTAGATCCGTGTTGGTAGTTTTGTGTGCTTTCAATGCGAGTTTAGATATATGTAGTTACTGTACATTCAGTTATATTACTACATGTAAAGGTATTATAAATTTCATTTTTTATATTCCGATATTAGTGATTGCGTGCGTTGCCGCTTTGATGCTGCACTAGAGTCTACTTTTTTCGCCTGATGAAGGGTTGTGCTATTATTTCGACCCAAAACAATTGTTATGAGTTTTCTACAACTTATTAAGTTTGCTTACAATGTTTTTTATTTATTACTATATAACTCCGGTCTTCTGATGCAACTTTAATTGCTATCTATTTTCTTTTTTCTTTCCTTGTTTCATCTTATTCTTTTCCAAGCATCAATGAAATATATATATATTTATGACTAAAAAACTAGATTTCTTTTTTAAAAATGTATTTAAAATGTTTTCTGAAGATAATCTACAGAATAATCCGTGATGCAACGAATTGCTACTAAAATAGCATAATCATTTTATTAAATTTCAAAAGCTGAATGCAGTAGGAATCAAAGAGATTAAAAGAAAAAGAAGAAGAACTCCCCCCCCCCTAACTTTTTATATAGAAAACAGACATTTGAGGAAACAAACACACAAATAAAGAGTTAAAATAAAACATTTCATTTCATTCATTTTGGAAAAAAAAAAAAAAAAAAAAAATAATAATAATTTTTCCATTATAAGCAGAAAATTCTTTACAACACAAGTTTATATCAATATGTTTTATAAATTTAAAAGCCAATTGCTAACTGTAAGCAATTTATTCTTTTTATTGAATGGTAAGTTTGTGTAATATTTCAGTGTACGGAAAATTTTTAACAACAAATAAGTTTAAAAGACAAAAACAATACAAGCTTATTTTTCATTCAAAATGCATTTTTCGAAACATGTTTCTTCATTTATTATGAATTATCTTCAAAAAGCATTGCTGAATATTCTTTGTATACTTCAGTTCATGCAGGATCTGTCTTTTAAGATTCAGCCGAAAATTTTTTAGTGTATGTTAAACGAATCACGAAAAATTTAATAGAAGAAAAAAAAAAAGACATTTAAACAGAAAAATAGTGTTTGTAAAAGAAATATGCAAGCGGATGACTTTCAAAACGCTATAGCGTTTAATCAAAATAAAAATATGTTCAAAATAGGAAGTAGAGATCAGACAAGCAGATCTATTTTGTAAGAATTACAACATTTATATAGTGTTGTTTTTTAGAGGACAACAATGATAAGTAAGAACGTATAAATAATTTAAACGCATCGACTTAGAAAAATTATGTAAGAACAATAGCACATTGGAATTTTTCTCTCGTAAAAATTTGATCACACAAACATTTATAAAGGAAATATTTGAACACAGGCGCACTTTCTTACACTTCTTATTTAAGTATGTCTTGCAATGACGTTTGGAACTAAAGAGTGCGCGAAAAATTACATGGTGTTTTTACTAGAGAAAAATTTCTTGAGCGATATATGAAATATATAGAACAATTTAAAATATTATAGAGGGTTAATGGATGGGTTGAATAAAATTTTATAAGAGCGAAAATTAACCACGCCAGGAATCTGGACATCTGATCTTCGGGGCAACAACCGAATGCTCTACCATCTAATTTGTAGTGAGTACCATCCCCTCCCCATCTGTTCTGGAAATACACATTTAATCCTGCGGATACGATTTTTATTTCTTCATTTAAACTCCTTCAATTTTCGATTGCAGTGAATAATTAGGATAATAACTTTAACTGTTTATTCCAGTGGTAGTCAATTCGGTCCCTACCGCCCATTAGTGGGTATTAAGATGTTTGATGGAATGGCCAAATTAATTTTTACAAGGGTAACAATTAACCAAGCCTGGATCTTGAACATATTTCGCTTTTGAAAAAAATGAGGTTTTTCCATATAAAAATTAATAGTCTTTTCCATTAAAACCATATTATGTTCCTAACAACGGTGCGTATGGTATTTATTGCGCTTGTGTGCATCTCCCGAAAACGTAGTACTCTATACACCCAAAAATTAATAGATGAAAAATTAAAAAATAAATAAATAAATAAAAGATACTGTTAACCAGATGCTCCCAAGATGGCACTACATTCTGTAGAACCGTACGCCAAATCAGTGCCGTGACTGCGGATTTATACTTCTTTGATGAATTTTTAGTATTACGAACCAAGAAAAATTTTCTTATTGCTTGCTAATTTTTTTTTTTCACATAACTAATACGTATAAACACAGAAAAAATCATCCCAAATGAAACGCCAAATGAAATAATAAAATACAGACAGCTAGCTGTTTCGGTAATATTTAGCGCGTCGTTATCAACGCATGAAGTACAAATAATTCCCACGCGAACAGTATAGGTAAGATTAGAGCCCCTTAAATAAAATATATAGGCCGACGCATCGCCGCCATTTTTTTTTTTTCTTTTTTTGCCTCAGAAGAGGGCAGTATTCCCGCTTGGCGTCCTTATCGCTTTCTTGTGTTTTAAGAAATCTTTATCTAAAGCTACGATCGGTTAACAAAAGCGATAAGCAACAATAATATTCCTAACAACAAATTTTTTTCACATTACATTATCAGGATATCCTGTGGGTGTATTGAAAATAAGATGTGTTATTAGGGCTGTTTCTGTTTCTTATACAAAATGTCGCCAAAACACAAATACACAGCAATAAAAGGTCTTCTAAAATCGATTTATCAATATTAATATACACTAAGCGACAAAAAAAAAAAAAAAAAAAAAAAAAAAAAAAGCCGCACTGCAGAAAAAAATGACTTATACCTTTTTTATTTGTAATAACTTCAAAATTAATGGTTGAATGGATGGGTGGATGGGTTTTACGTCGCACAAGTGCTGCGCAGATGGGCAATTGGCGGCGGTCTGGGACACACCCTAAGAGGTGGTCCGGAGACATGCCATCACAATTTCGATCCTCCACGGAAGGGATCGCTCTCCCGCTTCGGTGACCCCCAGAGGTATAATTTTTGATGGGAACATGGAGGACATTGCGGCCACGACAGATTTTACGTACATCAGCCACCATTAGTGTACACGACGGCCTTTGGCCGGTTCGAGTACCGAACTCGCAATCTTCCAATTACGAGGCCGGCGCTCTAACCGACTGGGCTACCGCGGCCCATTAATCGTTGAAACAAATAAAACTGTCATGTTTGCATAATACCGAAGAGATGAAATGATATATGTACATTTTCGATTCAGTAATTTACTTTGTTACACTCTACGATGCACTTTATAAAAATCTACATAAAACTTTCTTTTTAAACATATGCAATAAACATATACTTTGTATTCTATTATGATTTATTTCATGAAACTAACAAGTTATATTTTAATATATGAAATAAAACTATTTATTTACTGGATCTAAAAATCTCGTTAATAAAAATATGTATTCTGCAGTGGGTTAATTCTACCTTCGAATCCTCCTTCCTCTCCCTGTGCCTTTTTATAGACAAAACATTTCGAGCGGATTGATAATAGGACTATTTACAGGTCTAATAAAGAAGAAATTGTACGATATTCTTTGCGAGATTTAACTTAAAGTGAAAAAAAGTTATGATTACTTACAGAATTATAGGTGTTCATGGCAATGGATAGATAATTTTAACAATTTGAATCAAATGAACGCACCACAGACATCGTATATCAAGGTGCATTATCACCGGGAAATGCTGTTTGCGGAAAAATCTGAAATACCCCCAAAATAGTCGGTCAGGCGGCACTTTTATAATGACCGTGTTTCATTTTGAGTTAATTGATCCCTTGAGCACGAAAATTTGCTTGACTCCATGAAAAAATTTGATTCTCCGTACCGTAATGTACGGAGAATGTATCACTGTTTTAATAGTGCAATTTTTATTAAGTTGGCCACATTTTTGTTGTTCTGCTAGATCTTTTTATCAGCTCGAAATAAATTAAACTTGACTTATCAGAGAAACCTAGCTAAGCCTAATAATTAACTGCTAACTTTTTTTAATATTTGGTCAATTGAAGTCTTGATTTAAAATTTTTCTTTGTCCTTAATAATGGCTTTTTTGCAGAGCTTCTGGTTTTTAACCTGCTTTGTTTAATTGTTTCCGCGCTATTTTTAAAGAAAGTATGTTGCTATACACATTTATTTTAAATCTTTTTTAAGTTCTGAACATGATACAAATCGATTTTTTAAACATTTGCTTTTCAACTTGCTGTTATCTTGCTTGGATGAGCAACGTGGCCGCCTAAAGCCAAATTTCCAGTTTAAACGGCCGAAAAATTTTATATTTTGCTAAAAACCATTTTACCAATATTTCGTTAGCATTTAATTATTTTGTCATCTCACGTATTAAAATGATTTTTGATTTTCATTGAAAAATTAATACCTTTTGTGTCATCGTTAGCTGCCTTATTCTTACCATTTTTGAAATAATTTCTAACATTACAGTTTTTCTGACAATTGCATTTTGTTTTTAACACTGGCCTCAATGCTAAAGTGTATGTGGAGGACATCATAATAAAATCTATTCCAAAATTTGTTTTTTAAATGATAAAATTGGCGGTTGTAGAAGGTGAAAGGAAAATATCCAAGTGCCACTTTTTCTTTTTCTTTTTCTTTTTTTTTTTTTTTTTTTTTTTTGTCGCTTAGTGTAAATAATATGATTAAAATGACACATTTTCTGCATTAACACATGTGAGAAATACAAAGGAGAATATAAGTAAATATAAGTAATGTTGTTTTATTCTTTTCAAATTATCTTATGGAAATCTGAACATTTTACGCTCTTTTCTTCAGTGATTATAGCAGTTTATCGTTAAACAAATCTCATATCGTACTTTATTTAGCTAAAACTATGAAAACAAACTATGAAAAAATAAAAACCCCACAGAGGCTACTGCCCCCAAGCCTAGGGTCGAATCACAGGCTTTAATATCTACCCCATACCACACCATCACGTTATTTTAACTGTTTCTGAGTCATTAAGAGGCTTCAGCATAATGCTTTTACTAAAAATAAAATATATAAGCTAATCAATATAATAATCAGTTCATCAGAAATGCTGTTAAAAAAAATCTGGAGTGACTCCACTCGACTTTCCGAACATTGAGTAACTAACAGTTTTGTAGATAAAGTAAAGAAAGAGGAGTTGCTAAACAAACAAAAAAGAGAAAACCATAACAGAGTGTTTGAGTATTTTTCTCCATATATCACACGAGCTTTTATTTAACGCTACTGAACTTTGAGCCCTTAGATCATAATGATAAAGAATTTTTCGTTGTGTCCCTGTAAAAATCTATAAATGCTAGATTCACCAAAATGCTTATAGTTAGTGCAACAGTGATTTATAATATTCATACAAATTTTCAGCTCAATTGAATAAGGCGTTTAGATACTATCGCTGGTCTCATAGGCCATAAAGATAAAGAATTTTTCTTTGTGTCCCTGTAAAAATACTGTAAGTGCTAGATTCACCAAAATCTATGCAGTTGGTTCAAATGTGACCTATAACATGTGTACAAATTCTTTGCTGAGATTAATAAGGCGTTTAGACGCTATCACACTTTTAAAAATTTGGCAAAGAATTGTTCTTTGTGTCCCTGTAAAAAAACTATAAGTGCTAGATTCTCCAAAATCTATACAGATTGAGTATCTGTGACCTATAATATGTGTATAAAGTTTTTGCTCAATTGAATAAGGCGTTTAGATGCTATCGCACTTTTAAGATTTTGGTCCCTTGGCCATAATGATAAAGAATTTTTCTTTGTGTCCCTGTAAAAAAACTATAAGTGCTAGATTCACCAAAATCTATAGGGTTCGTACTATGGGGACTTACAATATACGTACCAACTTTCAGCTTATTCGAACAAAGTGTTTAGACGCTAGCGTGTTCACTCACAGACATACACACATACATACACACATACACACACACACATACACTCATACATACACACATACATACACACATACATACATCATCGTAAAAATAGTGAAAACGGACTCGTTGGACCTCGAAACGTATAGAAACATCAAAATCTCGAATTCGGATTTTTGACATGATTACAATACTTTCCTCACTAAAGTGTTCGGTAAGTAAAAAATCAAATTTCTTCAGCAGTAAAATTTAATTTATACTATTTTGCTCTTTCTTCATTTATATGTAACACTCTTTATAGCTAAGGAAATAAAAACTTCGAAGAAAATGTACTTAAAACTGTAAAATTGGAATAAATTTTACATTTCTAATGAACCTATTTACTTTTTTGAATGCCGCAAATAATATATCATCATTATTTGCATTGAAATTATTAGTTGACTGTGATGAAGATTTGAACTGAAGAATTAAAGCATTGTTTACTGCGTGCTTTACACATCATAAATATAATCCTGTATTTTACTCCAAGCACACTCAATTCTGATAAACGGTTAATATGAGTACATCATAAACATATTAATTACTCGTGTATAATTTCCATGATTAAAATCAATCTAACGATATAATTCTATTAAAAGACGAAATTGTATTATGGAATCAATTAATATTGTTTTGACGTTAATTAATTTCATTTTGAATAACGACGCGAGAAAATTAAGACCCGTAGACATTATCATCTTTTTTTTCTTCTTCAAATGAAAGGAATGAAATTAGAACTAAAGCATTCTTTGATTTAATGATAAAATTATTGTGCCGCAACTTTAGGTAATTATGACTTGTTAATTTTTTTCAGAAAGTTTCAATTAATTGCTGAGAGAAAAGAGAGTAATTTGAATTCGAAGGTAATATGCTTATTTTCTTTTCTTTAGATACTGCATATTATTTGTGATTTCTTTGATGCATAATTTTTACGATTTCGTTAAAATTGCATGTGGATATAAAATTAGTTGTATGTTTTTTATAAGTAAATTTGTTATTTCATGTACTCAAATATTCCTTTTCTAAATTAATAATAATATATTGTCAATTAATTTTCAAGATATTTGATTGATTTATATGCTTCACTGATTAAATAAATGTCGTAAAAAAGATTTTGAATCAAAGTAAAAAGATAATTATTTTCATACAACCACTATAGTAGTAATTTCTTCGTGGGCGAAATACTTTTGTATGAAAAAAATTTTTTTTCTTATAATTCTTTGCAATAAAAAATAAATACTCTTTTTAATATTAAATATGCATATGAATAATGGACAGTCTGAAAAAAAAAAAAAAAGAAATAATAATAATGCTGAGAAATCTAAAAAATATTAGCAGAAAAAGAGTAAAAAAAAAATATATATATATATATATATATATATATATATATCGGTAATATATAAAAACATTGATTATTATTCTATTAGCTCCTTAAAAAAATTAAATTTAGTTTAAATGTTTTTTTCATAATTAAATTTATGAGCACGGGTTTTTAAAAACTATGAGTTGTTTTTGTGCAACATTATTATTATATTTTATTTTGAAGAAACTTTATCTTAAAGATATAATACATGGCAAAATAAATAATAAAAAACGAACACTACGGTGAGACATGAATTAACATATTAATGTAGAATGAATTCATTGTAATTTTTTTAATTTGAAAACGTGGAATTTCTATTCAAGTATGCTGATTTTAGACTATATTTTCTGTAATGCACTTATACGCGAAAACAACGCAAACGCTTTAATTAAAAATTTTTTTTAAATCAAAATTTAATAAAGCCCTTATTTTCTTCTTTCAGCATTTTCTCCCGAGGCTTTTACTGCCCAAATTATCTATATGTTTGTTTCTTTCATGACATTTTGTAAATAGAAAAATACATTTGATTCCCTATTAGGTGACAAGTAAGTGGCACAAAATAGTCTTCTATTTTATTTCTTCTATTTTATATTTATATTTATATTTATATTTATATTTTGAAAAGTAAAATCTATATTAATAAAATCAGAGTTTTGTCTGTAAATTTGTCGGAATCGAAAAATTTTGCGATATCTTCACGTTTCACACCCCATGAAAGCCGAAAATGACTTCAGAAAATTTTGCCTGTGTGTGTGTGTGTGTGTGTCTGTGTGTATGTCATCGTGTCCGAATGTCGCTTTTTTTGTCCGGGCATCACTCGGGAACGGCTGGACGGAATTCAACGACGCTTGGCAGTAATTTAGGTCTTCACCCAACTTAAAATTATATCTATCAACTTTTCGGAAATTCCCCCCCGTTCCCCCCCTAGGGGGTAAAAGACTAAAACACGTTTGTCCGGGCATCACTCGAGAACGGCTGAACGGAATTCAACGGCGCTTGGCAGGGATTTAGGTATTCACCCAACTTAAAATTATATCCATCAACTTTTCAGAAATTCTCCCCCGTTCCCCCCTGGGGGGTAAAAGACTAAAACACGTTTGTCCGGGCATCACTCGAGAACGGCTGGACGGAATTCAACGGCGCTTGGCAGAAACTTAGGTCTTCACCCAACTTAAAATTATATCTATAGAAATTTTCAAAATTCTGATTAGTGTTTAAATTGTGGGTAAAAAACGCCTGCGCATGCGCCATAAATATTTTTTCACTAAAACGCTTTGAATGGAAAAATAAAATGCAAAAATAAATTTTTAAGATAAAGACTTTTTTCATTCGCGTGAATCGCACTACAAATTATGAAAAGATTTAAATGAAGTTTTGCCATCTGAGTTTCATACTTTAGTTAATTTTAAAACATCTAATTGTCGTATCGAAAAACTGTTTACACCCCAGGATTCAGAAAAATCATCTCTTTAATTTGGTACTGAATTTGTAACGATAGGTCTGATACTTCTAATTTATTTTCCCCTTTTTCCGTTTTTCCGTTGCCACTTAAATTTCATACTTTAGTTTTTTTTTTAATATCTAATTGTCGCATCGAAAAACCGTTTGCACCCCTGGATTCAGAAAAATCGCCTCTTTCATTTGGTACCAAATTTATAAATATAGGTCTGATATTTCTAATTTATTTTACCCTTTTTCCGTTTTCAACCTAGATTCGATATGGAACAGCTTTAGTATTGGATCCCTTTGGCAAAATTTGAAATTCGGAACCGAAGTAGCTCGGACGTTTCTCGCCAAGATCTTTGATTGCACAATTGAGGTAGCCAATTCAGTTCATCGCAAAAATGGCTTAAAATATTTAAAGTCACCAAAGGGTTCCCATACTAAAGCTGTGCATTTTGTACTTATTTATTTATATTTTCTATTAAAGACTTCTGTGGTCACGAAATTTGGTGCGTAAATTGTTTGTTTGCATCCGGCACTTATTGTAACTGGATTTCACGAAATTCGAAATCTCCCCCCCCCCTTCTCGGAGTCGGAGGGCAATAAACGGTATAACTTCTGTATAACCCCACAGCTGAATTTGGCGATTTTTCTTTGGCGTTGTTTTGAAGGATAACGATGTCGTTCTGGACTGTTTGCGATATAATATGGCAGCCTAATATTTTGTTTATTTTGGATTTATGATTTAGATTATGATTTTATCATTTATCATATATGATTTATGATTTTTAGATTTATGATTTAGCCATAATCGCCAACAAAAAAAATCGCCAAATATCGTTGTGGGTTTATACTGAAGTCGTTCCCAATAAACATGTGTAAAAACATGTTTTTCCGTTTGAATTCGCTTTGAATTATCTTAGAATGGCGAATTTTGGTGTGCGGATATTGATTAAATGTACGCATTATGTACGTTAGTGGGATTTTGCAAAACTTCGAACTCACCCACTGAGGAAGGGGAAGTAACAAGTGGGTAAGTTGTGCCTAAGGCAGTGGGGACCCAGACTGTATATTGATTAAGTGTACGCATTATGTACATTAGTGTGATTTTGCAAAACTTCGAACTCACCCGCTGAGGAAGGGGAAGTAAGAAGTGGGTAAGTTGTGCCGAAGACAGTGGAGACCTAGACTCCTCACTTTGCGAGCGAGAAAACCTCTACCAATCACAGCGAGAACTTGGGTTATTAATAAAGATATGGGATTTTGACAACTCATTTAAGTTTAATGTCCAGCGAAGCGGGCAAAGCCTGCTAGTATAAATATAAAATGGAAGAAATAGAATTAAAACCTATATTATATGATTTGCCTTTTTGTAATTTTGAGGAACATTTTCATGTGTAGGTGACATTTGTCAAATTATTTGCCAGTGGGTGGTAGATCCTTTAAATTTTTACTCGCAACGATTCATTTTGTCTGATTACGCAGGTAAATAATTTTTTCGTTTTAATTTTTAAAAGAAAATTTTAAAATTGTCCGATTTTGGGGAAATTTTTCTTTAAAATTTGCCTTTTTTATAAAGAGATCGTTTCAGTTTTGTTCATTTTGTGAGGCGTCCGTTTTAAGGTCATCGATTCAATTGACGCAATCTGCGATTTTTTAAATTATGTATTGACAAACATGACACTTTTACGAGCGATTGCCAAAATGTTCTCCACTGAAAAAAAAAAAAGTTTAATCGCAGCTAATTGCTGAAATATGTGATCTTTTTTTCCACCAATAATTGCCGAAATTAATTTACCTTTAATCGACAAAATTACCTTTTTTCAAAAATTAATCCCAAAATAAATGATTAATTCGCCGAAAGTCAAAGAAATGTATGTCTTTTAGATGCCTAATTTGCAAAATATGTCAGATTTTTGCAGGCTATTTCTGAAATGCGAGATAATTTCTCTGCCGTTTGACTTATTTTAAGTTTAATTGAATAAAATATGCAATATTTCGTGATCAATGAAAGATATTTTTTATGATGATTACGAAGAAAAAAGAATGACGAGTTGTTTAACTTTATAAACTTGTTTTATTTAATCGTCATGTACAAAGCGGATTTTTTTTTACGTCTTAAGAGATTGGATTTTCTTCCTCTCCCCCCCCCCCCCCCCGCCCTCTTAAAAAAAAAAAAAAAAAAAAAAATGGTTAATTCTAGAAGTCATCGATAAAGGATACGTAGTTAAAATATGAATCAGTTATGTGAAAATGAAACTTTTAATAATAAAAAGTAGAGAAAAAGCATAGATCAGCAATAGGTACACTGTTAAATATAAAATCATACATTTCACCAGAAAAATGGTTCCAGTTAGCTGCTACTAATATTTTGGTGCAATGTTTCATCGTTTTAGTGGTGCAATTTCAGTAGTACGCACGAAATGGCGAAACTTAGCACCAAAAGTTTGGTTGTAGTTAAAAGTGCCTATTTAGCACCATTCTTTAGGTGAAACTTTCAACTACTATTTTTAACAGCTTAGACTATATTTGAACAAGTAATCAACAAAATTACCTCCTTATGGTTTAGAAGAATTAAACAAGTTAAATTTCACCCGTGATAACTGAGTGTAGCGTACTAATATTGTTTTCATATCCACTGCTGAATGACATGCTTGAATATCACCAATTAAGAAGGGGAGGAGTAGCGAGAAACAGGACATTTTAAATAACTCCACAGTGCACACACACACACACAAAAGATGAGAAATCCAAATTTAATTTGTTGACTGATTTTGTCAATTTCCTTTATAATTCTAACAAATTTTGTTCATTTAACCAAACCATCTGTCTCAATCTATCAAAAAATAAATAAATAAATAAATAAAAATAAATAAATAAAATAAATAAATAAATAAATAAATAAAAAAAGAAGAGTCACCGTTACTCAATAATCTGATAAGCTACGTCATAGGTCTCTCTGTAAACAATCAATGAACTATCGATATGCTTCTTTCGATTCTAGTGCCAAAATTTTTGTTGAGGCTATCTACATAAAAAATGAAGATAGCACCCCATCTTTTTTAAAGATTGCTTTAAGGAACAAAGCTATCTTCCTTTTTTGTGCGTACAATGTGTACACTTAAAATAGTAAAATGCTGTTTAGAAGACACTGTGGGAATTTTTCAGCTAGGTATATTAATAACCAGATATTTAATAACTCTTTTGGAAAAATAAAGAGCTGGAAGTCACATAGCAGGTTAAAATACATCAGATTGTCACTTGTGAAAAATCTGTGTCTTTGTCGTGTATTCAAGGGGATTTGGTGTTGCTATATATAATATTTAAGTGTAGTGATATCCTGATGGGGTAAAAAATGTACTTCATCCATCTAGAACACACCAAACAAGTACTGGGGTTCTCAATTCACTTATAGAGAGCTTACCTGGAAAATGATTATTTTGCAGCGGTATCTTCTTAGAAAAATTGTTTGAATAAGTACAGCTTTCATGGATCAAACTACAATATCATGTGAACAGCACGTCGATCATATCAAAGAGACTTATTCAATGTCCTTCCAAATTCAGAGGCACTGGTACTGATCATGGTCTTTGATCATTGGTTGCCATGACTTCGGTTGCCAAGTGTCATAGATGATTCAGTTGCCACATTTGCAGTCTCTCTTTCAAAAAAGTCTTTCCATTGTAAAGAAGATCCTTCAAGGGATCCATTACTTTAAAGTATCTGATATGTATCAAACAAATTAAAAAATGCATTCTTCTGAAATCACTAATTTGTTTGTTGCACTCATAAATACGTGTCAAATTGTCGCCACAGATGGTGATAATTGGAGAAATATTTTCGAATACAAGCTACAATTAGCGATGATTTGAACTTTTACGATATTTAAAGGTTTGACTTATTTTATTACATAATTGCATTCTGTACTTTAATGTACACAGTTTATAGAAAAACTAGCGAGCTTCGCCCGCTAGCGGGTCAGTACTTTCAAATGAATCACTAAAATTAATGAATCACTAACAGTAAATTTTAGTGTTAAGAAAAGAAATTAAAAAAATAAATAAAAAATCATTTCTGATTGGGTAAAAAGTCGGCCCGGGTTCCCACTGCCTTCGGCAGCGCAGTCCAGTGCGCGCTGCGCGCGCGTATTCCTTCCCTGAACCTTCGTGCCCCCTAAAAAAAAAAATCATTTCTGATCGGGTAAAAACTCATACCGGGTTCCCACTGCCTTCGGCAGCGACGACCCATGTGCGCTGCGCACGCACGTGTGGAGATATACGTGCGCTGCGCGCACATATTCCTCTCAAGTCAATTTTTAATTCTTAAGAAAAGAAAACTTAACAAGCCATTTGTCATTGGGTACAAAGTCGGACCGAGTCCCCACTGCCTTCGGCAGCGCAGTCCCGTGCGCGCTGCGCGCGCCCAAGTTAACGGATGCACGCGCTGCGCGCAATTTGAAAATATTACAGTGCCATCTGGCGTTATAAATTTCTGTAATCTACCGTTCGATTCCAAATCAACAAAGCTTTCTAATGATGTATTACTTATGAAATTATTTTAATTAGTAGCTGAGATACAAAAGAAAACTGATTCAGGACACCTCAAAACGTGTAAAACTGCTGAAAACTTTCGATAATATAAAAGAACTTTAAAATGTCTTTCAAATGATGTATTAAAAATAATTTAATCATAATTAGAAATTGAAATATTGAAATTTTAAAATATTACAGCGCTATCTGGCGATAGAAATTTCTGTAATCTACTGTTCGATTGCAAATTAACAAAGCTTTCTAATGATGTATTACTTATGAAATTATTTTAATTAGTAGCTGAGATACAAAAGAAAACCTAATCAGGACACCTCAAAACGTGTAAATTGGGTGAAATCTCGAATTCCATTTTCGATAATGCAGAAGTACTTTGAAATGTGTATCGAATGACGTATTAAAAAAAATTAATCATGATTAGAAATAGAAATATTGAAATTTTAAAATATTACAGCGCCATCTGGCGGTAGAAATTTCTGTAATCTACTGTTCGATTCCAACTCAACAAAGCTTTCAAATGATGTATTACTTATGAAATTATTTTAATTAGCAGCTGAGATACAAAAGAAACCCCATTCAGGACACCTCAAAACGTGTAAATAAGCTGAAATCTCGAATTCCACTATTGAGATGCAAAAGAAAACCTAATCAGGACACCTCAACACGTATAAATCGGGTGAAATCTCGAATTCCACTTTCAATAATGTAACCGTACTTTAAAATGTGCATCGAATGACGTATTTAAAAAAATTTAAACATAATTAGAATCTGAAATATTGAAATTTTAAAATATTACAGCGCCATGACACCTCAAAACGTGTAAGTCAGGTGAAATTTCGAATTCCATTACCTACGATAGTCGGTTAATGGAAGTAAATAGAAAAAGAAATATTTTTACCTTAAGTGTATTTGTGTTGCTATAGAAACTGACATCCTCTTTCGACAGATATAATTTCAGGCGTGTTAAGATAAAGTTTAATTTGCAATTAACATGTAAATCTTTTGTTTATTGACCAAAATCGATGAAATCTGAACTGCAAGTTTGTTTTGTGGTGTTAAGATTGTATACCAAGTGTCGTGCGCGAATTTGAAAAAGTGAAGAAAATAGAGATTTGCAATTTTTTATCCCACTTAAAATACATCTGATTATCAACTGAATCAGTGGCAGGTGGTTTTTTTTTTTCGCTTCCGAGCAGACATCTTTCTTCCTTGAAGTGGTTGCCATGGTAACGACAAACGGCAAAGAACACATTATACAATCTCATTATGGAATGAAGGTCGCCTTATTCAAATGAATGTTTTATGCCTGAAATTAAAAAAATTATAATTCATTCAGTTTTTGAAAAAAATCTCTCAATCTTTTGTTAAGTGAATTGTGGAATCGAGATGTATATATATATATATAAATAAATGATTTATCTCTAAACGATTTTGAGTTATAATATGTTTTGTGAAAAAATCGATGTTTCGTAAAATCTAAAAATATGGATCGCTAATCCATATTTTGTAAAAATGTTTATATGGTTCGAAAGAGGATTAAATGACCTTTCCAAATATATCAGTTGTTAAGAAATCGGTCTGTTATTCTTTCGTACAGGGCGTTTCAAAAAAGACGATCGAGAAAAAGCGAAATTTTCGACCCTTTTTAAAACTTTTTTTAAAAATATAAAAAATCCGTATTTTTTAAAACAATTGTACCGTAAGAATCGGTAATAAATGCTCTTTCTCGTGGTACAGGTGTATTTTCGATATCTCCAACAGATCGGCAGCGATCGGTTTACAAAAACCCACGAAATTTCCTCTTTCTTCTTCTTCTTTTCAGGTACGCGGTTCCGTCCGAAAATGACGATCGCCTGCCATTTTGAATCGTTTTTTCGTTAGACATGGGTCGACATTTTAACCAATGTCTCCGCTAATTAGGGTCGCATCATTTAGCAAATTAGATATCGTACATCTGCGATAAATTCTCCGTCCGACGGTACCTGTTTGAAGTCCGTGCGACCATTAGCGACCGAGCTTTAGCTGTTTCAAGCCGCTTCTCACAGACACACAAGCGCGCGTACAGATTCTAAATAATATAAAAGATAATAACTACATTTTGCGTTAGAATATTTTAGTTCTACACAAATTTCTTCGCATTTTTTTGGAATACTTAATTTAAATATTTTCTATTCAGAAAACGTTTGATATTGTGTTTTTGACACTTGGTACATGTTTGCTTTTAATATGCTTTCCCAGCTTTGAATTCAGCAATGAGCAGATTTTTCTTGCATAACCAACTGAATTTTTATGGTGAAATTGATGCTTCGAAATAAAATAGCCCTATTATGAAATAAATTTCATATGAAAGTTTTGCAAAAGATAACGTTTTAAGGGTAAAAATACGAATTAAAAAGAATAAACATTTTAATATATAAAAATAAGAATTCATTCGAAAAAAGTTCTTTATTTTATTAACTGATATAATATAAGAAATAATACGTACACTGAACTATATATGTATGTATATATTTAATCTAGCACTCAGATATCGAAAATAGTAAAAGGCAAATGCACTAAACTTTAACTTTTCACCTTCTTACTCGACAGGATTCGGCTAGTATTAAAATAATATTTTTTCTCCTAAAATTCTGAGTCTTGAGTCATGATTCACGGGGATCGAATTTTTAAAAAGTTATTTGTAATAATAATAATAATAATAATTTGATAAACTGAAATGATAATTTTTATGTACAGGTACTTTTCTCTATACGACCGAGTTCCGTTCCGACGACTACGTTGTTCAGCGAATTGGTCGTAAAGTGAGAAGCATACACTAGGAGTATAAATTTAAAAAACGTTAAAAATTATAAGAGTGATATGCAATTATAAAAAGTGTACAAGACACTTCAAATTTATTCTTAAAGAAACATGTATACGTACATATTATCACTTATTTATTTGGTTATCTGTAGTACCTGTACTTCCCTTTTTAAAATCTCTCCCGAATAATGTTTTGTAAAGTATAGGCATTTCGGACTGAGGTATGAAGGAATACGCCCCCTTTTTTTTTTTTTAACTTCATTTATTATTATTATTATTTTACTTTCTTCAAAACATAGTATAAATTTGAGTAAAATCCCTCTACAAATTTTTCTAAGTATAAAGTTCTTACTTTTAGAAAGAGAGAAATTTTAAAATGCTCCAGATTTTCATGGAAAATTTGCATATTAAACGAGTTTTGTTAATACCTTACTATTAAAGTTTTTTAGACGAACAGAATACATTTCAGAAAAGTGATCTGACACAGACTAAAAAAAAAAAAAAAAAAAAAAATCGGTAAAGAAAAATTAGATGCTTGTGTAAAATAAGCTTTTTTTGAGAGTTAATATCGCAGTAAAAAAGCTTTAATCTCCCGGTTTCATGAAAAAAATCTTATTATTTCATTTATATGAGTAACATACCAAAAAAAAAAAAAAAAAAAAAAAAAAAATAATAATAAGGAAAACGAATGCCTCTATTTAATTAGTTTCGTTACTGTTAGAAACTGCAGGATTTTTTTTCTTTTTTTAAGTTATTCATACTGTCGAATTATTTTACTTCTTCAGCATCCTTTTGCTTTTTTTTTGAAATTGTAAATGTATTTAAATTTTCAATAATATTTAACAACATAGAAAATAACTATATATACAAGAAGATTTAAATTAGAAGATTGCCTTTTAATTTATATTTTCCGTCTCTTATTATTATCAATGTAGGTGATTTATTTAGAGGGAAAATAAAACAGCGAAGTTAAAAATATAAAAATTTCTTAAATAAAAAAAAAAAAAAAAAAAATCTTTCTGCATGTCTGGAAGAAGCAATTCAGAGTAACTATAAGAAAGAGATGTAACGTTAGATTTTCCAACTTATCATGCCAGAATACTAAACATTTAATGCATAAGAGAGAGTTTGTATAATTAATAAATGCATAAATGAAATGCCACTATGGAATTTATTAGAACAACTTAAATATCATTTTGCCTAAATAATAGTAACAATAATAATGAAAATAAAACAAAAATAAAAATAAAGAGTCAGGGAAGGATTTTTTTTTTCTCAAAGTAAAACTTAAACGTGATAAGAATTTTCTATACCTTATAAAATAGCAGCATTAATGATTAAAAGAATTGTATTTATATTTAAAAATTTCCCTAATATTTAAAATATCAATTCACTTAAAGTTGAAATTTTACTCTTAAGTATTAAATTAAGTTCATTTAATTACATTAAATCCTTTATTATTTAAAATTAATCTTTAAGATAAATGAGAAATCTTGTTAAACATATAATTAAAATACAACAAGTGCATTCTGAAAAAAAAAAAGCATTCATAAATCTATATCACAAGACTTCCATACTTAAAATGAAACTATTTAACACAAAAGTAATTTATTTTTTTAAATTGTCCGGTTTTCACCTCATCTAATACAATACAATAAATGTTATTAACACAAACAAACTAGTTTAGAGTTAATAAACAGTAAGTTGTAATTAAATAATTTTTTAATAAAAAAAAAAAATGAATAAATATCATTTCATATCTATTTGTAACAGGAAAATTAATTAAGTAAACAGTGATAATTAATAAGATTAAGGGAGTCCAAACACATTCATGTCAAAATGATACGTGTAAGTAATATAAAACCTTACTTTTCATGGGAGTACCAGAAATTTAAAAACATCAGACTAGTCATTTCTAATCATCATATTCCTCAATCTGCATATTCAGGGAATGTTTTAAATCAGTAATATACTATGATTTAGACTCATAAGAGAAAATAATAAGAACATTCTCCTGATTAAAAAATAATATAATCTTAGATCTACAAAATTTTATTTTTTACCGCACTTTACTTTTTTATGAGTTACTTTGTCATGGATGCAACTGTGTAATATTTTTTAAAATTTATTTTTGAGAATAATTAGAATTAAGGATCCCTATCAGTGAGCATCCAGGTTAACGTTAACTTAAGGGGAAATGTGTCCTATTATTTTTCAATAAATAGTACATATTATTACTTACACAAGATAATATTGAGATCAGAGCATGAAAAATACGCGTTTGTTTGGTCGAGATGATTTCCATAATCGGAGACCTTAAAAAACCCATAGAGCAGGAGAAAAAAAGATGGGTATTAGAACAACAGATTTTTCTAACGTGAATCATGTGCCGTACTACTAAAAAATGACGTTAGCTAATTTTGGTCGAAAAGTTGTTTTCTCCGTTCGTCCATGATTTTTTGACATCACGGGGTTGAGAAATCGTGAACAAATAATCGCGCGTTTTACAAGTTTTCTTCTTAGAATTATCTTACGTAAGGTTCTTTTTTTTTTTAAAATCTAATCGAGAAGGTTCTACAACTTTATAATTTATTTTTTCCCGTCTCTCTTACCATCGTTCAGATACGAACGCTAACCAGTCTACTTACCATCAGGTGGCACTATAATCGATTTCATCTTGTAGCGCGTTACTACACCAGACCCCACGTACATACACCGTGTAAAAAAAGTAGGAAGTCACTAGATATTTTTAAAAATAAAGAGTATCTTTTATTTTTAATGAAATTATTTTAATTTGTAACATTTTGCAGGTCATTTAGCAAGAAAATATCAGTATCATTACCCCGATTTCCAAAAATAAATTATTAATGACAACAAAAATAGTTTCTACTTCTTTTAACTCTGTAAAAAGAGTAGCAGGACAGTAATACAAAATATAAAATACAAGCAATTTTAATAAGGAATACTCTTTCCATTGGCTTTTATGACTTCGAATATTCTATTTGGTAGTAAATCATACAAATATTGGATTCCTCTTTGGCAAAAATTAGCCTATGAGCTGTTCAAAGCTACTCGAAGCTCAGTAAGGAATTTAAATATTTTCCCACTAGCATATAATTGACGAGCAAGCATTGATCAGATGTTTTCCACTTCGTTAAGATCTGGGCTTTTAGCCGACTTAGTTAGAACCTGCACATTATTTGCAGCAAACCAATTTTTAACTCTATGGGGATGTAAATGGCAGCTTCATCTTGTTGAAACATCCACTCTTCTCCTCCTAATTCAGAGCCATAAGGAAGAAGCTCAGAATTCAGCACTTCAATATAGTCTGTATGTTTCTGCATACCACTGAAAAAGAGCAGACTTGTTCTTCTTCCATACCCAACTGATTATTAGATCAGCCCCCCCCCCCTCATTAATGGAGTTGAATAAAGGTCTTCTACATTCTTCAGACAATGTCAGTATTATTGGTAACCATCTGAATCGTCTATATTAAACTTCTTTTCGTCTGAAAATATTATAAAAGTCCCATCTGAGGTCCATGATACGTGTTTTTTAACCCATGATAACACTGTAAACATAAATGTCTCAAATTCAGTTTAAAATGTGTCTTAAATGGATGGTCATTTTTTAAGCGAAAAAAAATGTCTTACTTTTTAAGACACCTTTTTGTATCAGAAATTAAGATATTGCAAGTGTCTTAAAACGCCGCCATGTTTTAGGCTTAAAAACACCACCATGTTAGGCTTAAAAATACTACCGTTTTTAAGGCTTTTTAATAAATACATAAATAAATAAATATGGCGTGCGATTATGTTTTTCTGTTAAAAATATATTTTAGAATTCTTTAGAGCATTAATGAAATATTTATATAAAAAAAGAAAAGGAAAAAGTCCCTTTTTCCGGCGTTGGGATTCGAACTCACACTGTCTAAGGAAACCGAAACTTCGCTCCAAGCATCGTCGGAGTGAAGCAATTACCAATCACGCTACCGTCGAATACGTCAAGATATGTTTTTATAATATAATATACTACAGTATTCGAGAAACTAATAGCAGTGTTATGTTTTATTTCAAATTTTTTACCATAAAACTATTGATAGTATGGTACCTTAAACTTAAAAAATATTGCTATCTTAAATTTTTTAGAGGACCAGAATTTTTTAATAATGCATAACAAGTATGTGGAAGTTTCAACTCTCGATGATAACGATTTCTTTCCTTAAAGTGATATTTAAATAAAAACGAGCTGTAATCATAAATACAGGAAAATTTGTAGTTTTACATTTAGATGCAGGTGAATTTGTGAAAGAAAAAAGTTTTAAAATCAATAATAATAAGAAGAAAGAGAGAAAAAATAATATGCACAAATTATTCATGATTGTTCACTTATAAATTCGCTTTCTTCTCTATTTCATACTTGCTACATCCGTCTTCACACTTTTTCTTTTAATATAAGAAAGCTTTAAAGACAAAGATTTTTTTTTTCGAACAAAATAAGCTTTGTGTCTAAATATGTTGTTTATGAATTGTGTTAAAGATAATAGCATGCAAATATCATTCACGTCCCTAAAGTATTATTCCATAAAAATACAATTTCATAAAGCTACCATAATTTAAGTAGTTTAACTGCTTATTACATAAAATAATAATATATTTATTGAATGTGGAAAGAAGTAGGATAAGCATATTTTCTTAAAAAGATTCCATATGAAAAAATTTCTAAGTAATGCAAGTGTCCGAATTTCTAACGTGTCTGAAAATTCAAACGCGTATTGCTGTCTGAAAATTCGCGTATTTACGTGTTTCAGATATTTTTGTGTCTGAATTGATATTTCAGACATATTTCTGTCTTAAATTAAAATATCTATAACGTCTAAGGTACATTTTAAGACATTTACGTGTCTTAAATGCCGTTTCAGTTGTTTTTATGTCTTACTTTAAGACCCTTTTATTTCCAGTGAACGGTGACCAATCTGTGTTTTTTTTTTTCACTTTGGATGATTCTCCCGCTATTTGAAAATGAATTATTTAGATCTTGTTATGTAGTTGTAAACTGTTTGCCTTGACACATGAGTAAGTCCTGCTTGATTTGGGGCCTTTCCGATACAACCACTGCTCTTTTTAACCTCATGAGCAAGTTTTCTTTCATCGCAAAGCATTAACTTTTTAGGCCTACCAGTCATCTTGTGGAGAATATAAGTGGGCCATAATGCCTATTTTAGATCTTAAATCTTAGATCTTACTAGATCTTAAATATGCACTTAATTACTTAATTACTTGGTAATGTGATAGAATTAAGAAGAGCTCGAGACAAAGTTTTAAATACAAAATAACACAGTTTATTAATTCTTAATTTCAAGGAGGGCGTTGAGCTAACTCGATTTAAGTGAATGGCTTCAGGAAATAACTTTAACAAGACAAAACAAAACTTATCTCACCAATGCTGATCTTTTTGGCGACTGCCTCTACTACTACTAACTACGCCACAATATTACACCTTTCGACCATCACTCACACACACCATAATCCGGTGCCACTCCTTATCACCACCAACTCCAACTTCCTATAACTCTATACTCCACGCTTATCAGCTATCAATTCATCACCCTTCCATTCTCCTAGCAATTCACTATCCTTCATTTAATACTCCATTCAACAACTCCCTTTCATTTCATTTCAATTAAAACCTTATAAAATTACTTCTAAATCATCTAACACTGAGATCCTAATTATTTCACTGCAGCACCATGCCGACATAAAACTCACTCGACCTCAACTTTCACCGAGTTACTGGCGACGAAGTAATTTAACCGTCCCAACTTTTGGTGACGGTCTGTAGTCTCGACCTCACAGTCCCCCTCCAAGAAAAAAAAATTAGTCGGGAAAATCCCCAACGGGGTTTAACGAGTAATTTTAAACACTGATATATCTCATAGGAGTGAGTGCAGTCACAACTTAATTTCTGAAACTTTAAAATAAGTTAGAAAAAAAATTAAAGTTTAATTTGCTGAGCAATGAACTGCTTACAGCTTCAAATACAATGGCGATTAAAAAAAATTCCATGAGCGAAAAACTGGACCAACCTCGAAAAAGAAATTTAAATTTTAAATTAAAAGGAGGACCCTTTACGGCCGGAAACTCCGGGAAAAAAAACGCCTCAAATATGTTAGCTCAACGGATATACAGCGGGGCTTACAAACATCTTTCTGTTATTCCAGAAAGGAAAACTTAATTTTAAACTTGAGTTGTAGGAGGAAGAAGGTACAGGGGGGTTGCTTAAACATAACCAAGCAACATAAAGAAAATAGTTTATTGAGAGAAAAAAAAATCTTGCAATCGTCTCTGAAGCAAGCCATCTTTCGAAACTTATGAGGAATTTCTTCATCCACTAGAGAGCCAGTCTAGGCTTAAAAACGTCAGCTATAACTTTGGTCATCAAAAAAACGAGGCTTTCCATCTTTGGCTTACAGGAGAGTAGCACTGTGGACATCAGATTAGATTGGAAGGACTGGAAATTCCATTTGGAAAGTTTCTAAAATATAAAACACTTTTTACTGTATAAATCAAAAAATAGACTTAAACTACAACTTGTAGATAGATAAACGAGACAAATTGTCTCTGAATACATAAAATAGTTTATATACAACAATTTTTTCCTCCTGGGCTATAGCATACGAAAAGACAAAAAATTTATTTGTTAGTGATTTTAGTTAAAAGTTAAGCGTCACTTATGCATATAGCCAAAAAAAAAAATATTTCCCCACTCAAACACACACACACACACACACATATATATAGATAACTTTTAGTTGAATACAAAAGTTTTAACAATAAAAAATATTCATTTTATACACTTATCAAATTTCATTTTATATATGCAAATACAATATGTATAGAAATACGAAAAGGGGGGGAATATTTACAAAGGTTAAAAAAAAACATTTTATATTACCCGCTCTGCAGGTGATGACTACAAAATAAAAGAACTTAGTATACATACATAAAATAAACATTAAGAGAGAACAAAAATGTTGACATTGAAGCAGAAACATGAATTTCGACGTGAAAGTTCATGCACAAATTTTGAATTTTACAGTTTTTAGTTTCAGAAAGTTCATTTCTTTCAGAAGAGGTTTACAGGTCCAAACGGCTTCAATACATGTCGCACATTTTGGTACAACTCTGATAAACAAATACTTGAGAAAAATTAAAATAAGAAACGATACACCCTGACCAAAAGTTTCCGCTGTAACAGCATTAGTATAAAACCTGCTGGTCATTGCACTGGCCGCAGAAATCACAGGGCCGGAGGCTTGTAGAACTGGGTCAGGCGTAGCAAAAGCACCTTCCTGGGCTGGGATCGAACCCGGCACACAGTCGCTGTCCATAGCGTCAGAGGACGATTCAGCTCGCTCTCTACTCATAAATGTTGAGGTCTTGGAGGGCTTACAAGCTTGAAAACAGTTCAAAGAAGTAATGGAAATCACATCATTTTCTTTTAACTTTGTAAAGAAATTTTTAGAAGCAGCTTTACTTAATATATCCTTGTCAGTTACCGGATTTTCAGCCAAAATACGCGACTCTGTCAACTTGACAGTTGTAGAACATAAATTTAATGCCTTAACGTAGAAATGTTTTAATCTACCTCTTTTATTCCCTACATTTTTATGTAAATGAGCTAGCAGTTTTTTGAGCCGAACCGCTATTGAACGTTCCACTTTCTTTTACAACATTTTCCGTGGAACTAAAAGGATCTGTCGACTTGACTGTTGTAGAAATTAAACGTAAATTATCAGGAGATGCATGTAAACTAATAGATAAATCTGTTGGTTGAACAGAATGAAAACAAGAGTTTGATGCCTTTAATAAAGATTCAGTACCAACATTAATTTTAACATCATTTTCTGCGACACTTTTTCCTGTTACACGAGATGAATTTCCGGACTCGACCAGTTTAGCATTTGCGTAAGATTTATCATTACAAATAGCAGAATCTGCCGACTTGACAGTTTGAGAATTAAACTGTAATTTATCATGCGGTGAATTTAAACCACTAGAAAAGTCTGTTAACTGAATAGTTTCAAAACATGCATTTGAGCTATTGACGGAAGGATTAGCCGCTACGTTTAATAGGCTTTCATTCTTCTCTAAATTTGAAGGTAACGGAGAGTTTAAATTGGAAACGCATTGAGAAGAATTTAAATGTGGCAAGTTGACTGAAGAAATAGAAAGAGAATTTAAACATATAGATTGAGCTTCGGTATTATGAGAGTGTGTTTGATTTCCTGCAACAGTTTCTGGTTGATTTAAGTCATTGGGTCTTGCTTGTGAAAAGTTAGCTTGTTGCGGATGATTGAAATTAACATTTTGAAGGGGGGCGAAATTTTCTCACTGTTCGTTTTGAATATTTACGGGTTCCTGCGGGCGATTGGAGTTATTCTCAGGTTTAGCAGCGTGGCGTGCTTGATATTTATCCAATATTTTAAATAGACTATCAATAGTTGCGGCTGGTTTTAAATCTAGAAAATCTTGAATTTCGACTGTAAACAGTGGGTTTATAATGTCCAACACTTCAAAAAATGATAACTGTAAGTCAAGTTGCTTAATTAAATCAAGCTTCCGCAGGAAAAAGGTTGTCGGCTTATCGAATACAGACATTTTCGTTGTATGCAGTTCCTGCATTAATTTAGCTCTATCAGCACTCGAGGAAAATGTGCTGATAATTTTGGTTTTTAATTGTTCATAGGTGGGATTTTGACCCAAAGAATGAGAGGCGATGAGGTCAAGCCACATTTTAGGTTCTCCTTTTAAGGAGTATTTTAACCATTTAAATCGATCATAAATATCAATATGACATACGTCAAAATATTCTTCAAGTTCCACAAAAAAGTTAAGTACATTATTTTTGACGGTAAAATATACTCGAGCGGGGTGTGGGGTGGGGGTGGGGGTGTCGAACTCGTTTGGGCGCAACTGTGGAGAATATAAGTGGGCCATAATGCCTATTTTAGATCTTAAATCTTAGATCTTAGATCTTACTAGATCTTAAAAATGCACTTAATTACTTAATTACTTAGTAATGTGATAGAATTAAGAAGAGCTCGAGACAAAGTTTTAAATACAAAATAACACAGTTTATTAATTCTTAATTTCAAGGGGGCGCTGAGCTAACTCGATTTAAGTGAATGGCTTCAGGAAATAACTTTAACAAGACAAAACAAAACTTATCTCACCAATGCTGATCTTTTTGGCGTCTGCCTCTACTACTACTAACTATCCTCACTTCAGAGTGTCGAGCGGATTCCCGATACACGACAGCTCTTTTCTTAACTTACGCCACAATATTACACCTTTCGACCATCACTCACACACACCATAATCCGGTGCCACTCCTTATCACCACCAACTCCAACTCCCTATAACTCTATACTCCACGCTTATCAGCTACCAATTCATCACCCTTCCATTCTCCTAGCAATTCACTATCCTTCATTTTATACTCCATTCAACAACTCCCTTTCATTTCATTTCAATCAAAACCTTATAAAATTACTTCTAAATCATCTAACACTGAGATCCTAATTATTTCACTGCAGCACCATGCCGACATAAAACTCACTCGACCTCAACTTTCGCCGAGTTACTGGCGACGAAGTAATTTAACCGTCCCAACTTTTGGTGACGGTCTATAGTCTCGACCTCACAATCTTTCTTTTCCTATTTCTATCTGACTTTCTGATAATGTTAGAAAGTGTATTGGTGCTGACGTGCAGTATACGAACAATCTGTCTAACACCTTTAACATTAATTTTATATGAACAATTTGCCCCTTTTGGAAATAATTTTAAAGTATTCTTCTAGGCAGTCTGAAAAGAAAATAACAATGCAATTTTTAACAAAATATGTTTTCCTCATCAAAAGCACTCAAAGAAAATTCAATATATACTTTTTTACTTGTGCAGAATCCACCAAATAACAAAATTTGGAAAGTGTCCTTCTACTTTTTTTACTCTCTCAAAATCATGGAATCAAGTTTTTTTACAATCCACTAATTAGCATTAGTAGTAGAAATTTCATTTTTACGTGAAATTAAAGAAAACTTTGTTACACAAAATTTGTATAAAAATCTAAAAGCCAGGATAAAAATACAGAAAATAATCTATAAAAATCGACTGTCCTTCTACTTTTTTCACGCAGTGTATACATATACACCACAATTGCTATAGGAGTTCTCAAGTTAATTTACAGGAGGGTAGGAGGACTTTAGCGGACATCCCGTAGATTCAACAGCTGATCAATATATTAAAATCAACCTTTTTAAAAAGATAATTTAAAACCTACGCAAAACATCTTAGCATTCCAAACTCTTTTGCAGTACCATGAGGATAATGACACGAAACATTCTATTATCAATATCCACTTGTTTCTACTATACAGTTGCCCTAAAGTCATTAAAACTCTTCCGCTATCCCCAGATTTAAGCGTTATGAAAAATGTTCGGCATTTGCTAGATATTGGACAAGAAATCATCATATTTTTTAAAAAGAAAACATTTATATAACACAGTCATTTCTTAAAAATGACTGTGTTATAAAAAGGAAATAAAATCAATAAAGGTTATTCTGAAGTTCTCGTTTAAGCGAGAACATATTAGAATACGTTAGAAAAAATAGAGGATACACAATTAAAACGCATATCAAAGTATTATGCTTTTATGTTTTGTAAGAATGAGATTTTTTTGTACAGACCTTTGTAATGACCTTTATTTTAAATATTATAGATTATTTTTTTCTTATTCATCTAAATAAATGTTTTATTATTTGTGTACTCTCTAAAGCTTACTAATTTATTTTAATAAATTAACTTTAAGAGACTTATTTTACACTTTACTAAAAAATGTTTCAAAATTTTGAGTTTTTCACTTTTAAAATCTTGAATTCAAGACGAAAAGCGATGTGTATAAAGTTTATATTGCTTACTCTAATTCAGTTTCTATCCCTAAGAATCCATTTTTTTTTTTTTTTTGGCAGAGTGCCAAGGTTTACCTGACCAATTCCTCATGTAAGTTACTAAACTACCAAGAAAATCGTCAAGGTCGACTTAATAACGCGGCCATACTGCAGTGTCTAATCTCTTTTTCAACCTTTGTTTTTTGTCTCTGCCCAAAATTTCGAATTGTGCTTTACTAGCTTCGCAATGTTAAATTGCTATGAATATGTTTTACCATATTATGTTGAAATTGCAGAGTATTTCTCTTAAATACGTACAAGAAGGTTTTTATGCCTAAATTATTTCTTTAAAATGACAACCTTTAGTATCTAAGCAAATATATCTTTGTGTACATACTCGTATCATTTCCGTCCATCTTATTTCATAGATGTAAATCCCCTATTTATTTTACAGAGTAATTGAAATGCTATCTAAATAATCGAAGTGCTTTCTGCTTCAAACAATCATGAGGAACAATTCTCTAGTTAAATACAAATATTTAGCTAAAAATTAGATTTTTACATGCATTTCGTAATTTGTTTAAAGTTACATTTAACGGCTATTTATCTAAAGAATCTTTGCTTTCGAAAGGTAAATCAAACATTTTAAAATTAGTTGTTTGTTGATTGAAGAAATGAAATAAATAAATAAAAATAAAAGCAATTTTGAAAAAATGCAGTTCATTTCATATAATTAAAAAAAAAAAAAAAAAAAGTTATAGAATGCATTATTCATGCACTAAGGATAATACATAAGTAAAAAAAAAAAAAAATCGCCTATAATATATGAAATTATTATTGGAATAGTTTCCGTTTCAAGTTTTATTAAATTGTTATTCGTTTTTGTTAAATCTGCGGAATGAATATTTTGCTTTCATTTAAAATTAGCTTTTTAATGTAATAATAATAATAATAATAATAATAATTACACCTTTTAAAAATTCAATTGTGTGGTTCTTTAATAAGTTAATTTTAGCATGAGTGTTATTTCAACTTATGTTATTTTTTATAAATATTTCAAGAGTTTTTGTATGTTTGAAACGTGAAAATTAGTTTTCCAATATCATAAATATTTAGATAAGGGATTCCCAAACATTTAAACATTGTGACTCATTTGTTAGAAACCGAATCTAAAGCAACCAACTTTATACCCGGCGTACTGAACCTTTTAAGCTATATTTCATTGATTTTGGTGAAATACATAAATTTTGTTTCTCACATTTGAACGCGTCCTATTTTCTTTTCAAAAAATCAAGAGAGCGATTTTTCAGATCTGAATGCGCTGTCTCAGTATACAGATGTAACTTACCGAGGTGTATGCTTTCGTTTGCAAGTATTTCCTTGCAAAATATACACTCCGATATGAGATCATCTTCATTTCACGGAAATCATATTGCAAAAGAGTCAGAAGCACAAATTCTTACAACTTTTCTTAGTTTCAGTTTTCTCAAATTTGACCTTGAAGTGTTGCTTTTTTTTTGTGTTCTTATCTCCTGGTTATCTACATAATACAAATTGAATAAAATAGACGATAAAACAACAAAATATAATTTCTGCAAGAAACACAGATGATGCCAAAATTCTCCAAAGTGTATGTGTACGGAAACATATTGTATATTTACAGCAAAAGTACGATTCTGATTAAATACAGTCGGTAACAAAAGTGTCCGAACACTAGCAAAAATTTCTATATAAAAAATGTACGCTTAATACAGTTTTGCTAAATAAATCCTTGTCGAATCCTGTTCTCAGACTGACTAAGAACAGGATTCGACAAGGATTTATTTAACAAAACAGTATTAAGTGTACTTTTTTTATATAGGAATTTTCGCTAGTGTTCGGACACTTTTGTTACAGACTGTAGGTAGGTTTGAAGTAGGTGTAGTATATAGTATCTTAAACTTGAACAAAGTTGCTCATTGGAGCAATAGGTAACATTACAGACATATCGTATGAAAATATTTTACATATATGTACGGCACACACATTATGGAAGTGCGTTTTTTCTTTCTTTTTTCTTTTTTTTTAATTTTATATCTTGCCTTTTGAAATGATTCGGATGTTTGCATGCTACGCTGTGTTTTTGTTATGCTGCTACCATTCCGACTGATGAAGATATTAAAGCCAACAATACATTTGTGCAAAGTATTGAAAGGTATTAGATACATTTGTTGCGAAACACTAAATATTGACTGACGACGGCGCACTGGTGGGTCTTGGTTCATAGTTTGGGAAACGCTAATTTAGAGCGTCGATTGTGCTGTATATTGTTGTATCATATTCATTTACGTCATGAGTTCTAAAGTTATACGTGAAATGTCCTGAATTAACTTTGTTTATTTATTGTGCACGTATCAGACTTCTATGCTTAATTCGAAGTTTCGAGTCAAGCACACAATAAATCTGTCGAGAGGAGGGCAGGGTAACATTAACATATTTGCATCATAAGAGCATATATGCGCGGAATTTTTCTGGCCGTTATCACGAATGAGCAGATATTTATGCTAGGTTATTGTGCATCAGTACAAAGCATTGGTACGCATAACCACAGTTAATGGAAAATGATGATTTCAAATTGATTAAAGTACTTTCTAGGGTAAAAACAACAATAAAAAATTGATAAAAATAGAAGGCTTTGATTTAAATAAATTATATAAATTAAAAACAAATGTTTATAGCACATCGAAAACCGATAGGAAAAGAATGCCTAAAGCTCTAGGGAAAAAAAAAATAGAATGAGGTAAAGCTATTATATATATATAAAAAAAAAAAAAAAAAAAAAGTATTTCTATCATAAAATGGAATGATGAAAAATATGTTATAATGTTATTAACAATGCATAGCTTGGAGTTTGTTGATACAAGAAAACAAAAATACAAAGCTAAAGAAAACATTGTGAAGTCAACACTTGTGTTGGATTATGATAAAAGTATAGGTAAAATTGTTGAAGAAGATGAAATTCTTAGTAATTTCCATGTTATACGCCGATTTCAATACGGCGATTCCCCAAATAATATTTTTATATTGACTTGAACCGATCCTTTTGAAAAATTATGTTTTTTCAAAATTATTAATAAAGGTTGAGTATCTCACATCTTTAAGCAGAATTTAGCAGAAGAAATAATTGAACAAAATAAAGCAAAAGTAAAAACATCAGTAACACGAGAAATGTTTATTATTACCATAGTTTCATGTTTATTATTACCAACAACATTTATTAGCTAACATTTTCCATAACCCATTGAAATAATTTTTTTTAGGTAGGCTGATAAATATTATGTAGTTTATCACACACAGACATAAAATAAAAGATCCGTTTCATAAGCGTGATAATTGCCGCGCAGACCATTTCAAGAACTATCACACTGTGTAAAACTGTGAAATTGAATTTCTCATTTTATTCTCAAAGTATAATTTTGTGTATATAATCAATATACACAATATCGAACTAAATAAAATTATAAATTATTTGTGTACGCCATTTTGTTTTTCATATATATATATATATATATATATATATATAAATGAGTTAAAAAGAAAAATTTTCAATACAAAAGAGCTGAAAGTTTAGGTACTATGGGATACGAAATTACTTTGCTACGCTTGAAACTGATTAGTGGAATCATTGATATAACAACTTGATCAAAGAGGTCTATCCGTTGTCCTTAATTAATATTGCTTTATTTGGAGAACTGACTGCGAAGCCAGACACTTTTTTCAATTTTCCGCAAATGTCATATTGAGTAGAATTCAAATCCAAAATTGTGAACTTTGGGCTTTAAAATAAGTTTATAAGATGTATATTTTGAATGTTTTAGAAATATTTCTAAAGGCTATTTCCAAATTAAATAACATAAGTCAGTGCCAATGATGATTGGTATGATCCATTTTAAGACGCAAATGTACATAACAAATCAATGTTTCAACGTTCTGTAGAATGTAAAAAAGTTTTCTCCTTATGATAATCAAAGAGCTTGGGAAAATTCTTTTTCTTTAATTGAGTGTTAAAGTTGTAATCAAAATGCAATCTATCAAAGAAGTTGGTAAATAGTTTTATTTGTGTATTTTTGAAAATGAACTAATTGTTTTTATACATTTTAAGAATATAAATTTTAGATTGTTAAAGAGATATACTCAATTTTTTCCACTCAGTGATTTCAGCTTTGAATTTTCTAAAATATTTATACCAGATTTGAAAATTGGAAATTTAAAGTCACTCGCTAGTGGCCGTAGATACTTTTCGTTTAATCGCCACTTTTTTCTTGCAAATATTTTTCCTGATTACAGAAATAAATATTTAGTTAGTTGGTAGTACTTGGAGAAAAATTTTAAAATAATTCTATTTTTGTAATGTATCTGTTTTAAATTTGCCGTACATTTGTTTTAAAGCCCTCGATTTCTGTGAAAGATCTTTTTTGGATCCGAATTTTTCCTAGATCAACCTTCGAAAATGCTTTTTTCCCCCTGTAGTCAATACATTAAAATTTATACTATTTTTTTTGTTTGTTTTATAAATAAAAGACGACATTTTAGCGGCTGATTGTCGAGCTGTGGAGTGACTTATCCTATGTTAAATGCATAATTTGTGTTTCGCATTCATTTTTATGCTTTGTAAACCGCTTTATTTTATACCTTTTGTAAAATAATCTATTTTTATGAATTCCTAATTCTTCAACGCCCCGTAAGTAGCCTGGATGTTCTGGAAAAGAGATGTATTGGGTTTGAACCCCGGTCACGCTCGTCTGCGAAGTAAATTGGAGTTTTCCGGGGTTTTCTTCGAAACTTGCATATTCGTGGGATAGGACTCTTTATAGAGCTCCACCCCTCACGGAGAGTATCTTACCTAAAACTAGGTCCCAAGTAAAGACAATCAGCTTTATATCATACAACTAATTCTTCCCCATAACACGTTATAATCGGTTATATAGCTTTACAAAGCATCTGCCGGATTTATTTGATGCAGTTAAAATGAATTTTATAAATATGTTTGATTTAGATCTGTTGCCTGTAGTTCTTGAGGAAGTTAATTTTTTAGTAACTTTTACACACTGGTTTATTAGTAACATTTTTAAATTAAAATTTCCCGACGTATACATCGTTAAAAATATCAGTAACATTTATTTAATTAAAATTTCCCGACGCAGACATCGTTAAAAATTATTAAAATAGACAATATACATAATTATGGATAATAATCCACCATAAAACCTAATTACTCCTGTAATACTACATTCTAAAATAATTTCGTATTCAGATAAAACGCTAAATCGCTCAAAATCTAATGAAACAATTTTACAAACAGTCAATTATAACCATTCCTTAATATTTTACTTTCCCTTTTAGATTCCAAAATAAAATATTGTCGGTAGGTATCTCGGCAATGACATCGATACAGGAGTAATCTACAAATCATTACCTTTAAAATGAGATATTCCCCATCCATATACGTTGAAAATATCGCGATCCAACTTCAAAATTTTAATACAACAATTTTGCCTATTTTAAATACGCGCGCCAGGCGCGTTCATTCGAAATTCGCCGGCGAAAAAATTCGTTTTGATCAGATTCAGAAGAGAGCAAGCAGGAGGGAGTCGTGAGGCTAAGAGCCCGGCAGTTTTATGCCGTGGACTCAGAGCCGAAGCCAGAGTCAAATTGTCCGTTGAAGAATGATGTTCAGCAGATCTTGTCTACAGCTTTTTCTTTACAATTCCACTCCTGTCTTGGATTAGGGAGTGGAATACAACTTATTCGACTAATGCCTAATTCATTTTCAAGATTGATGTCAATAAATTACTCCAGTGAAAGATTGATGAATTTTATATCTACGAAGTGCTCGTTTCAATTTATGATCCGTCAAGTGATACCGGGCGCCATTTTGAGCTGCCGATCGTGATACAACATATTGCTGTGTTGAATATCAGTCATCTATTAGTACCACAGGAAAGTGTCTTGCGCTCATTATTACCGGAAAGTGTCTTGCACTATTTCATTTTGTTGAATAGCAGTCATCTATTAGTATCACAGGAATGTGCCTTGTGCATATACCACCGGAAGGTGTCTTGCGCCATTTTGTTCTGTTAAATACCAGTCATCCAGTATTATCACCGGGAAGTGCTTTCAAATATTGAGCGGATTCTCGATTGGTTTCATATTCAGAAACAGAACTGATGACTGAAATAACTGAAACGTGACTATAGTGTAAAACAAACAAAGATACAATCACCGAAATGTGTAATGAGTTTTCACTTTTGGAAGAAAACAAAAATAAGATCGTCAAATTATTTAAGGCAACCATGACCCATTAACTTAGGTTAACAAATGTATCCACTACGTTTATTTAAGTCGTTGAATATCCAGTGCTGGCCAGCATTTTAATATATGTGTGTGTTTATGCAAAATAAAAAGTGAATAATTGTGGTAAAGAATTTTTGTCTTCTTTCAAGTCTGGTAGTGTGGTGAGTTATTTTATTTTAAATTTTATTTTAGCTCAAGTGTTTTCTTAAGTCGTCATCGGATCTTGTATACTACCAACGCAATTACTACTACGGCCATTAAATATAATCTTATTTAATTGTAGATTTATTTACAAATGAATATTTAGGATTTAAGAAATTAAGCGTTTGAGTGTTAAAGCTCTCATATTCCTAGTTTTAATTTGATCGAAATTATACGATTACATTTAAATTTAATATCTTAATGTTTCACAATTTAAAGTATTTACATCTTTAAGTTTCACATTTTAGCAATTTCTTAAATTAAAGTTACACATTTTTAAATTAAAGTTACACATTTTGGTGCCGCTCCAAAAAACTAGTAAATTTAATAAGGTTGAGAACCTGAGGTTATGATTTTATTAATTTCAGTTTCAAAATTAATTAATTTTAGCGATCGATTAAAAAAATAAAATAAAATAAAATAAAAAAATCGCAGTTATGATCCGATGACAATTTTTTTTTCTCTTTGATTGCATGTCTCGTTTATCCAGATATTTTTTTTTTATCAAGCACCATCCAAAAAAAAAAGAAAAATAAATTTAATTAAAATATTTGGGTTGTGTTTGATAACAATTATTGTTAAAATACATCCAGATGATACCAAAAGTATTTAAGAAAATTTATTTATATGAGTAATGATATATTTCTCTTTGCATTTTATTTTATTTTACAAATGAATAAATTTGATTTCACATTGCCTTGACGTTAAATCTCCATCCGAGGGCCGTGAAATGAGCGGGAGATAATTTATAAAATGATCAATATTAAATTTATGAAATTATATCTGAGTTAGCAGATTTAAAATAAAATATTACATACTCAATATTTTATTCTTTTTTGAACATGATTTATATATTTATTTATTATTTTAATTATTAATTGTATATATATTTTAGCAGTATTGATTTGTGTATATATATTTTCTTTTGAAGGGTAAAAAACGAAATTTTTACAATATACCTTGATTTCATTTTTCTATGCTACAAGTGGGGAATTTTTTTTTGGTTTTAATGATCTTTTTTGCAAATCAATGTTTCTTTTGTGTAATATGCGGAAATTGTATTTTTGAAGGGTACATTGGTTGGTTATTTCTAAAAGTAAAGTAAAAAAAAAAAAATTAGCACTGAATTAAGATGCATATATAAAAATCTTCTTTTACTTTTTATTTATTTAGATAAACACATTTCTCTTTTGCATTTGATTTTGTGTTTATTGTTTCCATTATGAGATACATATATATATTTTCTTGAAGTGTTATTCGGATTTAATTAGTATCTTATAATTATAAAATTTTGATATTTGCTATTTGTAATAGTATTTGGGGGGTCAAAAGGAAAAAATTATTTTAGTTTTATATTGCAGCATCTCAATTTTTGGTCTGTTTTGTTTGCATTTTGGTATTTTGAGGGGTATATTTGAGTTTCTCCTTATTAATTTTTCTAAACGTAGGGTCAAAAAAAATTTTTTTTTCTCCATTTTTCTGATTGATATTTAATTTTAAATCCCCATATTCAGTTAAAATGAACAATCTCATAGCTACCATTGATAAATTTGGGGGGGGGGGAAACTGAGAATGTCAACAATTTTATACGTCAGATATCAGATATAGCAAATCACGCGAACTGGGGAAATAATCTGCGAACGGTCATACTAAGATCCAAATGTACAGGCAAAGCTCTTGAATTTTTAAATAACGACCCTTCAGCTACTCAGGAAAATTCATTTAACACCTTGATACAATTATTGAGAAACAAATTCGACAAACCCATTTCTCACCATGAATTACAAACGAGATTTTCCTCCATCAAACAAAAACCTGGACAAAATGTTACTGATCTCTCAGATGAAATTAAATTGCTGGTAAATAAAATTGTTCCTAACCCAGATAACGTCCCGCAAATCATTGATATACAGCATGGCATGATTTTTTCTAAATTTTTGGAGGCACTAAGGTCGGACATTAGATTCGAACTCACCAAACAAGGCCCATCTGACTTAGAGTCAGCTGTCAGGATCGCAAAAAACATTGAAAGAGCTCTAGATAGCTCAGAGGCGTCTGCTTCAGTCGCGAACATTACACAAGAAACTGACATGCAACTTTTATTGAAACTTCAACTAGAAAATTCACAAAAAATAAAAGAACTTACAGAAACAATTGAGAAGCTCAAAAGGGTCTTTTGCCACATTTGTGGCAGAGAACATCTAACGACTGATTGCTACAAATTTCCAGGTACTTCCAGAAACATCCCACAAAACCACGATTCAAATCAAAACAACTACAGGGCTAGGGGAAATTATCGTAACTTTAAAAATCGAACAAGACCTTACTACAATAGAAATCAAAAATGACATCACAATACAGAGCAAAATCACACATATTCAAGTAGAAGTGTTTTTTCAGTTAACAATATAGAAGCTAGTCTACCGATAATAACAATTAACATAGGGGTTTTTTCTTTTAACGGATTAATTGACACAGGGGCAAATTTAAGTTTAGTTCAACCACACGTCATTGAGGGTCTAAGGGAACATATGAAGCTAAATTTTTTATCGCGTTCAGTCAACATAAAAACAATTGATAATACTGTAATACCATACTATTCAACTGTCAATTTAAAATTTAAGATATCGCAAAAATGGTTTTCAAACGTTTTTTTTGTCACAAATTCAAATTGGTCTTCCAATTATGATTTCATTTTAGGTTATGATTTTCTTAATAGAAATAGAATTATACTTGACTCAGCCAACAAAAATTTGATAGTAGATAATATTGTTCTTCCTTATGAAAACAAAACACCAAATTCAATTCCCACCACGAATTATAATACCTCTAATTCAAACATGCAAGACAGTAATAAAAACTCCACCAAAAAATTTGTAAATTCTCTTAACATTGTAAAAATCAGTCCTCATCAATCTAAAATTGTTGCTCTAAAAGTTCCAGAAATTAATTCACAAGCAAAAAACCTTCTCTTTACTCCAATCAAAACTAAACTCAATTTACAGATCTATTAAAGTATCCATTTAAACGAAAAACTCATTTTTATTTATGCTCACAATCCTTCAGAATCTAACGTATACATCAGAAAAAACACTAAATTAGGTAAAATTGAAACCATTGAGGACGAAGATATCAACTATAACAACGAAGATCCCACTTATCAAATAAATGCCTTAAACACAGAAGAAATCTTAAAACTCAGAAAAAACGAACTTACACCAGAAAATTTTAATTTAGATCACTTAACTCCTAACGATAAATCCAGGGTCCTAAATTTACTTATGTCAAATTTTCATGTTTTTTCCACCTCATACAAAACTTTAGGTAGTACTGATAAGGTTGTACCACAGTTTAAACTTCTACATGATTTTGCTCTACAAACTAAACCATATCCTATTCCAAAAATTGCCAAAGAATTCGCGAAGAAAGAAATTGCTCAACTTCTTGACGCAGGTATCATTGAAGAGTCATCATCAAACTATTGCTTTCCTGTTATTTTTGTTAAAAAAAATCTCTCCCTAACGATTCTACAGATAATTTAAAATTCAGAATGTGTATTGATTACCGTCTTTTAAATAACATTACAGAATCCTATAAAATTTGCCTTCCTAAAATAAATGACATAGTACAAAACATCTCAGGGAAAAAATTATATTCAGTACTTGACTTAAAAGGAGCCTTTTTTCAGATACAATTAAAAGATCAGGACAAACACTTACTTGCTTTTTCTACCGAATTCGGTAATTTTCAGCCATGTCGTTTACCATTTGGATTAGTGAATAGTACTTCGTACTTTCACACTTTAATTAATAAATGTCTAAGGGGATTAAAGGGAATAACATTCAGTATTTTTTAGATGACATCATTGTGGCTGCAGACGATATGGAGGAAATGCTCTTTTGGCTTCAAAAAGTTTTTGATAAACTCAGAGAATTTAATTTAACTTTAGATCCAGCAAAATTACAATTATGTAAAACAAACATCACTTATTTAGGTTTTAACATCAACCAACATGGTTATTCACCTTCACCTGAAAATGTACATAAAATAAAAAGTTTTCCAGTACCCACCAATGTAAAGCAAGTACAATCCTTTTTAGGGATGGTTAATTATTTCCGCCCACTTATTTTTAACTTTGCTGAAATTTTAAAACCCATTATTAATCTCACCAAAAAACATGTAAAATTTTTCTGGAACAAGGACTGCCAAGATGCCTTCATGAAAATACAAGACATTCTTCTTTCTAACCCCACCATCAAAAACAGTGACAACAACAAAGATCTCTATTTAGTTACAGATGCATCAAAGCATGCCATCTGTGACATACTAATGCAGAGGGATAATAACGTCTTTTACCCAATTCAATTTTTTTCAAAACTTCTTTCAACATCAGAATCAAAGTATCCTTCAATTAAAAGAGAATTATTTGCAATTTATGCTTCAGTCAAGTATTTTCATGAACACCTCTATGGCAGACACTTTAAAATTTTAACAGATGCTAAAGCCTTAACATATCACTTAAATCTAAGTAAACTACCTGATATTATATCTAGATGGCTAATGTACTTACAAGCTTTCAATTACACCATGGAACATATTCCAGGCATGAATAACCCAGCTGATTTTCTTTCGCGAGTTTATGATAATGCAAATAATGATCTGACGGTTAATGCTATAAATATTTTTGCTCCAGGGGACCATTTGCTCTCTTTTCAAAGTATCCTAAAACACCAACTGCAGGATAAAAAACTTATGGAAATTAGAAAAAAGATTACAGACAACAAACCGATTCTTCCAAATTATACCATCAACAAAGACAACAATTTATTAATGTACAAAACAAAAACAGATGAAATCGATAATCCTCCTAAAATCATACTACCACCATCATTACAAAACGATGCCATAGCTATTGCACATCAACCGCACTTTGGTGCAATAAAAACTTATGATATTTTGAAAAGGATGTATTTTTGGAAAAGTATGTTTCAACAAGTTCAAAAATTTTGCAATGAATGTCATCAATGTCTAATAAATAAATCAAAACCCACAGATACTAAACCAAAAATGATTCCAAAATCTAACCTAGATCCTGGTGAAATGATTGCCATAGATGTTGTAGGAAAATTACCCAGATCCCTTGATGGCAAATTTTTTATTTTGACAATTGTCGACCATTACTCTCGTTTTCTTGAGGCAGTTCCACTACCCAATGTAACCTCTCATTCTATAATCAAAACTTTAAATAATTATTTCTCTAGATTTGGCATACCTAAAATTATTTTGTCAGACAACGCAAAAAATTTCCAATCACAGGACTTTGAAGACTACTTAAAATCTTTAAACATAGAACATCGCAATACATCAATCTATTTCCCCAGATCTAATGGTCTGCTAGAACGCATTCACCGTAGTCTCAAACAATCAATTGCTTCACTCTCTGATCAAGTAATAGAATGGTCGGAGAGATTACCATTTTTTGTATTACATTATAACAATTCAAAGCATTCAGTAACGAATTTTACACCAGCACAATTGTTTTTTGGGAGAAATTTGAATCTTCCAATCCAAATTTTTAATCCACCAAATTTTGTGGAGCAACCCTCAGAGTATTTGCAACGACAAAGGGAACATTTCCAAAAAACTCAAAAAATGGTCAGGGAGAATGAGCAGAGTTATTTTGATACACATGAAAAATTTTTAAGAGGGGGTCCTGATCGTGTTTTTCAATTAGACGATATTGTCTATCTCAAACAATTTATTCCTCCATCCACTTTTGGCCCAAAATACTCGGGTCCTTTCAAGGTGATTAGGAAATGTAGAAATAATAACTATTTAATTCAGGATGCTAACGATGAGAGTGCAAAATTGATTAAAGTGAATGTATGCAAATTGTATAAAGGGAAATAATATTTTTTTTGTGTTTTGTTGTTTTTGTGTGTTTGGCAAGCAGGTTTTAAAAAAATTTTTGGGCTCAAATCTGCAATTGTATATAGAAATAATTCTCTTGTTCATTTCATGGTGTTCGGGTGGAGACATGCTCTATGCGATATGCAAGGGATATGTGAAAATACAAAGTGGTAAAGAGATATCAAAAGACTATCTATTTACACCATAGAAACAATTATGTGGAATATAATTTGGAGTGCAATATAATATTTTTTTATTTGTGCAATAATCTATGTCACAGAATACAGTACAATCATCAGTGGTATAAATTTTTTTTTCGAATGATCTACTCTACATGATAAACCTTACTTGATTGTTTTTTTTTTTTGTTGATGGACAGGTGTACGCAGTGTAATAAAATAACTCGGTGACTAAGAGATTTCATATAACTTTATTAAACCAAAAAAAAAAAAAAAAAATTTAAAGCAAACCTTTAGGTGCAAGAGACTGTGAATGCGCATAATGGTATCTACTTCTACGTCTACTACTTCTAATTCTTATACATAACCTACTTCTACGTCTTGCAGGCTGGTCCGGAGTAGTAGAACCACTGAAATTTCATTAAACTCTGCAATATAATTCTATATAAAAAAAAAAAATCATACTTACCTGTTTCCTGGCAAAACTTCAAGTGTTTTATAAAACATAAAAAAAAAAAAAAAAATGTAGAATGCAGTATCAACAAAATGAACGGGAGGCAACATAATCAAAATTTTTTTATTTTTATTTTATTATTATTTAATTCTATGCATAGAAGGAATATTTATTATGTATAGTACAGACATATCTTTTGTAGTACATATTAGTCGACATAGACTTACACATTGTAGTCTTGTGGTCTATCTCAGGTAGGCGTAAATCTGTGGCTAGGTTACTCACATGAATGTCTAAAAGTGAATACTATACAAAAAATTTATTTTATTGATATTGATATTTCAAATCTCCCTTGTGGATTGCCAAAAGAAATTCTTTAAGGACTTGTTTAAATCAAGCCTCTTTGCAGTGTTATCGATGTGTCCTGAAACTCCACTATGAATTCCTAGGGATGATATATTACAAAAAATAAAATTTAAAGTATACAAATTTTAAAAATATGAGCTCATGCAAAAAATCATGTTCAAGATAAAATTGATGTATCAAAATATACTGCATACCACTGATGAACTGTGCAATATTTATATACCTATTTCTCATAATACTAATAAATATTTCTTTGCTTTTCTCTCATTTTTTTTTTATTTTAATGTCTCTCTACTCAATTATCATGAAAATGGATGAACGAGATAGCAACTTGAGCTATTCAAACTATACACCTGGCTCACCAACATGCTGTTAAGTTAAAATTGTGTTTAAATGTCATTTTTATAATCCTAATATACTTATGTTATTAGATTGATGTTGTGTTGTGTGATCGTGGTTTTTATATTTATACATTTTATATTTTTTATATATACCTCATTTATACAATTATTTACAATATAATATTTATAACACTATTTATAATCATGTTTATTCTTTTACAATTGTTTGCTATTTTACTATTGTTTTAATTTCTCAAAATACCAAAGATTGTGATTTTGTATTTTGTAAATATATATACCCCACTTGCCTCTCTCTGGATCTGCTTCGAAAATTTCGTCCAAAATTTACAATTTGATGATGCTGAACTTTCCGTATATAGTACTTTTAATGGTTTTCAGTGGATATCTTAATATTTTTTTTTCTAAACGGGGGTGGGGGGAGGGGGTAAATGTTACACACTGGTTTATTAGTAACATTTTTAAATTAAAATTTCACGACGTATACATCGTTAAAAATATCAGTAACATTTATTTCATTAAAATTTCCCGACGCAGACATCGTTAAAAATTATTAAAATAGACAATATACATAATTATGGCTAATAATCCACCATAAAACCTAATTACTCCTGTAATACTACATTCTAAAATAATTTCGTATTCAGATAAAACGCGAAATCGCTCAAAATCTAATGAAACAATTTTACAAACAGTCAATTATAACCATTCCTTAATATTTTACTTTCCCTTTTAGATTCCAAAATAAAATATTGTCGGTAGGTATCTCGGCAATGACATCGATACAGGAGTAATCTACAAATCATTACCTTTAAAATGAGATATTCCCCATCCATATACGTTGAAAATATCGCGATCCAACTTCAAAATTTTAATACAACAATTTTGCCTATTTTAAATACGCGCGCCAGGCGCGTTCATTCGAAATTCGCCGGCGAAAAAATTCGTTTTGATCAGATTCAGAAGAGAGCAAGCAGGAGGGAGTCGTGAGGCTAAGAGCCCGGCAGTTTTATGCCGTGGACTCAGAGCCGAAGCCAGAGTCAAATTGTCCGTTGAAGAATGATGTTCAGCAGATCTTGTCTACAGCTTTTTCTTTACAATTCCACTCCTATCTTGGATTAGGGAGTGGAATACAACTTATTCGACTAATGCCTAATTCATTTTCAAGATTGATGTCAATAAATTACTCCAGTGAAAGATTGATGAATTTTATATCTACGAAGTGCTCGTTTCAATCTATGATCCGTCAAGTGATACCGGGCGCCATTTTGAGCTGCCGATCGTGATACAACATATTGCTGTGTTGAATATCAGTCATCTATTAGTACCACAGGAAAGTGTCTTGCGCTCATTATTACCGGAAAGTGTTTTGCACTATTTCATTTTGTTGAACAGCAGTCATCTATTAGTATCACAGGAATGTGCCTTGTGCATATACCACCGGAAGGTGTCTTGCGCCATTTTGTTCTGTTAAATGCCAGTCATCCAGTATTATCACCGGGAAGTGCTTTCAAATATTGAGCGGATTCTCGATTGGTTTCATATTCAGAAACAGAACTGATGACTGAAATAACTGAAACGTGACTATAGTGTAAAACAAACAAAGATACAATCACCGAAATGTGTAATGAGTTTTCACTTTTGGAAGAAAACAAAAATAAGATCGTCAAATTATTTAAGGCAATCATGACCCATTAACTTAGGTTAACAAATGTATCCACTACGTTTATTTAAGTCGTTGAATATCCAGTGCTGGCCAGCATTTTAATATATGTGTGTGTTTATGCAAAATAAAAAGTGAATAATTGTGGTAAAGAATTTTTGTCTTCTTTCAAGTCTGGTAGTGTGGTGAGTTATTTTATTTTAAATTTTATTTTAGCTCAAGTGTTTTCTTAAGTCGTCATCGGATCTTGTATACTACCAACGCAATTACTACTACGGCCATTAAATATAATCTTATTTAATTGTAGATTTATTTACAAATGAATATTTAGGATTTAAGAAATTAATCGTTTGAGTGTTAAAGCTCTCATATTCCTAATTTTAATTTGATCGAAATTATACGATTACATTTAAATTTAATATCTTAATGTTTCACAATTTAAAGTATTTACATCTTTAAGTTTCACATTTTAGCAATTTCCTAAATTAAAGTTTCACAGTAACTAAATAAGTCATCTGACTGTTGAATACTTTGTTTTATCTTTCTAAGTGGTTTGTATGATTGAGAAAATCTTCTTCATTTGCGCCTGATTTATAGAAATTTTATTTCAGAGCCAATATTAACTGCTAGTGATATGCAAACTTGAAAAGTTTAAATCTTACTATGTTTCTTGATTCAATAATTAAAGTAAACTGCTAAGTAAATATAAACAGAATAATTAAGAAATGTAATATACCATTCTAACTCATAAAGATACAAATAAGAAAACGTTAAAGAACAAGGGAAAAAAAATAGGAATTTTGCCTTTGAATTTAAAAAACCTAAAAATTCAAATTTTTAATGGGGGATATTTAATAAACTAAACTTTAAAATTTAAAGCAAGTCAAAAAATGGACGAATATGGTAAAATTCGAGTGAAAAAAAAATTACTGCGCCAAACTTAATTTCTATTATCGCAATTTCCTTTTTGGTCACAGGCTATTGGATTAGAATTGTGATTTTGTATGATTTACAGTTAGATAAGTAAATAATATATTTTATTTACATGAAAGTTTTTAAATCATGCTATAGATTTCTTTACATCATACACTTTTTGCGATCAATCAAGCCGAAAACTTGGCAGTGGAGCATGCCATAGAACAACGGCACGAGACGACAGACACCTCATTCGCATGGCTGTAACGGACCGTACAGCGTCCTCTCGTGTGTTAGCACAACTTTGGAGCACGGCTACAGGTGTTTTGTTGTCTAGCTCCACGGTTCGTTGCCGTTTGCTGCAGCATGAACTGCGTGCAAGGGCTCCTCTACACAGGATTCCCCTCTCGCTGAATCACAGACGCCTCCGACTTCAATGGACTGAGCAACACAGCACGTGGCGTGCCCAGTGGCAATAAATTATTTTCTCCGATGAATTTCGCTACAATCTGGAGTACAATGATCGAAGAGTACGCGTCAGACGTTACAGGGGGGGGGGGGAGTCTGCTTCCACAGTGTGTTATCCAGCGTCATACTCCACGAACGCCTAGCATCATGGTGTAGGGAGCTATTGGGTATAATTGTCTGCCCATCTAGTGCACATTGCGGGCAATCTCAACAGTGGTCGCTACATAAGAAAAATTTTGGAACCAGAGGTCCTTCCCATTCTTCGACGCATTCCGGGTGCTGTATTTCAGCAGGATAATGCCCGTGCACACGTTTCTCAGACTGCACAAGCCTTCTTCAGTGCACAACAGGTTTCATTTCTTCCATGGCCTGCTTATTTCCTGGTATGTCGCTAATCGAGCATGTCTAGGATTTCATTGGTTGGCGAACCGCTCGTACAACTGGTGGGGCGCACAGTAAGATTGAACTTTGGCGTCAAGTCGAAGTCATCTGGAATGCCATTCCGCAGGATTACATTCAGAACCTGTATGATTCAGTGCCACGGCGTACAGGCTCTCATCGCTCAGCGTGGCGGACACACAAAGTACTGATGTTAGACGTTCTTTTTTTTTTTTTAATTTTTTTTCGTCTTACACATTTGATCGTTTATTTGTACCACTCTCAGTAATATGTGGAATAAATTTTATTAATTTCTGACAATTTTTTCATGGTGTTGCAATTTTCACAAATATGAGTGTTTATATATATATAATTTTTCGTTCTCATTTTTTCATTTTAGTCAAATAAATTATATATATATGTATATACATAAATAATATTTCGGTATAAGAAAAATATTTTTTAATTTCACAGATGTATTCTGAGCCACGTGATATGCAAATTTTTCATTTGACTTTTTCAAGATATTTTTTATGATAACAAATTCATAATAATAGATACAGTAATTATATACTTTCAAAATAATTCATTTATTGAATTAATATATTATAATCTGTGTTCATTTTCTCGTAACTTTATTTAATTAACATGGAATTAATATTGGGTTGGTGTTGTATTTTAATAAGAACAATTAATATAATAATAATGATAAAATAATCAAATATTAAGAATCTATTTTAGATTGTAGGGCTATAATTACATATGATAATCTTTTATTTAAATAAACAAAACATTTGCAATAATTATTTAAAAAAAAAAAAAAAAAAAAAAACGCATGTACAAATGAATGAAAGCACATTCCAGTAATATATAAAAAGTCTTAACTATTTCTTTAGGAAATGATTAAACTATGAAACAATTAAGAAAAAACTATCAAAACCAAGCAAAAATTAAAAAAAAAAATCTAAAATGTAAGTGTTACAGTACATTAATTTTAAAATATGTATATTTGAAGGCAATTTAAGTTTTTTTTTTTTTTTTTAAATATTTTTTATTTTTTTAATAAGTCCGAAAGTCTCATAAAAAGTAAAAAAATGAAAGAGTGTCAAAGAATGAAAATTATCGAGGAGAAAATGGCTCATATTCTAAATGACAGGCAATTATGAAATTTACACCAAGCAGTTTATGTGACATATTTCTCTGTTGATTTGCGTAAGGTTTTGTAGCTTAGATTATGAATAATGAATAATTGAAAATGAATAATGTAAGAGTTCATCTGTTATCATAAGTAGATGCAAAAGACGATGAAACTTTCCTACAGACGCGATAATTAGAAGGGGAATAAAATTTTTGCAAATTGATCCACGACAATGGAATAATGCGGAGAAATATGCTGTTATATTTTAATAACTTACTATTATACAAATATATTCACATGGTGTTACATTTAAAGATTATTATTAAAGATTATAATTATGATCTCGGTACATTAAAAGCAAAGAGCATTTTTTAAAAATGTTCATGCAGGAAATTTATTAAAATTAATTATAATTTCGTAATCTTGATCGCCATTACTCGATTCTTCAATCGTCGCAGATGCATTTGCTTTTTCGCTGGTATGATAACTAAAGCCAAAATAAATATACACTATCTACCAATAAGTATTTGAATACTTTCGAATTTAGACGTTTTGTCAAATATCTAGAAACGTTCTATATGAATCATCTTGAGACTTTGGTAAGAGCATGTTGTACCTCATATATATCAGCAAAAGTTGTGTCCGGAAGAGGAAAAGGGGACCAGTACAAAATTAAACAAAAATAAAAATGTTTTGAATTACCCTGTAAAAACTAATGCTTTAAATGAGTTTTGGCTGTAGCATGTGATTATGAGAATTTTTCTCATTATATGCATACATTTTTATGAGGCTACCACATATATTCATGGAGATATAAGGGTTTCTTTAAAAATTGCAAAACAAATTTCCACGCACTTTTTTCATTATAACACATAGACCCAGTGCAAAGCCATTTTTAGAAATTTGGCGACCTACATTAGACACAGTATGCTTCAAAAATGTTAAATATCTTACGAAATATGAGCATTTTACTAAATACTTTTTAACTACGCATGCACTAGTTTTTAAAAAAATCATTAACATAATTTAATAGCCAAAAGTATTGAACAACTTATATGAAAACCCCAAACAAATATCGTCTAAACTCAAAAAGTTATGAGAGATAGAATGAACAGAATTTCAGTTCTTCTTAAAAAGAAAAAAAAAAGGAGGATGATAGGGAGTTTTATCGATATTTATTTACAATCAGTGAGAACACTCTATTACCATTGAGCATTGATTGAATCAAAATAAAAATACTATGAGTAAAACCCCTTATAGTTTGGCTTTCAATATGAGAGAACTGAAATTCTGGTCATTCAGTATTTCATAACTTTTTGAATTTACCTGTTATTTGTTTGGGGTTTTTATATAAGTTGCTCAATAATTTTAGCTATTAAATTATATGAATGGAATTTCTCTAAAGTTTGCAGTGCATGCGTAGTTAAAAATTATTTAGTAAAAATGCACATATTTTGTAAGATATTTAACATTTTTGCATTCTGATTATTACTGTATGCCGTGTCTAATGTAGTATGCCAAGTTTCCTGAAAATGGCTTTGCACTGGGTTCTTAACCCTATATGTTATAATGAAAAAAGTGGATTAAAAAAAAAAAAATGTATATTTATGAATATATGTGGTGGCCTCATAAAAATTTATACAGATAATAAGAAAAATCTTCATAATCACATGCTACTACCAAAACGCAACGAAAGCTATATTTATTACAGGGTGATCAAAAACATTTTTTTTTAAAAATTTTCACTGTTCCCCTTTTCCTCTTCCGTACACAGCTTTTGCTGAAATATATGTGGTATAACATATTCTTTACACTACCAAAGTTTCATGATAATTCCCAAAGAATTTTTCTAGTTATTTGACAAAACATCAAAATTCGAAAGTGTCCAAATACTTATTGGTAGATAGTGCGTAATACTTTATTTTATAGGTCTGAATTAACACATATAAAAATTTATAGGTAGTATCTAAATTTTTCTTCTTCCATTATTTTTCACTGGAATGGCCACATCCTCAAATGAGGTTAGGTTGTAATTTTAATATTAACCCAATACATGTTTAAATTTCATAATTTTTAATGCTCAATAGTCCATATTAACTTAGATCTGAGTTAGTATAAAAATATGTTTGGTAGAATTGATTCGAGCGTTAATGGGTTAACAAACTATTTAAAAAAAAAGCAAACAGGAGTACTTTTTATTGGACAAACAGCTAAATATTTTAAGTAGTTTGTATAATAGTTGATAAAAGGAAAATAAAAGCCGTGTCTTTCATATTCTTCTCAATTTAAATAAATATGAAAATTAAGAATAATATTTATTAGAAATTGCGTGTATTAAACAAATTATAAATTTAAATAGAAGAAAAATACTTTTAAATTATTATGTAATTACCTTAGAATATTAAATACTTATATTTAACAAGATTATACTTGGAAATTCAACATTTCGTATTTTAAAATTAAATATTGAAAATTAACATTTTTTATTTTTACATTTAATGAAAATCTTTACTGAAGAAAATGTATTTATTTATGAACGTAAGAAAGCTTTCAAACATACAAGTGAAAACTTATATGTATATATATTTATATATACACAGAGAGAGAGAGTGAGTCAGATATATAAACTGAAATATGTTAAGCGTAATTACAATTTTCCATTAAACTATTATAATATACATATATTATTATAATATTAATATATTAGCATTTATAAAAATATGTAATTAAACATTTAAAAAATATTCAAATTTTATAAGTAAAAATGTTTTAACTGCTTATAATAAAATAAATATGTATAAATACAGTATCGCTGCATGTATACAAATAAAAAGCGTTCATTGATACAAAATTATTTGAATTAGTTTGAAGAACTAATTTATGTTTACTTTTATCAAATTAAACGTTAAATTATTTGAATGTTGCTGAATTAATAAATACTGAATTAATAAAATAATCAAAGTATTTGTAACTGGTCTTTATTTGATACTATATTTATTTCTTTTTATTTTTAACCAATAAAAGAAAACTAGAAAAAGTTTTCATGCGCCCAAATAACAGATAACTGTGTTATTAAAAATGTTAACTGAAATTTATGTTACTGTTATCATTACTTTATTCAGATTGAAATTTCTTAGCAATAAATTACAACATCCTAAAACGTTGATTTTAAAAGTAAAAACTTAAGTAAAAAAAAAAAAGAAATATATATATATTTTAAATCATAGGTGTGTATTTTAAAATACGTGCATACTTTTTATTCAAAAATTATCTTTATCTTAAAACTGAATTGAGCTTTTTACGCCTTTTTATTTGTTACAACTTTCAAATATTGAATTTTGCGGATAAGGATAAGGGCTTGCGGTTAAGCAGATTTTTTGTTAGCCAGGATTCTGATAAACGAGTTTTCACTGTAGGTGAAATAAAAGTAAAAAATATTTAAAAAATCCTAGCGTGTTTTGCAGAAGAGGTTAGAAAGAATGAAATAGAAAGTCTAACCGTCTCTATCCTAAAATAGTCAATGCTTTGTTAAGGTATGTTATAGCGTCAATAAAATAGAAACAGTTTTTTTTTTTTTTTTATAATTCAGAAAAAAGGATTTTCTTTTTTTATCTTTGACAAATTACAAAAAGAGTTCTTTTACTACTTAAGAGCTGTCTTATAATAAAACAACTTTCATATTTCAAGAATAGATTTTTTTATACATTTATACGAAAGTCTAGATTTCCCCACCCATGTATACTATCTCTCTCTGATTCACTTTTAAACAAAACAAACTGCAGTGAAATCTCAATAAGAGGGCCACCCATCGTGCCATAAAAAATTGCCTTTTAGAGAGATGGCATTTCAATAGAAGTTGTTCAGGAAATATTAATTCAGGAAACAAATTTTGTAAATCAAATGGTTTCAATAATTCAAATCTGCATTGTTCGTTTATACAGACTTTTAATAAAAATTAATTTGTTATAATTTTAAAAGTGTTTTTAACAATATTTTTCCTTTGGTAACAACTTTTTATATTGCGGTACAATTTTTTAAAATTAGCATCATTTCTGAGTGAGAAAGAAGTCTCTATTTATCTACTAATTTCCACTAAGAAATCCTAGCAGGAATTACAAATTTTAGCGTTTAATTTTAGCTAGGTTCAATACTTTTATTTTGCCTGTTAATTCCCACCCTTTAATAATTACCATTTAAAAATACCTTGAAAATAAATTTATTAACTAAATAGTGATATGACAAAAAATTCCCCTTTTCTAGTCTGAACTGCATCATAAGTATGCCAATTCAGAAATATAAAGTCTTAGAACTGTTTTCTACATTAAAGATTATTATCATGCCCGGGGAGATTATTTTCAGTTATATAGTGGACAGTAAACACTTAAAATATAAAATAAATGAAATTTTCTGCTTTCGCACAATGTGATCCTAAAGAGAGGTACACAATTATATATAGGTCTTTAATTGGTGTAAATTCGTATTAAGCCCTATGGGGAAAAGTTTGGTACTTAGAAAAGCTGGTCCTAAAAGGAGGTGGCCCTTCAACAGAGGTGGATTTATAGAGAGTTTCACTGTATTTATTGCAGACATTTTTCTCCGTGCGATAGCCCTCTATCTTTACGAATGAGGTAGTGACGTCTACAAAATATTGATAACAATATCTCCGCTCGAACAACTGGTGATCAGGAAACATTAATAACAACTATACATAAATTAAAAAAAAGTGGATATTTACGTTTTCATGGAAAAAAAGAAAAGAAAACTAATACCATGATAGCTATTTTAGCAAAATTGATGGCAGTGTAAAAAATAGTTAAATATATTTTTAAAATGTGTACAAAAAAGAAAAAAAAAAAAAAAGTCATAGATGACATGCAGTAAAACATCCAACACTCTAGTAATAACGAAATAATGAGTAAACAGAAGAGGAAATTAACAAAAGCCTGTTAATTCGAAGAGTGGTCAAAATTTAATAAGACCTTCGCAATATCAATCAGGGTAGACCAGATAGCAATGTGATATTTTTCTTTGTAATTCTGAAGGAAAGATCTTGCCGTTATTCAAAATGAATGAACAGAATAAATAAATAAATAAATAAATATTATAAACAAATAAACAGATTACACTAGTCGACAAAAAAAAAAAAAAAAAAAAATTGGTGGGTAACAGAAATGAAATTAACTATTTTCAACTAATTTTGTAGCGCAGAATTAAAAAATAATAGTGAAAAATATGTAACACGTACAGTTTTTTTGTTATGATTATTTAATCTGTACTGGAAGCAATGTACAAAAGTCTTTAGAAGACATGCCTTATTACTATCAATATTATTAATTTAGCATTGAATACTGTTAATATGGAGATAATATACATATTGTAGACAAGTAGAACAAAAAATCATGGAAAATACACTAAATGATTGAATTGTTATTATTTGTTATTTAAAAACCAAAATACAAAAAATAGGCTTTTTTACATCTTGTGTTAAATGTCTACCTTGTGATTTTAATATAAATGGTTCACAAATACAGCAAAACTTATCGGGTACGGTTTTACAAGTTCTACACTGAAAACTTGCCATTTTGAACTTGAAACTTTAACTATAAAACAGCACAATCATACTTAACAAAGAATATCTGTTAACTATAATACCAGAAAAAAAAAAAAAAAAAAAAACAGATAAGGTACGAATACAGGGTTGCCAGCAGAGAGGATGGCCAGGAGGCAGGGTTGATAGCACGAAAAGTTACCATGTGTGATACAGTCGGCAGCAAAAGTATCTGAGCACAAGTAATAATCCCTGTCTAAAAAAAGTACACTTAATACTGCTTTGTTAAATAAATCCTTGTCGAGTCATGTTCTTAGTCAGTCTAAGAACATGATTCGAGATGGATTTATTTAACAAAATAGTATTAAATGTACTATTTGATATCGGAATTACTAGCTAGTGCTCGGATACTTTTGCTGTCGACTGTACTGTAAAAATCATAAAAAAATAGTGAAAATTGCCATTTTCTGATACTTTAACAAAAACATGGAAGAAACATGGTTGCCGGGACTCTGAGTTGACAGGAGTCTGGGCTGCCAGCAGGAAGGATTACCACCTGTGATACTGTGAAAATGATAAACAATCGTGAAAATTGCCATTTTCTGATACTCTAACAGAAAAATGTGACGTTGTGGGACTTTTACTTGCAGATATTTAAATGAAAATTGGAATTAATAATAAAAATAATGATTTGACCGTTGTTACCGAACCACTGTAGACCAGTGTTTTTAGGCTATTTATTTTTATTTATTTATTTATTTATTTTTTTGTCTATGCTGGTGCGTTGACAATACTAGTAAGCAAAGTATAATTTCTTAACAGATTCTGTCCTGATATTTTCTACAAATTTTTAGTACTAAACAAAAGTTTCTTTCATTTTAACTGATAAATACTGGAAAACAAATCCAAGGTCTTCAAGACTATGATTTTCATGATATATACTTTTCGAGTATGTTTCAGTGTAAATCAGTGTTTATTTCTTCTTAATTCTACTCATTGTATCTAGTCATTACATGGTTTTATACATTATTTATACGAGGGTGTTTCAAAAAGTAAGGTTCCCATTCAGAGTGAATATTTATTCAGGGAAAAAAAAACCGTACAATGTAGGAAGGAATAGATACATATTACTTTTCTACATAATCACCATACAAATCGAGGCATTTGATCCATCAGTACACCAAACCATCAAAACTGGCATCGAAGAAATAGCGTCAAAGTTGTGCAACCACGTCAATACGGCTTTCTAACTTCTGCATCAGTTCTGAAATGCTGACCTCCCAAGTGTTTTTTTACAGGTTTGAAGAGATGGAAATCACTTCATGTGAGATCGGGACAGTAAGGAAGGTGGTCCAATACCTCTTACCGAAAACGCTGCGACAAATCGCGCGTAGCTGTAGCCGTATGCGTTCGGGCATTGTCTTGCAACAACACGACGCCTGTTATGAGCAGTCCCGGTCGTTTACGGCGAATTGCCTCTCGCAATCGACTCAACGTGGCACAATAACTGACAGCATTTATGGTTGCTTCATGAGTGAGGAAATCAACCAGCAGCACTCCTTAGTTGTCCCAAAAATCTGTGGCCATAACTTTTTTCCAGATGACGCTGCTTTGAATTTGCTACGAGGGGATGATGAGGGATATTTCTAAGACATTCAGGCTTGCTTCGACTTGTGTGTCACGTAATGCACCCATGTTTCATCACCAGCAACGATAAAGTGTAGCTGAAAACGCTGAAAACGCATTAAGTGCTCGAGAGACAACCCCATACGCGTGGCTTTCTGCTCATCTGTGAGTTGTCTCGGTAACCAACGAGCACATGTCTTCCGATCGCGCAATTGTTCATGCACAATATTGTGTGCACTGCCTATAAATATATTGAGTTCTTGTGAAATTTTATTTTGAGTAATGCGACGATCACCTTGAACCAAATCTTCGTGAAGGCAAACATTGTCATCTGCGGTGGAACGTGCTTGGTCGTCCTGCTCCTTCTTCATCTCACACATCTCTTCTGCCTTTGTCAAATTCTGTGCGCCAAAACCATACCTGTTTTCGTGGCATAACACTTGTACAATACACTTCTACCAACTGCCGATGAATTTCAGCAGGATAATTTTCTTTAAACGTAAAAATCTTGCCACACTTTTTATTTCAATCGCGGACCATGTTTCAGTCAACTCAATGCAGCTATTTTCTAACTGAGATTTAGTCATGTTACTGGACAACCAGCTGCATTTACCGGCACCGTTTGATTCCTGTCATCGTCTTCGCTATCTTCAGAGGGATTTTTATTTATACGGTTAATTTGCACACCCGCCAGAGCTCTTGTTAGATTACTTTTTGAAACCCGTACGTATTTCGCATTACAGATTTTTAATTCTGTTAATATTAATTTAAAGGATAATATAACAGCTTATTTTTCATGGAATGTTTGAACATTTTATGAATCACGAATATTAATACCGATAAATTGAATATTTTCTGTTTTTCTATAATAAAATCAAATTTTATTTTCAACATAAATTTGTCCAGAGTATGTTGCTTTTTCATTAGAATGCATATGCATCACATTACATGTTATAAGAATCGTTAATCAAATACCTTTAAAGCGTAAAGGCAATAAAGTTTTAAACATTTAGTTTGCATACTGATATCCATTATGCATTCCTGTAAAATATATATATATATATATATATATATATATATAACACAAAAGTTATTTTTAAAAATTTCATTGGCAATCAAAGATCAAACACTTTTGCTAGATGTAGCTCCTAAAATGGCTTTCCTTGAAAATTTGTTGACTTCCTGCAACAAGTGGAATAAAAACACACTTCTTACACTTCACGTTGATACACGAAACTTATTTCAAAGAGAATTCTTAATATATTCTTTTGAAGTCAAACAAAATAACAGTTAAAAATAAATGAAATTACTTTACAAATGTGTGGTGAAATTTATTGAGCTTTCAAATGACTGCATAATTCAATTTAACACAAATCCAATGGAATGCAAGAAATGCTATTTATGACTCATTTTTACCTCGTTATGATTTTTATTGAGTAACAAAGTGTAATAAAATGAACTTCCTTATTTTTATTTCAGAAAAAGCATGGAAACGTCTAAAAATCGAAAGATTTATTGAGTTTTCACCTCTTTTAAATTTCAGAAATTGGATATTTATGTAATTGTTAATCAAATCATTTTTGGAAATAGAAAAATCGCATTTTAGAAAGAGAAACTTAAATTATTTTATCGTAAATAAAACAAAATATTAACAACAAATCCAGTGTATAATTTTTAGAGGATCCCTTGAGATTTTTGTGACAAGTTATTTTGAGTCACACAAAGTCTCTTGTTTTCAATAGAAAAAGTAATTTAATATTTAAAACTATGAAAATCCCATTAAGAGAAATCTAAAGAAACTTAAAAAATATTTATATTTATTTTTATTTGAAAATAGAAAAAAAAAAAAAAAAAAAAAAGACTATAAATTTTGATTTAAGTTCTAAGAAACTGATATAAGCTTCGAGCAGTTTTAATGCTAATTTATGAAAAAATAAGCATATTTGTTCATTTTCTAATAGATATTTTATTTTATTTTTTTATATTAGAATTATTGTTTAAAAAATCTAAATACAATTTGTATACTGATGATTGGTAGTGCACAAACGAAATCTAAAGTAGCAAGATGGAATTTCCTTTTTGTTAAGGGGAGTTGGCACCTTTGGTTTGGCACCATTGAAGGTTTCACATAAAAGCTTATATTTCCATTTAATATTTATAAATTCCACTATATTAGGTTTTGTTCGATAAAATATATATTCAAGCAACAATTCTAAGGATTTTTAATACATTTTTTACAGATTTGAAACCTTTAAATTACGTTTTCTCGCTTTGCATTTTTTCATGAGCTCTCGATCTTTAAAATGCTTAAACTTCTACACATATTTAAGAAAAGTCGTAATATATTTTTTAGATATTGATAGAACCTACTTAAAAGAATTAGGGATGGATTTTAAAATACATTAAGATATTGCAAAATTAATCTCTAATTATTTTAAGCAGGTTCTATTAAATAAATAAATATATATACATAAAATTAAGTCTTTTCTTAAATATCTGTAGAAGTTTACGCATTTTGAAGATATGAATTCATTAAAAAATGTAAAGTGCGAAAACGCAATTTAAAGATTTCAAATCTGTAAAAAATATACTAAAAATAATTATAATTGTTGCTTGAATATATATTTTATCGAACAAGACCTAATATAGTTCAATTTATAAATATTAAACGGAAAAATAAGACTTTATATGAAACCTTCAATAGTGCCATGTCAAAGGTGCCAACTCCCCTTAAAAGGTTGTTTGTTGTGCTTGTGTGGGTTAAAGCCTATTGACTAAGCGGAGGCCCTAGGTCTGAGTGAAATTCCCTCAGTGGAGGTGTTTTTAAGAGATTCTAACTTGTATTCATGCGAATTTTGGAACCATGGAAAACTCCAAACGATTAGGCTAGCAAGAGCTATCTGGGATCAAAACCGTCACCTCCCGTCTTCCAGCTTTGAGAGGAGTATCTCTTAGTTATCTCTGGGGCCCTATTTGCTGTTAAGTTGTAAAATAAAATTTTATTAGATTACAGTGTTTTTTCAAAATCACCATAGGAAGTCTGCTCCTAATGGATTTTTTCATGATACATCTAGGAAAAAAGAATTACAAACTTTAAAACTTGTAAAATAATCCTCATTTAAGCTAGAAACATTGAAGAAAATTTCACTAAAACAGCAATCAGTGCACAAGAATGAAAAATACGATTCGAAAATATTTATTTGCGGAATCAAAAGTATGCGAGTATAGTGATTCAGAGATTTCAGTAGTAGAGATTGAAAACATAGGTTCACTGTTTTCATACGTAAATATTTTCTCGTACCAGTACATTTTACAGATGCAGTTGACAGCACATTGCATCCATATTCCATAACATAAATTTTCTCAGCATATGATTTAATCGTTATGATTTTCATTGAAAAAATTTATTTTGGTTAAACATTAAGATGAACTTGGGGTTATCATTTTCAGATTTGACTAGTTTATTTGCATTTAACTTCTTTTATGAATAAGCTAATGATTGCTAATTAAAAATTTGAAGTTTTAAACATAAATTTTGACTTCTTCATATTATTTTTTTCGAAACCTGTTTCATTCAACTACTTTTATTACTTATTCCTTTCCATTAAAAATATTATTGAAAAGTATGAATATTATAGTAAATGCCATATATTGAATTAAGTTATGTTTTTCCCTTTCTTTTGTAGAAGCGACTAAGTAAACACTGTTAATTACAATGAAGCCTTTGAAAACAGATCTTGCATTCGCCAGAATTTGCATTAAAAGGAAAATTTATTTAATCGTGAGAGAAGCTCCCTATACTATTATAAGATGATATAGACCTGTTAAACCAATAAATGGATAACATGGAAATTTGTTTAAAATAGAATATTTTCTATGGATACAAAATGACTATTACCGGGCGATTTCATTTTAATAGTTCTCACTCTAAATAATTTGAAGGATACACTCTGAAGAAAATAGTACTTTTATACTAACTCTTTAATTAGCACATCTTGGAATTAAAAAAAATAAAAAGTGCATTTCAAATCATTACTTTCAAATAATCACATAATTTAATACAATTAAGCATTATGTATGCTTATCGTTGATGCATAAATTTCAAAAACCTTTAAATTGAGATAATTACAAATATTAAAAGTATAAAAACACACTTTATTAAAATAAATAAATAAAACACATGGCAAACTTTTCGGCTAAAAATTAGTCCTCTTCATTGCATGTACATCAAATGCATAACAATTAAAATCTAGCATTAAAACATCAGAATAAAATTGAATACTCAGGAGGAACTGTTTTAGCCTCGATCGAAAGAGAAGGTTGTAGCCTTGTGAACAAACTCTTCAGGATGATTCGAGAATCTGAATTATCAAAGATTTTTTCTGATTTATAAAATAATGGTTAACCACTCCCCGTTCGATTAAAACGGTTTATAATGAAAATTTTTTGCCTATTCATAAATCAACCCATCTTGAAAACAAAAAATCCCTTCATTTTGCTTCTATCCCATATTATAAAGATAGTTTAGAGAACATTGCCAAATTGCTAAAAACTGTTAATATCTCTATTAGCTTTCAACTCCGACTACTTATCAGTAATTTACTCCCTAACTTTAAATCCGATATGTACCCTCTTAAACGTACATGTACAGTCGTAACAAAGTATCCGAACACTAGCAAAAATTCCTATGTAAAAAAGGTAGAGTTAATACTGTTTTGTTAAATAAATCCTTCTCGAATCATGTTCTTAGACTGACTAAGAACATGATTCGACAAGAATTTATTTAACAAAACAGTATTAACTCTTAAATAGACAATAAGACTTCTTCACACACCATAAATTTTAATCACGCACAACCGGTTTCGAAAGGACGTAGCCTTCCTTCATCAGGTGCAAAAAAAACACGTGCTACTGCCTTGGAGGCAAAAGCAAGTCTGAAAGCAGGGCAAAATCCAGAGGGGGAAGAGCAACACAAACAACCAATAGGAAGCATCATGCAGGACCAATCAGAGAGGAACACACATGCACACACAAAAACAAAAGGAGGGAGGGAAGGAATAACCAATAATTTTATTTTTATTTATTTATTCTTTTTTTTTAAATGCTTTATTTATTTATTTATTTATTTATCTATTTTTATTATTTATTTATTTATTTTATTTCTTTTTTTAATTAATATTATACTAATAAGTAAATTTAATAAAATTTATTTATTTATTATTATTATTATTATATTTATTTATTTAGAATTATTTAATTATAACTATTATTATGTTATAAACATAATGAAGGAAATTATTTAATTGAATAAAAAAAATTTTCCAGGCTGTAGACAGCAAAGTGGAATCAGATTTTTCATTGACAATTTTATCACGATTAAGGTAAATAGCTAAATTTTCCAAAAAATCCAGTTCGGAAATGCGTTTGGCATGAAAGATAATTTTGGCACTCTTAAAATTAAAACTATGATCAAATTCCCAACTGTGCTTCGCAATAGAAGATTTAGAAATTTCTTGATTAACAACATATCGAGAATGTTCACGTAAACGGCATTCAAGATTTCTTTTTGTTTGACCAATATAAGATAAATCACAATTATTACAAGGGACATTATATATACCCCACTTATGAAGCTCGGGAACAGGGGATTTAGTTGAAGGGAATTGGAATTTATTGACAGGTTTAAAAATAACGTGAAAATTGAAACGCTTCAAAACTTTGGCTAATTTAAAACATAAGGGGGGATAAAAAGGCAAGACAACAAGATTATCAGGTTTAATTTTATCATCAATGGAAAGAGTAGAATTATAAGTTGGCCTACTGAACTTTTTGATAGATTTATCAATTATAGAGGGTCTAAAATCTCTTTTAATAGCAACGGACTTTAAATAATTGAGTTCTTCTTTAAGAGAAGAAGTATCAGAACAAATTTAAAGGGCACGATACACGTAAGTGAAGTGTAAAAGGTGCCAATTTTTTGTTTAGCCGGATGATTAGAGAGAGCATGGGGAGGGTTAGAAACAGAGAAATGTTTCCTGTACACAGAGGTTTTAAAAGAGGAATCACACCTAGTAACTAAAACATCAAGAAAGGGAAGTTGATTACAATTTTTTAACGCAAAGGTAAACTGAATATGGAGATCAATAGCATTAGCAATATTAAGAATGGCAGAAACATCAAACGGATTTTCAACAAGAATGAAAGTGTCATCTACGTAACGTAACCAGCATTTTAAATTTAACATCTTTAATAATTTTTCCTCAAAATAATGCATATAGATATCGGCAAGAATAGGAGATAAAGGATTATCCATACTTAAACCATCACACTGTTTATAAAATTTGTTATTAAATTCAAAAGTAGTTTGGGAAACACAGAGTTTAGTTAGATTAACAAATTCTTTGATTTCAATGTCAGAATAATGAAATTCGCGTAGCCTTTTTTCTAAACAATTAAGCGCACCTTCAGTGGGGACATTAGTAAATAAAGACTTCACATCAAGAGATAGTATTGATCAATTTACAGGATCAACACAATCATATGAATTTTTTATAGTATGACTATTAACGCTGCATAAAGGAGAAAAAATAGAAGCTAAAAATTTAGAGAGGGGATAAGTAGCAGTACCAATATTCGAAACAATAGGTCTGAGGGGAACATTATTTTTATGAACTTTAGGTAAAGCATAAAAACGAGCACAAATTGTTGAAGAAGGGGAAACCGAAAATTTGGTATTGTCATGAAGAACAATGGAATTTTTAACTGCTTTTTGAACAGAGCTTAGAAGATATTTAGTTTGGTCTTTTTAAATTTCAGTATAAGGTCCTTCAGATAAAAGAGAATTAACTTTATCAACATAATCAGTTTTGTCCATGAGAACAATCTGGCCACCTTTATCTGCTTTAGTAATGACAAGATTTTGATTAGATTTAAGTTCCTTAAGAGCAACAATCTCAGATTTAGAAAGATTAGATTTATAATTGGAATTATTGGAAGAAATGCAATCAGCAAGAATATGGATCAGAGATTCTTTTTGAGAGGTAGATATTTTACTATATTTTAAAGAAGCCTCAATTGAAGCGATTAATTTAGAAATTGAAGGTTTACAAGATTGGGAAAAATTCAAACCGAGTTCTAACACTTTATTTTGTTGGGCAGTTAAGTTATGTGAAGACAGATTAACTATGCAATTTTCTTCAGGAACTTTGTTAATTTCACGAGAGGTTTTTTGGTTTTTACACAAATCAGAAAACTTAGAATCTAAATTACGTTGATGAGCAGAATTAAGTGAATGTAAGGATAAATAATTATCATTTTCCGAACCATTTATTAATTCCTATTTTTCCATTTATTAACTCTTCTTTTTTTACATAGGAATATTTGCTAGTGTTTGGATACTTTTGTTACCGACTGTATTGTTTTCCATATAAAAATTGTAATTCTACTTATATTGATGAAACTGGCAGAACTGCTGACATGAGAATTAAAGAACACAATTGTTCATATAAATCTGGTGATTTTAAATCTAAATTAGTAAATCATTCATTAGACACCGATCATATTCTAAATCTCTACGATATTAAGATCCTAGCTTCCGAAGTAAACAATTATGACTTTCTCCTAGAGGGCGTGTTCACAATATTACCACTAGCGACCCTGTATTATATATAAGTTCTCGTTCTCGTATTACCACCCTCTCCTTTGAACGAGGCTAAAACAGCTCTTCCTGAGTATTCAGTTTTATTCTGATGTTTTAATGGTAGATTTTAATAGTGTTGCATTTGATGTATAGACACTGAATAAGGCTAATTTTTTAGCCGAAACGTTTGTGATGTGTTTTATGTTTTTTAAATAAAGAGTGTTTTATATTTTTACCGTTTTTAATTATCTCATTTAAAAAGTTTTTTAATTTTATTACATAATTATAGTAATGTTAATCGGAATTTAATGATTAGAACTCAAAAAATGATCAGAATTTTGAAAAAAGAAATAAAATAAAAGGCTTTTTATTTATTGTCTTATTTTTTCTTTGGTTGATGGTGGATTATTGCAGTGATATATAAATAAATTATTATTCAGATAAAGATCATGAAAAATAGTAATCATAAATAGAGACGGTACGTAATTTATATTCCTTTCTTGAATAGAAATGGCTTTCTGGAACTATTTAGCGAGTTTGAAATAAAACATCTACAGTCGGTAACAAAAGTGTCCGAACACTAGCGAAAATTCTTATTAAAAAAAGTACACTTCATACGGTTTTGTTAAATAAATCCTTATCGAAACATGTTCTTAGACTGATTAAGAACAGGATTCGACAAGGATTTATTTAACAAAACCGCATGAAGTGTACTTTTTTTACATAGGAATTTTTGCTAGTGTTCGGACACTTTTGTTACCGACTGTACATGCGGTCCATATAAGTGCTTTTGAAATTCATTTCATAAATTCGGCTTTATATGCGTTTTAATTTAATAGTAATACTTTAAAGAACCACCGGTAGATAAAGTGTATAAGAGTTGTCAGTTTTAGTAGTTTCATTATCAATTTCGGCTGGAATTACCTTTAAATTTTGATAAGACGCAAGTGAAAGGTAGAAAATATTTCCATAACATTTTATTTACGATATCAGTATAAGGGCAATCCAAACTCTGGGATCCATCGGAATGATGTTACTTGTTGGGTAAATAAAACTTGAATTCAGCTTGACAAACTTCTAAAAAATGGTTAAATTGTCACCTTGTAGTGGGTCCCAAGCCACTGTGGTATTCCTGGCAATGAATGTGCTTGGAATAATGACTGGCTGGCTAAGACAGGCTGCGCTTTGCCTCAGCCATCTTGTCCCTGCCTTTACTTTATAATTTGTAGTGAGATAAGGCGTAAGTTTAATTGTGCAATTAAAAAATTTCATCGGGATATGGGAAAGTTCTGGAGCAATCTTTGGCTCACTTATTTCCAGGGAACCTCTTTAGATATGTAGCCACTGCCAATTTCAGACTCACAACTTCACATGGCTTTTTATTGGGTCACCTGCACCGCATTGGTCTTTCCTCTTCTGCAGACTGCCCTCTTTGTTTAGAGGAAAACTTTATGGATTTCGACCATCTTTTATCAAGTTTTCCCCTTCGTGACAAGCACTTTTTTTGGACAATTTCTCAAACCGGACTGAACTACAATGGTCTACAGAAAGAAATTCTAGTCTTTAGACTTCTCTTTAGTGTAAGAGGAAAGAAATACATCAGTATAAGGAGATTTACGTTGCCCACAATTAAAAAAAAAAATAATTCTGAAAACTCAAATTTTGCAGAAGCAACAGAAAGCAACAACTTTTTAAAAGCTTTTGCTATAAAATCTCTTAAACACACTTGGATATTTAATAAAAAGTTTTTGGAAACAGATGCATACATAGTTTTGATCAGAAATTAAAAATTTCCTTTATTTCAAATCAAAAAGGATAGTTGGATAGTTGGGTTTTACGTCGCACTAATGCTGTGCAGATGGGCAATTGGCGACGGTCTGGGACACACCCCTAGAGGTGGTCCGGAGACATGCCATCACAATTTTGATCCTCCACGGAAGGGATGGCTCTCCCGCTTCGGTGACCCCCAGAGGTACCAAATCAAAAAGGAATTTTAGAATTAAAAAATGTCCATCCTAGTTATTCTTGCGCAACGGGCAACAAAATCGCAAAATTTATAATACATAGTTTCATCAGCAAAATAAAATTGCAATCAGTGACAATTGTGTTCTTTTTCACATTCTTGTGTTTGAGAATGGAGTCTTATGCTTAATTATTAAGAGAAAGTTTAGCGTCTCTTATTTTTACAATTGTATAAGTATCTACAGAAAGTGAAAAATGGTCTCTTGAAAAACTTTCGCTATGCATTGATTGGGATTGGAAGGCATTAGTGTTATTTTATCATGAAAATATTTCATGGCCGTTCGAATTTTCGCAATTTTTAAAGAATTTGATTAGTATTACTGCTCAGTTTCTTTTTGTTTACAAAAATGAATTTAAGGGTCGTTTGATGCTTCATTAATATAGAAGATAAAAGCAGGGTTATTCATTAATCTATTAAAAATACTCGAACAGTGACATTATTAAACAGTAAAAATATTGACTGCCGACAAAAACATGTATACTCATTAATATTACTCCAGGTCCATTACTAAAGGTACGGAACGTTTCCAGAATACGCCTAGTAAAAGTGTATTTTGGCCACTTGTTTTACTGTGCTTGGTACCATTTTCCAACTAAATGTTCTCTGCGATTTACAGATTTGAACCTTATGCATTAAAAAAAAAAAAATAATAATTTCTTTGTCTTTAAACAAAGCTATGCAAAATTATGCACGAAAAAGTATTTAGTCTTTAAAATCTGAAAACTGGTGCATATTATTGTGATCCATTGTTATATCACAACTGTGACAAATATAAGACTGCGAATGCACAATGACCAAAATATTAACAAAATAAAGCTGCTTGGTAACGTGTTTTAAATGACAAAAAAAATTAGCAAACTATACCACAGTATTTTAATAGCGTTTTACATTCTTAGCTGTATGCAAAATATTTCATAAATACTCACACTGTAAAAAATAACGATAGTTTTTACAGCAGAATATGTTGAAAAAAATGGGTGCCAACACATTCCGCTGCTAAATAGGGTAATTTACAGCAGAAACATCCGTAAAGAGAGACCCGTTTATAAATGTTTCTGTTGTAAATTATTTCTTTTTAATAGCAGAATGTGCTGACACCCCTTTTTTCCAGCACGTTCTGCTGTATAAACTACTGTTATTTTTGATAGTGCGCATGTCCCATCTGACGTTATTGGACAAGATAAACAAAAATTTATATTTAATTACCTTTTTAACTAAATAAATTACTTTTAATATTACTAAAGTTTTTAGACAATTCGTATTGAGATTATTTTAGCGATGCATTAATATTAGAGTAATTATAATAATGATCACTTGAGATTTACTGTGCGTCTTACTGAAAAAAATTTCATTCAGAATTTGGATTCTGACGTTTCTGGCCTCTTATGATATCCCAGAGATTTCACCACGGCATACTGCACAGTTATGGATTTATAGTTTATATACAAGGTATGAACACTGTGCATAATCCAAAGAAAATATTGATGTAAACTGAAATATTTTATTACTTTAATCTGTATTCAATAGAAGAAAGTATTGTGTTCGTAAAAATTTTCGACTTCCGGTTTTTGATAGCTTTACACTGTTTGAGAGACCTAGAACATGATTTGATCAGTTTTAGAAAATGTCTGTTTATCTGCCTGTGTATGTCAAAAAGTTTCTGCCAACTCTAGCTCGAAAAGTAATGCACATATTTTCTTATGAATAAATATCTATATAGTTGCATCTTGGCATAAATTAGTGTCTATTAACTTTTGTGCAATTCGCCCAATAGGTGGCGCTGTCATCCCGTGTTTTCATAATTTTAAAATGTCGAAAAAAAATTCCGTATACGCGTGCACAATTAGAAATATTTTTTACGAATCACTATTAAATTAAAATAAATAATAGTAATGGTCCTCAAAGGAAACTTTTTAAAAAAAGGCAGAATGGACACTCCCCTTCCCCCTACCTTGGAATGTAATGCATTTCTTTGTTTGCAGAGGGAAAAAAAGGCTCCCTTTTGATATTTATGTTATAATTTTTCTGGAGAAAATCATATGCATTCACCGTGGAAAAATAAAAAATAATTTTAATAAATAATTCTGCATTCACCGTCTGCATTCATCGTGGACTAATAAAAAATAATTTTAATAAATAATTTGTACTACGTTAATTTGTATAGGAAAATATAAAAGAAATTTTATGATGTCCACAACGTACTAGTTTTTATATATTTTCTTTACTTTTTGTTTACCCATGATGCAGCATTTGGAAATAAAGATTATATTTTCGCCAGCCATAGCGTAGGTAAATATAAAAGACAACTAAAAGGGGAAAGAAGCAATGCAATTAATTCATCCTGTTGCTGTTGACTGAACTATTATAAATCCTGCTCATTTTTAGATAAAGAAGAAAACAATATATATCCAACCGTGAAGTAAAAAAATCAAATGAAGTTTAGAAATCAAAATGAAAATCAAGTTTATTAATTAGTTTAATATCAAATATGCATCAATATTTAAAATTAGTTCTTTGGAATCATTATTGTTTCATATACTAAATGGTCCTTACGTATAATTTGAAATGTATGCGAACATAGATTTTATTTTCTCACATTTTTTTTTAGCACCATCTGGTATTGGCTTATGTATACCTTTTAAAGAACCTTTTGGATTTTACCCTTTGAATTCTTCACATGTATAATTTTTAAAACATCTTTTCCCCTCTAAACCACAAATAGAACTAATTAGTTGCTGTATGCGATCAATTAAACTATGCTCTGCTATAAATTTGAAGCATTTGGCTGAAAAGGACGGACTCATTCACTTAGGTTAATTTTAGTTGCAATCTACTACAGCTTTGAATAGATTTTAATATGCGTTCTTAAAAGTTTCAGCGAATATTCATTAAAAGGCTCATATGTACCAAGTAAAACTTCTTAGAAGTGTTTGTACAGTAGTTCAGAATTCCCGTTAAAAGTTTAAAACATCTATTTAATCGTTACTCTTTGACAAAATTCATCATATTTTAAAAACATGTGTTACAGCTCTTTGTTATTCGTATATAGGTACTGATATTTTTTATATTTAAGTGTACCTAATATATTTAGGCATAATACCTCAAAATAGCAATTTTATAGAGTTGTTTAAAATATAAGATAAAATTATTAAATACATCATTTCGTATAACTATATATACACTTAAAAATTATACAAGTGCTGGTTCTAAAATCTAAATATTAAGAACTATACAATAATTTTATAAGGTTAGTATTACATTGGCTATTTTGTTTATGATGGTTAAGATCCCATTAAATTTTAACCTTTTCTTTTATACCATCATTCTCTCCCAAGAAGTTATATATTTTAAAGACACTGCATGCTGCATAAATTGAATGTATATTGACATAAAAATTAACTCGTCCGAATTGTAAAATTGCAGCTGATATATTTTATTTTTTCATTTGCATTATTATATGAAAAGTTATTTCTTATTAAATTTCTACTTTATATGTATTACACGTTTAGCATATTTAGGGAGCTTTGACATGTCTTTATAGAAGAATGATAAAACACGCTTCGGAATTTTACTAAGCACGCATATTGTGTTAGAAGAAGAAATTTTTTCAAATGTTATAATACACTGATAACATAGAGCAAACACTTCTTTTTTTTTTTTTTTTTTTTACATAAAATCTGTTAAATTTAAAGCAATAAATGAACATACATGTACTGGCAAGTTCGTTCATTTAAAACTCTCTCTAAACCTTTAAATTTGAAATTTCATTAATGGTATACAACAGTAATTGATTTTCAGTTACTTCAATAATTAATTTCTGAGGTAAAATTAACATTAAAATGCGTAACATTACGTTTCATTCATGTTAAATAACAACAATTAGTTGTGAATTATTTGTACAATTAATTTCTAAGGGAAAAATAAATGAATTCGGTTATTTTCTTAATTCCTTTAATAGGGTAATGTGTGAAGTTATCGACTTTGGATAATTCATAAAATATTTTTGAAATTATAGGCTGTACTGCTGATTGTATTAAAATTAGACTGCTAATATTTTACCATGGATTTTAACATTACCCCTTATTTAAAACCGCACTCTTTGAAACTAATAAAAAGTTCGATCATGTACTATTAAATACAATATACATTCTTAAAAAATAAATTAATTAAAAAAATAATAATAAATAATATATATATATATATATATATATATCATTTATAATTGCCTCAGAAGCAATTCACTATATTTTATTTTCCTGCTATAATTCCATTTGATAAGGATATAGCAGTTTTTTGGGAAATTTTAAAGTTACTATTCTTTCTTTATTAATTTCTGCAATACTAGAAAAGCCCCGGTTCGGGAACGAACCGAATTCTGACTGCGGGAAAAATTTTAAAATCAGACTCGAAATGTACAAAACTCGGTCAGATGCTGCTTGCGTGCCAATAGAACAAAGTTTGTTAATGAAATCATTTTTAAATTTATGAAATCAGTGAAGGTAGTGAATAAACGAAGGCTTTGCCCGCTTCGCTGGTCACTATATTTAAAGGAAACTATATATATATATATATATATATATGGGTCATTCTCACATAATGGTAAATTTTGTGTCCTTGGCTAAAAAATGTTACTTGAGCAAGTCAGCTATGAAAGTTAAAATTTTTTTTCAACAATTCTTTTCAAGCACTACACTGTGCAGTAATTTGAATATCAAAAAAATTAAAATTTCAATATTTAAAACAATTTTAAAGTTGTAAATGTCATTACCAAGGCTCGTCCCAAACTCCAAACTTTATTATTTGAACCTTTATTTTAAAGAATTGAAAAATTTAAAAATAAAGCTACCAATTTTCTAGGTATATTTAATGTTTCTATTTTTAATATATTTGGAACTTTAGACATAAAAGAAAAAATTCTATTAATTATTCTTATTTAAAACTTGTTCCTATGTGTAACTGTCATTACCAGGGTGCGTAAGTTTTTTTTCAGTACCTCACTACTAGATGGTGCTGTCATAATTATCAACCTGTCAAAAGTAAAGTATTTCATGCACTTACAAGCAGACAAGTTTTTTTTAGTTTAAGTAAATACAAATTATTTCTTTTTGCTGTTTTTGTTCTAAAATTATAGTCAGTGTATTTATTGTGTGTCATTACAAAGTCCATTATTACAGAAATACACAATTAATAAATTTGAATTTGCTGAATGATTTATAAAGATCCTTGGGACCGCATACAGAATAAATATTGCATTAGCTTTTAATTGTTATAATTTAGCCATAAATAGGCTTGACATTAAAAATGTCATTACCAAGGTGGTCATTACCAAGGTGTTCTGAAAACATGGTAATGATGTCTAGGAACACGTTAATGACTGTTTTAGACCTTTTTTTTTATTATTCATTTCATAACTGTTCATTAGCAGAAATTGCCAAAGTTCCATTTTATGGACTAATTTAGTCTATCATAAAGCTTTTTGTCTCATTTGACAGACAGTTATAGGATTCATAAAGTGAAAATTATTCCAAAAATCTCACCATTGATATATCATCTAGACATTTTAATTTTTCTGTTGCAAATTAGAATGATAAATACAGCTATCCATAAATAAATGTGTAATTATTTGGCCATTGGTCATTTCTGTGGTTCTGTCTGTCATTACCAAGTTCACAAATGTCATTACCATGTTGCAACGGAAAATTAAAAAATTAATTTAAGCTGTAATTAAGGCAAACGATCTCTGCTGGTAATTTTTTCCTCTATAGGAGACGTGGATAATTGCATTAATGTAAAAAAATCAGGAATTAAAACAATTTTATTTATATTTTTTTCTGAAACCAATATTTACCATTATCTGAGAATGACCCATATATATATATATATATATATATAAAGAAATAAAGAAATTGCTCTCCGCTGCCTTCGGTAGCGACCCACTCATTCGTAGACTCTCGGGTGCCTGTGTCTATTGCTTATTGTCAATAGCTTACCAGTGGTCTTCCATTTGGGTGGTTATCAGATGACACTTTCGAAACGGACATTATCGAAAAAATTGAAGTAGCAATTTCATATTTGAATCCCAGTTAAATATGAACAACACTATACGTGGTGCACATAATATTTTCTTTCACGTTATTTTCTATATTTATTTGATTTATTCGATCAACCATAAAATGACAACAATTTCGCGCCAAATATAATATTACAATGTGCTATGGTCGGTTACGTCTATCGCATGAGATATTTTTTGGGGTTATAATAGTAGTTGAGTTAGTTAATAGTAGTTTGTATATAGAAAAATAAATAATGAAATAATGAAATGTGTAAACCTGATATAGCCTTAATATAGCTCCCCTTGGAGACTTTGGAAATTTTATCGCCACTTTAGACAAAAATACATACTTTAAGTGATTATTTTTTCTGTTTCTTTCTTTTCTTTTCTTTTTCCTCACCTGTTCTTTCTTTATGATAAGTGGCATCCTTGGCGAAAAAAATCCGATCTATTTCAGCATAAAAATTTTAAAAATTACCCAGGATTATCAATAAGTAAAGCTCTTTAATGTAATGCTGAATTAACTTTCATGCCAAGCGCGATTCATCCGTGCCAAAAACATACTATTTAAAACAAAAGGGGGAAAAAAATCTAAAATTGGGGTACTCCATTTTCATATTTTTATTTTTTCATATGCATGAGAAAATTTAATATTTTATAATTTTTATTTTTCGCTTGAAAGCATATTTCATTTTATGCTGAAAAAAAAAAAAAAAAAAAAACCCTTACATTTTTTTTTTTCTTTTTGTTGGCAACAATTAAAAATTTAAATGCCCAATTTTTAAGCTATTACCAGGTTATTATTTTCATATTTTAATTAATTAAAAAAATCTAATAAAAATTTCGATACAATTAAGGTACTAAATAAAAAGGGCGATTTTTCTAAATCCGTCGAATGAAACAGCTTATCGATCGGACAATTAGATTTTTTTAAATTAACTAAAGTATGAAAATTTGGTTTTCTACTGGCATCCACACACAGACGAACAGAGTCCAAGGAAATCTCTTAGCCGTTTATATATATATATAGAATACTTACTTTGTTTTGGATTATTTTATTCGATCTACAACTTTAAAAATTTTTACGATATTTGTTTGGGAATTTTTTATAAGTAGTTCAATGCATTTGGCTAACAAATAATCTAAATTAAGTTTTGTTAACGCTTGCGCATCTACATTTAAAAAATATTTAGTAAAAATATTCATATTTCATTAGATATTTGTTTTGTTATATTCTGACTGGAGTATGCTGCGTCAAATGTAGTAAGTCAATTTTTCTCTGATTGGATTTGCATTAGGGTTTAATGCCCTACAGGTTATAATAAAAAGAGGGGTAATTTGTTTTGAATGTTAAAAAAAAAAACAAAAAAAAAAAAAAAAAAAAAAAAAAAAAAAAAACCACCTTTATATCTCCATGATTATATGCGTTAATCTCATTCAAATGAATACAGATAATTAAAAAAGCCTCATAATCAGACGCTGCAGCCAGAACACATTTCAAGCATTACTTTTTGCAATGTTATCCCAAGCATTTTGTTTGTTTGTTTGTTTTCTTTTCTTTCTTTTTTTTTTTTTTTTTTTTTTTACTGGTCCCCTTTTTTGCTTTCGAAGCGAAAATTTCCCTGAAAATTATGAGTTATAACCTGTACTTGACGCTACTGAAGTTTCAAGATATTTCGAAATTTATTTTTTGAGATATATGACAAAACGTATAAAATCGAAAGTATCCGATCATTTGTGGAAAGCTAACATATAACAAAAGAAAGTCTAAATAAACAGATATGACTATTAGGGTCAAATTCAGCTTATTTGTTAAATGATAAAGCTAGGTTACACAAGCCCCGTGGGTAAACTTAACCTTCAGCATACGTAGATTTCGATTTTCAAAAGTATTTAATTGACGGACATTTTGTAAATATCAACATATATTTTTTCCCCCATTTGTAAATAAAAGTAGAAAAAAAAAGGACACATTTGGCGGCATTTGGTAATTGTTGGTATGTCACCATGCGGGTGTGAACTTTATCAATAACTAAACCCAACTTAATTTAATTTAAGATGCATTTGTTGTTAATAATAATAATAATAATAAAATGTGTGTACACTTTGAAATATTTTGATATTTACCACGATCTTTTTTAAGTCTCAAAATAAATGCCTATGAAGGGCATAATTTTCTGGCTTGTTAGTTCGTTTATATAAATGTCAGTTAATTTTATTATTTAGGCTTCCGATGAAAAAAAAAAAAAAGTCAAATAAAAAGTACTGTCGTGATTCATTTTTTCAATTATTAAAAAACGTAAAACTATTAAGGAAATATGTTTTCTAGTTAAAAAAGTCTTTTACTATGTGCCTGTGATATTCAAAATTCAATTTCCTAACTTTCAATTGATAAATTATATTTAAAGTGAATTCAATGATTCGGAAAATAAGCATTTTATTCTTTGATATGAGACAATTTAAGATCACATTTAAGCCTGAATTGGAAATGTGGAAACGAAATGGATTTATTTTATTGTTCATATCTAAAATATTTTAAATGCATTTAATGTCAAAAGAAGTAATTCTCTAATTATTTAAAAATATATATATAATTTGATTTTAATGTGGGAAAAATGTGTTTAAAAGGAAAGAGTGAAAACACAATTTTAGTGCGAAATTATGCTATATTTTACAGTATCTTATAACTGTAATATATATTTAATGATATGTTAAATAAAGATATTTAGTGATATATTAAATGTAATATTCATATAATTACTGATGATTTGATATTTGTGTAATATTCGATTTTTATTTATTTTTTCTTTGCACTGTTTTAACTGTTTTAATATGTATTTACAGCTAGACTCGAACGCCGATAGAATAAAGAAAAAAAAGAAAAAAAGATATTAAAATATTAAAACCCATTTAATGGATATTTTAATGTATGAAATTCTGATTTAACGGCCCTCTTCACCTACCGTCGCCGGAAGCCCGAGCCAATGTTATTCTATGGGGAATTTTTTTTACAAATAACTTATTAACTAATACATATTTTTAAATTCTGTTTTCACATTCTGAAAATTCCCAGCTGTTAAAAAAGGTGCGTCAATTTAATTGACGCACCTTTTTTAAAAATGTATTTTTTAAATTTTTAATATTTTATTTTGAAATTGCAAAATGAAAAAATTCACATATTGAAAATTCGTATTCTGCAGCTTCAAAATAAAATATAAAAGTTAAAAAAATATTTTTTTAAAAAAGGACCGTCAATTTAACAGCTGGGAATTTTCAGAATGTGAAAACAGAATTTAAAAATATGTATTAGTTAATAAGTTATTTGTAAAGAAAAATTTCCCATAGAATAACATAAGCTTCGGCTTCCAGCGGCGGTGAGTGAAGAGGGCCCTTAATTCCAGCCCTTCTCAATTTTATTAAAAATTAGCAAGCTACAGTTGCTTCGCTGGTCACTATATTTAAACGAATTTTCAAAAGAATTGAATCACTATTAATTTTTTATATCATATTATATATATATATATATATATATAACACTACATTGAAATCGCTCTAAACTTAGCTTCCGGAGCCCGCTGCCTACGACAGCTCTTTCTCCGCCCGCAGTGCATTGTGTCCAGGTTCCCACTGCCTGCAGAAAGGTATTTCCAGGGTGCTTCAATCTGGGTATTTATCGACGACAGGTGAATCTGCTATTATTTAAGAACTTCGATTTTAAAGATGACTGCAGCACCTATTAAATATTTTAGTTTTTGAACTATGTATTTTATAGCCCCCACTCTTTACACTATATTATCATATCATTCCGAGCAATATAATAAATGAAATAAAAAGTAGATTTTCTTTTAAAAGAAATTAAATAAAAAATAAACAAATAAATTTTAATTAAACATAAAATTTAATCTGTTTATTTCCACTATATACTACCATTTTTTTCTGATTGTAAAAAAAAAAAAAGAAGAAGAAGAAGACTTTTTTTTCAAAGGAATTAATTTAAAAAATGAAAAATGAAATGTTGTTATACTATAAAAATTAAACATAAACATAACAATATTTTTCTATTACATTGCCATTTCATTTTCAATAAATGCAATAAATTAAATAAAAAGAAAAAAAAATCGCCTTTAAATGAATGGAATATATATATATATATATATATATATATATAAAATAAAAAAATCAAATTCAAAATTCGAAAAAATCTCGATGAGGTGCACAGCTACAGGGTCCTAGGTACCCATCTGCCAAGTTTTGTAGCTCTGTAATCAGTAATGTGAGCACCAAAGCGCAGACAGACACACATATATACATACACACACATACAGAGATACTTCTCTTTATTTATACAGATTACAAAAATCATCAAAGAGACAGGAAAATTTTTATTACATTAGATCATAAAATTTTAAATTATGGATATGAATTAAATATAGATACTACATAGTAGTTAAAAATTTTAAATGAAAAGATTAAATACACATTCTATATATATTAATCGAATTCATCGATTATATATTCATCGAATACGTCATACATTCGGTTAACGGAATCTATATATCTAAAGATGAACATGATAAACATAGATAATATATGTGAAACAAGACTGTCCAATATTACTTTAATATTTGCGAAATGCACCTAAAAGTGAGCACTCGGTCATTTGACGATTTAAACGATAAAAAAGGGAGTCTATTGATTAAAATTATTTCCCCTAAAAATTTTAATGAAGGCATTATTCCTATTTATACCCATGAAACGGACAATGTTTACCTTTAAAAAGAAATCTCTTTACTAATCTCATTACCATCTCATTTTTAATTGAGTTTTTAAAGCGTAAAATATTTATAAAAAAAATTTTTGTCGTAAAATTTTTTAACGAGATTAATACTTTTTTACATGTTTTATAAAACTATTATAACTTTTTAATTAATAGAAGTAAAGCTTTAATATATCATTAACGTTAGCAATGAGACTACTTTTGAATACTATAGGATGATCAACAATAATAAGAGTACAAAGAACGTACATCAGCTTTGCAAAATAAGTAAATAAATAAAGTAAAAGAAAACTTATTTCTTTATGAATTATACAAAATTTTTATTTATGATAAATGTTTTATCAAGTATGAAATTATATTGAACACTCGACACTTTTAAGGATGAAAATCTTTTAAAATTTTGTTGTTACCTAGGATTTGACCCTCATAACAAAATTCTAATATTGTTATATATAGATAGTCTTATATTTCACCGAGGCTACAATTGCATGCGTAAAATATCTAAGAAAATTCAGTAGATATATTTCTATGGTATAGTAGTAAAATCATTTATATCAACGAAAGGGTCAAAGTTAAGCCAATTTCATTGGTTTTATCTGCGCCTCCTAAAATGATTGAATAGAGTCCTAATAAAACAATAAAAAAGAAGAGGAAATTATAAGAAAGAAAAAGTAGGAAAAGGGACCATATATAGAATGAGAGGAAGAACTTTCTGAAATACTTTAAGCGATAATTAATAGAGTAGAAGTAGAGAATCTTCCATAGTAGAGAAATGATTAGACGGAGAAATAGATTTAGTATTTACTGATAATGATCATGAACACTGTTTTCACATGATAAAATTTTATTCTTCCATGAGAAAAATTTAAAAAATCCACTGGTGAAAAAATAATTTTTTTGATTTCGGTATACATTTCAATTATTATATTCCTAAAGAAAATGATAGTTAATTTTTAGTTCTTATAACAGGTATTTACATAACTACTAACATTTCTAATTTTTGTATTAGATTTATCACTACTATTAAAAAAAAAAAAAAAAAAAAAAAAAAAAAGTGTCATATTTATTTTCTATGATTAAATAAATTGAAAATATTTATAGAAAATGCTTGAAAAAAATCGGGAGACTTCGCAACTATTCACTCAAAATTTATATCTCATAATTATTTCACATACTAACTTGTGATTTTTTTATCATTGAGATAACTCGATAACATTTTAAGGAATATATTAAAAGTTAAAAGTGTTACGAGTTAAAAGTATAACGAGTATGCTAAACCTTAAAAGTATTTCTAAAAGTAGCCACTTTCTGACTGTTTACTTTTATTTGCTAGTTGATGAATGCTAACTGCTTTAGAACCATTTAGATTACGTAGCATATTATATTATATAGAATTTATTAATAACAGAAAAATTCAAATTTATTAACCCGTTGATATAAAAGATATCAGTCGATTTTAACAATACCAATATATCCATTTTATGTCAGATACAGTAGCAGTGTACTGCTAAGGTTATAAGTAGAATAAGCAATTCCTTCAACGAGATAAGTCGCACGCGAATACGGGCCTCTAGGACTAAAAAGACCTCCTACGGAGGACACTCCGCCCAAGTTTAGGCCTCTAGTGTAGACAATCTGCCATAATCCCTACACTAACACCTTCAACAAAATAATGTTTTTCATACCATACTAATAATTGCATCCTCACACAGGCGCTATTCGAAACTCAAAGCGTATTCTTTTTCAAATAACACGTTTTCTTCAATTAACTTTAATGAGTTTAAATGTTATTTAATATCATGTTGATTAATTAAATTTAAAAAATAAAATTAATGCTTGTCACGTTGTTATTTAACTCAAGCGTCTAAAGGCATAAAAATTACAGGCAAACAGACAAATTATAAGTACTTAATGACTGCAACGTTATGAACTTATTTTGCATTAAGAAAATATATATATATATCAAAAATTAAATTTGTTTATGTATCTGAAATACTTGACATCATCACAGCTCTAAACATTTTATACATATTGAAAAAGTTTTATGTCACATGTAAGTCACTCTATATATATTATGCTAAAGTACGTGGCACATATTTCGGCGTCGTTATTTATAGAATGGAGAATAAAAATGGAATCTTCCAGAGCATTTTAAGCGAGCGCGATGTTAGGCTTTATAATGGTGTAATTGAAAGCTACTAAATGCTGAAAATTTAAAAGAAAAAACAGTCCTGAATCAAAATAGTACAATTAATAATAATTAATATTAAAACCTTAATATGTTTCTTTCGAATTTCGCTTTCTATGCTTTTTAAACATACCTGAAATTCAGATTTTTAAAAAGAGTATGTCTCTGGCACAAATAGAATGCTTGGCATGAAAACCAATTAAGTATCATACTGGAAGCAGCGAAACAGCATTAGTTAAGTCCCTCTTGGCGAAAATTGAAATTTTGTACAGAAGTACCGCGGCCATTTCTTTTCAAGTTCTTTAATTACGCAATTACGAGAGCCATTTTGAGTTATCGTCAAAATGGTAACAACAATTTAAAAAGTCGCCAAATGGTTCTTATACCCAACGAGATAAATAAAGTAGAGTGATAAATGATAATCCTGACAAGGTCCAACATGAGTCATGTGGCATGAACCATCTATACCTTGGTTCCCTCGGTAACAACTTTTTTTCAATAAATTTCCATGGCAATGGTTTGGAGATTGTACTTGGCGAAAATCATAACCGCCAATGTTTTTGTTTACTTATATAGTTTAATATTTTTTTGTTCTGAATCATTTTAGTTTTTTATTTTACTGCTTTTTCATTTCGTGTAGTCGAAATTTAACTGACAAAATATTTAAAAGTAGTTGATAAATTATTATATTTGTTGTTAAATTTAGCCCCTCCAAGTTTAATTTTTCACAAAGTTTTATACCAGTTTTAATATTTCGCGTGAATTTCTCTTCATTTCAAAGAAATTTAAAATCAACTCGTAAACCTTTTTGGCAACAATTAAAAATTAAAATAAATTATGTATTTTTGTCTAAAAAGGGCTTTTTCAACTTTTTCGATACTGATTATTACTAATTTTCTTTTCTTTTTCTTCCAAAAAAAAAAAAAAAAAAAAAAGATATTGATGAAATTCTAAAAATGAAATTTTAAATTGCAAAAGCAGAATTTAGTTTAGTATGGAAGACTATTTTTTTTTTTTCAAATTATAATATCGCTTTCAAATTATTCAATTATATTTTCGATAAATGTCTAACCATCGTAAAACTGGCGACAACGTTTTATCCTTAGATTGAGACTAATAGTCCTCCATCTTAAAAAAAAAAAAAAAAAAAAAAAAAAAAAAAAAAAACGCTTGAAGCAGAGAATTAGAGATTCAATTAAAAAAAAAATCACCTAAAGAGTAACTGTTGTCATTCTCCGCGGAAACAAATGAAAAAAAAAAAAAAAAAAAAAAAAGTCAAATGACGCTAGAGTAATATGTACCTTCAAAATAATGAAGAGAAGAAAAAAATCATAAAAACTAGCTTCTTAATTGATATTTTATTCATAAGCTTTAAAAATTCGAAAAAGCTATCTACGTATTACTAGAAAAATGATAAAAAGAAAAGAAAAATCATAGTAGTTAAAATTTTGAAGAGGAATAAAACTTCATTTAAATAATGAAAGGTATTTTTTGTACTGAATTGACTGTAATTTACATTACTGTTAAACAAGAAAAATACATTTATTATACATATTTAAGAATAATAATTTACATATTTAACAATAAAGGCTAAAATAGATGTCTATCGATACGAAATATAGAAAGTTTGTTTTCGTAGTGTTTAGGAAAAGTACATTCTTTTGGTAGAAGATTTTCTACCAGATATTCATGCTTGTCAGAGTTATTTCTACTTCATCATAAGTAAAGTTGAGAGAAAAAAAGGGCTTTTTTTCTTTCATACAATTTTTTTAAAAATTTGATTTTCTTAGAGTTTCAAAATAGGAACTTAGATATATCTTCGTTCGAATGCTTTAGCTTAGATGATAGAGCATTGCACGTTAAACTGAAGGACTTGTCTTCAAATCCTTGCCTGGTGAAATTTTCGCTCTTATCAAATTTTAGTCATTTTGTCCTTCAAAAAACTATAATCAATAAGTTTCATTAGGGAAAATCTACAATTTGCTAGTTTTGTATAAATTTGATAATTTGTATTACTAATTAATGCAACAATAATATATATATATATATATACACTCATGTCCATAAATTAAGGATAATTCAGATTCACACTGAAATCGAACTTTAATGCAAAAATTTCACCTGTAGAAATATCACACACATCTTCAAGAATAATATGCAAATTATAGGAAGCCATCAGATGACGCCGATATGATGTTACAATGACGAAAGTGTAAGAAGGGGGTAGATAAGGAATGGGAGCAAAGAAGGAAAATTGTTCACAAGCGTTCTGTGTGCCGCTCAGTGCCACAACCGAATGGTTATGACACAGAGGATGCATGCAGATAATTTTTTAAGTACTTGTTAGAATTATCGGCCGACTAGAATGTGGGCGTACTCAGATAGAAGTATTGGGGGAACTTAGAATCGCCCAAAGTGTCACCTCTAGGCTTTGGCAACGATTCCAAAATGATGGAAATGCCAGTCGACGTTACAGTACTGGTCGGCCCCGAGTTACAATGCCGAATGACCACCGGTATTTGGCAGTAACTGCCAAAATAAGCAGATAAAGCGCAGCATCAGACCTGTCTCGTCTGCAGCCACGAGTGCCACAGTTTCAAGACAAACCGTGTATAGACGTTTGGGTGATATTGGTCTATATGCTCGCAGGCCTGTTAGATGTGTTCCACTCACGGCAATGCACTGTGCCAGCGGTTAACTTGGAGTAGAGAACATGCAATGTGTGACAGCGGCACAGTGAGCGTGTGTGATGTTTTCCGACAAGTCCAGGTTTAGCTTGCAGTGTGATTCACGTCAGACTTTTTTATGTAGAACGTCAGGAACCCGTTACCACCAAAATAGCATCATTGAACAACACCGTTACTGTGGGGCAGGAGTGCTCGTTTTGTGTGTGTGGGGGGGGGATCATATTGGGCACCAGAACAGATCTGCATGTTCAAATCGGAAGAATGATAGACCACATTTATCGGAACATCATTCAGGAACAACATGTACGTTTGTTTAGGGGTGCCATGAACTCAGAATTTGTGTTTATGGATGACAATGCGCGTCCTCCCCGTGCAAACGTTGTACACGGATGCCTACAATCTGATGCTATCACCCGCATGGAATGGACAGCATTCTCACCTGACTAAAATCCGATAGAACATGTGTAGGACATGCTTTTCCGACGAGTTGTAATCCGTCAACCACCTCCTATATGTGTACTGGAACTTCGGAGAGCATTGCTTACTGAGTAGAGTAATCTTCCCCGAGATCAGATCAATAATTTAATACTCAGCATTCCTAGGCGTTGTAAGTACTGTATTTCATCATCTGACAGACATACAATGTATTAACCATCATACCAACCATGTAATGTTAAGATTTTGTAAGGGAGATATTTTTTGTAATTTCTTCAGGGAGCAAAATCCGTAGTTTTTATAAATGGTATCCTACAAAAACCGCCTTTTTTTGTTCTTGATCTTTTGTTTAATAAATGGACTTTATGAATAAGTCATATTTGTTATGCTTCTGAACCTTTATTTGCCTCAGCTAGCATTATCCTTAATTTATGGACATGAGTGTATATAAATATATATATACTTAATATTTACATTTGCTGCTTTAAAATGCAAGTGTAAAAGGCGTTGCATGTATTTTTATCTAATGCACATTAATTTGTAATATCATGGACTAATAATGTTAAATTTTAAAACATCGAGATTTTCAAAACTACGGGTTATTTCTTTCTAAGACGTTTGCAAATTTGATTTTAAAATTAGAATCGTCCAAATATAGTTAATGGCACGTTTCTTGTGGCACCATTAAACGCAGTCTTACATTAAGTATTTTATAATTTTAACAAAAGTACAATAATTTGATGGCACAATTTTTGCATACACGGTTAAATTTTTGAAAATTGTACTAGATTAGTAATTCCAATTCTGTTATGGAGCTTATGACGTGCACAAAAATTATTTAAATAAAGCGTGTTTCAATATATGAGGTGTTTTTTCAGGATGGTTATGTCTCAATTCTTTTTCGTTTGTAAATGCATTAAACCTGGTATGCGGGATAGATTTCATGCAAAATCATGATCATTCCATATGTGTGTATATCGGACCGCAGGTGTTACTGCTGTTATTAACTTTCATCGATTTTTCAGATAGGTATATCTCAGTATGTATTGATTAAAATTGTACGAAACAGTATATTTGAAATCTTTATTGTAAAAATGTATGATTATTAAATTTTTATTTAAATTATCTGATAGGTAGGCCGTTATATGTAATGATATATAAGAAAAGTTTGTAATGGTCACTGCATGCTAGTTTCCATTATAAAACAATCGATGTCGATCGCTTGAGATTATATTACGAAAGAATAGTTAAAATATTTTAACTCTTGTAACATAATAAAAGAGCTTTATAACAAGTAAAACTCTTTCCTTTAAAAAATATAGGGGATTCGGGCAGCGTCGGCCGACACCTAAACTTTTCCTACAACGTAAAATATTCTTATAGCTTTGTTAGATGAGATTATATTCCACACAAAACTATACTGTTCTAGAAATGCACCGCTTAATTTTTCCCCAGCTAAAATTATCACACTTTTACTACATTTTTTATAGGCATAACATTCAAATCAATTTTAATAGTGGAGGATTGTATTAAGCATTAAAATAAATAAATAAATAAATAAATAAAATAATAATAATTACTTCTGGTTTGCAAACAAATTTTTATTATTAAAAAGAGTTATTCTTGTGAAATTTATAAAACTACAAATTACTAATCCTAAAACTGTTAGCGATTATATATATATATATATATGTATATATATAATCGCTAACAGTTTTAGGATTAGTAATTTGTAGTTTTATACATATATATGTATATGTATATATATACATATATTTACACACACACACACACACACACATATATATATATATATATATATATATATTAAAGTCACAGGTAAGAAATCTATATATTAATAGGCAAGCATAAAATTTGTAGTCCCTTTTTAACATATTAATTATGGGAGTAGAGGGTTGAAAATGGTATCATTCGAAAGGTATGGTTAGCCGGAAGGTGCGAATACAAATATTATTTTCTTACGATGTCAAGAAAGTGTTTAAAAATACATTTATTTTTTATGCATTTTCCCCCATTTTTCCCTTTTATACACGTATTCCTTTACATTAAAAAATGTCTAAAAGTAGAAAGTTGTTAAATCTGGCAATTTCATAAAGCTCAAATAAAACCATAGACACAGTAATTTGTATAATGTAGCATCACTATACGCAAGCGAAGTGATGACGTCACTGTCTGTCCATGAAGCCCTGAAAAGGATTTTCTATGTTAATCGTCCATTGGATTTTTGTAAAAAATTATTAAAAAATAACGGAAATTATCTGCCGATTTTAATTCCGATATTTGGGTATAGTTAAGTTACTGTCTACACGTATTTGATTGAGTTATTTTTTCTGTAAAATTGGTAAAATTTTAATTTAAAATCACAAAACTCCAGAAAAAAATGGCAAACTTCCAGTTTCGAATGTAAACATAAACATTTCATTTCAAAGGGTGATATTTAAACAATAAATATTCAACTAATATACTAAATAAAAGGAAAATGGATTTGTTACTAACTGCTGCATGTATAAGTAGACGATACGGAAAAAATTCCGATTTCCGTTTTTTGCTGAATTTTCATGTTTTGAGCTTTCTTTACGTTTCAATTAACTGAAATTGGCTACTTATTTTCTGAAAAAGTGTCTTTATTGCTAGCTTTTGTGGGTAGAAGAAGCAAGTAAAAGATACATAAAAACTTTTGATTTCCGGGTTTCGATGAATTTACACGTTTTGAGATTTCCTTGCATTTTAATTAAGTGAAATTGACTACTTATTTTTATTTTTTAAAAAGTGGATTTATTATTCTTTCCTCTGCATATATAAGTAGAAAATATAAGATTCAGAAAAGTTTTAGATTTTCGGTTTTCGATAAAGTTACACGTTTTGAAATTTCCCGAACTCAATTCGACCATTTTTGAAAAATATCTTTTTTTTTTTTTTTTTTTTTTTTTTTGTTCAAACACTGTACTTTATGAACCAATCGAATTAATTTAACAGAATTTGATACTTGGTTGGGCCTTGGTTTGACATGGTACCTATTAGCTTCTGGGCTGTATCACACAACAAGGGGCGTTTTCACGTTGCGATTTTCTCTCATTTCAGGAAAGGCTAACATCTACAGAGAGAAATAGTTATATTAAGTAAATGCTGATTCAGTTAGAGTGAATATCGGCAAACAATTGCCGCAGCTGTGTTGCAATTGCATTCCGTTTAGGACAAGGCAATAACTTTGCTTTGCCTCGCGTTGCAAAAAAAAAAAAAAAAAAATAGTCGAGTTTCGACCACTGGGCGATACTAGTAAAAATAAATTATTATCATTTATTACCTATGAACTTTAACAACTTGCTTTAAAGGAAAATGTGCAAATATATTTTGCGCTTACATTTCTAGCTAAAACAAACATTAAATTCACAAAACAAATTGTTTTCTTCAAGGTTGAAGCAATTTTCGCGTACCTAATCTTCATAAATCCTGCCCTGAATCCACTCATCAAAGATTTCACCACATGTGATGCAGTGAATCTCTTGGCTTTCTTCTTCTTTTTCTTCTTTAGATCTTATTTCTATCTTTTGTTTTCATTTTCTTCAATTTTTTTTTTTTTAAAAAAGAAGATCATTCGCTCGTTCTCTAATTTCCATTTCCTTCTGACATTTTCTATAGCTTCTTCCACATTCTTGTATTTCAACTATTGAAGTAGTTTATCCTCATTGTTCTGTTAAGCAAAAATATTTTATGGGAATATGATTTTTATAAACCTTAAATTGTGTGCAGAATAACCCACAACACCTCTGTCCGACATAAAACAAGAAAATCGCGCAAAAAAAAAAAAAAAAAAAAAAAAAAAAAATAGCTATCACATGTTATTAGTGAAATTAAGAATATATATAAGGGCTGCCACGGGTGACTTCTTTTTTAAAATTATTATTTGTTTTCTTATCACTATTTTCATAACATAAACTTTATAACAAATTTATGTAGGTAAAGTTCTGATTTACCTGCAAAAATATATTATACAATTTTTTTTTTCGGAATAGTGGTAAGAAAAGAATATAAAAAAAGTCGCCTGTGACAGTCCTGTATATAGTCTACAACTTAAAGGACAAAATAAATGTTTTTTCCACATAAACAAAAACACAACTTATATTGATTTTCAGGTAATCTAAGACACCCAGAATTTAACTCCGTTCACTAAAATTACCTCCCCTCCCGAATTTCATTGAAAATTTCAACGACAACCTATAGTGTAAATAGGAACTGATGTACAGTCGGGGAAAAAAAAAACGCAACACTCAACGTAACTTCGTTGCTAATCGATGTAGAAAAATGTAATAGGTATCATTCGACGGGGAATTGTGAGTAGTTTCAGAAAATGAACTGAAATTTTGAATTGGGGGTCGTCTACATATTAAAACGCACACCAACTTTGATTTTTTCAATGGTGATGCCCCATTTTTATTTTATATTTGAATTCCTGGGATCACGACAACGCGAAAAAGTATATTGGTTGTATATTTTACTTATTTTTTCACAGAGTTATAAGCGTTCAAAGTTTTGAGGTGCTAATGTTAAATTCATATTTCAAACTTTTATTAATATCTTCACAAAAAATAACTTGATCGATATAATTTTTTTTTTACAAGATACAGTGAAGAAACCCAAACATAATCCATCATTTCTTTTGATTCTGAAAAATATTTTTAATTCTGAAAAATATTAATAAATTCATATTTATAAAAATTATGAATTATTACCTATATTAATTTTTACATAAAATGAATCCTAATGGTGAAAAATATGGGTGTGCAAATTTGCAGCTCATTCCAGTTATTAGTTTTCGAGATATAAATAAATCTTTCTTTTCGAGTGGTTTAGGGGGCCGTTTCTTGTGTAGTTTTGCATGAGATAACGAATCAAATCTTAAAAAAATAACAAAGAAAATTAAACAAAATATTTTTATTTTTTACTTGCGGGTGAAATTATGTAACAATAACGTCAAACGCAAAAAAATGAAACAAAAATGATGATCTTTAGTCATTAGTCATCAAGAATTCCTGTTTTCTAAAGAAGACAAGCCCCGCCTTCATCGTTCTTTAAAACAAAACAATACAGAAAAAAAAAAAAAAAGAAAAGTAAATTTGACATCGAGTATTCGTGTTAAACCCCTTATTTTATCTTGACAAAAATATGCACAAGTGGTATTTACTTCAGCGATTACCGGTGATAAATTTTGAATCTTTTAAACGAACACTAGAAGAAAAAAATTAACTAAATAGGCGGGGTTTACTGTTTCAAATAGAAAAATAGGTTTAATATTTCAGAACAAATTTTCTGTATTCACAATTATATTACAAATGGATATACATTATAAATATTATTCTTTCTAATCAATATATTTCTATCCATAGTATATTTTATTGCAAAAATATGAACAATGGGTACACACTTAAGAAATAAGTAACACACAAATTACGAAAGAAACGCCCACTGAAAGAGTTACAGATTTTCAAATGGCGTGAATCTATGTCAGCAGTCGCGAAAGGATTGATTAAGGAATTATATTTTCATAGAAATTATAAAACGAATCGTACAGTTCCAAAGAGTTCAACTGACGCAAAACTGGTAAGTGCGATTAAAATTGTTTAATATTTGCTTCATGAACCCTTACAATAATTTATCCGAAAAGATTTAGTTTATGCATTGTTATATATATATATATATATATTATTTCATTTCGTATATTATTTTACACCTACAAAAGAAAATTTAAGCTTTATTGGTGATCAGTACAGCGATAATAGACAGTTTTACTTAAAAAATATTGCACGTTTTTCAAAGAGTACTGTCTGGACCAATCGCAAGTGTAATGCATTTAAATAGACCTAAAATTATCTAAAAATGTACTGAAGTATATACAAATCTAAAAAACTGAATTCTAGTTAATTAAGAAACTGGAAAATGTAAATGTTTTTATTAATTTATAAAAATCTTTTTTTCCCGAAAAATTTCCGGTGTAAAACATTAAAATTTTGTCTATTTCGTATAGGATCTTAATTTTATTTTTCTACATTTAGAGATAACCCCCTAACACATTTTTGATTATAACTCTATAAATTCTAAAGATAAAGTATACAAACAGTATACTTTTCCGCACTGCCAGACTCTCAGAAATTCAAATGTGAAGTCAAAATTGGGTGTTGCTATTGAAAAAATCAAAGTTGGGACTCATTTCAATATGTAGATAACCCCTAATTGAAACTTCGACGACATTTTCAGAAAGTGCATTTAATTTCCTGTTGAATTATGTCTATTAGATTTTCCTGCGGCAATAAATAACGAAATTACAGCGGGTGTTGCGTTTTTTTTTTCCCCGACTGTACAATGTCTGATGTATATATCATTAATAGTATTTAAGGTAAGCAAAATTTAAAATTGAAATATTAGCATATTTCGAAATGCTCCAGGCGCAAAGAAAACTGGAATTAAGTGAAGTGTAGAAAAAATTGAATTAATAAATATATGCAATTCTCTGGGAAAATTCAAAAATAAGATTTGTGTGACACAAACAAAATATAGTGTAGAATATTACAGAATTGGTAAATTCAAATGATTTCATAGAGAGTACCTAAAAGTATTACACAAAATATCTTTTACATCTGAACATGTAAATTAATGGCAATGAAAGATAAAATTTTATTTTATTTATTTATTTATTTTTGATTTCTCAATATGTTAAATAAAAGCATTAAGTATTTTTCAATAGGTATTATTATTTTTTTTTAAAAAACATATTTCATTTGAAATCCATTTAGATTAGTGACTAATGGGTGGACAACAGCATAAACATGCAAACCATCTCTTTACAATATTCATTAAGTAATTTTTTTTTACAAAGCAAGAACCTATATTTAGTATATATTACGAACATCCATTTATGATCCAGATCAAATTTTGTTAAATAAAGAGAATAATCAGTCATTGACATTAAAAGCATTTACAAAATATATTATTATTATTATTTTTTTTTTAAAGTTAACGTTTGTATTGCTCGCAGGAAATTATTTGAAAAACTTATCGAAAAAACAAATTGTAACATTTGTATATTTAGTTAGCTTATTCAGATTTTCCCCCTTTAATCATAATCTAAACCGATGATTTGATCGGATAATATTTTTTGGCACATGATATTTATAAAATATTTAGACTAAATAAAATAATTTAAAAAAATACTTTTGTTAAATGAATTCTTAAAAAAGTGTTTATCGTTCACTTTCTTGAATAATGTTTTACGTGAGGATACATATATTTAAGGGTCACTATAGGATCACTAACTATGTTATTTCTAGACAACACTGTAAAAAATTTTGTGTAAGAATACACAACATTACTGAAGCAACTTACTTTCCGCAACCATGTTGAGAAATGTTGTCAGCTATAGCTGTAACAGAGACACCCATGTAGAGAAATGTTACCAGTTGTAATTGTGTAACATGCCTCTGTTACACAGCTACAGTTGATAACATTTCTCAACATGGTTGAGGAAAGTAAGTTGCCTCAATAATGTTGTGTGTTCTTACAAAATTTTTGTTTACAGTAAACAATTTACGCAGTCTTTCGAAAATTTTTGCGCAATATACATTTAAATGACTGATACCTTTTAATTTAATTTCCCCTTTAATAAATGCAAACTAGTATGATGGATCTTCCCAAAGCTTTCTTCCATATTTTCCTTTAAAATTTTATGTAATTTAGACCAAAACGCAGTCACCCAATGCTATGCATGAGTGTGGGTTCACTTCTTAAGCATTTTTTTAAAAGAAACAGCGCGCGGCAGTGGGTATTAGCAACCAATTCCAATGCAAACTGTATCAACATCAATTATATATACAAAATATTAAATATTAATATATTAAGTTTCGTGATAAATGAACTAGTTAGCATAGATGGACTCTACTCAATTCCCTATGACATATTTACACTCGTATAATCTCAATCATTGGCCAAATACTTTAAAGCAAGTTGCCAGATGCCATAACTGAAAATTGTTTTCCATGATAAGTGCAAGTGATTTTCATCTCAGAAAATTATGACCCTAAATGTGGAAAGGAAATAAATTTTGTACATAATAGACAACATCTTAAAAGTTGCTCTTTTTTTTTTTTTTTTTTTTTTTTTTTTTTTAATAAGTAAAAAAAAAAAAATAAAAATAAAAAAAAAAAAAACTTATTTCAAATTATTACAGATTTATGGGTTCAACCACCCGTTTTAAAAATATTGATGAGTTCTTTTGAAAAAAGCTTAAATTAAAAATTTACACCCCCTGGCGATGCTGAAAAACGATGCTGAAAATAATCTTCATTGTGCACATTTATAAGAAATTTTGTCCTATGTATAGCCATATTAAAAATTAGGAAATAACAAGATCTCAGCGCCAAATAATGAGCGATTTGCACCAACAGTTGATAAACACCAATTTATAACAAGGTGTAACTAAATATAAAGTTTCATGCAATTCTGTGCATAAATTCTTGATCTATAACAGCTACAAAATTTTTTTAACACGCACACATAGTTACACAAATAGACATCATTTTAAAAAGGATCAAAACGTGTTTAGTATAGGGGAGACTGGGGTACAATGGACCACTCCCTATAATTGTATTTATTTATTTATTTATTTATTTATTCTTTATGGTTCGTATTTTGGTAAATAGATCACAGCACAGCAATGATGAAACTTAGCCAGCAACTTCATGCCTAACTGACAATTTAGCCATTTTATTCGTGAAATTTAGTTCACTGTAGCCAAAAGTAAATATTTTTAGTTAAACAATTTTTCTTTTCATCATTCCAGAATTATGATCTGAAAGAGGCTATTTAGCACAATAAAGAGCTAAGGTAATGTACTATTATATTTAATCTCATTAAAATATTTTTTTAAAAGGGATTTGTTATTTTCTTTTAACATTTGCTACCAGAGGTCCACACGGGGTACAATGGACAATGGCCCATTTACCCCAGTTCTCTGTCATAATAAACTGATTAACGAAATCTATATTTCTGAAGTGTTCGCTATAAATTATACTTAAAAATTTCATAGTTAACCTTAATTAATTCTATTATGTCTTCAAAGATGAATAAGAAAGTAATTTACTTTGAGGTTTCTTCTTATATTTTTTTTAATAACCATTCAGTTACTTTTGTATTCTTACTTTTTTACAAATATCATACAGCTATAACAAACTGAATTAAATAATGTAATTAAAAAATAATAATACAAATAAATTTGACGAAAATGACGGTTTTACATTTTGTTGGTTTAATCACAGAAATAAAAGAAAATTAATCTGTTTTTGTGAAATTCATGCAACGAAAACCTAATCAAGATCTCTACATTTATTCCTGATAGTGTTGATATATCTTTTGTAAATTTTCAAGCTATTGTAATGATGAGTCTTCCAGACCCTACAACATCACAAGAAAAATGCAGACTTTCAGTGACACAAAAATCGTTTGGTGTATCATTTTCCAATTTTAATGTTCATTAATTTACATTATTTGTATGAATCGAAGACATAAATAAACAAATATAATATATTCTATATTTTATACTATTAAAAGACGCACTACATTAGTATACTTTTTAAACTTGACCTGTGGTCCATAGTACCCCGTGTCATAGACCATTGTACCATTTTGTCAGTTGCTATAAAAAAATTATATAAAAAAAAGTAAACATAATTATTGCTTTTGATTGAATGCAACATGAAACCCAGTATTTAGGTAATATGTACACATATTTTCAATAGCGAGAAACCATTACTTTGTGAGTAAACACTTAAAATTTCCAAAATTGGTCCATTGTACCCCGGTCTCCCCCATTCTTAAAACAAATAAAACAGGTAAAAAATCATACTAAAATTCAATACTTTTTTCTTTTGAGTATACAAAATAGTAAAAATAGCATAACATGTAAGATTTTAAAGTACAGTTTGACGAAAATAATAATAATAATAATAATAGTATAAAATAAGTGTATCATTTATAAGAAAAATATCTTAAAAATAACACTCATATTTTCACACCTGTAGGCTATAACATGATAGAAAATGAACTTTATGTAAAGTACTTATTAAATAAAATTTTACCAGTAATTTTTCTTACACCTACCGATGATTCATGTTAAATATTAACACGAGTATTAAATATCACTAGAAAAAACAGGGAAAAAAATCGCTCTTTTTATTACAAAGAAAAAGCTTAGTTTCAACAAAATAAAAAACATATAGAAAGTAGTTTTACTTCTGCACGTTAGCATAAAAATTTATTCCATGCAAATTATTTGCCTAAAGTCGTTTGCCTAGCCGTTCGAAGTGTCTCTAACTTTTTTTAAACATAATTTTCCAAACATTTTCTAAAAGGTTTTTATATGTCAACAGCAGAATGTATTCAATATTTCATGGATACTTCTGCTTTTTTAATGTAATTTTTGTCGATAAATCGAGGAAAAAGTTCTTGCGCTCTTAGTTCATCATTAAATAATCGATTTGTTTTTGAAATTCTGTTGTTTCATATGCATCAATCTAACACTATTATTATTGGCATTCAAACTAATTGTTAGACATAATACCATAATAAAATATGTTAATAATTAATATGTGAGATAATATTAATTAATTTTATTACTTCCATTTTCTCTAATATTGAAACCTCTACCTTTATATTAAATGTATTTTTATAACCCGTATATCTTTATAATAAATCCTGAATGCTTTCAACGTCCCTTGTCAGCTATGTTCGTTTCATGGCTGTATAATAAAGCTATGATTTAAAATATTTTATATCGGGGTGTGTCCCTTATGTAGAAGTTTAATTGATAACAATGCTGTTAGTAAACAGAAAAATATAATTTACGTACCTCGGCATAAAAATACTTTAAATTTCAGCTTTTTCATGCAGCCCCCCCTTCCCCCCCTAAAAAAGGAACATATCTAGGGAGGTTGAAAGTGGTACGGATTTATTAGAAAGGTATACACAAAGCTATTGACACTTCTTCAATAAGCAAGGCTTGGATTTTCCAGGTATTAATAGCGGCGGAAAATTTTGATATCAATTCCTTTTTTGGCTGCCTAAAAAACATAAGAGATTTTGCTGGGCGAGGTGGTTTTTGTAATAATATATATATATATTTTTTTTTCAATGAAATTTTACAGTTTTATCTATCTACTCTATCTACTCTAACTATTCAGTCGAATGGCACTTGTTTCAATTCTATTGCGTTACTTTGTTATTCTCCCATTTCTTTCGAACTCCCCACAATTCTTTAACGTTATATATCGATTATTAACACTTTCCAACTGTACATAATCGATGTATCATATAATCTTCACTATTCTTTGCATACGTTATCACACAACAGATACAGACAGACAGAAGAACAGAAAGAAAGGCAAACACAATAATTAAATTCACAATCCCTCTTAAACATTATTGGAAAGTATTAACAATGCTTAACACAAACAGAAATGCAGCCGTTAATGTATCTGTATATTTTAGTGTAATCTTATAAATTGGAACGCTAAATATAATCTGTTGTATACTAAAAACTATTTTAGCATATTAACAATAAATGTCAATTTCATTATAATTTTTGCAGTAGAAAGTTATGATTTATAAATATTTTCCACTTTAAATGCAACGCATTGACATTTTTGTGGTTGTCCCTGTATACAAACCAGTTGTACAGGACATATAAATGCCATTTTAAACAGGAAACTTTCCATAGTGAACTTGAATAACACATATTATTAAAAAAAAAAAAATCTGAAAATATTTACGGACACTCGAGACGGGAGACGGACAAACAGATATTCTGACGGTCGGGCTGAAAGATACATTAACTCAAATCATATTCAGACTTCAAAATTGCTGGAAAGTGTTAAAAACGCTTAATGTAGATGAAAATGCAATTCCAGCAATTTTCCATTAATATCCCTTAATGTAACTGAAAATTTTTGTGTGGCCCTGTATACCTTACTGCTAATCATACTATATTCTATAAGAAACATTCTTTTGTGAACATTAATGACATATTTCAATGTAATTAAGATTTGTGCAAAGTAGAGTTATTAAAATATGGTTTATAGAAATACATCTCATAGAACGCAATGCTTTGGAATATTTTCGGTTACCTCTGCACGCAAACCAGAGGTGATATTTACTCCATTTTCTATAGCAAACATCTGATAGTAAATTTGAATAACAGAATAACATATACCAATTTCATTAAAATTTGTGTAAAGTAAACGTTTTGAAATATGGTTTATAGAAATGCCTCTCATAGAACACAACACTTTCGAATACTTTCGGGTGTCGCTGTACACAAAATTTATACCAAACCTAAAAACATTTAGGCTATCATCAGAAGAGTCTCTCAATGCAGGGTAGAAACAGTAAGATGTTTCTTGTTGGGCAGTATATAATTCATTTGATCAAATGATAAAACTTTTACAAATGAACACACAAAATTTAGACACGCAACAAATCTTCTGATCTTCTATATCTAAAATCCTTGTACTTGTATGTTATCATATATAAACAACAAGAAAATAAGTCAAATGTTAATATAGCAGTATATATATATATATATATATATATATATATATATATTGAAAATCCTTTCAAACATTGAATTATATGAAACCAAGTATCACATGAAGAACTATAAAAAATGAATGAAGTTGACGAAAAGAAAAAATAAGCAACCCGATATTGAAGCAAACAAATTCACCACTTTTTCAAGGGCATTGAATGAATGTTGTATGCAAATTAGGTGATCTGTCTGTCATGTTGTATGCAAACTGCTAAAAAATTACAGCATGCAATGCCCAAGGTCACCTAAAACACTTGAAAATAATTTTAAACAATATGTGGAAAAAACCAAGTTAGAAACAATCTTATGAAGTGGAAAAAACAAAGAAAGAAATAAACTTATTAAACTTCAATCACCAATTTTTTCATAATAAATTTATGAAGTGGAAAAAACAACGAGAGAAATAAACTTAATAAACAATCCCTTCTTAATAAATCCACCCTAAGAAAATTTAATAAAACTAAATTTTAACATTCTTTACTTTTGAAAGAGGTAAAACACTCCACAACAGCCATGAGACCGAAAACAGTTAAAGTCACAGTTAATAAGGGAAATGAATTCATCTACTGAACGATTAAGTAAAATAACTTTTAGTTTAAATTCTAGTCTAATTAGTTTCTTCTAATTTTTAACAAATAAACCTTAAAGCTAAATTTTAATTAAATTTAAATTTATTACAAAGATTAATTTGAGTTACGTAAATTCCCAATATAAATAATAATAATAATTATTATTACTAATTAACAAAAATAAGTTAACATGATTTTATCAGAACTAATTTAATTCTAAACTAAAGCCTATTAACAAATGTTAAATGGAAGTCTGAACCAATGATGCACAATTACTAATTATTTATAATAATTATTATTATTACTATCGTTATTATTAAAATTTTATTTGTGCAATAGATAATTAAATTTGTAAGGTATAGTTTGAATATAAGGTGTTTATTAGCATATAAAAACGTTCTTTGCTTGCATCAATTTCTTAATTCAGATTCAGAAACCGTAATGCATTTTTTTAATAATTAATGAGAAAACTATAAATCGATTGAATTCTTACATATAAAAGTTTTTGAATTTCATAAAAATTATAAATTCTTAAAATAAAGACTTACAAGCTGAACGTCATTGATTTCCGATTCAATTAAAAAATGAGTTGCAATATGTTTAGAGAAATATTTTCCAATTTTTACACCATTCATTCACCATTCCCATTTACTATTTATCCATATACATATATATATATTATAATGCCTTGTAACAAACAGATATGTGTATTCCGATTCACCATAGCGATTCACCATTTCTTATGAGAAATGATATAAGTAACTCTACCAGTTTGTGTAGAAGGACTCAATATAGAATTCAAACACATTGCAGTCTAAAAGAAATAATTCTTTAAAGCATATTTTACTATCTTCATACTGCTGAAACATGAAGAATTGACAACATGTTATTAAATTGCCAAAGCATGTTTTTGATAGAATATGGTATGATTAACATTAATGGTTTAATAATAAGGCCACACAAAAACGTTCAAGTACATTATGGCGTATTAGCTCGAACTGAATTTACAGTTGCGTTATGAGTTTATTATTGTTGACGATGAAAAACTTTTAATACACTATATGGCGCGTATTCAATTTTTAAATAATATACAGGACTACAGAAAAGTAATCTATTTCTTGTCTTCTCTGTAAAAGTAAACTATACAATTAGGGTAAATGAAATTTTTTTCTTTCATATAAATTTTTTTAACGTTTATAAATAAAATTTTAAAAATGGAATTAGAATATTTATAGATATAAAAAAAATAATAACTGGTATTAAAACTTTCGCATGAAATAAATACAGAATTATTACATAAAACTTATTTTATTTATAAAATACTAATGAAATTCACATTTGTGCAAAAAAATCTTATTTTGTTTATGCCAAATACGGTTTTTCTGAGCGTAAGATTAGTTTTGACAAACATTACTAAGCCTCGAGTATTTCTTGAAATGACATCTTATTATCGTGAATCTTCATACCGACGAAATATACTAATTTACATAAATAAGGAAATTCGATTAAAGCTACATGCAGTAGGTAAAAGCAACGCAGCGGAGGAGAGAAAAATAATTAAAAAATAAAAGAGACATGAAACACAAATTAAGTGAAGTATTTGGAAAGTTTCAAAAGTAAATATGAAGCAAAAATTGATGAATTATTAATATATTTCGATTTCCTAACAATAACGTTAAAAAAAGCGAAAGAGAAGAAAAAAATCTTTCAAACAATCAGTGAAGAAGTATGCAGAATGTAGAATGTAGAAATCATTATTATTTTAATTGTTCTTCATCTTTCATCAATAATAGATTCTGTTTATTAATTATGCTCGTCGAAATTTATTAAGAATTATGAATATAATTGCAGTATCTCTTTTACCACAAATTCACGAATAATTTGCATGGTTAATTAACTTAATTTTGACGCAATATTATATATATAATAATAATAATAATAATAATAATAATAATTAAACGTTAATATAGTAATATCTGAATTAAAATTACAAGTGGGGAAAATAGAAAGCATTCACATATGCGAAACAGCATATTTCAAAAATCCTAAATGCGATAATAAGGTTTTGGAATAGTACTAAGATTATTAAAAATATGAACAAGTGTGTTCATCTAATAATAAAATTTACTACTTAAACATTTTTTTTTTCTTAAATTCATTAACTAGGTCAAATAAATAAAATCAACAAATTGGTATTTAAAGTAATTTTTGATTTCGTTAATAACAGAAGGAATTATAAATGCATATCTCACAATTAAACACCATTTTCAACAAATAATTTTAACAACCCCGTATATGGTAAATAAATAGCACTTTGGAATGGTTCAGACTGCCATTTAACATTTGTCAATAGGCTTTAGTTTAGAATTAAATTAGTTCAGAAGGATCATGTTAACTCATTTTTGTGTGTAATTCATGAAAGGCTGTAAACATTGGTATACGACAGATTTTCTCGTGAGATAAGCGTTAGACCGTGTTTTGATTTCTTTAAGAGTATATTTACAGTTAGATGTCAATAAAAGTATTTAAACAGACAATGTTAAATTTCATTTGTATAAGAACCTGGAATGCGGATAATCGTTTATTTTCATAAACTGTTATTATTGTCTCAAAATTTCTTAATCTTAAGTTCTATATGAGTAGCATAAAACTCAATAAAATATAAATTAATTAATATTTTGCTTTCATATATTAATAGCAAAGACGTATGTTCTATGCTAATTTAAGTTATTTAACATTCTTTATTCCTAATGAAAGCAAAGATATCGGTCTATAGGCGTGGAAAAAATGAGTAGAAAAGCATGAAAAAACAAACAAACAAATCGCACAATCACAAGTGTGGAAACACAAAATAAACCGGCATCAATAAAACTACGCAGAAATATACTATAAGATAAATTGCAAGGATGTTTAGCGGGTGATGAACCTAACCAATCGCCGGTTTGAGTTTTCAACTTCCCTCCTAGTATGTGACAGATCAATATAAATGATGCACAGAAAGTGATTACTTTTGGCTAAGAGTTATGAAAAATAGGGGACAAAATTATCAAAAGAATACAGTAAAAATTTGCTAATATTCCTTGAATGATTTATATTTCAGGTTTAAGAAAGGAAAAAGAAAGACGAAGAAAAAAAATTCCTTAATCAATAAAATTTAGACATTGAATGTAAACTAGTGGATCTCCTGATCAGGAGCCTCAACGTCCTATTTACATCAGACATTATTCGATAGGTCATTTTTATTTATTCCTTATTATATAATCGTATATATTGATTCGATTAACTTGTTACCATAATCAGATACAATCCTGAGGGGGGCTGCCGCCCCCCTCAACCCCCCGCTGTATCTCTATTTGTATATCTTATAAAGTGTTACGGAATTGTAAATAATTGCATTTATTTTTGTGTAAATTCTTTCAAAGAGGTTTAGTAAAGTTAATAAAATGCTAATTTTGTGCATTTCTAGTCGTTTTAGCATTAAAATAGCCTAATTTTCCCTTAAAAACACTTAAAAAAGCTCCAATAAGGGAAGAAATGGATTTGGCGCCAAATTTGGCGACTGTTTCCCTCCTTGGCGATTTTTTTGGCGACCTTGGCGAGAAAATCCTTTTTAGGGATATACCAAATATGGAAGCTCTAATCTCATTATGAGATACGAGAATTTTCCAGTACAGTCTGTGTTCGACAGAAAAGTATAAAAGGAGCATTTTTTCGCCAAGGTGGTCAGTGTCAGATCTGTGTCAGTTTCGTCAAATGCTTGCTTTGCTATGAGACTTTCTTTATGTGTTATTGCTAAACAGTTTGTACTGTTGTTTTGCTGTTAACGGCTGTTGTTTAAGCTGTGTTTACTGGTTGAATGGAAGCTGATACTTGGTTTATAGACCTGTATTTTTCTGGAACTTTCTGTGAATACATCACTGAATTTTTGCAAGTTTCGCCTTTCATTCTAGGACAACTTACGGATCCCCAAGTACGCAACAATATGTATTCTTAATAAACGACGGTCTTGTATTATTTCCCTGAAATTCATAAATACCAAATTTCATAACTACCAATTTCATACAAAAAAATTACATAGCATATCGGAAATATTTTGCGTAACCTTTAAACTAATTTCCAGTTCTATGCCCACAATTATCAACAGGAAAACATGCTTTTAAAATTCTAATACAATTTCATTATATTTGATGGGGTGTAACCATGTTAAAATAAACTTTTAAGAAATATTGACTATAGACCGTAATAGTACGAAATTATTTTATGTATCCCGGAAAAGTAGCCACAGTCATTATAAACGTCAATAATAAGAATAAACCGAATTAATTATAACTCATTAATTTTTCAATCTAATTTGACATCATTTGGTTGATTACAGTACATACTCGGAATTATTTTGTGTGGTCCCAAAAATTATTTAGTCTATACATAACCTTTTTTAAGAGTAAACACAATTTGAAGCATCTTTATAATGTATGTTAATTTTATTAAGTTCTATTCAGCATTAACGCATTAAAGTGCGCGCTTAAATAAAAGTTTGTCCATAGGCTCTAATGTTACGAAATTATTTCTTGTGTCTCTGTAAACAAACCATAAACATTGTACACACCAGTAAAACTATTCAGCTTATTTTGCGTTTAAAATTAATAATTGTTCCAAATTTAACATCGTTTCGATGACTACGTGGCATTGTCAGAACACTTTTGTAAGGTCCTGTACATTAATTAGAAAGCTTAAGAGCACATATTTTCTTCACACAACATGAGTTTAAGCATCTTACTCACGTACGCTAGTTTCATTTTCTTCATTGAAAAGTAATGATATTAAAATGAATTTAAAAGAAATTCACCCCATACGCCGTAATGTTAAGAATTTTGGCATGTCCTTATACACAGTTTATAAACAGTATAGCAATAAAAATTATACAGTTACTTATATGCAAAGCTGGAACATGTGCGCCAATTTGCAAGTCAATCGACGGACTTTTGCGGCCGCTATTGCGGTACATACTAATTCTTCCCATTGGCCGTAATGATAAAAGAAACTTTGGCGTGTCCCTGTACTCGAACTACAAATGGAATGCACACCCAAAACTATACAGCTAATTTCGTGAGGATCATGAACAGGTGTACCAAATTTCAAGTCAATAGCGTGATATTTGCGGCCGCTATCGCACGACAGACAGACAGACAGACGGACAGACGGAACATGAAATCCTTTTGAGTCTCAACAGAGGGCCTCCACTAACGTTTCGGCAAAAATTGGAAGTCAATAGCTTGATTTTTGCGGTGGCTATCGCGGTACATACAGATTCTTCCCATAGGCCGTAATGATAGAAAAACTTTGGCGTGTCTCTGTACACGAACTACAAATGGATTACACACCTAAAACTATACAGCTAATTCTGTTGGGCTCATGAGTATGTGTACCAAATTGCAAGTCAATAGCGTGATTTTTGTGGCCGCTCTGGCGATACATACATTTCCTCCCTTAGGCCGTAATGATAAGAAAAATTTTGGCGTGTCCCTGTATACGCACTACAAATGGAATACATACCACAAACTATACAGCTAATTTCTTGGGGCTCATCAACATGTGTACTAAATTTCAAGTCAATAGCGCTATTTTTGCGGCCGCTATCGCGATACATACAAATTCCTCCCATAGGCCGTAATGATAAGAGAAACTTTGGCGTGTCCCTGTATACGAACTACAAGTGGAATAGATACCAAAAACTATACAGCTAATTTCGTGGGGCTCATGAACATGTGTACTATATTTCAAGTCAATAACTCTATTTTTGCGGCCGCTATCGCAATACATACAAATTCCTCCCATAGGCCGTAATGATAAGAAAAACTTTGGCGTATCCCTGTATACGAACTACAAATGGAATGCATACCAAAAACTATACAGCTGATTTCGTGGGGCTCATGAACATGTGTACCAAATTTTAAGTCAATAGCGCTATTTTTGCGGCTACTATCGCGTGACAGACAGACACACAGACACAGCCCAAAACCGTTTTGAGTCTCAACAGAGGGCCTGCACTGACGTTTCGGCAATTACTGATATTTATTAAATAATGTTCCGTTATTTACTAAAATTGTTATTTTTCGTTATTTGGTAGATATTGTATGTTGAACCAAAATTAAAAAATAGTTTTCCTTCCCTCCTCGCAATTATATAAGCAAATTAAAAGTATCGAGTATCTGAATTTTACCAAACTCGATGGAAATGTTTTAATCCGGCTCATCCATATGTATGTGATGCCTCTCACAAAATATTGATGATCAGTATAACAATATCTAAAGGGTTTTCCATTAAGAGTGATACAATTTAAAAATTAAAAAAACACATAAATTATTCAGTGAGACACATTTTTTTTTTTTTTTTTTTTTTTTTTTGAAAACTTACATTATGCTATTAAACATGAAAATAACATCGTTCATGTGAGTACCACGACTTCTCTGTACATACCGCATTCCGTCAACCCAATTTTTCATCACAATTTCACATAAATTTGGTGTTATTTCACGAATAACAAGTTCGATGTTGGTTTCTAATTCTCAGTTGTTATTGGATTATCAGCATAAACTTGTGACATAACATATCCCTAAAAAAAAAAATCACAATCGATCGAGTCGACTAACTGAATAATGTCGTCCATGAATTCTTCTCAAATTTCTCTCAGTATTCACATATGAACACTGTTTTTGATAAAACAATTTAATAATTTCGAAACGTTGTTCAAGCGTGTGTCTTTGCACGATTAAATGACATAGCATACTAAACACAAATGACACAAGCAATGTCAAAAAATAATACGCAGTGTTGTCATTCTAACCATTTACAATTGTATCATCCCTATTGGAATACCCTATATTACTAAAATGAAAATAATTACAAAATTTTAGGAAATATTAGATTTTATATATAGAATATATATTGCCACAAAGTCAGCTTTCTTCGAAGCCGCCGTGGCGTAGAGAAACGTCTTTGGACTGTCACCCAGACGGCCTCGGTTCGATTCCAGCCGGGAGCATGAAAATTTAAAGACTCTAAATAATTATTTCAAAAGTCTTATAATTATCTTTGCATATTTAATTTCCTATTCTAGCAGTTTCTAGAATATTCTAATTTATGTTAATCTTGTATTCTGGAATATTCGAATATTGTATATAAGCAACTTGTTCCTCAGTTTGAGTATGTTCTCAGCCGAGTGTAGCTGTATCACAAGTTTGTTCTGCTAATAAACTACGTTTGTTACTTCACTTCGAGTGTTCCCTTTGGCTCTTCACGACATCTACGTGACATTTTTGGTGGAGGCGCCGGGTACTAAACCTTGCAAACGTGGATAACAGTGGTGATCTTCGCAGAAGTCTCCGTTTAAGAGGACAATCTCCCGAATACGGACTTTATTTTCCAGACAGCAAAAAGAAAACAAAAATGCCGGAAGATACCAAATTGTCAGAAGACACCAAGCCCATCGTATTGACTCCTACCTACCAGCAGCAAAGGAGCCCATCGACCTTCCGAGGAGTGCCTGGAGAAGATCCTCTGAAATGGCTTAAAGAATATGATCGAGTGGCTAAATTTAACAAATGGGATGACATGATGTGCTTAGCCAATGTTTATTTCTTCCTAGATGGTACGGCAAAACAATGGTACGTAAACAATGAAGATACTCTGAATTCCTGGGAGGTGTTCAAGAAAGAATTAAGCGGACTTTTCGGCGACCGACAAAAGTACACCAGGAAGGCGGAGGAGCAATTGAAGTACAGGGCCCAGCGGTTAGGAGAGAGTACGCAGTCCTATATACAGAGTGTCTTAGGTCTGTGCCAGGAAATTAATCCTTCAATGACCGAAGACGAAAAAGTGTCTCACCTAATGAAAGGCATTGCGGAGGACATTTATCAAACCCTGTTGACGAAAGAAATCAGCACCACAACGGATTTTATTAAATGGTGCAACTACATTGAGGACATGAAGCAGAAGAGGGTTGGACGACGAAGATTTGAGAGGCTTCCAAACGTCGTACCAGTGGCAGCCATGGAAGAGGAACCAGATTTGGTCTCGCTTATCCGCCAAATTGTACAGGAGGAAGTCCATCGACTGATCAACCAGAGGAAAGAACCTTCAGAGCCATGTTCGCAATTCCTAGAAGAAATAGTCCAAGATGAAGTTCAAAGGGTCCTAGCCCCCGTTTCATCAACACCGGCCAAAACACCCCGTCGACCAACATATGCCACTGTAACCAGAGAATCCAGAGTTCCTGTCCAGAGATCACCCCCGCAGCCAAGAAAAACTGACCTCTGGAGAACAGCTGACAACAGACCAGTTTGCTTCCACTGTGGACGTCCTGGACATGTTGTGCGTTATTGCAGAGAAAGAAAAGCTATTTTCGACAGTTATCGACGTCGCCGACAGAGCCCTGAAGAAATTGACGCAGAAGATGAACTTCGCCGACCAATCATCACTCGCCGTTCATCTCCTAGTACAACTAGAGGCCGATCTCCAACACGCCGTTTCAGATCACCGTCGCCATATCGTCGATCCAGTCGATCTCCAAGCCGCAATAATGAGGAAAACTAAACGGAGCGACCTTCCAAGGAGGTGAGGCCGCATGTAATGAAAATCCTCCGTCGGCCGCAAAGATGACTGGTAACCAACTAGACATAATCGTGGATAAAAAGCCGATACGAGCCCTAGTGGATTCTGGATCCTCATTTTCTGTCGTCTCCGATAAGTATCGTCGATCCCTAAAAAAGGTTCTGTTTTCTGAAGCTAAGAATGTTATGCTGAAAGTCGCCGATGGAAATTTTGTCCGGCCGATGGGAAAATGTGTTTTACGTGTTCACATAAATAGCAGAGAGCTGCCATTTGAATTCATTGTTTTGCCGCATTGTAGTCATGACATAATCCTTGGATGGGACTTTTTGGAAGCTTCTAAAGCCGTGATAGACTGTGGACAAAGTGAACTATTTTTAGAAGACGTTTGTCAAGACCTCGCAGCGATGGACGCCTGGAAGTTGTACGCCACAAGAGACTACACTCTTAAGCTCCAATCTTTAACTAAAATAGCAGTTTCAGGATATCAAATACGAAGAGAGGTAAATGTAGTCATAGACGGCAGTAAAAATCTGCTCTTCGAGAAGAATTTGGCTATACCATCCATGTTAACCTTATACCATAACGGGCAAAGTGAAATCTGGGTCGCTAACCTCCAGTCCAGGAACCAAGTAATTCCTAAAGGAATGTGCCTAGGCCTAGCCGAACCCTTGAATGAAGGACATTTATGTGCGATTGCCGACACGACGGATGGCCTGAATACACGAGACACGTCAAATTCCCTGATGGACTGCTCTCGAATGATGTCCTCTGAGTTGAACAACGAACAAAGAACCAAGCTAGCCGAACTGCTTCGAAAGTTTTCTGGAATCTTCGAGAAGACTGACAAGTCGACAACCTCACGGACGAATGTGAAACACAGGATTCATACAGGTGATCATGCTCCAGTCAGCCAACGAGCCTACCGCGTATCACCGACCGAAAGACGCGTCATTCGTGAAGAAGTTCAGAAAATGCTTGATAAAGGTATCATCCAGCCATCTGAAAGCCCCTGGTCTTCACCCGTGGTGCTCGTTAGGAAAAAAGATGGAAGCTGGCGTTTTTGTGTAGATTATCGGAAGCTCAATAAGATCACGAAAAAAGATGTCTATGCTCTACCTCGTATCGACGATACGCTAGACTGTTTGAAAGGCGCCAAGTTCTTTTCTTCCATGGACCTCTGCTCTGGGTATTGGCAAATAGAAGTAGACGAAGCTGGTCGAGAGAAGACGGCATTCATAACCCCCGAAGGCTTATACGAATTTAAAGTTATGCCGTTTGGACTCTGTAACGCACCTGCGACTTTCGAAAGAATGATGGACAATTTGCTACGCCATTTAAAATGGACTGTGTGTCTTTGTTATTTAGACGACATTATAGTATTTTCAGAAACTTTTGAAGAACATCTCTCCCGACTAAGGCTTGTTTTGAAATGTCTTCAGAAAGCTGGTCTTGTGCTCAACCCGAAGAAGTGTCTATTTGCGGCCAAAGAAGTAAAAATACTGGGTCATCTTGTTTCTAGTAGTGGCGTCCGTCCAGATCCCGACAAAGTGAAAGCCGTAAGCAATTTTCCAACTCCAAAGAATGTACATGATATACGAAGCTTTCTTGGACTTTGCTCATACTTCCGAAGATTTATTAAGGGCTTTTGTTATCTCGCTGAACCCTTGCAGTTGCTTCTGAAAGGCGATGCGAATTTTCATCAATTTTCTACAGAAATTCATACTGATGCCAGTGGGTATGGTATTGGGGCAGTCCTTGTGCAAATTCAAAACAATGCCGAAAAAGTTATAGCTTACGCCTCAAGAACCTTGACAAAAGCCGAAAAGAATTATTCCACCACAGAACGGGAATGCCTTGCCATCGTATGGGCTATCAACAAATTCCGGCCGTATCTATTCGGAAAACATTTTACTGTTGTAACGGATCATCATTCACTATGCTGGCTTATGAGTCTAAAGGATCCTTCAGGAAGACTGGCAAGATGGGCCCTTCGCCTTCAAGAACATGATTTCTCAGTGATATACAAAACTGGTAAGAAGCACAGGGACGCTGACACTCTCTCGAGGAATCCAGTGGAAACTGAGACGCCAGGGAAATTTCTAGCTGTGACTACGAGTATGAACCTTGCGATTGAACATAAGAAAGACCCAGATCTCGCAAAAATTATTTTGTCGAATAACTGCACCAATGCGGATAAAAAGGAATTTGAATTAATTGACGGAGTACTATGTAGAAAGAATTTTGACCCTGATGGAAAGACGTGGCTGCCAGTCATCCCCAAACATCTACAAGCGGACATATTAAGACATTTCCACGACGCTCCCACCGCAGGACATCTTGGTTTTGCGAAAACTTATGACAGAATCCGCAAAAGGTTTTACTGGCCTGGGATGTACAGAAATGTCGTTCGATATGTGATGCACTGTCGAGAATGTCAGAGGAGAAAATACGTTCCTCAACGACCTCCTGGACGCTTAGTTTCTATCCCTCCAGCTATAGCACCTTTCCATCGCATTGGGATCGATCTTCTAGGAAGATTTCCGAAATCTACTTGTGGGAAAAAATGGATCATAGTCTGCACTGATTACTTAACGAGATATGCAATAACGAAAGCTTTACCGATCGCTGAAGCGGAAGAAATAGCGAAGTTCTTGCTCGAAGAAATTCTCCTAAGGCATGGAGCTCCCCGAGTAATTATCACAGATCGTGGAGCTGTCTTCCAATCCAAACTTGTTTCCGCTCTCGTCGAATTGTGTAATATCGATCATCGTATGACGACAGCATATCACCCTCAAACAAATGGACTGACCGAGCGGTTTAATAAAACTTTGGCTGACATGTTGTCCATGTACGTGGATACAGAGCAGAAAATTTGGGATGAAATTCTACCATTTGTTACCTTTGCTTACAATACCGCTAAACAGGAGACGACGGGTTTTACGCCTTTTTATTTGCTTCACGGACGTGAAGCTGAAACGACACTGGACACAATGTTACCATTTTGCCCTGATGATGTAGACGACGATCACTTAGCTAAGATTATTGCCAGAGCTGAAGAATCCAGGCAGCTAGCCCGAGTGCGAACTCTGAAAGCCCAAGATAAAGACCGTCGACGTTACGACTCCAAACACCGAATGGTTTCTTATGCTCCTGGAGATCTCGTATGCGTGTATACTCCAGTCCGAAAAGTCGGCCTCTCCGAAAAGCTTTTAAGAAGGTATTTTGGACCGTATCAGGTTTTACGTCGTTTATCAGACGTCACCTATGAGGTTCAAGATTTTGATCCTGCGTCGCGAAGAAGAAAACCAAGAGATATGGTCCACGTATTACGTATGAAACCCTACTATGATCCGGACAAGCAGATTGAGAACGAAGACACACAAAATCCGAATGATGCCGTTCAATCTCAAACGAACGGTACTTACAGGGGACCAATGACGCGTTTGAGGACTAGAGCTCTAACCCAGAAGTCTTAAAAACAGCGAGGCGCTGTTCTTTGAAAGGAGGGCAATGCCACAAAGTCAGCTTTCTTCGAAGCCGCCGTGGCGTAGAGGTACGTCTTTGGACTGTCACCCAGACGGCCTCGGTTCGATTCCAGCCGGGAGCATGAAAATTTAAAGACTCTAAATAATTATTTCAAAAGTCTTATAATTATCTTTGCATATTTAATTTCCTATTCTAGCAGTTTCTAGAATATTCTAATTTATGTTAATCTTGTATTCTGGAATATTCGAATATTGTATATAAGCAACTTGTTCCTCAGTTTGAGTATGTTCTCAGCCGAGTGTAGCTGTATCACAAGTTTGTTCTGCTAATAAACTACGTTTGTTACTTCACTTCGAGTGTTCCCTTTGGCTCTTCACGACATCTACGTGACAATATTAGCTTAGAATCCATAATCTTTCAAAATTCACAAAAAATTCTACAAGATTTCTACTGGTTTGGCAAAATTTCTACAAGATAAAGAAACAAGACCAAACACTCTTGCGGTTCTCATAAATTATTAACACTTTCCAATTGTACGTACTCGTTGCATCGTTTAACCTTCAATGCCCTTTGCCTACGTGATCACACAATGGACAGACAGAAGGACAGAAAGATAGACAGATAGACTAATTGAGTTCATATTCAATAACTCTTAAACATCGTTGGAAAGTGTTAAAAACACTTAACACAAACGGAAATGAAATTTCAGCTTTTCCAATTCTAGCCCTCAATGTATCTGAATATTTTAGTGTCGCCTTGTAAATCTTAATGCTAATTATATTATGTTCTACAGAAATTATCAAGTCCATTCTTTAGCCTATATATTTGACTTTTGTTTTATAAATTAATATTTTTCCCATTTTAAAGTGTGTGAATAAATATCGATGCGATATTAATCAGGTAACTCAGTCGGTAGTGCTTTAGAGGATTTTACCAATGACCTAGTTTCGAATCCTGAACTGGTCACTTTTTTATATTATGTAAATTAGTTCCAACTTTTTCTCTAAATATTTTTTATTTCCTTGTTGCTATGAGTATGGACACATTTGGAATATTTTGCTTAGGAAATACGCGATTCTTAATATTGTGTGTAATATGTGAGTTTTTGTGATATCACAATTTAATTAGCATTGCAATAAAAATTGTATTAAAATGCACTGTTCGCTTTAAGTTTATGTTAAACTGAATGCATCTGCAAAACATATATACACATAGTATTATGTTTTAGATCTACACCGTAAAATGTTGGGACTTCGCTACTGAGCTTCAGCTGTAAATTTTACGGTGAGCTCTTACTCTTTATATATACAGGATGTCTCAAAATTACAGCGGCGAACTTTAAGAGGAGATAGGGCATATCAAGTATTCAGAATTGCATGGGAACCCACGCCTGCAAATGTCATCTTAACCCTTCAAGAAACAATGTTCAATGTTTTGGGTTACTTTTTAACAGAGATGGGAAGTACAAACGTAGAGCTACAAGCTTTAAGTGGATATAGATGACAGCTTAAAGAATAAGGAATACATAGCAACCGATGACCGCAAACATCATATTAACCCTTTAAGGAGCTGATACAATCTGGTATTTTTAATCACTTACCGCCATGTATGGATATTATAGTCTGTTCATGTGGAACCTAGATTTTTTGGTTATTTGTAACTCCGCCTACCTTGTAAATTTTAATATCTTGCACAATCCATCAATTTGCAAAATCATACACAATAAAATACAATCAGTGCTTTAAATACATCGATTAGAAGCACTCTTATTACTATTATATCTTTTTATGTAATCGTTTGTACGAAACAAATGTTTGTTAAAAATTCAAAATTTAAAAGCCCCTCCCACATCTGTTACAAAATACCCAAAATCATCCATTTATTTGCAAACATGGGTTCCTATGCAATTCTGAATCCTTATGATGTGCTCTATTTTCTCTTTAAGTTTGTTGCTGTAATTTTGGGACAACTTGTACATATACAATATATTCAATACGGCACTTGTTATTAAGCATTGGCCGGGGGCTCGCCGAATTGATGGCCATTTGTGAAAAAGCACCCACTGGGTGCCCATCGCTACCCATAACAAGGATAACACGTCCATGTCTTGTCTCGGATTCCTATGGGAGTCAGGAACGATTACCACCACACCATATTGACGGCACTCTTTATAGTTTACTTTGACATGTTTGCCGTTTATTCATCTTAAATTTTATTGCTTACCGTGAAATTTACGGCTAAAGTTTGGCAATGAGGTTTCACTTTTCTATAGTGTATAGCGTATATATTTTCGTTATTTTCATTTTAATTTGCTTTATTCAACATTACCTTTTTCAAGGCGTTTAATGTCTTAACTGTGAAGATGTATAGGATATTAATGGATACCAACGTCTAAATAGATTCTAATGCAGAAAATGTGGCAAAAATGTATTTTTGTGATTCATGTTCAAATGTGTTTATTTAAGTGGAACCTAAGATATGAACAACATGACACTTTAAAGCAAATTAATTTTTTCGCTACTACATACAAAGGAATATTCAATAAACTTTCAGAAGAAATTTAAATTATTTGTGCTTATTTCAGTTTTATACTCCGTACTTTGGAAACTGCATACTCACCCATTTTGCAGGAGGAATTTAAATAAAAAACTAATAATACTTATAACAAAAAAAAAAAAAAAAAAAAAAACTTTTTTATCTTCTGTGTTTCTGATGTCAAAGTATATTGGATTGTGAAAAAATATTCTTATCGTAAATTTCTTGGGGAAATGTCAAAGATGCAAAACAAATTTAAAACTTTCAAGAAACTAGATAGGAAGTCAAACAATTCCTAAAGTTGAAGCCAATCGATCTTTTCCAATTTGATCTAAAGCTTTGAACTTTCCCCTCTGCTACTTATGCATCACAAGGTGATCAAATTTTAAAGGGTGGCGTAGGGAAATTTTGGAACAAAATATCTCGTAAGATGCGTGAGCGACAATTCAATCAACACAATCCAAATTTTACTTTCAAAACTTAAGTATTATTCATTGAAATTGGATGAGAAAATCTACAATAGTTTGTATTGTCTTCTACAGTTAGCTGAGAATAATAGATAATAGACGTTTTAACAATATTAGAATTATAGAGGAAAAAAAGGAATTTTAAAATAGATTTTTTATTTATATTATATATAAATTCAATTTGAAAAGAAATTTTTGCTATTTCTACGAACTTTACTATTGTTTCTGAGTAATTGTGCTTTGTAATCTTTAGAAAACTCGAAAATCAGCTTAAGATGAAGTCTAAAAATTTTGAGAGAACTGAACTATAAAAACAAAATAAGTAAAATGTTTGTACTGACTAGTAAAAAAAAAAAAAAAAAAAAAACAGAAAGATGAAAGAATAAAACGTGTTCTTTAACTTTTTCAGAGGAATTTTAATTACGCTCATTTAATATCGAAAGCCACCAGAATTTACGAGCAAAATTAGAAGAAATGGTATAAAGGAATTTTTTTCCAATAAGTTTTGTAGATGGAAAATTCTGTTGAAAAATTCCGGGATGAATTCTTGCAGTTGGAAATTAAAGAAAAGGTAACCCCTTCCCTTCAACGAGTTAACATTGACCTAAATAGATTTTTACAGCAATTTTCATGATAAATGCTCAAAATTAGGATTACCAAGAATAATACAAATTTGACAGAGTCGTGAGTGTCATTAGTGGGAAGTTTCAAATGCGCAATGCATACCTTATCTGCGTGCTGACGCAAGAGATAATCAAGAGACCTTTCAACCTGTTGACGAGTGTAATTTAGAGTATTTCTTGTAAAATTTGTTATAAAAAAAACACTTTATGATGGCATTATAAGCGAAAACTGTTTTACCCTTATATATCTCCTTTTGTGTGCTTGTACCATTGCACGTCATTTCCATTCCTACTTTCCTATACTAAAAATGATCGTTTTAATTATCTATGCATAAACCCTTAACATTGGCTTTAGAACCACTCTGCACATACACACACACATACATATGTCTATTTATTCTTTTATTTAATAAATAATATTTAATAAATAATATTTAATAAATAATATTTAATAAATAATAATAAATGCAGCGCTACGACCGGTTTCAGTTAAGGAAAATGTCAAATGACGTTTCCAATAAAGAGAAGAATAAGAGGCATCGGTTAATTTTGTTATTATAGTTTTTCACACACAAACTATCGATCCCACAGAAATGTTAGTGTTGGTAGAAACGAAGGACAAGCGCGTAGTCACATAACACAAAAAAAAAGCTAATGCGCGCACGGTGATATATACAAATTCTTACATAATTACCACGGTTTATGTGCACATAAGTGTACAGGGTGAACAGAAATGATGTAACGGTTTAATTTGACTTAATTAATGAACACACAGAAACTTTTGCACAAACAAATATTTTATTTATTTACAATAATGTATTAGAAAAATAAAAAATTCCTTTTCTTCAAAGTATCTTCAACTTCCTTAAATTAAGAAACGTTAACGTTTGGTGAATTTTTTAGCATTTGGCTGCAACTAACCCCGTATAATTCGCTTCCATCCTCGAATCAACGAACTTTTGAGGAGGGATTCCAATATTTTCAAGTTTTGCATAGGCCTTTGCCTTTAAAATCGGCCAAAATTGTAACACTAGAGGGGTTACGCGAGTATAGAGGTATCGGTTAAGCCGAGATGAAATTTTCAAAATTAGTTTGATACTTGTTCTGTGAAGATTTCACTTGATGCGACTGTGTGGAAACTTTTTGAAATGTTCAGATCCCTTTTCCAAACTGTTTTTGAATTCAAGGAAAAACCACATTTTCAAAAATATATTTTCAGTACACACCTTTATTGATTTTGGCGCAAGAATCCATGAAAATGAGGGGAGTTTTGTCTGTTCCACAAAATCCTGCCCACACCATGACAGATTTGGAGTTTTAATGATGTTGAAGCATGGAATACTTGCCTAGAGAAGTTGTCGGTTTAATCCGTTCATTTGAATGATTGCCCGATTGTTCCACTAAGAGTAGCATTTCGTGAGAAAACAGAATTCGATTACAGTGAGGGGTTACGGATTGCATCAACAGCTTCCTGTATTTTTCGAGCAGTTTTTGTTTGTTTTCATCGATGAGAAGTTGCGCTTGTTTAAGCTTGTAAGAATGAAGGTTCAGCTCCATTTTGGCTTAAGTTGAACCGATTCACAAACTATCCCTGTTTGTCTCGCTATTTTTTCATCGACACTTGAGGATTTCGAGATACGCATTTCTTGATTAATTATCAGCTTTTGGAAGGTTAACGCCTCTATTCCTGCCTCATTCTAGTCGGTTTCTTTCATACCAAAGCTCATCGAATCTTTTGATTGCATTAGAAACGGTTGGATGGGGTACTTAAAGAAATCGAAATAAACATCACGTACACGCTTACTTTGAAGATGGAGCACTAAAATCGTATTCTGTTTGTTTGCCATTATATATATATATATATATATATATATATATGTATGTAAAAGCTAAAACAAAGATCAGTCAGTGATGAAAAAGTCTCAGAATTGAATAATAAAAAAATCATCAACTGTGACATCGTTTCCATTAACCATTACGTTATTTTTGGTCACTTTGTAATTGTAAATTTAACGATCGATACCTTCAATTTTTTTTTTAATGGTTGCATTATGTTTTATTTTACTTACTTTTAATGAATCGTAACGTTAATTTTTTCTGACGACCTTTATTGGAATGGAAAAAATAATATTTTTTACCAATCACTTTCTTATGCCCTGATATTTATACTTTACAAACATAAAGTCTTTACGTCCACTGCTTTTCTCGCCAGTGCATATCAAACATATTAATTTTTTTCATCTTGGCATATCCCTGGGACATTTTATATAGAGTGCTAAAATTCTGTTTACCTCTTATCAGCGTATGAGTCACTTTTACTTATTCGATTTACTTTTATTTATTATTATTATTATTATTATTATTTTTGGGGGTGGGGGGGGGAGGAATGTGTAAATATTCAAATTCTGTAATTTTTTAAATTGGATTCTCTAATTATTATTATTATTATTATTATTTTGATTTTATAAAATATTGTACATTTTGTGTAACTGTGTATTTTATAACATATGACTAATAATAAGTGTCAGGCATTATTTTTTCAAACACACTGTGCATTTTGGTAAGCAACTGCTTTTTAACACTTTATTCCTTGAAAATTTCTCAAATTTTTAATATAAAAAAGTAATGGCCGATTTCATATCATATGAAATTACATAAAAATTATAATGTATAAATTTATTAAACACTGAAAAATTAATTTACAAACTAACATCCAATTTCTTATCACACGTTAAATGTTGAAAAAATCCAACTATTAATAGTGTTGTACTTTAAAATAAACACATTAACTCTTAATTTCAAAAACTTCTAATATAATTCATTGATGCATAAAATTTTCCTTAAATAAACATATTTAACTTCACTTAGAATACACTTAATTTTTTTTTCTAAAATTAACAACACTGCTTATACATCTAAAAAATGATAACGCATATATTTCTAGTTATATTTTTTACTTACTTTTTATTTCATTTTAAATGTCACAGCATATGAAAATATTTCTAATAAATAAAACACATTTTAACGAAAACTCGAGGAAAAGTACTAGAAAATGTACGGGAGAATTAAGTTGAAATTAGATACTGCTATTATGCCTCGATGGTCTAGACAAATATTTCGAAGCAGATTAATTTGAATTGAACATTCACTCGCTTTAGAGAAAATTTCTGGGAAATCTCTTTAGATTATGTTATTTTATGGCAAAAGTTTGGCGATTTCTTACCTAAAAGTACAACATATTCCACAATTAAATTTAATAGTTAAAGAAACATGTAAGTTTCTAATAAACTTAAGTTTAATAAATTTCATTTTACGCGTACACGGTGATTTGTTTTCAAAATTGTAAACTTGACATATCTACCGTAAGAAAGCTTTCATTATTTATTTACTTTTTATATTTTAATCAGAGAATGTGTGATCCAAACTGAAGCGGAGACACGACTTCTTCTCCTTCTCCTACATTTTTATTTATTTATTTATTTTTTAACACGAAGTTTTTTTTTATTTATTAAAAAAGATATTTTTTTTAATAAATAAAAATAGTTAAAAGGTACAGGAAAGGAGTGAGAAAGTAGAGAAAGCAATTTAATAATAAATGTTTAAAAAGTCCGTGTCCCCCCCCCCCTTAAATTTTATCATTGGGATATAAATGATGATTGAGTTATCTAAATATCTGCTTAAAATATACTTTCGTATTAACCGCGTGTTATGAGTTTTGGTAACAAATATTACAATTAGCTTATTACAGATTGCAACAGAATAAACATAAATTGCTATAAACAGTGAACGGTGGTTCTAAATATTAGTTTAAATAAATTCATTGATCACTTCACTTCATCTCCTAATGGCGATTAATAACTAGCATAAGGTTAATACTAAATAACGATTAGTTATATATCTGTGTATCTATATCTACCTATCTATCTATATACTAACAAAGAAGACGGAAGGTTACTTTTCTGACGGTTCTTCTGAGATGGTTCATATTCAGTGACGTACCCAGCAATACTTTTCGGGAAGTGGGCTCTAAGCATTTATTAACTTTGATTTTTTTTTTTTTTAATGGGGGTAATGGATGTTAAAAGGCAAATTTTAGCTTAGAAAACTAAGAAAATTTAGAAGAAAAAACTTATTTGTAAACAATTCTTAATAGTTGGTTAAGTTTTTTTTAAGTAGGTAAAAAGAAAAATGGACATAAATAAATATAGCATATCTCTTGAAAATAGTTCACTTATTTACAAAAAAAATTCTGTAAGAAAATATAAGGGATGTGTGTATGTACTCTTATAAAGTTATGGCACGTGAAAATTTGAATTACAAAATTGTTTCCATAGTTTTACTAGATGAAAATGATTTATTAGACAATTATAAGCATTTTTTGATATTTAAAATTTTCATAAAAATGTATTAATATATTTCTATATAAATATATAGGCTCTCGATTGTTTTGGGAACAGTGTGCTGAGAAAACATGAAACAGATCTAACTAATAAGAATTTCTACTTATTTGCCTATAGTAACCAGTTAACACATACGACATAATATCTAAAAGGAAAATAATGGAGCGAGTTTGAAGAAAATCAGTAGATCCGTTTTCTGAGACACCTATTTCAGAGATCTAAAATTAACATACCTAATGAAGCACTTATAAATTTTCCTTTAAAAACCAACTAATACGTACTATAGGACTTCGAAAAGAACATCACCAGAGCTGCTTTTAATATACCGACTTTCAGTGTGATTTTCAGTTTTCTGATTTTCACAAAAATTTGCCAAGTTCGTCTGTACGCTGGACTTTTCTTATTTATAAATTTGGTTGGTCTGTATTTTTCGTTTTGGAGATATGGTAAATTGGACGATTACCTCCAACAGACGATGACATAAAAAACACGCACGTACATTGATCAATTCCCAAAAAGTAGGACTCACTTTCGAACTTCAGTCGCCGATTTTCTTGAAAAAAGAAATACTGACATGTGATTTAATTATAGTGTTTTCCAGAAATATTAGCTACTGCAATGCAGAAAAAAAGCCAGAAAAGTTACTAAAGATAATTTAATGTCGACAGTGTCTCCAAATAAGCGCCCTATTGGTAATTTTATGAGTGAGTTATTTATTAATGGTTGCTAAGAATTTATTTACTTCATGTTAATTTTAATTAATCAAATATTGCAATATAATTTTATTTTAATTAAATTATCTGCAAACTAATGCAAATGTATGTGCCGAATAAATTTACCATAATGTAAATGTAATGTAAAGCAAAAAGTAAAACCGAAATTTAATTTGCGTTATTTTAAATCTATGCAATAATGAAGTTATGCCGAATAAATTCACCATATTGTAAATATAATAAAAGTTAAAAAAAAAAAAAAATAATTTACGTTATTTTAAATCTATGAAATAAGCTTAAACAAGCTTAAGGAAAATTTTAGATGTATTGTATTGACGTCACATTTTCAGAATTAAAGCTGCTATAGAAAGATTTTTTGTAACAGTAAACGAGGGTTTAGGTAATTTGACTATGCCTCTACGTATTTCGCGTCCAAACGGCAAATTTAACAATACATATATATGGCCTTACAGTTAAAACTCAGCACCTAAAAATTTGCCAGTGAATTAAATACAATGTCAAGAAATTTCTATAATTTTTCAAACCATTCGTAAATTAGAGCGTTTCATTGTCAGAAGACCTTAAAACATGTGAATCAGGAGAAACCTCGGTGTTAAAATTTTGACCGAAAATACTTCCATTATTTGCTGTAGTCGGACAATAGAAGTAAAAAGTGATGACAAGAAGTAGAATTTTTAAGTGATTAGAAAATCTGAAGTTCGCAATTGCGTAGTTATTCCGCAACACGTAGTTTTTTTTTTTTTTTTTTTTTTTTTTTTTTTCCTGAGCAAAAATTTTCGATTTTTTACTACGCACAAGAAGTAAAATTGTCCGAAGTAAAATTTTGACCGTCAGTGGTTATTGAAGCGCTACTAAAAAAAAAAAAAAAGTTAGTCGGGCCGAAAGAAAACACGATCCTTCGTCAGGCGAACAAAGTAGGCACGAGTGCTGCAAACAAAGCAGCAACACACAAAATCTATTTCAATGATGAGCGAAAGCAAATAAAACCAAATGTCAATATGAATATTGGTGTGACCAGAATTATAAAAAAGGAAGAAGGAGAAATAATAATAATAATAATAAAATCTAAAAAAAAAAAAAAAAAAATCAAAACTATACGAAATGACATTTGGTTTTATTTGTTTCTGCTCATTACTGAAATCGGTTTTGTGCGTTGTCTCTTTGTTTGCAGCAATCGTGCCTACTTTGTTCACCTGACGAAAGGTTGTGTTTTCTTCCGACTCGAAACAATTGTTGCGAGTTTTTGCATTTCATGGCGTTTATTCAAAGCTGTTTACTTATTACGTATAAACGCCAGATCAGTGGTGCAGCTTTTTATTTTCAATTAAAAGTTCATCTGATATTATTATTATTATAATTAACATTTTACTGTAGCTTATTAATAACTAAAAAAATACATTTTTATTGTTTATTATTATTGTTTATTGTTCTTATTTTCTATTGCTTAGGGGAAAAAAAATAAATAAAAATAAAACTTTTACAAAGTAACTGAAAAGGTGAATGGATACTGGAACTTAATTTTTTTCTACTTACAGTGCGTGTCGAAATGATAGGTCCACCAGTAAAAACGAAAGTTATGTTGGTAAAAAAGGTTTTATTGTGTACAAAGTACTATTTTATAAACTACATTACTTCATTCAATGTAAAATAATACATGAATAATATACAAATAATAGGAATAATAAGGAAAACAAAAATTACATGAAAAAGCTGTTTCAAAAAGATAGGTCCACTGAACCAAGCATCAAATTAATGTTAAATTAATAAGATTTATAAGATAATTTTTCCACCTTGTTACAGAATAAGCTCATAAATCCTATTCGGCATGGTTTCTACAAGTTTTTGCAAACACTTTTTCTCTATTTTTGACCATTCGGAGGAAATAGCCTTTTTCCAGTCTGCAGTACTGTTGTATTGCCTTCCGCCTGCATACACCGCTCTTGCGAGTATACCCCACATGTTTTCTACCAGATTCAGGTCGGGGCTGCAAGGTGGCCAATCGATAGCATGTACACCATTATCCAGAAACCATTCGAAAGTGGACTTTGCAGTGTGCACATGAGCATTGTCCTGTTGGAACAGGAAGAATGGGCCCCCAATGTGCTCTGCTTGTGGAAGAAAATATTGTTCAAGCAGCTGTTGGTAGCCTGCAGCATTAAAACGATTGTCTACAAATGCTATATCAGTTTTTCCTGCACCTCCGGATCCGTCCCATACCGTAACGGAACCACCACCAGCTTGCCTCTTCGAGAATATCTGTTTATCGTTACGCAGATCGTGCCAGTAGTGCTGCCAGCCATCTGGACCCTCCAGGTTGAATTTCTTTTCATCACTGAATATCACACGATGCCAATCTTGTTTCCAGGACATCACTTCGTGTGCGAAATTCAAACTCTTTTCTTTGTGCTTTTTAGTCAATTTCTGAGCCGCTTTCCTCTTCACGTAAACTATATTGCCGAACTTCTTTACCACTCTATGGACTATAGATTTTGATTTTGGAGGGTTTTGTTGTCTGGTCACAGTGGATAAGCTCATATTTTCAGATTTTAACTCCTTTAGGATAGTCCTTCTTTGTCGGGATGTCACTTTTGATGGGCGGCCAAATGATTTTTCCCTGCCATAATCATTTCTAAGTCGCAAATAATTGTTTACAACATTATGTGATCTGTTTAAAAGTTTTCCTATTTCTCTATTCGATTTTCCACACGTTTTAAATGCATCAATTTTCCCCTTCTCAACCAGCGAAAGACTGCAACGGCGACCCATTTCGTTTGATTACAACGTGATGTTCAAATCTGTTTAAATACCTCCACAGCAGCCAGCATAATCCCGCAGTAAGACTAAGCAACGATATTTATGCAAATTTTTTGGAAATAAACGTGATTGGTGCAAAATTTCTGAAGGCGGACCTATCTTTTTGAAACGGTCTGAAAATGAAAATTTGCATAAAATAAAAAGGAATTATTTATTTTTAAGAAATTTCTTCATAAATAGTTATAACAGTTACTGATTAATTATCTCTACCAAAAAAGTGAATCTCATTCTCAATTAAGAGTCGAAACTTTGAAAATTGCGGGTGGACCTATCATTTCGATACGCACTGTAAATTTTGACACAGTCTTTCATATGCAAATATACGTAGTTGTGTGCTTAGATGCATACAATTCTCATGAATATTCAAATTTTGACTTAACAATTTCAGAAAGGTGCATTCTTATACGTATGTACTGGTATGCAAAAAAAAAAAAAAAAAAAAAAAAAATGCCATTAATTTATTTTTAAATTTTGGAATGAATATTTTTCTGTTTAAAAATCTGAAACAAGTAAATAGTAATAAAAAATATGCTTATGTTTATTTTAAAAAATTAAATAGTGAAACTGTTTTTACTTTTAATTCAGATGTTATATATATATATATATATATATATATATATATTAATTTGGTTCAAAATAAAAAGAATAATAATTCTCAGAAGGAATTGTATTATCCCTCCTAATACATTTTCAGGGATTTTTCTGAAACACTTATTTTTTATAGCAAATTTTGTCTTATAAAATAAGTCTATGAATTTAAAAAGTTTTTTTTTTTTTTTGAGAATAGTGGTAGAAATTTTTCTGAAAAAATCTCTGGTACGACTTTTGCATTTTACTGAAATTAACAACACATAAGTAATTAGAAAGATAAGAAAAATATTACTATTGACAAACTACAATACAATTTGATTTCGACATCATGAAAGAGTGAAATTCTGCGTGTCATTCACTCTTTCAAAATAATGTCATAAGAATAGATATGATAGTACTCTTACTAAACTCTTTCCGGTTGTTAAGTCATTTAGGTGGATGAAAATTAAATATGTTTCTTGATTCATCAAAGCCATCTAATGTTATCACGCAGTAGGAGTAAAATAGTTCGGTTAATAAGGAATATGCTTTATACGGAATTGGATGTGAGCGCTAAACATTTTGTGAAAAGCAGTAAGTTCCGGAATAACTGAAGGCACGAGATTTTTTATTCTATTTTACAAGGTAATTTCAATATATTTTGTGTAATCTCTTAAAATACGATTTTTTTTTTTTTTTTTTTGCTTTTAGCACTTTCGCGACCGCTGACGTAGATTCATGTCATTTGAAAATCTGTAACTCCGCCAGTGGGCGTTTCTTTTGCAATTTGTATGCCATTTAATTTTTAAGAATATACATAATATTCATATTTTTACAACCAATATGCTATGGATACAAATACTTTGATTAGAAAGAGTGTAACTATATTGTATATCCATTTGTAATATGAATCTGAATATTGAAAATTTTGTTCTGAAATATTGTAACCGGAGAGAATAACACCCACAGGCGGACCTTACTGTCAAAAAGACAAAAACATGCGGTCGCGAAAGTGTTAACAATACTCTTTTACAGTACTGAATTGTTTTTTTTTTTTTTTTTTTTTTTTCCGAACAAAAGAGATAAGATGTTTAAGGAAAATGAAAAGAAAAATCGAGATACATGTAAAATTTTATATACAGACGTTTGAAAATTATTAGTGGAATACTATTGAATTTCCAAATTTTATGTTTCATTAATTTTTAATGCATGCAATCTTTAAAAAAAACAAACAAACATATAATTACTTGTTGATATAATTTAGATTTCACTCTTTAAGAACAGTTTGAAGATTTTTTCAAGATTTTGTATCAATATTTAACAGTTTTTATAACTTCAGTTCGTCTAGCTGCGTTTTCATTTCCTCAATATTTTTAGAATTCAATAAAACTGAGATATGTTATTGTGATTTTTGATACTTACTGTAGAACGTTTACTTATAAATATCCTGTATATAGAAACACTATTTTGTATATTTATTGAAATTTTATTTTTCCTACTGAGTGAAAATAATGCTTGACCGGGAGTCGAACCCCGGATCTTTGAGTTACAAGGTCAAGGCTCTACCAATTGAGCTATCCAGGCCGACACCCCGGTCAGCATTACTCACTCAGACAACCTTTAGGCAGAAACATCTCTGGCCTATCATGTAGATAGCTCGACAGAAATAAGCCGCAGGAAATGGAAAACACCATTAGATAATGAGAGAAAGAAATACAATTTTTATTAAAATCACACAATCAACTGTGAAAGAAAATCATATTTATTGAAATTTTATTTTTCCGACTGAGTGAAAATAATGCCTGGACCGGGAGTCGAACCCGGGATCTTTGACTTACAAGGCTCTACTTTGGTAGAGCCTTGACCTTGTAAATCAAAGATCCGGGATTCGACTCCCGGTCCAGGCATTATTTTCACTCAGTCGGAAAAATAAAATTTCAATAAATATGATTTTCTTCCACAGTTGATTGTGTGATTTTAATAAAAACTGTTTTGTATGCAAGGACTCAAAAGAAAAAAAGAAAAAAATAGGTAGATACATTATGGTTTAGAGACGGATTTTTTATAAGCACATTTCGACATCTTTTATACTGCGTGCTAAATATACGAAGTCAGCATACATTTATCAAAAACAACAAAGGATGTTTCCTGTTAAAAATGACGGAGGTAACATTAATGATTCCTTTACAGGGTAATCGAAAAATATTCAAATTCCTTACGGGAATTGCTGGAGATACATTTTCAATTATGTTATGCGCTTTCCACAATTTCTACCAATTCTTTCCTACCTATGGTGTCAAAAAGTATTTTTATGATGTGACGGGTATATACAATTAAAAAGTGCTTTATTGAGTTTGAAAAATATTTATCAAAAGAAAAACATGGACAGACAAGCTGACGAGTTGAAATCATAAACACTTTAAAACTTTCTTGAAGAATTAAAAAGTAGTCTTATGTCATTCTCAATGAATGAAAGATAAATTATATCAAGAAGTGAAGTTATTTTTATAGAATTACATGCATTAATAAAACGACAAAGGAAAATTAAAAATTCACAATTGTTGTAATAATTTTCACACGTCTGTTATTTGACTTAAATGTACTAAAAGCCTAAAATATTTAAAAAAAAAAAATATTTCAGAGAATGGATTTAATTAAAAAAAAAAAATAAATAAATAAAAATAAGATAAATAAATAAATAAATAAAACTGCTTACATAATAATAGTTAAACAAATACGGTACATTTTGTCGATATTTAATTTATTTCCGCAGTAAAAAGAATGCTATACTAAAAATAAAATAAATACAAAATTCTGAATTATATTCTCAGCTAATAAGTAATTAAGATTTAAAATTTTGTATGCATATTTTATTTTAGTGTCATATATTTTACTGTCTAACATTCTTTAAAAGATGTTATTTAAATTATACGAAAAAGAAAAAAAAATCTGATTTATTTGTATTTTAAAAATAAAATATTATGATTGAATAACAATTATTTTAAAACTATTTATTGAAAGCTTAATATTTTCGTGCTTCGTTTAATTGTGCAGTTTTGTAGAATATGTAATAGAGTAATATATTATTATTTCAGCTATTAAAAAAGGCTATTAAACAGATTTATTTTTGCAGAATGTTAGTATAATATGAAATATAAAGTATATTAAATTTCCCTTTTTAATTGTTTTTAGAAATTGTAATTTTTATGGATTACTATTCGAAGGCTGTTAGCGGAAATTTCATAACATTTTCAATAATCATCAATAAACAAATTCTTAAGCACAGCGTTTTAAACTCTTAATATATATTTATATTATTTATTTATATTATTAAAATCAGACTTTTGTCTGTAATTTTCTCAGAATCAAAAAATTTTGCGATATATGTAAAATCTTGCGATATCTTGTGCTTCACACATCATGAAAGCCAAAAATGGCTTCAAAAAATTTTCTCTCTGTGTGTGCGGGGGCGGGCGGGGCAAAAGAAAACCCGGTTCAAAATTAAATATTTTTCAAATTACCTAAGAAGGGCAAACTTTGGTGTGTGGGTGTTGATTAAGTGTAGGCAATATGAACTTTGGTGGGATTTTGCGCACTTCTATCTTACTCCCAGTGGAGGGGTTATTAAAAAGCAGGTAAGTCGTGTCAAAGGCAATGAGGACCCAGACTTCTCATGAGGCGAGCGGGAAAACCACTATCGAAAGCACCGGGAACTTTAACTTTGATTTCGACTGATTTCAATGATTCTTTTTTTTTTTTTTATTAATAATGATATGGAATATTTGCAGAATTGGTTTAACTATAGTGTCCAGCGAAGCAGGCAAAGCCTGCCAGTTATTTCATATTAAATATACATAAAACGAACAGGGATGGAACACGGGCGCAGAATTCATACCGGAATCCGTTTAAGAAATTTCACTACTTATAATATCGTTGATTTAAGAAGTAGAAAATTTTCTTACATCGATAGTGGTATGAATTCTGCGCCCGTGTTCCATCCCTGAACGAAAAATAAATATCTTTGCATTAAAAATTATTGATATCACTAATTTTTACTTCCCAATTAAATAATAATTATTCAATAGTAGAAAGTATTAGATTCGTAATTTCATCTACTTCTGGTTTTTGATTGTTTTACACGTTTTGAGAAGTTCAGAATACGATTTGATTATTTTCAGAAAATGTTTGTCTATGTGTCACAAGAATTTTGTGATGCTCTACCTTAAGAATTAACGTACAGAATTGTATACAAATGTATATGTAGTTGCACATTCACATAAATTAGTTCCTGTCGAATAATAAATTAGTTGATGTAAATTGCCCAACAAATAATGTTTCCATCCTGTAATTTTTTTTTCTAGTTTTTAACAAGGCGGTATAGAAATTTCGTATAAATGTGCACGATGAAAATTATTTTTAACCAATCATTTTGATTTTAAAAAGAATTATTTGTATTAGTAACAGTCGTATCGTTGCAGTCCTCTCCCCTTCTAAGCGAGAATTTCCTCGCCGAAGCTTTAAATTTATTTATTTTATTTTATTTTATTTCTTTTTTTCAAACGAACTTGTCAGTGTGAACTTGTCAAAGAAATGGTTGAATCTAGATGTGTGATAATTTAAAACAAAGTTATAGATATTTTCCTTTTAACAACAACAACAACAACAAAAAAGACTAATGAAATTTTTTCAGATTTCTTTTGTAGGGCACAAAACGTACTGTACATCCCTTCTGTAGTCTACCTTTTGATATTTATTATTATATTTTTTCGATATGAAAATCGTCTGCACTCATTATGAAAAAATAATTTTGATAAATAGTAATTTTGATAAATAATTAGTACCACATGAATTTGCATAGAAAATTTTCGAAGAAAGTCTTTTGTGGCCACAAACATGCAATTTTCCGATAAAATGATTTCTTGTTTTTCGAATAGCGCTCTAATTCATGAAATAAATAAAAATGTCCGGTTATGTTAATTTTTTTTTTCTAAAAATGCATATAGTTGAGATAAAATACAGCGTTTAGTGTTGTTGTTATAATTTCTACTGGAAAAACATTAACTTTTTATTTTCACCCTCTTTGATTTAGAAAAGCACTTTGATAAATAGGAAAAAAAAAATGAAAATAAAAATGTTTTGGTCTCATCTTGAAATAAAACATAAATTTTGAAGTTTTGAAGTTTTGGATTTTTTTTTTTTTTTTTTTAAATATACATTCATACCGTAAATTTCATTTCATTTAAATATAAGAGTCTGTAAAAGACTTAGCTCAGAATTCTATTTATAGATGCAATAAAAACTTTTCTGTAAAACATTAGTTTAGAGTGTTCTGATTTCAAGATAGCGCCGCAGGGAAAATAAAATGCTAAAAATAAAATTATTATTATTTTTTTCGCTATTCAAAATCTTCAAATATCAAAAGATGTACTTTCTCGGCTTCTTTTCTTTAATTCTCATAATTATTTATATAGTTAAAAAATACAGTACATTTTAAAGTATCACAGATTTTTTTTTAAATGTTGATGTTTTTCTGCTATTATATGCACTTATGCATTTTTTTCTTTTAAAAGCGTTAAGTGAGAAATTGTATTGGATGCATGCAAAAAATTGCAATAAAGGACATTTTTTTTTCTTTCAAATTTATTAGGTGTATCAGTTCTAAAAATTGTACTTGTAAGAAACACTTATAAAATTAAACTTTAAATATAAATTTTCGTATTGTGTTAACACTAGAAAGACGGGGCGTGTCACTTTCATTGTAAACTTATGAGAAAAGAAGTCACTTTGATTACTTTAGTCCTTCTAATGTTAAAAGTTCGTGTTACGAATCTTTGTCGTGAACTACGAAAATTTCAAGCTACAGTTCTAAAAGGAGATCAGTTTAACTAAAGTAATCAGTGATACGTTTTCTTTTTGTCACCTTACCTACCTTCATTCCTAGTATATTTTAATAAGGTAAAAGCTCTTTTATAATTTCCAGACATGTACTATTAAGAAAAGTATTGCAATCATAAAAGAATTTGACCATGAGATTCTATGCATGTCTTTTCTGTTGTCTACTGAATTAATCTATTCTATTTTTACGTAGATGTATATGTGTATGTGTAAATAAACACGTAGCGTCTAAACGCTTTATTCGACTGAGATCGAAATGGGTAGGTACGTTAAAGGTTAACTTTATACGAACTGCATAAGTTTTCATGAATGTAGGACCTATTGTTCTTTTACAGAAATAAATATAAATCTTTATTATTATGGCCTATGAGTTCAAATAATTTTAAGTTCACTGGCGTCCAACTATTTCGATCGATTATGATGAAATTTAATAAACATGTTATAGGTCATCATCATGAGACCTACCTGCATTTTTAGAATTGCCGGAATTTTTTGTAGGAATGCAAAGTCAAAATTTTATATATTATGGTATATGGGCTAAAATTAATTGAATGTTGTTGTTTTTTTATTGTTAAGTTTAAAATAGGAAAAACTGATGTATGTTACTTGTGTTGCTAAAGTATGATTATTATAGGAAATAATATGCGTATTACTTATAGCTCTTTTACAGGGAAGCATAGAAGAATATACACATATTACGTCCAATAGATACGCTATTTACCTGAAATGCATTAATTTTTAAATAAAGAATAAACTGATACATGTTTTACAATTTTTCAGCACCATGGTCATTACTGAAATTTACGTGCTTACTAATCATAGATATTTTACAGGGACAGACGAAAGGTGTCGGCGGCATGTACAGTCAATTGTATACACATATGAATTTAGGGAGAAATACTCAGACAATCTAAAATATTCTCTTTTGTTTATCGACGGATTTATTTTCTCATTATAATTTATTTAAACAACTGTTAAATATAAAATTTTTGGAAAGTCGAGTAGATTCCCTCCATTTTTTTTTTTTTTTTTTTGCTCTGTATGTGCTTATTTTAAGCTGATTTTTCTTTCTTTGCTTTCAGATAACTTAAACAAATGGAAAGAATCCATTTACTGTGTTCATTTTTACATTAATCATTAAAAGTTTTGGATTCGTAAAAATTTTCGGCTTCTAGTTTTTGACGATTTTATGCATTTTAAGAAGATCTAAACGCATTTTGACCATTTTTGGAATGATATCTGCCTTTCTCTGTGTGTGTGACAAAAATGTCTTGATCGAAAATGCAAAGAATTTCATGAATATCTATATTTAGTTGTATCTTGACATGACTTGGTGTCTATCAACTTTTCTTGTACATCACTAAACAGGTTGGGCTGCTGTCTCATCATTTTTCATAATCTTTAATTTGGCTGCATAGGACATAATCTAGTATAAATAAACCCATTTAGGAATTTTTAAACCAATCTAGATAAAGTAAAAAAATATATTTTGTGATAATAAAAGTCAACTTAGATAAATATTTTAAATATGGGTAGGAGCATCACTTCTGTCCTCCTTCGGTGTTATGTGTAAATTTTAAAAATAAGTATTTTTCAAAAGCGCTCACCAAAACCTTCAAAGCTAAGTGACTGAATCATATATTTGTTGTAATTTGTAACAAAGTTACCGTTTTTTTAGAATGCTTTTATATTAAATCAGATTGTCTGTCTGTTTACAATTTTCTTTAATATGAATTTAGTGTAGAAGCTTCATGAAACTTTCTGAAAATGCTTAGTCTTTATGGAATCTTCTAGAAACTTCATGGAAACGTTTAGAAACTTCATCAAACTTTCTAGAAACATCATGGAATATTCTAGAAACTTCATAGAAACGTCTAGAGACTTCATGGAAACGTCTAGAACTCTAGAACCTTTTAGAAAATTTTGAAAGCTTTCTGGAAGATAAATTTTTCTATATATTTCCTTGAAGTTTCCAGAAGATTCCATGAAGTTTCTAGAAGATTTTATGCAGTTTCTAGAAGGTTCCAAGAAGTTTCTAGAAAGTTTCATAAAGTTTCAACGTATTTTGAAGTTTTATATCATTATATATCAATATTTGTAACTATTTGTTAGTTACATTATATTTGTTAGTTATGTAATAAACGGATTTTATGCTTTTTAGTTGATTTTTGATTTATTTAATTCACTTCAAATTCGATAAAAATTATACAATAAGGGATCTAATTATTTGACAGGATTGATATATTGGTATATATCGGAACGATATTAGTCCGCTATGTCTTATTGACTGGAGAAATTTGTAACAAATGTGCCCTAAAAAGTGAAAAATAAGAAAATTTTTGGAAAGTTTCAGTCAGCTTGAAGAAAAATGTAAATAAAATTTTAAAAAAATTCAAAGACAAGAAGAAAAAAAATTACTCCTGAAAAAAAAAAAAAAAAAAAAAAAAGAAAGAAAGAAAGAAACTACTTAACTGCTCAACAAAAAGAAACTACTCATTTTTTTTTTTTTTTTTTTAAATTCAAGCTGACCACAATTTTCCCCAAGTTTCCTTATTTTCCACTTTTTAGGGTAACTCTATAAAAGCATTCTATTTGAAAAACTTCTTTTTCTTAAAAAAAAAAAAAAAAAAAGAAGAAAGAAAGAAAATGCATTTCATTAGATGTGTATAAGGCACGAATTTCTTTCTTCATTTAAGGTTATAATTTTTTGAGATGAAAATCATCTGCTTTCAGATTTTTAGCCAGCCAAACATAGAATAATTCATGTTCTGAGGGAGATGTATGCATGTAAACAATCGGTTAGATTGTTCGATTAGAATTTATTTCACCTGTTTGAAACAGCAGTCTGAGATGATCAATCCGTTTGCTCAAGAGGGCAGTGGCTACAACTTATTCGCTTAGTCATAGAACTGCATCTCATTACTTGCCTTTTTACAACTATCACCTCCTCAGAGGATAAAATTTGTGAAGGCATATCTATGGATCACCTATAGGGGTGACTCCCAGACCATCGCCAATTGCCCGCTAAGTCGCTATAATGTGACGTTAAACTCACTCCACTCCACTCCTTTTACAACTAACATCGAGTACGGTGAAATTGTTCACATTTCAATTTTCACATTTTCCTTAAGGCACTTTTCAAATAACCACAAAATAAAATAAACAATCTGTTAACCCTTTTATAATTAGAAGTCAGAATAAATTATGTCCGTTATTCATAATTACCAATGAACATTTAAAAAAAATATTTTTTTAGAATTTATGTTTTACATAATTTTTTTCTTTTGAATTCGACTTTCGAGATTTAAAACTATATTTCAGTTAGATTTAAGGTAAAAAAAAAAAAAAAAAAAAAAAAAAAAAAAAAAAAAAAAACTTTTTTTTTTCTTTTCTTTTAAATCAATATACACATAAAAAAAAGTTTTTCTTTTCATGGTATAAAAAAACAATGCATTTATTTTTTTAAGTGTGTGCACCCATGTGTGTGTGGGTGGGAGTGTGTGTAAATGAAAAGTTAAACAACAAGATTAAAAGCTTAAGATATTATATGAAAAAAATTGTACGATTTTAATTAGAATATAATGTTTCTTTAAATTCAAACATTGCATATTTTAACCGGAGTTTAATGAGGATTAGTAGTAGTTATGCTTTGAATTGCTTTCGTTGTAGAATTTTTTTTTTTTTTTCTTTTTAACCAACAGTAAATAATCTTCTTTTAAAGTATAATTTTCTGAGGAATGTTTATTTTGTTCGAGCGATAGTATTTTCATGATAATATATATATTTTTTTTCATTTTCTTTTCTTTTCCTTCCCCCTCTTTTTTTGTTTCTAAACATATATATAATTTTTATATATTTGCCATCTTTGTACCTAAGCATGACTAAACCATATAAAGGAATAATCTGAAAACTTGTTATTCCGTTTAAACTTAAGGAATTTTAAATATAGATGTAACTATTTGACTTTTTGTTGTGTAAAGAATGAATTTATACTAAACATATTAGCATGCAAAGTGCAAGTATATTTTGTAAATATTACAAAGTTTAACTTTTGTAAGCATCGTGAATACATTTTTTGAATTAATGGATGATTTGTTTTGCATGCAAATACTTGCTTTCTCAAGTATACTTTATATTTCAAAAGTTTTATGGGCTATATTTTACAAAGTTTTTACAAGTATTCTTAAAAATGACTTCATATTCTTGCACACTAACCATTTTTTAGATACGAGTGAGAGCAAACAAGAGCGCCTCCATATAAAAAAATAAATTTTAAATATGGTAATTTTTTTCATAAGATACATTATTTTTTTGAGTCATTTTTTTTAAAAATAATAATAAATTTTATTATTAAATCAGACCCTTTAAGCTCATTGTTTAATGTGAAATAAAAATGTTTATATGTTTAAACTATTTTATGTGCGGTCTGTATAAAACTGTAGCGTTGCAGTGACATTTTTCCAGCTTTGGATTTCAAAATTCGTTTTTTATGATTTTTATTCTTAATTTCATTATCCGTTTTGTTACTTTCTTTAATCCATATATGGTAGAGGGTAAGTGCTGTTTTTTCTTAAAATTCTTTAACTGAATATTTCATGTAATTAGAAGTTTTAAGGTCTTCTGAGCCGAAAATCAGGTTTTTAGTGATTGGTCTGTGTGTCTGAAGGTATGTCTGCGTGAGTATTGTGTGTTTGTCTTGAGTCTGTTATCAGCATCACTCAAAAACACTGAGTACCAATACATTCAAATTGGGCATTTTGAATCTGTATCGTATGTGAAAATGACTTAAAACATTTTATTGTGAACTGTGGAATGCTCGTATCTAAATGGCATCCAAAAGAATTCAAATACATACCGTCTACGAGCGAAAATCGTCATTTTTACATTTTAACATCTTTAGACTTTTAAATATTAAAAAAAAAAAAAAAAAAATGAATAGTCTTTATATGCACAAAATCATATTTCGCATGGAATATGGTGTGAAAAGCAATCACAATTCATTTATAAGAAAATACAAAAAAATTCATATATATTAGGCCGATAGTCGGAAACTGATTGAAATGTATTTCATGTTTTGTTACACGTTTATTTAACTGTGCAAACTTAAGTATATTGTTTGATGCGTATACAATTTATAGTCAATAATACAGAGCTACCGAAAATTAGACGAATAAATTTCAAGAAGTGGTCTAAACGGAAATTCTTTGAATAATTTGAAATGAATTTTTAAATTTACGAACAACTTTAAATATTTGAAGAATGACACTACAATATTCAAACGAAAGACTGACACAATATCAGGCTCCATGGTTCAATAAAAATATCAACTAAAAACTGCTCGTAAATTAATTTTCAACTAGTATTTTGAAAAGGTTCAAATTTTGTACTTTTTACCTCTTAAACTGTAACAATGTTTTTAATAGAATTCCAGGATAAGAGAATGTAATGTGAGTTGTACACTAGATTATTTTTAAAGAAAACTAATTCTAAGTAAAATATAAAAAGTATTAAATAAGTTCAATTATTAAGTTCTTAATTATTCATCAGTGAATAATTAAGAATTATTTCATTCCATCAGTGAAAGATGCAAGTAATGTACTTCGGGTCAAAGGCTTAACTAGGAACTAATTCTAACTAGGGAGCAGGCCAGGTATCGAACCTTGGTATCACACGAAAAAACTACCAAATTCTTACATAAGTCTACATCTCTAAGATTCGCAGAATCGGTGATCATTTTCCAATTTGAAGGGAGCGAACAGTGCGATTTCTAGTAAGCGAATAATGCCAGTCAGTTGTCGACCATTTTACTCACTCACAAGGGAAGTATAAATCAGTAAAATTCCTATTGAAACCAAACCAATCTTAAATTAAAGAGCATGGTCGAAAACATAGGGTAAAGTGCAAATTTGCTGCAACAACTACCCACGCCCCCTCCCATGGAGCGAAAAACGATCCTAATTTTTTTAAAGCTATTTCAATCAAAATCAACGAAACAGAGCTCGCCAGCAAGACGGTGTGGTGCAGTGGTTACAGTCTTCAGTTTGAGTGAGGCAGGTCGTGAGTTTATTTATTTATTTTTGTTTAAATATATATCAATGAAATAAAATGTTAAAATAAATGAATAAATTAAGGGGATATATATTAAATTTAATCAAAAAATATATGATGGCATATTTTCAATTATTAAAATATTTTATTTCAACTAAAATTTTTTTTCAAAATTTTCTTTACAATTTAAATAAATGAATAATTTGAGGGAAAATATTTTTCTTTATTGCGCGTTTTTCTCTTTCCTAAAGTTTAATTTTTTTTATTAATATTTTACGACAAAGCCGCTAGTAAGAAATGCTTTTAATTTTGTTATATTTTATACATAAAAATAAATATTCTATTAAATTATCAAAACATTTTATTTCAAGGGAAAAAATGTTTTTCAAATGAATAGTGCAAATAATATTTATATTATTATTATCTTTTTTTTCGTCTGATTTTAACTGCGCTATTTTTCAAAAGTAAAAAGAAAAAGAAAGAACTTTTACTTATTGTTATTATTCTGTTGGCCCTTGCACATGTTTACATCTCCAAAATTTAAAAATCTAGTTATACATGCATTTTACAAAGCTGGTTATCTCGAAGAAAAACCCAGTAATTTCTAAAATGTTCGCGAGGTGTGTATCAACGTTGAACAAGACTGTAATGAAATTAATTGTGATAAATTTTCTTTTATACGTTGTTCTCATCGTGAAAAGCTCTTAATCTTTGACCATTTTCTTACTTCTAATCATAATCATTAACTTGAAAATAAATTCGTAAACTTAAACGTGATCTTTTTCTTCATAAAGAGGTAATTTTACCCTCTCTATTTCTTAATAGTATCTGTATATAGAGTAAATTTATTTATTTTAAATTTCTTAATTAAGTTTAACAATTATTTTTCTCTTAAGTTATTCATTTATTTTAATGTTTTGTTTTATTTCATTAAAAAAAAAAAAAAAATGAAAATAGAGCACTCCGTCAGTGTCTGAACTCCAGAAAATTTTAGGGAAGCGAAAAATGTTTAATAAAGAAAAATATTTAAATTATAAGGAAAAATTAAAAATATATATTTTTTTTAGTTGGAATAAAATATTTTACTAATTAAAAAATACATTATTACATATTTTTTAAATTTAATTTAATGCATATCCCTCCTTAAATTATTCATTTATTTTAATATTTTGTTTTATTTCATTTATATTGAAAAAAAAAAAATAATAATAAAATAAAAATAATAACTGCGAGCAGTCATCGGGGTTCGGTTTCACGACCTTCATCATTCAAACTCAACACTTTAACTGCTGCACCACGCCGTCTTGCTTTTGGTTCTGTTTCTTGGGTTTTGATAGAAACAGCTAAAACTTTTAGGGTCGTTTTCTCGCTCCATGGGGTATTGTTGCAGCAAATTTGCATTCTACCCTATGTTTTCGACCATGCTCTTTAATTTAAATCAATAGGAATTTTACTGATTCATACTTCCCTTGTCAGTAGAGTACTGGCGTGTTGTGGCAAGAATTCTGTTTCGATTCCTCCCCTGGCCGCTTTTTGCTTTAGTTAAAATTTATTTGTTCGTTTCATCTGTATTATTTTAAACATTATTTTCATAAGAATATGTATGAAAACAAGACATTTGATTTAAATTTCATGAAAAAATAAAACTTCTGCATCATTATGGTTTGGAAAAAAATTTCAATGATAATACAAAATTTTAATATAGTTATTTTTATATATTAACAAGTAATTTTAGCTTGTAAATATCAAAGCACTGAAACAAATAGATTTGTCGTAAAATAATGTTGTTGAGATGTTTATAGCACACCTTGTTAAAGTTCTTATTCTAATATCTGAAGAATTTTAAAACTTTTTTCTGAAGTTCAGACTAATAAAATACTTTTAATATAGCACATTCATTTTAGAGTATAAAAACTACTGTAAACAATAAAGTAGCAAGTTAACAAATTCCTCTTTTTTAATTACTCCCGACAAGATCAGATTGATCACTTTGTGTGATATCCAAGCCTGAGGAATGATTAACGACTTACGTCTTTTAATTAACATTTATTCATTCATAAAGACTATTTAAAAGAACATTGAAAAAGATATTAAAAAAAAAAAAAGTTTTAGTATTTTGTTGATAATATAATTAAAGAAAACAACAATCTTTTTTTTTTTTTTTTTTTTTTTTAATAAATTTAAGAAACCTCTTTGGGAAATTTCTTAAGAAATTTAAAAGTATTGTTGAAAGTGATTGTAAATTTAAATATTTAATATTAATATTATGTCATTTTGTTAATATTATATCACCATATTATTGATTTTGTTATAATATTTTATTATTAAGTAATTAATCTTGAAAATTGTGTAAGTAAAATGTATTGTTCTTGTAAAGAAAATACCAAATTTACATATGATATGTGTGTAATTCACTAATTAATAGCAACGCATACACTGTAAAACATTTCCATACTAGATTATGGCCAGTCACCTGCAAAAAGTGTTCCAGTCCCTGACTGTAAAATAAAATTATGCTTGGAAATGTGTCGCGACTTTTTTCTCGAAGAAAATAAGTGGCTTTCAATAAAGGGTCAAAATTTGTGTTTTACAGCAATTTGTTATAAATACGGGTACTGGACAATTTCTCGAAGAAGAAAGTTGCCCGTATAATTCAACGATGAACTCTCCAAATTAAACTAAAATTTCTTAGTGTGTACACACACACACATATATATATGTTAATGTTGTTATTTAACACACAAAGAATTCGGAAACTTTGAGGAGTACCGGCGGCATTTTTGGGAAATATGTTTTAATGCTGTTAAAAAAAAAAAAAAAAAAAAAGGCAAAACTAGTAGGCTTTTATAAACTTGACTAAAGCTTATAATTCATTAGAAAAAAAAATCATTTATTTCAAAGTAATAAATTTTTTTTATAATGCATACATCATTATCAGTATATCAAAATTCTTTGTTGATATTTTCGAGACATGTATCTGATGCACTGGTTGTAGTATATGCTTCAACACTAGAGAAATGTTTCCTAAAAATACATTAAAAACATTTTGTGAATACTCAAAATTCAAAAACAAATAATACGTATGTATCAGATTGTATGTCCGAGCTAAAATAAATTTTATATTAAAATTGTATGTATATAAAGTATTTTACAGAAGTTTTAGAGCGGATGGTGTTCTTTGGTTAATTATTTCTTTGAGTGTAAATTTAGTGATGTTATACATATTTTTTTTATTATGCTATGTATTACATGCATCACATGTTATTCGTACAAATAGATAGTCAAATTATCCAATTATATTACGTTTATTTATTAGGTGAAAGAGTGAAGCTGATCTGGAACATCCATAGAGCACTGGCAGTCTTCTCCCGGAATTCCCAAGCACAACCGGTATCTTGGATGAATTTGCGAGATCTCACCTGAAGTTTTCATAGCAGTGTTAGACGTTGCGAAATTTTCTGAATGTTTACCTGGGACGAATAGTTCTGTTGATTAGATCAAGGTAATAGGTGGCATTTGATTTTTGTGAAGGTGGCTTTCAGTTTTGGCATTAATAAAAAATCGGAGTTATTTTGGGTGAACTTCAGTTAAAATAATAATGCAAAGTGGTTTTCCAGTATAACATATTTAATTAGCGAGATCTTCCAAGCAAGGAAGACTTTATGACTTTAGAAACCCATCACAGTTTTAGAAGAAAAATTAGTTTAAGTTGATTTTAGTACGTTTTTTGCCAGTAAAGACACGATCCACTCGGTTTGAATTTCAATCATAACACTTAATCCTTTGAGGGGCAGAGTAATTTTGCTCATTAAAAAAAAAAAAAAAAAAAACAAGAATTTATGAAGAAGAAAAGAAATAAATGAAGTTTTATTTTCTAAGTTATAAATGTAAGAGTTTATAAAAAAATTCCGGGAAAAGTTTTTGCAGCAGGGAATTAAAATTAGGTGGTGCTGTTATAGCACTACGATTAGCGGGTAGCAATTTCTCCTTTTGCTAAATTACTAAATAAATTTGTGTAAAATTTCAAATCTTCATTTTTGTTATTCTGTGTCTGACCATTTACAGCTGCAAAATGTCAACTCAGATTGTCACTGAAGAGAACGTAACCCTGAAAACTAACATATAATTTATGCCTAAAAATTTCCAGAAGCGTACATACAATAGCAACTGAGTACAATGAGATCAAAGTCAAACTATTTCAAAACGTGATTACACTTACCTCATTTCATTTTCTGTAAAAAAAAAAGAGTTTAAATTTAAACCATTCATAATTAATGTAGAAATAAATCACAAAAAAATATGTAACTTTTTAATTTAGTATATTATTTTTTCAAATGACAACACTTTATATATATGTATTTACTTTCAGGAAAGTTTTGAGATAAATCTCGATTTCTGAATAATCTTTATAAAGACATAAAATGAATCGCAATTTTTCTTTTCCAACTGACACGAAATCTACAAACTTCGAAGAGCTTAAAGAGCTATTCACAGATCCTGCTGTGAAAAAGAGCATAAATGCGGATGATGTAAAAAGGAAGAAAAAGAACAACGAAGGTACCAGCACGTCTCCTGATGTAGAAGCTGGCATATCAACTGTGAAAGTAACAAAAATTTAAACAATTACTATTTTTTTTTTTAAATTAAATTATTATTTATTGTTACAAATTTATTTCTAATATTTTGCTGGAAATGTGTTTCATAAAAATATAAAGTTTCTTATGCTGAAAATGTAATTTTTCTAATATTCTATTTTGATCTAAGTGATTTTAACAGCAGTCGGAAGTCTTATATCTGTTAAATTGATGGACCATTTGTCACAAACTACTAAAAATAATAACTTTAAATTTTTTATGTGCATAATATAAATATTTTCCTATAAAGAATGGTGAAATTTAAACACAGATTTTCTTCAGTTACGATTTAAAAAATCTGGTACAAAAATCACTTTTAAATAACAAAAAAATTGCATTTTTCCAAAATCATAAAATTTTGTATTATGTTCTCTTCGGATTGGTTAGGAATATGTGTAAAATATTCATGAACATGCAGACAAGAATATGCATTAATTTCTTTAAATTGTACATTGAAGTTTAATATTATGATAAAATTGAGCTTAAACTTTATAAACCTCCATAGCATTTGTTTTTGTTTTTTCCTGCTGTATTTATTCTTATTTTATTTTATTTTTTTTTTCGTTTTCATTATTTTAATACTTTTTTCTTCTTCTAAATGTTTGAAATGGCCCTATTAAACCAAATCATACGTTCAATGTCTTGACATTTTAAAGAATTTTGCCAATATAGGCTTGAATCTATGCTTATATTTTTCAGAACATTCATCTTAATATAATTTCCTTTGCTAAAAACAGCCTACAGCATTATAAAGATGTAATTGAAGACATTCTAGAGATATAACTGTGTTTCTAGGCAGACGTGTCCATTTATACACACACACATATATACAGGGTATTTCATAAGTATGGCTACACCAAAATATCTCGAAAGGAAAGCAAATTTGCTGAATACATTGATTTAGAAAGTTTCATGGATTTAAATAATCTATCACATGAGGTATCATAAGTGGGTCCTGGGGGCCCCACTTGACAAAAACTTCATTTTTAAAAATATAAACCATATGTTTGCTTTGCAGCATCGTGTTTAGCGCAAAAAATCTGTTTAAAATCATGTACTACTTTTATATTTTGCAGCATAGGGCCCCGGGGCCCCCTATTTTTATGTTGTGTTTCATAAGACTGGATACACCAAAATATCTCGAAAGGAAAGCAAATTTGCTGAAAACATTGATTTCAAAAGTTTCAGGGATTTAAATAATCTATCACATGGTGTATCAGAAGTGGATCCCGGGGGCCTCTGGGGGCCTCCCGTGACACTTCATTTTTTTAAAGTAAAAACCATATTTTTTCTTTGCAGAATCGTGTTAAGCAGAAAAATCTGTTTAAAATCATGTATTGCTTTTATATTTTTTATGTTGTAATACCTACCCTATTTTTATGTTGTAATACAAAAATTTGGAAATCCTAAAATATATCAATAAAAAACATTCTTGGAATACATTAATTCCAAAACTTTCCTGTATTCGAGTGATTTATTATCTGAAGTATCATAAGACCCCGGGGCCCCTAGGGGCCCCACATGACATCAATTCAATTTTTTTCAAATAGGAACCCTGCTTTTTGTTCACAGAATCGGATTAAGCAGAAAAAATCTTTTTAAAGTCATTTGTCGTTTTTTTTGTGTTGCAGAATAGGGGCCCCGGGACCCCAATTTTATGTTGTAATAATAAATCCGGATATCCCAAAATATCCCAATAAAAATACAATTTCGCTGTAACTTTTGTGCATTCAAATAATCTATCATAGGAAGTATCATAAATGGGACCATGGGGCCCCCAGGGGCCCACATGACACAAATTCAATTTTTTTCAAAGGGAAATCATTCGCTTTTCTAGATAAAATCATGCTAAGAGGGAAAAAAATCTGTATTAAAAAATGTATTCTTTTTTAATTATTATTTTAATGATTAGGGGGTCCCAGGGCCCCTTTTTATGTAGTAATAAAATAGCTGAAAATCCTAAAATATCTCAATAAAAAGCAATTTCACTCAAACCCAATGATTACAAAAGTGTCGTGCATCCAAATGATTTATCATGACAAACACTTCATTTTTTTCAAATGGAAATTTTTCTCTACGATACATTTCTATACAATAAACTATACCTTTTTTTTAAACCATGCTTTTTCTTAATACGATATTGTGGAGAAAAAGCCTATTTATGATTTGAAAAAATGGAGTTTGTATAATGCGGGGTCCTAGGGCTCCTGGAGGCCCTCATACGTTAATTCATCTAATACATCATTTGAATAAATGACACTTTTATAACCATTGTATCCAAGAAAATTGCTTTTTTATGAAGGTACTTTCGGATTTTCAAGGGTTTTTTACAACGTAAAATTCGGGGCTCTAGGGCCCTTTACACTTTAGTATTAAAAAAAAAAAGCAATACATCATTTAAAATAGTTTTTTTCACTTAACAATATTCTATGAAGAAAAAGTTTGATTTCTGTTTGAGAAAGTTCAATTTGTGTCATGTGGGGCCCACTCATGATACTTCATGTAATAGCTCATTCGAATGTACGAAGCTTTTAAAATTAATGTGTTCAGAGAATTTTCTTTTTTTATTGAGATATTTTGGGATTTCCGAATTTTTTATTACAATATAAAAAAAGGGTAAATAAAAAAAGGGTATATAAAATCAATATATAAAAATAATAGTTCAATGTTTCGCCCTAAAAAAGGTGCAATTAACAAAATTTAGCTGCAACAAACATTTAAAGAAAATTGGTGCTCTACATTTCACCATTTTTTGTAGTGCTATTTGAAGCGTAAGCACTTTTTAAATGGTGCTTACTATTTAAATAGCACTACTAAAATGATAAAACATAGAACACAAAATTTCTTAAAATGGTGGCTGTAGCTATTTTTTTCTAATTTGCACCGTTTTTTTTGAGTGAAACATTGAACTATTGATTTTAACAGTGTAGATGTAAGAAAAAACATTAAATTTTATTAAACAAAATTTCTGGTATGAAACGGAATGGTCAGACCTGAGAATTATATGCAAAAAATTAGGAAATTTATCGAGCAGTGCATTGAAAATGTTTGACAGTAATAATAGTGATTTTGATTTTGATTTTGATGATAACAAATGTCATATATACCCCCACACTATATCACAGATTCAAATTCGAAAATTAGCTTTTGTCCATTATAAATCATTTTTTTTTTTTTTTTTTTTTTTTTTAATAATCCGATATTTATAACAGAATTAAAAGTCGAATTCGAGCACAAAACAGGAAATCGCTGTTTCACGATTTGCCGAATTTTGTTTTTACGCATATCTTATTAAGTAAATAAAGAAAATGTAAATAAGTGACTTTGCAAGTTTAATAAATAAATAAACGATTAAATAAATAAATAAAAATAATCTTTTTTAAATTTTTTTATACCATTTAACAGCGTTAAATGGACGCTCTTTTATGTAACGTATGCTTTGACAAATAAATATTACATTTTAATTATTAATACTCTACTTTTGAAAGTGTTTATTAGAGTGTACAGATATATGTAAAAGATATTCATTTTCAGAAATAAAATATGATTATTGCAAAATAAAATTATGTATATTTCGAATAATAAATATGCGATGAAAATATGAAAATCTTAAATTATTTATTACATCAAGATATATATATTCGATTGGAACGAAAAGATCCGATCTTAAACTCAAATATAGGGCGGAAGAGAAATTTGTGTTAAAATTTCATTTTATGTTAGGATATATATTTACTTTATTGGAATATAAATTTTACATGATACAGATATTTTAAAATCCTTCAGAATTTGATTTGAAAATGCGGAAATTTTTTAATACTTTAGGGGAGAGTGGGGTACAATGGGCCAATTTTGGAAATTTTAAGTGTTTACTCACAAAGCAATAATTTCTCGCTATTGAAAATATGTGTGCATATTACCTATGTATTGGATCTTATATGGAACTATATCAAAAGTAAAAATTATGCTTACTTTTAAAAATATAATTTGTGTAATAACAACTGACGAAATGGACCATTGTACCCCGACCGCGGGGTACAATGGCCCATGACATGGGATACTATGAACCACAGGTCAAATTTAAAAAGCATACTAATGAATTCTTTTTTAATAGCATAAAATGTCGAATATATTATATTTGTTTATTTATGTCTTCGATTCATACAAATAATGTAAATTAATGAATATTAAAATTAGAAAATGATACTCTAAACAATTTCTGTGTCACTGAAAATCTGCTGTTTTCTTGTGAAGTTGTAGGGTCTGTAAAACTCATCATTACAATAGCTTGAAAATTTACAAGAGACATAGCAACACTCTCAGGAAAAAATGTAGACATCTTAGTAAAGTTTTCGTTGCATGAATCTTACAAAAACAGATTCTTTATCTTTTATTTTTGTGATTAAACCAACAAAATGTAAAACCGTCTTTTTCGTCAAATTTATTTGTATTATTATTTTTTTATTGCATTATTTAATTTATTTTGTTATAGCTGTATGATATTTGTAAAAATATAAGAATACAAAAAGTAACTGAATGGTTATTAAAAATAAATAAGAAGAAACCTTAAAGTAAATTGCTTTCTTATTCATCTTTGAAGACATAATAGATCTAATTAAGGTTAACTCTGAAATTTTTATATATAATTTATAACTAACACTTCAAAAATGCAGATTTCGTAAATCAGTTTATTGTGACAGAGAACTGAGGTAAATGGACCATGGTCCATTGTACCCCGTTTCTTAGTGGTCCTTTGTATCCCATCTAGACCTCTGACAGCAAGTGATTAAAAAAAAAAAATTCCTCTTAAAAAATATTTTAATGAGATTAAATGTAATAATAGATGATCTTAGTTCATTATTGTGCTAAATAGCCTGTTCCAGATCATTATTCCTGAAAGAAAAAATGTTAAACTAAAAATATTTACTTTTGGCTACCGTAAACTAAACTTGACGAATAAAATGGCTAAATTGTCAGTTAGGCATGAAGTTGCTGGCTAAATTTTCATCATTGCAGTGCTGCTATATATGTACCAAAATATGAACCATAAAAATAAATAAATAAATAAATTATAGGGAGCGATCCATTGTACCCCACTCTCCCCTATCTTGTAATGAACACGACTTATTCTCCAAAACTAAATTTAAAACTGGTGTACAATCGATAAATAGATTATAAGACTTCTTCACACACCATAAATTTTAAGCAAGCACAACCGGTTTCGAAAGGATGTAGCCTTTCTTCTTTTTTTGCACCTGATGAAGAAAGGATACGTCCTTTCGAAACCGGTTGTGCTGGCTTAAAATTTATGGTGTGTAAAGAAGTCTTATAATCTATTTAACGACTTATTCTATTTTCTAATATCCTTATGTCAGACTTTGAAAACACTGTATCAAAAGAAATAATAGCTTAATAATCTGATGTAACACACACAAATTTCTCTTACTCTGCATTTGAATATTATAAAGATAGATTAAAGATTAAGGGGTAAAATAATTACAGATTAAGGTGTATTGTATATAAACATAATTTATAAACAATTGAAGATAGTTTTACAAACAGATTTATTAGACATATATTTGTGAGTGAGAAAGGCTTCTAAGCCCTCAGCATCCCAATTAATCACATTACATAAATTCATAACAATTTAAGGCTGTTATGAAATTAAAAAGTTTATTTAAAATTACTCAGACACGTTTTACCCACACCACTCTTTGAAACTTATATATCTTTCTCAAAATGATTGGCAACCTCATTTCAAAATACCAAATTTGAATTTATTGCGATTATTTTTCTTTAAGCTATGCGAAAAACAAACATATACATAAATCAACCGCTAAAAACAAGGTTTTCAAATTCAGGAGACCTCAAAATGAGTAGCTATAGCAAAAAATCAGCGTTCAAATATTGGAAAACAAACTAGTACTTTGTTTACCGTATGGTATGGGGAAGTAATTATCATTCTTTATGAGTAATTAATTCTCTTGAATGTCCCTGTACGCGAACTATTTGTTCGATTTCAATAAAAGTTTCAGGTAATATCCTTATAGCATACAGAATACCGAGTTTGGACTTCCTGCTAATATTTGTTCTTGAGTTATGCTGATAACTTAAGGGCAATCTCTGTGTGTCTCTCACAGACACAAAAGTAACAAACAAAATAAAATTATAAAATATTGCCTACATGATTAAAAATATCTTTTTAAATCTTGAAATCTTTTTTTTAAATCTTATCCCTTCCTTTTCCATATATATATATATTTAAATAATTTTGAATGCAAGTGTTTAAATATTAATTACTGGATAAATAATCTGGTTTAGCACTCACGCGAATTTCTCTTACCCTGCATTTCAATACTATAAAGACTGATTGTAGACTAAAAGGTAGGATAACAAGTACTGTTTATAAAACTACGTTGAACAGCCCCCCATTTAAATATAGTACCTATTTATATTGAATGTTAATAAATTTTATTCCAAATTATTCAGAGAACTTTTGCCCGCACCATTCCTCAAAACGTATCAATCCCGACCAAACTTTTCAAGTAGCAACATCATACACTTCAAAATACAACATCTGAACTCTCTGGAATTATTTATATTTTAGATACGCTGATAACAGACATACACAAAAATCAACCACTAAAAAGCAGACTTTAGAATTTAGGGAACCTCAAAATGCGTAATTATGCAAAAACAACTGCTAAAATTGAACTTAAAAAATAATTTATCTAACGTATTAGTATGAAGAATTAACTACTTTCATTCCTGAGCAGTTTTCTCAGACATTGGAAAATATAAAAAGTCACAGCCATCAATTACATTCAATAAAAAAGTACGTTTTCGCTTAATTATTCATAGCTTTGAATACCTTCTATAAATTATGTACACACAGAGCTGCCAACCTAATCCGTCCGGCAAATTCTTAGTACCGCCCATTTTTCTACACCACTTAATTTTTAGAGTATTTGTTTTCTTAATTCATCGTAAATATATTTGAAGAGAATTACTCTAAAAATTAAGTGGTGTAGAAAAATGGGCGTTACTAACAATTTGCCGGATTAGGTTGGCAGGTCTGTACACACCACATTGTGTACTTACATATAGCCCTATATTAATAATACACAGCACAACATGAAATGCACGTCTAGAAATTTTCAAGCACATCCCCACTATATTCTAGTTCTTTTGGGTAGCCCTGTAAACGTTTTTTGAATGATTTTTATAGTATATTCTACACGAAACATGATTTTATGCATATAAAAAAATATGTCATTTCCTTTGGTTTGGTGTAGTCTATGTTAAACTATACCTACCAAAAATTTCGTCCACAAACGTAAAGTATTTGAAATCTCTTGAATGGCCTGGAATACGAACCAGGCTTGATATCAATGAAAAATTTAGTGTAGCATCCCTATACGATACATACTTAGAATACCGAGTTTTGACAGACACACACACTCAGAGAGAGGGAGAGAGATCAAACGCTAAGAACATGATTTCCGATTCAGGGAATCTCAAAACATGTAAATATAAGAAAAAATTCGATTTCGTAAAACAATACTTTCTCTACCATATAGTATATGGGTAACAGAAAGTAAAAAGTAAGTCGTTAAAACATAATTTTACAAAATATATATTGAAATTATTTATGTCATTGTAATATTTTATTTCTTATATTGCTGTTATTATGTAACATGCCAAAAAAGAATTTTAAAATTTATTATTGGAAAATGGTGTCATTTTTTAATTATGGTTTTTACCTCAGCGTGTTTGAATTGTTTGAAATTACGTAACTGTTGGACGTATTTAACGCGATAGGTTCTCTCATCACTGGTTACAAGTGCGTTTGTTGATACATTTTTTCATCAGTTACCAATCAAGCATTGATAACTGATGTATCAATTTGATTTTTAATGAAAAATCTTTGATTAATAGATTAATAAATATGGACTAATTATATGGTTATCCTGTTTGATCGATATCGTGACCTTGATGATTTGAATATCGTGAATTTTAAAATAAAGAATTACAACACGTTTAAGTTACGTAATGGAATTCCCACTATAATATTTAAAATATTACTATGACTTAAAATATCTTATCCACTATGATTTTAAAATTACAATTGCATTGGAAAAAAAAGAAAGAAAGAAAAACGGGCTTACTATTTAGCAAGCGATTAAATTATGCTTTCGTTTAAATGTGCTGTACATTTTTATGCCGAAAAACATTTTAGGAAAATTATTTTTACTATGCCGAGTAAAACCTCGTAATAATTTTTCGTATTCTATCCGATAAAATTTTATCTGGTTTATAATTTATTGACATTTTAGAAAATTTAATTCAAAATTTTCGATCATTTGCAAAAATATGCACAAATTTTTGTGAAATGAATATTATTTGGAACTGATAAGTTGACTCTGAATGCAGATTAAAATTCAAAGACCAATTTTTAGATTTAATTTCAAAAGTGTTTAGACTTCAGATAGGGGAAGCCGGGGTAATAAGAGACAGGGGTTATAAAAGACGCAGTCAAAAAACCCATCAAAAAATATACTTAGACAACTTTAAAAATATGTAATATTAAGTATCATGTGTATTATTTACTACAATACACTTATTGAGACGTTTATAACACATTTTGAATTCTTTTTATACGACGAAAAAAAAACCTTCACTTTGAACTTACCCTGAAAGTTCGTGACTTTTTCTAAATTTTTCTTTATTTTTTTTTGTAGGTAAGATGTTTGGGATTTATTAATGTGTAACCTTTTGACTAAGACTATGACTTTGATGTACATTTTTTTAAAACCTTGAAAGCATTCTTTATTTACATGTTCTAGGCATGTTTCTTATTACCCCATTTTTATTTTTTGTGGGGGTAATAAGAGACATGAGTATCTTATTACCCCCACTGTTAATTCCTGTGTCCCCCCCCCCCCCAATTGTAGTTCTTGTTAATTCTGCCTGACTAGTTTACGAAGAGTTTACCAAGTGTTAGGCCCAGTCTAAGTTTACCAAGAGAACATTTTTTTTTCACTTTAAATCAAAAAGCAGTTTTACTGATTTGGCTAGACCATATTTAGTTGTTATGATTATGTAAATTTATGTTTAGAATGTGTATAAGTTAGTATTTAGTCATTAATACTTCATTACATAATAAATAAGTTCATTTATAATTACTAGAAAAATCTTTTACAACATTTTGTTCGCTTGTATACACTTGAAAGATACGTCTTTTTTGCCTACACTTTAGAAAATGAGTAAAATATTTTCTGCCTATTTTAAAAATTATATTGATGTTTTTGGTTAATCCCTAGGTTATGTTGATTATATAGAACTATCATTAAGTACAATATTATATTATTTAGGATCTAATATTAAAATAAATGAATTTCACAAACACATTTATGACAGTTAATTTTCGAGAAAACATATTTTTTGGATGGATGTAAATAATAAAAATTAAAAACTATTGACTGATTCAGAATTGTTTCCAGATGTCTTTTATTATCCCATATGATTTTACATTGTTATATATGGACAGTTACAAGCCTGGTCTCTTATTACCCCACGTGGGGTTATTAGAGACAAGGATTTAATGAAAATTTAAACAACAAAATTAACAAAAAATTTAAGTTCAAAAATCACCTAAAAAATCAAGAGGAGTCCATTTAATGAAATTAATACGAGACATTTATTTCAAGTTATTTAGATTAATAGTATAGATTTTATTAATATTTTTTGTCTCTTATTATCCCGGCTTCCCCTATTGTGATAGTTTCAAATGTCTATAGCTAGTAGGGAAGTTAGTTAAAATTCGATTGCAAGATTTGTACTGGACAAACAAACAAACAAACAAACAAGAATAGAAGTTAATAAAAACATGGTAATAATCATAATATCCTAAGACTACTTCTGACCTTGAAATGTATCTTATGAAGATTAAATAAACAAAATTTAGAAAGTTCTTGGATTTTGGTATGCATACTTGGCATTTCTTTAAAGGATATTTCTTTTTTTGTTTTGTGTTCGGAAACTTAAAATATTTTAATTGTTACTTATATACTCGAAAATGTTTTTCTTTCTAACAACACATTTTTGTAAGCTTTATGCTATATTTGCCTTCAGATTTCAATTATATGACAATTTACGAAGATGAGGTATTGGCTTTTCAACCACGCACCCGTGGTACAATCACGCAATAATCCTGTTAAATCATTATAACCGTAAATAAAATGACTAGAGGTTTTCTCTCATTTTTTTGTATTCTCCTTTCTTTCGGCTCTATCTTGCTGTTTTCTTTTCTTTCGGTGTGTTTGAAGTAAACTTTCAAACGCATATTGTGAGAGTTTAAAGGTTACGAATCAGTGATTCACATATTCTGAAAAATTATTCCAAGGATTACCGGTGATACACTAATGATAGATTTACAAAAATAAGTTAAACCCACTTCCTTGAGCGCAACTTCACAATACCTTGCCTCAATTCCACTGCAAGTGGGAGTGTGCAAGTCGTGCACCACACACGAACAACAATGTCATGGCCGGGCCAGATCATCTCATTTTTTCCAGGAAAAGAGGAAGGGGTATAGAGAATACACTTTGTAATGCAAGTTTAGTTGCAGCCTAAGAGAAAACTTAAAAGTTATTAGTGATTAGGCATCAGCGTTTACTCAACATTGTCTTTTACGGTCAATAGTAATATTAATAATAATAATTATAAAAAGTACACAAAATCCACGAGGCTAACTCTGATGTCAAAATGTTTGTAAGCTGAAAAGCTCCTGGCGAAATTATTTCTTTTCATTTTCTTTTCTTTGTACTCAAGTAGGATTCTTGGCAGTGATTATTTTGAATACCACTTTTATATAAAGGAATCTTTATATTATTCTTTTGAAGAGGTGTACTACAAAAGTTTAATGAAGATATATATATATAAGTTCTATATATAAGTTAAGTATATATAAGTTATATACATATGTATACGTAAGTTATATATATATAAATAACATGTAGACAAATCACCTAATAACTATGCTATTATTTGTAAACAATATTACAAATCTCTTCTAAACAGCTCAATATCTAATAATAGTACTTTTTCTTATCTCAAAATACTGTTATCATTAGCAATAGAAAAATTCGCAGTTATTATAAATTATTAAAATTTCCTTTTAATAATTTCAACTGTTCTTATCTTGTACTAATTCCTAAGTTTCATAAATCTCCTATTAAATTTAGAACAGTTACTATTGGCTGTAATACATAAAGTAATAATGCTAATAAACTATTTCTTGATATTCTGAAACAGGTTTATAATATCACATGTAAAGATAACAACTTTTGCTGCCTTAAAAATAGTTACCAACTCATTAATCATATCAAAACCTTGATAATGCTATCACTTATGATTTTCAAGATCTGTTTAATAATATTTTTTTATCAGACCTATATCAAATTATCAATAATCTTTACAAAAATCAGATTAAATTACCTAATAACTTTAATGTTGAAAAATTTAAAACTCTTCTTAATTTCATTGCCTAAAGCCATTTGCAAAAGTTTAAGACCAGTAGCCGATTTTCAGTATTTTAACACATTGCATCATTTGCGCAGATTATTGCGTCATCTCATGTGTTGATTGCATCAGATGCATTCTACTGCTATAAATAAAGGTGACCAGCACGTTTATCGTCAGTTGTTTATTGGATTTTGTCGTTGACAGTGCTGTCGTGTAATTATTGTAATGGGTAAAAAAACCTTCACTTACTGTTACAAAAAGGTCAGAAATATTGACCCTGCATAAAATTGTATTTTCTGAACGTCAAATAAGTTCGAGGGTAAATGTGAGCAAGACAGCTGTGTATCAAGCTATTAATAAATTTAAAATTTCGGGAAAATTTGTGGACCTTAAGAGAAGTGGTCGCCCTAGAAAAACGAGTGCACGTGATAATCATTTGATAAGAAGAAAATTGATAAGAAAATTGAAATTTGATTGAAATTGAAATTTGATAAGACAGAAAATAAAAGTGCTTAACTGGCCAGGTAACAGCCCAGATTTGAATCCAATAGGAAATTTGTGGTGTACTGTGAAAAATAAAGTCGCCGAAAAGCAACCATTCACTGCTACGGCACTTGTTGAAGCAATAAAGCATGTCTGATGCACAGACATTTCGTCTCTTATTTATAGCATACCTAAGAGGATTGCACAAGTTATTAAAAACAAATGAGGTCCTATAAAATACTGACTTTAATTAGAGTAAATAACCATGTGCAGTCTACTCCGTTTTTTTATATGTAAAATATGAATGTTATTTTTGCGGAATTCCATTAAATCTGATTTTTCTATGGGTGGTCTTAAACTTTTGCAAATGACTGTATTATAACTATATCTTGCACAATAACCTCATTTATTTACAAAACGTGGGCAACCTGCAAGATAGATGAAGCGCGAGTATGTTGGCTGATCTTTATATTTATTAATATGAGTGCAAATTTACATCTGACCATATCTTACTATACCGATACATTGATGATATAATAATTTTATTCATTAATAATAAGTCATCTGATTTAATTACATTAGACTATTCTTCGAATTTAAAATTAACTCAGACGATACATAAAAATAAAATCATAAACTTTCTGGATCTTAAAATTCATTTTAACGATAATAAAATTTATATTGATATTTATGATAAAATACAAGATTTTAACGTTAAAGTAAATTTTTTTACTCATTTTAAATCATGCTTGCATCTCTGTGTATTCAGAAATATAATTTTTAATCACTTATATAGAATCAATAATTTATGTTCATCTAAATATAAAAATAAAAACATTAATAAACTTATTAAGGAAACTTATTAAGCTCGTGCGAGATCCAAGAACCTCTTGCAATACGATTACCTGCAAGGCAAATGATATGGGGTGCAATGTCTGTGTCCGGCGCTGCTAGTCTGTATTTTGTGCCACCTAAAACCACAATGAACGGAAAGCGATACTTTAATTTGTTACGTGAGAAGTTGAAACTTCACATGCGTGTTCATAAGTATTCAATTTTATGCATGATGGGGCTCCGTATCACAGGGCGAAGATTGCCAAGAAATATCTGAGGGCACAGAAAATAAAAGTGCTTAACTGGCCAGGTAACAGCCCAGATTTGAATCCAATAGGAAATTTGTGGTGTACTGTGAAAAATAAAGTCGCCGAAAAGCAACCATTCACTGCTACGGCACTTGTTGAAGCAATAAAGCATGTCTGATGCACAGACATTTCTGTCTCTTATTTATAGCATACCTAAGAGGATTGCACAAGTTATTAAAAACAAATGAGGTCCTATAAAATACTGACTTTAATTACAGTAAATAACCATGTACAGTCTACTCCGTTTTTTTATATGTAAAATATGAATGTTATTTTTGCGGAATTCCATTAAATCTGATTTTTCTATGGGTGGTCTTAAATTTTGCAAATGACTGTATAATAACTATATCTTGCACAATAACCTCATTTATTTACAAAACGTGGGCAACCTGCAAGATAGATGAAGCGCGAGTATGTTGGCTGATCTTTATATTTATTAATATGAGTGCAAATTTACATCTGACCATATCTTACTATACCGATACATTGATGATATAATAATTTTATTCATTAATAATAAGTCATCTGATTTAATTACATTAGACTATCCTTCGAATTTAAAATTAACTCAGACGATACATAAAAATATAATCATAAACTTTCTGGATCTTAAAATTCATTTTAACGATAATACAATTTATATTGATATTTATGATAAAATACAAGATTTTAATGTTAAAGTAAATTTGTTTACTCATTTTAAAGCATGCTTGCATCTCTCTGTATTCAGAAATATAATTTTTAATCACTTATATAGAATCAATAATTTATGTTCATCTAAATATAAAAATAAAAACATTAATAAACTTATTAAGGAAACTTTACATATGGGCTTCCCAAAAACTTTTGTTTATTCATTGATCTACCAATAAATATATCTGTCCATTAAAAAAAAAAAGAAATGTTATGTGTATTAAAACAAATATGGGTGGGGAGATGTTTGATTAAGGAGGTTGAGTGGCGTTGTAGGTTGGTTGGTTGGTTGGGTTGTTGAGTTAAATAAAAAAATGTAGGAAGGATAGCTGCATTTAATGTTATTGACAAATGGAATGCTTGATTTAGAATTGTTAAATTTATGGATCAATTATAAATAAAAAATAAATCTTGTTAAGATTACATGAATAGGATTCTCAAAATAAAAATATAAAAATAAAAATAAAACATTAATGAAAGTAAAATTAAAAAATAAATAAATAAATAAATAAATAAAGCTATTAAAAAAAACTTGCATAAAGATAAATTTAAAAAAATGAAAAATTAAATAAATAGATAAATAAATAAATTAAATTTTCCTTACTATTAAGCTCTTAAAAATTTTTATATAAATTTAACCATCTAGTCAATTCTAAACGCGCTTGATTTTTGAATTCATCGAAAAGCATTTCTTTAAGTTTTTTCACTTTAATAAAAGTTCGTTTCACTAAACGAAAAATAGATCTGTATTATTTAAGTTACTTTGATTTTTAAAATGAAATATAGATGGCAGCACTATGCAAACTTTAAATATTTAGAAGACTTTACACTTAATAATATAATTACATAATCAAAATTAATTAAGATGAAAAATCTCCAAGCACTAAAAAATTAATCATTTAAACTTTAAAAATGAATCATGTTTTAGATAATTGGATAGGAATAAATTTAATTAATTGTAATTCAATTTTAAATTAATTTTAATTGTCAAACATGCACGTTACAACTCAACTTCGTAAAAGCCATTTTCTCAACTAGGCCGTTCTGTTTTACTCGTGTTTTGATTTAAATTTTTATTCTGGTGAATGTTTCAGTTATAAAGTTTCAGAATGTATTCTGTCTTTATTTAATTTGATTCATTTCACGGTAATATTTTCTGGCGGGCTTGAGCTATCTTTTGGTATTTTGCTTAAAATTGCTTACCAAAAACAGAAAATCTGCATTTCACTGCTCAATGGCACAACTCCAAACGGCCACGAAATTTTTTATTCAGAAATTTTATTTATCAACCTGGAAATTCATTTCTGATAGAATGGAGTAGAAAGCTGATTTTTTACCAACTTTGTGAAAAATACCAGAGCCGGGAATCGAAGCCGGGCTTTCCGCTTTACGCGCTGATGCTCTAATCAATGAGCTACCCTGGCTGATAACCAGCTCAGCACTTCTCACATTATACAAGTTGGCAAGGTCACCGAGTCTGCATTAACGCAGCTATATGAAGTGACAAATTTGAACATGGCACAACTCCAAACGGCCACAAAAATTTTAATTCAGAAATTTTATTCATCAACCTGGAAATTCATTTCTGATAGAATGGAGTAGAAGGGTGATTTTTTTTTTTTTAATCAGCATTCTACTCCATTCTATCAGAAATGAATTTCCAGGTTGATGAATAAAATTTCTGAATTAAGAATTTCGTGGCTGTTTGGAGTTGCGCCATGTTCAAATTTGTCACTTGATATAGCTGCTTTAATGCAGACTGGGTAACCTTGCCAACGTATTTTATGTGAGAAGTGCTGAGCTGGTTATCAGCGCGTTAAGTGAAAAGCCCGGGGTCGATTACCGGCTCTGGTATTTTTCATATTGTTGGTAAAAAATCAGCCTTCTACTCCATTTTATCAGAAATGAATTTCCAGGTTGATGAATAAAATTTCTAAATTAAAAATGTTGTGGCCGTTTGGAGTTGTGCCATGTTTAAATTTGTCACTTGATATAGCTGCTTTAATGCAGACTCGGTGACCTTGCCAACGTATATTTTGTGAGAAGTGCCGAGGTGCTTATCAGCCAGCTCATCGGTTAGATAATACGCACTTTAAGCGGAAGGCCCGGGTTCGATTCCCAGTTCTGGTATTTTTCACATAGTTGGGAAAAAATCAGTCTTCTACTCCATTCTATCAGAAATGAATTTCCAGGTTGATGAATAAAATTTCTGAATTATGAGCAACTTTGTGATTATTTTCCACCATCTATGAAGAAGTGTTGTTAATTAATTTAAAAAACTAGCTGCTAAAACTAACTTTTATATTTGTAAATTATATAAATTTATTTTCCTAATAAACACAATAAGTAAGATTCAATTTTAATTTAACTGATTGAGGTATATTTTTATTTTATGTAGGTGGTGAACAATTCTCAAGCAATGACTTCTTTGATGAGACGACGAATCACGATAGCTGGAGGATTTTTAGATATTGCTCTTTTCTCAGCAAACTGCGAACAGCTGAAATTTCTTCTTGAAATAGGATATTTTCATATCTATTACGAACATGTCCTCGGACTTTTGATAACATCGATGGTCTTACAAGTAAGCTTTGAGCACTCATATATAAAGAACTAAAACTCTATCAGGCTCTAAACAACAAAAATACAATAAATGTTCATTAGAAAGTAAATTAATTGAAAACATATTTTCAATTTGTTTTAATTAAAAATTCAATTTCATTATTAAAATTCGTGGTCTATATCAGGATTTACTAAGAAGATATGGGTGGAATGGGTAGAATAAAATTGAGAACAACTAGCAGAGATCTTATGCAGAGAGAATTGAGAATTATAAAGTATTCAGGGATAAACTTGTGAAAACAATGTTGTAATATATATATGTATATATATGTATGTTTATATATATATATATATATATATATATATATATATATATATATGTATATATATATATATATATATACAAAGTGAAGAATTTTATAACGTTAAAAAATTTAACAATTAAAAGTTACATGATAAGACCAACAACACTCACATAAAAGGTATTGTAATTCAATTTAAATGTTAGCACATATTTTTGATTCATTTACAGTATCAATTAATAGATAAATTCATTTTTAATTACTTACGCTAATGTTAGCAATTTGGACCATAACACTAAAATCAACAATTTGTGATATTTATAATGCGCAACTCAAGGAAGTGATCAAACGTAAATCAATAATTTTATAAAAATATGAAAAGAAAAAAGATAACTGGAAGTTAGAATTGGAACAGGAAATGCTCAGAAGGATTCACTCTTCAGGGAACATGCCCTTCTACGAGCAGAGAGATCACAAGATTTCAAAAAACTGTATAGCTAATTACAGCCAAAAATACAGTTCATTTTTCTATCTTGCGACAAACCCAAACTAAACAGTAATGAATTAAGTTTCAGCAAATCATAACACAACCGAACAATGAATCAAGATTAAAAAAAAAATAATAATAATAATAACTTTTAATCACATGCCAATCGGACACCAAACTCAGAGAGTAACACATAAGTTGCTAACAGAACTATTCTAATAAGAAAAAATTATATCGAGAACAATCCTGATTAATCGATAATGGTGCTACAAATGCGCAATTTTATTAATAATTAGATTCACCGTTTTAATGTAGTTTGATTTTAATAAACCTTTAAAATATTCAAGAATTGGAGTTCAACAACATCTTTCAGTTACACATTGTTTGACTTTAAATTTCTACGTATTAGAAGTGTGCTTGCGCCATCTGGCGTGAAAAAAATAATCATTACAATTCAGATCAAGAGAGTTTTGATAAAACAGGTTTATTTTATTTTTGTTTATATTTATTTATTTATTTATTTATTTATTTATTATTATTATTTTTGAGGGAAGTAAATTTTTAAAAAAATTTTTAGTATTAAAATAATTTAATATAATCCTGAGATAATAAATTTTAATTATTTTTATTAATTGCAAAAAATTATAGGATATATGTATAACCGATATAAAAAAGGTTAGTAGTGGTACACTCCAAGAACATTGGATTCAACGAAACTTCATCTCTGTTTTTAATAAAATTTCTAACTGTTCTGTGATATTTCAAATTAAAAAAAATCCTTTACTATCTAAAGACAAGATATTTGTGAACATAAGCAAAATACAAAGTGTGGAAAACACAGATAGGAATATAGCCTAGAGGTCAGCTTGAGGTCCAAATCCCTCGCGTCGGCACATAAAAATGAATAAGCATTGATATTCATAAACCAACTAATTGGCATTAATTGGTCTGGTTCGGGCCGAATTTCTTAATTTGGTCTGGAGCCAAACTCGGCATTGATCTTATTTTGAATCTTTGGGCCACGCCGGGCTCGGGCTTAAGTGTTTTGTGACAACTCCTGTCGTGCCTGGATTAAAATTACGGGCCGTGTCGTCTCGGAAAATTTTTTACGCATTCCACATTAATTCACGGAGAAGGTAAATGATAAAACGTTGTATTATTCATTTATTTTCCATATTTTTTTTTATCCTAATATGTTGCATGAAATTTCGTTTTGTTAAAAATTGTAATTTAAACTTGATTGTCTGACGGTCTGTCTGTTCGCGCTCTAATATCCGGAAATATTTTTAACATCTCTTGAAAATGATGCATGTTATTTATTGTCACAATAGCAGGCTTCCTATTCCAAGTACTATATGTCGTTACAGTTAACGAACATGTACAAACAAAAGAGATTAAATACTTTATCCTCTGTATGTCCTATGGTATACAGAGCCTAGGGATGATGACGGATATTTTTAAGCACTTTTCCGCTACTTTACATAGCATTGAACGTCATGAAATCAGAATTACTTTACAGATGTGCAAATGCATCTTTTCCATTGAAAATGATTGAATTGGCATTAATGTTTTGTTTACATGATCACACAAAAGAATTCAAATATATTATGAAATATAAGTAGAAGAGGATGAAAGTGTATTTTTAGTAGTATTAACCATTTTTAATACCTTCCTACATTGTTTGATCAATACTAATAATTCCCGTTTCACATTCCGTCTATGTGTTTGCCTTCTGTCTTCCCGAAATATGAATTTCTGTATAAATTTAGGGTCTTCTAAAATTCTAAAAGATCAATAGTTTTGTTAATGGGTATTCTATTGCTGGGCTATATAAAACTTCTAAAAGAAAAAAAAAAATGCATGCAATGCTTTTCTTACTTTTCAGTTTTTTTTTTTTTTTTTTGTCGAGCAAGGCCGGTAAGCAAACCTTTCGAACGGGCCGGACTGGGCAAAGCCTCAAAATTTCGGCCCGTGCATTCCTCTAGTGTAGCCTAAGTCCTAGTGTAGTATGATTGTTGAAACTTGGAAAGTTATGATGTTATCTGTAGAAGAGATATGTTTGAGCTCTTTGGAAGAGAATTTACTGGAAAGGTTTCAGAAGGTGGAAAATGATGCGATATTGATAGAGCTGGAGAAATGGTATGCGATTGACACTTCTAACTGTTTCAAATTCTCGGACGTTCATGTGGTCCAAAGAGCCACAAAACGGCCAATAAACATTGCTAATATCGTGATATCTAGTCAATACAGTAAGGTCTCACAACGTAAGGGAACCATAATGCAATTTAAATAGCCTTGTGAACTTCCCGGGTCAATAATACTCAACAATCATGCATCTATAGAGGATGCCTGAGCCTACCACCTAACCCATGAACACCGCATAGATTTTAGCTTCATCACACGGTAAAAATACAGTTTGCAATCTTTTCTTGCACCTGCTCATTTCATGTGTTGTTAATTAAAAATTAGGGAGGATAATTCCAGCTGAAAATTCTTGGAGAGTAGAGAAACTTACAGTAGCACGCTAGACTTGCTCTGCTAATAGCATGTTTGCCATCCTGGTTTCCAGCCGTTCACTGACTTCCTTTTGCACAGGTACTTATGCAATAGCTCAAAGGTTTTTTTTTTTTTTTTTAATCTCTTATAAATCTTCTCTGAAAGCAGTCTCCATAAAATATTGGAATTCGAAAATATTTCCCTTAAAAGCACTATACAAGTAAAGCAAACGCGCATTTTCCTAATCAGTGTAAACTTAGATTCTGCCTTTTGCTCAAAATAGAAATAATTAAAAGAGCGACAGACTAAATCAATATTCTACAAATGACAGCTGAATATAGTAAATATCCACACACGTTTTAACCGCGCATTCCACATAAAAAAATTATTTGTTTTAATTTGGTCTGACGACACCAAAATATTTCATCCTTAAACCTAACGTCCACCTTTGGCCCATTACTATTCATTACGTAATACATTATTATTATTATTATTTAAATTCAGTTTTTATATTCAGAAAATTCATGACTGTATTTTTATGTGTTATGTGGGAATTAATGCCTACACGTTAGACCTAGGCTTGAGTGGGATGCTTCCGTGAGGCTCTTTCTAAGATGTCTTAGCCCGTATTCACGCCAGTTTTCGAAAAAAAAAAAAAAAAGACCGAATCTTTTGAACGGTTTGGCCGGAATGCGCGGCTTAGGATTGAATCTTGTACCACACGTATACCATCTTTGAAAGAAGTATGATATACGGCTGTTCTGAAGACAAGAAAACTTTCGGAAGACAATGACAATAGTCCGGAACTTTCTGATTGTGAAAACGGAATTTTAAAAAATGTACCATGTAAAACATGATAAAGCATCAAATTTTCAATAGATTAAGATGGTTTTCGGCTTCTATTAACATTGTGTGATAAGGTGTCTTAAATTCTGTTATATATGTATGTGTGTGTGTGTGTGTGTGTTCCCAGAAGTTAAGCTTAATTACTGTTTATATGAAAATTTCAAAAAATCTACATTGATTAGAAATGAATATGAAATGCGGGTTCAATAGGATGAAAAGAAGAAGAAAACAATGAAAAGTACTCATAAAAATACCTTTTATTAAATAAAAAGGTTACAATATGACCTTATTAAATGAAAATAATTAAAAGAATATGATGCCGATGTTTAACACGGAAAGCTCAGGTGGCTACATTTACTGCACAACGATTTATCAAACTTTTAACGACTGTTCGGAGAATTGCATGCTAATAGATTTCTAAACTCCACGGAGATCACAGTTTTAAAGTCAAAAGTATGTCTTGGTGAATGGTAGAGAGCTGCATGCATATCATGAGCCGCACTATTCTATAGAATTCATATCAGGAGAGTTTTTAAACCACTGAATATGCTTTTTTTTTTCTCTTTCAAGGTAGGCATCGGTAAGGCCTGTTCAGCGAAAAAGCACGTTATAGTTCTTGAATATAATATTATGACATACTATGAGAACATTTTTAACTGGCCGAGAATTAAGCTCAAAAATTTTGTCTCTATATCTTGAGAGGTAACAGATCCCTTGTTAGAGATGTGGTAATCTGTATTATTGCTCATTATGATGCCAGCTCGAACCAAAACTTGCTCTGACAGAAAATTCTGCCTTTCGAGAAGTTTCAAGAGAAAAAAAAAATACATACTCTTTCTCAAAATCAAGACATTTTTTGTTTGGCGCAGTATGTCCCACTGTGGACCTTGCGCCATTAAAAGACAACCAACCAACCAACCAACCAACCAACCAAATCAAGACATGACAAGAATCACTAAGTAGAATAACTCTGGACTGACTGAGAAATATAGCATTGCCCCACTGTTTTCCATATTGGAGGTGTTCGAAATTCCATCGTAAGTAAGCAAGTAAGGATATAGATTGCAAGGAAATGAAAATGGCTATCATCTGGTACAGAAACCGACATGTTGGGGTCTCTTATTTCTCTCCAAACAGTGTTTCTTGTGGCAACAGCCATGGTAAAACCCAGTTGAATTACAAAATGATTTCTTTGACATGATTTAGTTACAGTCGGCTGCAAAATTATTCGAGCACTAGCAATAATCCCTGTCTAAAAAAAGTACACTTAATACTGCTTTGTTAAATAAATCCTTATCGAGTCATGTTCTTAGTCAGTCTAAGAACATGATTCGACAAGGATTTATTTAACAAAACAGTCTTAAGTGTACTTTTTTAATATAGGAATTATTGGCTAGTGCTCGAATAATTTTGCAGCCGACTGTAGCATCTTGAAAATATCTGTTCGTCCGGTATCATCTCTAGATGTTTGAAATCTTTGCCATAGTCTGAAGACCACACTCTGATGCACTTCCTAATTCGAGAAGTTTTGTTTTGGATCAAACCACATTCAAATATTTCGATAATTCGTCCCTTCATAAACATGTTACGTTAACATTTTTGTCCCATTTTTTGCTTGATTTATTTGTTAACAACACTTCTTAAACAGAGAAATAGATTAATCTGCCTGAGCTAGCCCTGGCAGTTAGAGTCATTTTATACTCGATTCATCGTTCGTTATATGCTTTGCGTATGTCAGCGTCGATCAAACTGTTTTTTGCATGAACAATAAATAATTTTTACTTGATCCATGATTCTCCGAAAATGTTTATGTTAGTTATAATATGACAAATGATATGCTTAATGCTAAGATTAATAACAATAGCTCCGCATTTTCGTAAAATTTACTAATTAAACTTAATTTTAAGTGAATGTAACTATTTATAAATGTAAAAAGAAATATTTAAATAAGTAAGGGAAAAAAAGTAAAGAGTTGGCTTACCAGACGTGTCCATATCTGAAAAGAAGTACATATTAGAAAATATCTGAATTATCACAAAAAAAAAAAAAAAAAAAAAAAAAAAAAAAAAAAATTGTTGTTGCAATTCTTCGAATTGTACCAGCAAAAATAAAATATTGTTAACAATAAATTAGCCAGGTAATCGACTCCAAAAGTGACGAATCTTGCTAACAGACAAGATAAATATACATACACATATAACATAAGGTAGTGGAATTCGAAGAAATTACGCGAATTAATTGTACATATTGTCAAAATACTTTGACATTCTTTAAATGTATTATAACAGGTTTGCAAATTATTGTGTTTTGCAATCATGATTTTGCATATGCAAAATGCGTATCATTTATTCATATAAATAGATAACGTTTTCATGAAGAAAATAAATTTCGGAATTTTAAATGCGAGTATGATCTTAAAAATGTCATAATAACTGACGTGATAATTTTACAGAAAAAATATTTATCTACAGTTGAAAGCAAAACGTTTTGCTTATTTTTGTTATAGATAACCATTACTTGTTCATTGTCATGGTTTTTGTATAGAAAAGCAAATTATTAAATAATAAATAAATAACAAAATACTTGTGCTAAATAAAATGTTATTTATAGGTTTCATTATATTTCATTTGTGGAAAGTTCAAATAATTTTATTAACTATAGTAAGACATATGTTTTTCTTTTTTAATGTTTCAGCTTCTCGTAGGTATTGTATTGTTCCTTTTTGGATGCCAAGTTTTTAAGAAGTTGAGTGATGAAGCATATTCAAACATCTTAAATCAAATAACCATGGGTTTAGTCGCCTTAATTACTGTAGTAAATATATTCATCAGCACATTTGGACCAAAAGGAACCGCTATAGCTCGATGCATTGGAGCTTTTGCTTATCCTAATCCATCCGGACCATTATGGACAGCTTACCTTAATGCTACCAGAAATTATATGGCAAGTGGGACTATTTAATGAAAAGATCATACAGTCAAGATACGTTCTAGAATAAATTGCTGCTGGTGTAGATAACACTGTATTGTGTATAACATAATGTTTTATTTGTTATCGAATATGAAATTGATCCTTAAGATAAATGATTGAATTTAATTGTGCGTATTTCACTTTCTTTTATGAGATAAGTGTTTTAACTTTCTGTTATATATTTAAATTGTTTCAAATTTCTTATGTTATAATAATGTTTCAAGAGTCTTATTAATCACTACGTATTTGAAAAAAATTACGAAATTCAGAAAATTTTATATTTATTTAACAGACTTTTGTATTAGATTTTTTTTTTTTCCCAAGAAGAATTTTTTTTCAATCGAAAAGTACCATGCAACAAAAATTACTGATGTGTGTATTTAACGAAACAAATAAATTTTTTATGTTTAGATTATTTACATTTCAAAAGTTTGTATCGTTATCAATTTCATTAAAGTTTAAACTTTAATGGTATTACAAGTTTAAAGAGAAATTTTTCATATAGTTATTATTGACAATCTTTAATTTAAAGAGAGATTGAGAACAGTCAAAATTATGTAAAGTAATTAACTTGGTGTTTTACAATTAAACCATTACAATCAAAATCTCCATTGAAATATATTTATAACATAATAAGGATATAAAATATTAATAACGATTTGAATCGCATACGTTATATATCATATTTTATTCAATATATGAAAATATTTGTCAATGTCAATGAAACGTGTGTCATCGTCTAATGTTCAAAATGTTAAGCTAATTTGAATTATTAGTGCCTAGTTAAATATTTAAATCTATTTCATATATATTTTCAAATCAAGTTATTAGATAGATATGTCAAATTCATATGGCCATTTAATGTCATCAAATATTTACAAAATACTCGTTGCTTAAACTAGCTTAGAAACATATAGCAGTTTTAATTATATCATAGAATGAAAAGAATGCCAATGGATTTCTTCACATTATATTAACCACTATTAAACGAAACGATGATGATAGTTAATAATGAAACTCTTTTATTAACCAAATTACTTAACCACAATAAAAAAAAAAAGAAGTTAATTTCAAATTTTGAAATCTGTAGTGTATATTCTTCAGAGTATTGTCAGCATATTCTAGCATTCTAGCACAGTGTTTAATACTATTTTACTGCAAATGCCCCAATAAAATACCTGTACTCCGGAGATAAAGCATACCATGTCAAAAAATGTAATTTTTCAGGAGAGCAGATTTTTTTTTTTTTTCAGTTTTTTTTTCAACTTTTATGCTTGTTTCTGCGCAACAATCAATAATAGCTTTATAATACTTTAACACAGTATTGATAATATAATGCACTAAATTAAAATACTGTTTTTAATAATACATTTTGGTACAAACTCTTTTCACAAAAGAAATAGACATGGTGTCTTTTACCTCCGGGATGCAGATAATATGTTTACGCTTTTATGTGCGGTTAAAAAAAAAAAAAAAAAAAAAAAAAAGCTTAATTGCGTGAGAAAAATGTATGTTAATTTAATAACTGCATACTTAACAAATATATATATATATATATATATATAGAAAAGCATTTTTTTTTTCTTTCTTCTTTTTTTTTTTCGCCATGAGTTTTTTGTAGTGTGTAAAAAAATTAAAAGGTGCAAACATTGAAATAAATAGTTTGGGAATTGAAATAAATTTTTAATACCGCAAATTAAAGTATAAGAAAATAATTAAGACCCGCATATTTTAACTCAATGGTTTCTTTCATTTTTCTGTAGCAAACATAACTTATAATTGATGTATTTACTCAAGAATTCTCTTACACCAATCTGTTCTTATTTGAGACCATACTCTTTGTACTGTCGAAATGAGGTTTCATATATAAGCCTCATATCATCTGTAAGAAGTTTCGAGGATGCAACTTCGTTATACATTAAAGTATTAATTTCTGTTTTTTCTATACTGCTGGTCTGTAAAATTATACATACTGTATAATTAGCAATTAGACGTAAAATATGCCCTTAAACCTGCTGTTTTGTTCCCATTTAAATGTAACATTTTTAAATATCTTTTGCTTTTCTTTTCTTTTTTTCTTTTCTCTGTTTCCCTTAAAAAGTTTAATATCTTCGTTCATGAGTTGTCAACTATTCTTGAAAAATAGTAATCAGTAAATAGAAATAACAGGATAATTAAAGAGTAAAAAATAAATAAAACAATAAAATCAAATAAATAAATAAATAAATGTTGTGAAATTTGAGGATAAGAGACATGAATTATGCTTGAGGGTTATGCATTAACAAACAGGCGAAACTAGAAAAGATAAGAATTAAGGCTTGTTACTAAAAGTAAATATTATACAGTTTACCTCCATCATGAAAAAGATACTCCACTTGATAAATTCAGTATGCTTTAGTAAAGATTACGAAAAATAAAAAAAAACAGAAGAAATAGTAAAAAAAAAAAAGTAATAAATAATAAAAAAAAATAAATTCCTTTTTAAATGATTTTATCAAAAATAATTACTCTAGTGTTAAAATTCACCACCAGATGGCGTTAAACTATTAAGTCTAATAACATTTTAAACCAATGTTCTTGCAGTATTACTAAATATTTAATTAGTTGAAAATTTAAGTTTCTATTTCGAACAGTGTAATTATTAAAATAAAAATAAAGTAAAACAAAATAATTCTCTAATCCAATTAAAATACTCTTATAAGTGTTTGATGTCAGGTCAGACTTAATTTGAGGACTCTATGTTACACGAGTGTCTTTTTTTTCTTCATATGCTATGGACAACTAAACATTTGAATTACTTTTACTTAATGTACTCCAGGTGAATGCAGCTGCCTCGTCCAATGAGCATTTTTTTTTTTTTTTTTTTTTTAATTCTCTGAATTGTCGTACTAAATAGTTTTTTTCTATTTCTTTCTTCTTCATATTGGACTTCAATTTTCTAATGTACAATCGGGGACCCGCTAGTAATTTGCTACTATAGCCACTAGCGTAACGAAGTCGTACATTGGTGAGCAAGGGTGAAAAAGGTCTCTTCTGATGAGTTTATTTTACCTTTCTGAGCTACTCCTACTTAAAATTTGTCTAAAATAGTGTCTCAATTGTTTATTTTCTCGTTGGCTGTTTGTATCTTTTGTTTCGGGATCAATAAGCAAAAATTAATTGTTTCAACAATTAAACATCAGTCTTCTAAGGTAATTTTAATTTGATGAAAATTTATTCTTATTGGTCTATGTGGTTTCAGTGGTCTTGTATCTGGTACACGGCTTTCACTACGTTTTAAATTATTATTATAAATATGTATGTAAAACAAAAATGCTTTATCATATGACTCGCATTCTCATTAACAAAGTCACAAAATGTCTATCAAATATTTCTGAACTGTCTTTTGAATTGAAGTGAGTGATTGAGTGAGTTTTACGTTGCATTAGTGCTACGTTATGGGCAATTGGCGACAGTGCATTCGGAAATGAAAAATGTTTCTGGTCAAATAGTCCCGATCAAAACAGCAGTGTTAAAAATGATATAGATGGTGTGGGGAGCTTTTGCATATGATGGGAAATGTAACCCGCAGCGAGTTCCTGGAAAAATGGACTCTAGTTGTTATCAACAACTGCTTTACCAACACCTTATACCTTTTGGCACATTTTTAGGAGAGTCAAACTGGAAATTTTAGCAAGACAACGCGCCATGCCATGTGTCTAAATCAACTAAAAACTGGTTTCAAAAAGAAAGAATCGAGGTCTTAAGCTAGCCAAGCCGTTATCCAGACCTGAATCACATAGAAAACTTGTGGGGTCATTTGACTCGTCAAGTGTATGCAAATAACCATCAATATGATTCTGTAAACGAATTGGAAGTAGCTATCGGGCATGAATGGGACAAAATTCCCAAATCTTTGATCGAAAACCTGATTATTTCAATGAAAAATTGAGAATTTGAAGTTATTCAGAAAAATGGTGGATCAACATAATTTTAGTTTATATTAAAAAAAAAAAAAGTTTTAACTAGTGGTCTTATAATTTTGCTACAGATATTTGAATGGAAAATTTTTAAATTGTTGATAAAATAATTCGTATATTAAAATATCTTTTAAAAATAATATGCATATATTTAATATTTCATTTATTCACATCAACTTAATTAATAAAAAATATGCTAGTTATAATAAAAATCACAAAATCCAGATGGTCTCATAATTTTGTTACACACTGTAATAGCAATGATAATGCTTTTCAATGAATAAGTAGGATTTTGGGATTTGACGGGAAATATTTATTCATTATAATGTTTTGCAATACACATAGATTCAGACTCATTAATTATCTATTTATTTATTCGCAATAATTAAACAATATTTCTTTCTTTTTTATTTCTTTTATTTCTTTCTTTTTTTTTTTTTTTTTTTTTTTTTTTTACAAACAGAAAAAATTTTTTTTTTCATAAAAAAATTATCAAAAAGATAAAAAAATAAATAAATACACTATATTATTTAATACCATTTTTAAGTATCTCGTTAGAGAACTTATCTCTTTTTCAGATACTGAGCTGAAGATTGAAGCATCAGACTTCCTTTATATCTTTATTAAATGCTTAACACATGGAATCTGATAACCCTAATTAATTTTCAAACAAAGAAAAAAAATTAGAACCTCCCTGGGATTGCAGCTACAAGCAAAAATAGGAAAAAAAATGCGTAGAACAGCATGAAAAAAGCGCAGTAACTCAAATGCGGACGCAAAATAATCTGAAACTTACAGCAGAAAATTAAAAAAAAAAAAAAAAATATATATATATATATATAAAGGTATCGAAATAAGTGAAGCCGTCTGGTAGGGACGTTACAATCTCTGATCTGAGTTTTCGATTCTGTATAAAAGTAGATATGTATATTCTACCTTTAATTTTTCGATCGTCTAAACGCAACTTAATATAATATAAATCCTTTTTTTTTTTTTTTTTTTTTTTTTTTAATATAAAAGATATTAAATTAAGCAAAACTTTATTACTACTAATGTATAAATTATAAAATAATAAACTGCTGTTAGTTGTACATTATTAAATTTTTAACTTGCTAAGATGAAAATAAAATAAAAATTAATTAAAAAACATTGAAAATGTACTTTATTTTTTCTTTTCTTTCGAGCGGAATCTTCAACTTAAATAGATTAAACTACTCAAATATTACATTAAATTAAATTAACATATTCTACATTACATATATTAACATATATTATACATATTTGAGACTATTAAATACTTCTGCTTTAAACATTGAAGAAGTTCTCAATAAATTTATATAATTCCACAGTTTTCCTTTAAGAGTTGTAAGGTATTTAAATTGCAATTCGCAATTATCCGGAATTATAATTTAAATAATAAATTTTAATTTACTTAGTTATTAAAATAAGCTATACGTTTAGTTTACTTAGTTTTATTTTTCACAGTTTTTGAATAAAACAATAATTTAAATGAAGTCATTCTTTAATTATGTTTATTATACAATAACTAAAATGAATAACAGAAAATTAAGTGAAATTAAATTAAATTTAAATGAAATTATCTTTAGACTGTATCTAATTTCCCCTCATGCATATTGTAAAATATGCGAAAGAATAAGTATACAGAGATTTTTCTACATAACAATTTTAATATTCACAAGCGAAGGACATTCAAAAATGATATGGGGAAAATAAATAAATAAATAAATAAATAAATATAAAGCATAGTATTGTTTAAAGTTTCAAAAATTTTAAACAACTGTTTTGATTTTAAAATAAATTTTCGCACGAGTCGAGCGAGATACTGTAACAAAAATCTAATTTATAACTGCATTTATACATAAATTTAAATGAAGCGAGTATATAGTTTCTTATCTTTTACGTACGTTTCTTATAAATTTTAGGGATATTAACTTTATTTTTCATTTACATACAACATCAAATAAAACAATTATATAGTAGTTTCATCCCAGAGCAATTATTCTGTTTTAAATTAAAATAAAATTCTTTTAAAATTTGGAATTAATTTTAAAAGATCTCCATATATAAAATTAAACGGAACGAAAAGCTGCGATTCGAAAAAAGTAAAATACCATTCTAGTGTTAGGCACATTTTAGAGTTCTATGATAATGATATTTTTTGCCTTAAAAATAGTATGAATAAAATTAATTTTTTTCATCAAAAATATCAAAGGTATACTTTTTCATTAAGGTAATTATTGATTTATATGTGATTTTTGTTCGACTTGATAATTTCCCATTTCGTTGTGGATCTAACATAATGTATTACCTTTATAAATTCCAAAGTTCTTATTTTGTAACAAAAGGTATCATTTTACTGTGCGAAAAAAAAAAAATAATAATAAAATAATCCATCCAGTTAATTTTGTTGATGTGCGCCAAGAATTAAAGTTTAAAAAAGAATTGCTGTCAATTAGTGTAAATGTGTGTGTGTATGTGGGAGGGGGGCGGCTTACCTGATTAATTAAAAACTTTGTGAAGTGCGACACAGGAATTTTCAAAATCTCTTCAACATTAAACTACTTTTTTGGAGATTGGTAGAGTGTTTCTTTTACTTAAGAATGAAATTCATTAAAATGTGGGATTATTAAAATTGTAAGGAAGTTTTAAATTTTTCAAACTTAAAGTCAAAACTTTTACAGTATAATATATAAGACTAGGAAACAATACACAATAATTAAAAAGCAGCAATTATTTTGTAAAATTAATAATAAAGTAAACAGTAATTAATTAAAAGAACCGTAAGTTACAGATTTCCAACAAAAAGCTCCTAAATAACATCCTATTATATGTATCAAATATGTTTTATTTATCCAAAACGTCTAATTATTTAAAATATTAAACATTTGGTAAATACCTTTTTACTTATATTTTAGGACATTAGATCATCGTTAAATAAAATATATTTACCGAAAAACTTTCGATCTTCATGAGATCTGAACAACGCAGATTCTTAATTAAGAAAAGTGCAATTATTGAAAAAAAAAAAAAAAAAAAGAAATACAAAAACGCATATAAATACTTTGAAACATTTTAAAAACGATTTAAAAGTGTTTAAATAATCCACTTATTATATTTTGAGTTGAAATAATAGTATTTTTTTTATCGTAACGTTTGGTCAAAAGAAAATACAAAACATTTCTTTCTAAATACGAGTATGTTTTGAATTTCGCTTTTTATTTATATAAAACATCTAAATTTTTTAAAGAAAACATTACTGTAAATGTGTCTTTATACTTTTTTGGACACCAGATCATCTTTAATAATATATTTACCGAAAAAATGATCGGCGTTTAAATCATTTCGACATTCAGACATCGCAATTTCTTACTTCAGAAAAATGTATTTATTTAAAAGAAATTTTACAAAAACGCATATATATATATATATATATATATAATATATATATGTGTATATATAAACAATAAAAATGATGTTATAGGTAGATAAAAGTGTTTAAGTTGCTTACATAATGTATATTGTGTTAAATTAATAGCACTGTTTCGATGGTTACTTTTCTAGAAATGTTCTATCCTTAATAACCATTGTATAAGAACTATTTTCTGTTTAGAAAAACATTAAACAATCATCCATTTTAACTTCCATTACCCGACTACCGTAGGCAATGGAAGTATTGTATTCGGTCCAAATAATCGATATCGAGATTTCACCTGATTTACATGTTTTAAGGTCTCCTGAGTCCAAAACAGTAGTTTTTGGTAATTGGTCAGTGCGTGCGGGCCTGCGTGTGTATGTATGTGTGGAATCTTCTGGCTATTATACCTCGGAAACTAATAAAGATTGAACTACGAAACTTTATAATTGAAACAGGTCTGGTGTACAAATGAATTTTCTAAAGCTTGGTGAAAATTGGATAACCGGAAGTGGGACATCTGAAACCGGAAGTGGGGTCGTAAGTCCATATCTTAAAAACGACTCTAACAATTTTCTTAAAAATTGCTGTATAAACACTCTGTTAGATACCCTTTCGAATGATATAGTTGGTTATTTCAGGAAAAATGATAGGCGTTCAGTATAAATAGCTGAATTTTAGGTCCTGCAAGTGCGTTCCTTTCAAATCGGGTGTATGATTTTTTTTTTCAAACTTGCCATATTAACCCTCTTTTAAATATCCTTTTGGATGTAATTCTTGTTTTCTGGTCAACAATTAATTATGCCAAGCTTTTGTAAAAGTCGGTATCTCAAAAACGGCTTTAACGATTTTCTTGAAAATTGTTACATAAACCCATTTTTAGATATCCTTTCTCATGCTTTACTTGGTTATGACAATAGTTATATTAATAGTCATCCTGATCTGATAGATCAGTTTTAGATCTCGTAAATTGGTGTTTAAATAAATAAATAAATAAATAAAAAACTCTACAAATTTCTTTTCATTTATGATCCTTAAAAAAAAAAAAAAAAAACGCTGTGTAAACTCTGTTTTATGTTTTTACACGTGTATTAACTTCTCTTACCGGAAAATGTTTAGGTGTCTATTTCATTAGGTCAGTTCTATGTCTTCTGATAACATTATCTCCAAAAAATGCATGTGCAAAAAGTCGTGTGGTTGTTTCACACCAGATTTTTAAAATTTAAATAGTTTTTTAAATAATTCAATATATTTAATATTATTGATATATTTTTATTCACATGTATACAAAACTTCTTAATTTTCAGATGGTAATTTACAAACGAGTTTTATATTGTCTATCGACCTCTTAAAGCCATTTACTACCATAATGCATTCAAAGAGCTATTAAATTACTTCCATAATAGCTCTTCCAGAAAACAAGATTTTTTTTTTATATATAATAATAATAATAAATAAAAGTCTTGCTACAATCTTTGTACACACTATTCTGCTTGTTTTTCTATATTTCAAGGTTAAAAGTTGCTTCTAGACATCTACAATAGATTTATCTAATCATTTTAAAATTTAATTACAGTAGAAAACGTTCTTATCTAGCATGGGAACTGATTAATTTTATGATACATTTTTAAATAAAATTTCATCAATTATTTAATAAATGAACGAAAAGAAATTATATGGTTTACATTTTGTGGCTGTAATTAACTTTCCTTTTTAGGATTTTATTCAAATATTTTTCAAACAAATTTTTAATTTAGAAGAATTGTTAAGTTTCAAAAAGATGGATGAATGGAAATTCAAAATTAAGAACGTATGTTTAATGTTGGTTTTGTAAGCTTTGTAAAATATTTTCGTGTCTGCTTAAATTTTACGTATAGAGGAAAAGCATTCTGTATAAAGCTTGAAAATTACTTTATATCGGAGAAAATAAAAAGCTACTCTTTATTTTTGGGATTTTGCATAACAACGAACACTTGAATAGAAAATTTAGTTGCTAGTCTGTTTCATTTTGAAACAGGGAAATTATATGTTTTTTTTTTTTTTTTTTTTTTTTTTTAATAAATTTTTTTAAATTAATTAATTAATTAATTATTTGTAAAAGCATTGTAAAGTAATGAGTACAAAACTTTGAATAAACACCATAAAATGTTTTGATTGCAGCACTCGTGCCTACTTTATTCGCCTGACGAAGGATCATGTGTTTTTTCGACCCTAAACAATTGTTGCGAGTTTATTGCATTTTATGGTGTTTATTCAAAGTTTTGTACTTATTACTTTAAAACGGCAGTTCTGTGGTGTTTTGTTATTATCATTGTAAGGTATTACTTAATATATATATGTAATATAATATAATATAATTGTAGAATGCAAGAGAAACAAATGATCAAATACCAAATTTAACCCTAAGATTAAAAAAATAGATATCCAGGAATAGTTAAAATAAGACTGAATTTATCCATAGTTCTTCTTAAATCATATTAAACAATTACATATGGAAAAGAAGCTTTAAAGCAATAAATAATAAAAAGTTAACATGAGTTTAATGGCATTGACATATGAGATACTATATAACAAACATGGAAAATGTACATCAGAAAAAAAGTAGAAGAAGGAGCAAAGGCCACCACGGCTTAAGGCAGATGGAGCAGGTTAAACCAGTTTGTTGGACGCCCAACTTTCCCCAAATTTTCTGCAATACCATATGATAACAAAGAAAAATTTAAAATAAAATTAGTAATTATTTCTAAGAAAAAAAGAAGAAAAAAAGCATTTTTCGGATAATGTATTAATTAATACCACAATCATATTGTAGTAATAAGCTTTAACAATAAAGAAATTAATAATTTTATTATTAACATTATTTAAATATATTTATGTATATGTGTGTGTGTTTAAATTGTTTGGCTTAAGGCTTACATATACACAGAGACTCCCCTTTTACTTGCATACATTAACCAGCCAATGCCTTTGAAGAAGTATTAATGTACACTTTTATTCTTGGATTTTGGATATCTTTTTTAATTACATTTTCTACTTCTTTATGTGATATTTCACCCAGTAACACAAACTTTTCCCTGAAAATATCTTCATAGATCTAATTGAATTAATATTTTTTTCTTCGAATTCAAAATGCTTGAAAACTTTAAGGAAGTTTGAAATATTATTTTAAGAACGCTATATACTTTACCTTTCTATCAATGACTGGTACATTCGTCTTTAGAAAAAATTAGAAAATACTTGACGACCCAGCCTGTAATTTCAGAGATGAAAAGAACATTAGAGGAGAAGAGGCGTTATACTTCATATTTTTCAGCGAAGATTTTGTCCCGAAAATAAAAAAAGGGGGTAGTAAAAAATTAAAGAACAAAATTAGTAATTTTATTCGCTCCGTAAAATGCGCTGCAGCTGTGTTATATCGTTTCTCAGATTTCTTTAATTATTTATATTCCTTCATATTTAAATAGCATAGTGTTCATTGAGATATAAAGGTTCCTTTAAATGATTGAAAAAGAAAAAAAAAAAACTTTTCCATTTTTTGATTATAAATGTAGAATATACAACCAAATCCAATGCTATTAACAGAAAACTCGACATACTAAACTAGACACAGCATACTGCGAGTAAAATAAAAACATAAAAATATTTGATGATATATGAGCATTTTTACCAAATAGTTTTTTGTAGCGCATGCGCAAGCATTAACAAAATTTCTTTTATCATACCGAAACGTATATAGCAACTTATTATTATTACTGTCTTAGTATTATTAGCCAAACGTATAGAGAGACTCAATTTTTTATTAAAATGCACAATCAACTTATTGGAAGGAAACCATATTTATTGTAATTTTATTTTTCCGACTGAATGAAAATAATGCCTGGACCGGGAGTTCGACTCCCGGTCCAGGCATTATTTTCACTCAGTCGGAAAAATAAAGTTTCAATAAGTATAGAGAGACTCTTATAAATTCCTTTACGTTAATGTTACAAAAGTAAAGAAATATTACATATGCATTAACACATACTTAGTCAATGGCTTTGTTCCCACACATTGCAGTATTTACGTCGCTGTGGATTCAAGAAAATATCTTAAAAAATCAGACAGATATTGTCGATATAAGGAGTTCAGTTTCCATTGCTCTTAAAAAGGCGAAAATCCATAAGGCAATTATCCAAAGTTTTATTATGAATCAATGTATACTGTTATTACCAATAATGAATTAAAAAAAATCAAAGCAAAGCTGGAATATTTCTGGAATGGTCCGAGGAGTATCAAAATTATTTCCCTTTATTGCTGTGGTACAGTCGGTAGCAAAAGTATCCGAGCACTAGCAATAATAATTTCTGTCTAAAAAAAGAAAAAAAAAATACTGCTTTGTTAAATAAATTCTTGTCGAATCATGTTCTTAGTCAGTCTAAGAACATGATTCGACAAGGATTTGTTTAACAAAACAGTATTAAGTGTACTTTTTTGATATCGGAATTATTGGCTAATGCTCGGATACTTTTGCCGCCGACTGTACTTATGTTTTATCGACATACATGCTATAAACACTTGTTGCTTTTATTTATAACTACATATCCGAGCATCAACATCATAATAACAGAATTTAATAAAACTTGGTTATTTTCTACTTCAATAATAAATTACTGTTATGCAAATGAGAACCACCATTTATCAAGCCATGCAGATTATAGGATTTTGTTTTATACAAATGTAGATACTACGTTATGAGTTATGTAGTTTTAATCCGTTTCTCATGTATATGTAGTTACACAAAAGAAAGATTTATTAAATTACCATTTATATTATTAAAGTTATTTATAACAAATACTAAAAATGTGGGAAAATGCTTTGTAAAACAGTTTCAAATGCATAATACTTGGCGTTAATTATGCCTTGAATATTTTAAATAATTTTTGATACTGTGTATTAATACAGTAAAAAAATAAACCATAATTCTATGGTGATCAGATTTTGTCGGGCTAAAATGTTCGTTAAAAGCATTTACATATACTTAAATAATTAATTATATATACTAATTTATATCTACAATTATTTCAAACCTTGTTAAACATTAATAATATACTTTAAACATTTTGTATAAGATAATTTAAAGTGACGCATATAAATATTTATAAGCATGAGTAAAATAAATAAATGTGGCATGCATGTTTGTAGAAATGATGCAATAAATAAAGATTAGAAAGTGTAAAACATTTGGTTATTAATTAGACATTCGAAGCAAAATTTCATTCTATTTCTGATTTTATTTGCTTTATAAATTTTTCAGTGATACCAAACTTTTAATTCAACTAAAGGGTTAATCCATACAGATTTATGGCGTATGTGCTCGACCATTTTTACTTCTTTTGATACTTGTGTCCTTTATAGGCACATATGAGAGATGCTTAAAACAACTTTTATTTTTTCTCTACTGTTGACCTTTGATTTTACATTGGTCATCAAAAGTCGTTCTCGTGACTAAAATGGAATTATTAGAATTTTATATTTAGTCACAAAACTCAATGAATTAAACTTATGAATGCTAATTTTAAATATAGCATTGAAGTATGTAAGGTAAAGGTGTCAGATGCTTAGTTATACAGCTGTAACTTAATAACTAAAATAATTACAATAGATCAACTTCCAAGGTCAAACGTAAATTTTTACTAATTTCTACTGTAAATAACTCTTCTAGGGGGCAAAACCATAAAACAAAATATCGAACATATTCTCTGTATTCACGCTAATGAGAAATTTTAATTTTAATTGTGTGGTTTTTAATCCTGTACAGTTTACAGCCTCCTAAAAACGTCAGAAAAATGACAGACAAAAATGACATTTAAGACCCCCATATATCAAAAGGAGAACGACTTTTGATGACCTGCATAAAATCCAAGGTTAATAGTAGAGAAAAAATAAAAGTTTTTCTCATATGTGCCCATAAGGGACACAAGTATCAAAAGAAGCAAAAATTGTCAAGCAACACATTTCTAAAATATCCCATGGAATACAGAGGCTGTTCGCACATTTTTTAGACGATTTTATTTCGCAGTAAGAAAAAATCGTTTGCATGGAGAATTTTATTTTCACAACAGTTATATTTTTGGAAGTTTTATTTATCTTCTGATATTTATAATTTTTGTTTACATGCAAAAATGCGCTTTTAAAATGGCAGTGGATGGAATGATAGGTTTACACTCTTTCCAAAGATAGTTTTTAGTGAAATCTTTATGAAAAGCATTTATCAGGAGAAAAATGGAAAAATGTTGCAACAACAGATGAATCTTGGGTCTATTTAAGTGGTTGTAATAAAAAAAGGTCAATTTATTATCCCAAAAGTGGAGAAAAAAAAATTGCTACATGGCTCAAAGCATCAAAAGAGAGTTTTTCTAAAGGATTTATGATTGCCACTGGTTTTTGCATACAAGTGCAAGATAAAAGCAAAAAATTGTGACAAAATGTCAAAATCAACTCTAAATAATCTCAAGATCATATTTTAATTCCAATTTTTAAAAATGAAAATCCAGATCTTTATCCACAATGCTATCAATCCGTTGAACTGTATCAAGACAAAACAAGCAGCCACACATCGCAATCCGCAATTGCTTTTCTAGAAAAAAAAAATGGAACAAAAAACGGGAATTAAAACCATACCCTTCACTGACATTCCTGCTAAATCTTCTGATGTATCACTGTTGGATTTTTGTGTTTTTCGACTCTTAAAATCAACATTATCCAAACACCGACCTAGAACGCTTTGTGAACTCTGGAAAGCCGTTTAAGAAGAGTAGAAAAATATACCTCTTCCGATATTATAAAAAGCATTATTATCATAGAAATTATAATGTAGAATGTTAGTTAAGAACAAGGGCTATCAAACTGAACAAATAAAACACAAAATATGAGTGAAATTGCTTCAGTACACTTCATCAAAATCGTCTAAAAAATGTGCGAACAGCCTCTGTAATATGGACTGACCCTAAATATATCATCTTAAAACATTTGCACTGAATAGTAGCATTAAAGCTTTTATTAACATTTAAAACGTAGTCGTTTATCTAAACAAATAGTAGAATATCTTTTTTCTTTGAAATTTCAAGTTGAACTAGCAATAAATATTTTATCAGTTATTAAAATTCAAAACATGACATGTGAAAATATTGAAATTTAATTTCAGACACAACTTTGATGGAACATAAAATATTCATGTAAGTTACAAAAATAGCAAACTAAAAGCGCACAAGATTCCTAAAATTGTTAAATGTTAAAATGTTATCATGTAACGCCTCCAATATACAAAGTCTTCCTAGTATCTAATTTTACATTATCGTCAAATGTTTTAAAAAAAAATATTTTCCACCTTACATGAGAAGTTTTTGAAAATCAAATAAACAAATCTTATCTTAAGGATAGCGAATAAACTGTTTTATCGAGTTTTTATACTATATATATTTATATGCATGTAAAACATTTATATGCATTATTTTTATACACTGTGTAAAAAAAAAAAAAAAAAAAAAAAAAAAAGTAGAAGGACAGTTGATTTTTGTAAATTATATTATGTATTTTTATCCTGGCTATCTGATTCTTATGTAGATATTGTTTAAATAAGTTTTTTTTAATTTCGCATGAAAATGAAATTTCCACCACTAACGCTAATTAGAAAAACTAGTGTACATGATTTTCAGAGTGTTAAAAAAGTAAAAGCACACCTGCTACAATTTTTTATTTGGTGGATTGTGCGCGAGTAAATGAGTAAGTATAGACTATTCTTTAACTGTTTTCGTGGAAGAAGACCTATTTTATTAAAAGTAGCTTTCTTATTTGCTTTTTAGAATGACTAGAGGAATATCTTTAAATGATTTCCAAAAGGGCTAAATTGTTCATACAAAAATAATGGTAAAAGTGTTAGACAAATTGCTAGTATACCGGAAGTTAGTCCCAATACAGTTTCTGACTTTATCAAAAAGCCAGAAAGAAATAGGATGAGAAAGGAGACTGCCAGGCCTAAAAAGTTAACCCCTCGCGACGAAAGAAAACTTCTTCCCGAGCTTAAAAAGAGCAGTGGAAGTATTACAAAGGCTCAAAATCAAGCAGGACTTACTCATGTATCAATGCAAGCAGTTTACAATTACATAAAAATATCCAAAAAGTTCATTATCAAAAAACGGATGCATCATCCAAAGTGGAAAAAACACATATTCATAGCCGTTTATCTTGGGCTAAGGAACACATGTCATGGACCTCAGAATGAACTTCTGTGGTATTTTTAGACGAGAAGAAGTTCAAGTTAGACGGTCCAAATGGTTACTAATACTATTGGCATTGTCTGAGAAATGCAAAAGAATTTTATTCGACTCGACAAATGAAGGGAGGGGGGGGGTGATTTTTTGGTTAGCAATTGGATATGGAAGAGGATCAAATCTGGTCTTTCTCAATGGTAGACAGAAACATACAGATTATATTAAAATACTGAATTCTCAGCTTCTTCCTTATGGCTCCGAATTAGACAGAGAAGAGTGAATATTTCAACAACATGGAGCCTCCATTCATACCGCCAATGGAGTTAAAAATTGGTTCGAGGAAAATAATGTATGGGTTTACCATGTCCAGCTAAAAGCCCTGATCTTTACTTAATCGAAAACATCTGGGCAATGATTGTTCATCAGGCATATGCTGGTGGAAAACAGTTTGAATCCGTTACTGAGCTTCGAGAAGCTTTGAATAGTTCATGCGATATTTTTTGTCAAACAGACATTCAAACTTTGTACGACTCACTACCAAATAGAATATTCGAAGTCATAAAAGCTAAAAGGAAGAGTATTCCTTACTAATATCCTTACTACTAGTATTCCTTACTACTTTTTTTTTTTTTTTTTTTACAGAGTTTCAAATGGTAGAAACTGTTTCTGTTGTTATTAGTATTTTATTTTTCAATATCATGGTAATGATACTGATATTTTCTTGTCAAATGGTTTGTAAAATGTTACTCATAAAAATAATTTCATCAAAAATAAAAGATTCATTTTTTTTTCTTTTCTAAAAATATCTAGATTCTTTCTACTTTTTTTTTACACAGTGTAATAGCTTTGTAAAGTACGCAACCAAAGTATAAATTTTTAAAAACAATATACAAAAGTGAGTTTTTACAACACAGAAATTTTTTAATTTAAAGGAAAAGTGCCCAAATAAAATGAAAAGTGCCATAACTTTATTACATCTAATCGTCTGTTTTCTCGCGCTTTAAGTTTCTTAAATGAATTTAATTGCAACAAATTTGATATATATCTGTGAGGTTTACTATAGAATTTTCCCTCTTTCAAATGGAATATATAACATTTGTGTTTCTTGCCCAGGAACACTTAAAATTTAAATGTATTAGGATTTTGGAGGGCTTATTGTTTGAAATGCATTGTTTGAAGTGCCTAATACTATATTAATATACTCAAAACTTTATATTTACACACACACACACATATATATATATATTGGAGGGCTTATCCTTTGAAGTACGTTTGAAGTGCCTTATACTATATTAATATAATCAAAGCTTTATATTTACACACACACACGTGTATATATATATATATATATATATAATTCTAATTTTTTTAGTTTATGGACTATAATGTTTTTAAAGTGCATTTTAACCCTTTATCTGCCGATAATACTTTAAAATACCATTAGATTAAAATGCATGGATTAGATAAATTTGTGGAGGGAATGTCTGAGGTATTTCCGAGTTTCAAACACACATGTTTCAGTTTAATCTTGCTCCACGGCATTAAACACTAGAGAAAGCTGTTTTTGTTCAAGAGAGAATTTATCAGCATGTTGTCTCATTTTTTAAAATGCATATTTTTATAACCTTCACCTGTGAAAAAAATATAAAGATGATAAAAAATAAATACTTGTTTTTTACAGTTTTTTTTTTTTTTTTTTTTTTTTTTTCAAGTTCCGGATTTTTTTTTAAAAACCTTTATGTACTAATTTTACCTTAAACTATCACCTCGTTAAATCCTCATTAATGACTATGATGTGGTAATATTCTTAATTTTTATAACATATATCAATTGAAATATGTTTTTCGTTTAGTTCATGATGCGGTAAATAAAGCACTAAATTATTAAATAAAAATTTCAACATAAATGTCGTTTAAAACATTTTTAATATATTGCTGGAGGTTGTTTGTATTAGAAACTTTGCGGACGATACAAAATTTAGTATAAAATTTTCAGTCAGATTAGATTTACAGAATCGTATGAAAGGTGACATGAAAAGGAAAAAAAAACTAACATTAAGGATGATCTAAGAGAAATTATCACTAAAAATAATTTCCAATAACTGTGTATGCGTTTTGAATGACATTTTTTTTTTTTTTTTTTTTTTTTTTTTTTTTAATAAAAATACTCATGTACATAACTGTTTTTGTAAAGAATACTTTTACTGGTATTTTTAAACGATGATTATAAAGGTCTTCACTTTATAATCATCGATAACTTCTAAAAAGGTCATACGTCAAATCTGTAATGCACTGGCATTTTTATTTCCAAAATTTGACTTAAATTACATTTGAAAATTTTTTATATTCTTGCCAATAGAAACCATACGAAAGAAATTGTCCAGCTTACGTCATGCTATCTATAATAATAAATAAATAAATAAACAGTATTCTACCAAATCACATAAAATAAAAATAATAAACAAATGTATATTCTTTTTACAGTTAAAAATATTACTAGAAGTGTGTATAGATAGAAATTTCTACCAGTATTTATTTTATTTTATTTCCTACGGTACTCTGCTTTTGTTATCACTTGAATTGCGATCAGTGTATTATGGCTATTGATATTCACTGGTAAAAGTATTTCTTTTCTGTCAAAAATAATATCTTGTTTTTTACACATTTGCTGTTTTTTTTTTTTTTAAGTATATTTTGAAAGGTTGAAAAGTTTTTCTTAATCTATATATTTTAATTTATTTTCTCTCTTTTCACTGTTCATTGCAAATGTACCAGGAAACTAATTAAATAAATAAAAGCGCACATCATACCGACAAAACGTGGGTAAAAATGGCTGCATGAGGGACTTGGCTCACCTAAATGAACTAATTTTAAAAACTATTTCGAAAAACGTATGATATTCAATGGTGTCTCATTAAGGAAAAACATACACACACACAAGAGCTTGTTTTCTGATGGTTATTTGCTTCGTGCGTTTTTTGTATCCCTTTCTCTCTTCTTCCGTCCCCTTTACTCCTGTATTTTAGCTCGACGTCATTCTCCGTCAAAACTAGTTTATTTCGAAGGACAACAATTTGCTTGACATTAACTTCGTTTACCAAAGAACTGCAATTTTGGCTATAATTCTTCGTGTACTGAAACAGGTCTTTTGAACTATACTTTAAAAGATTCGTTACGAAAGGACAGAAAATTAACAATACCTGAAATAAACAGAAGAAAATTATAAAAATTTTCTCTGAAATTGAAATTTATTATTATTATTTTTTTTTTCATTTCGATCAATCAGTTTTAGCTGACGTATAGATTTAGTTTCATTTTATTTTCTGTACTTTATGTATCTGATCATATTTTACTTTCTCGTACACATACATGTGGTACAGAAAGTATCGTTTTGGATCAAAACTTTGAAATTGAGTTTTTGTTACATTTACACGTTCTGAGATGCCCTGAATCTGAAAATTAGTTTTTTAGTGACTGGTCTGTCTGTGTCTCTCTCTGTGTGTGTCTATCCGTGTGTCCGTGTGTGAGTCTATATGTGTGTCTGTGTGTTCGTTATCAGCATTTCAAGAACATACAGTAGCAGGAAGTCGAAACTCGGTATTCTACATATGTGTCATACTATGATGTTACGCTAAACTTTTCGTTGAGATCAAGTAAAGGGTTCGTGTATAGAACCATCTAAGAGAATCCAAATACATTGCGCCTACGGGCGAAATTTCTCTCAAGTACAATGTAACATCTCTAGGCTGCCCTAAAGAAAATGGAATGAACATATTTTTTATATGCATAAAAGCATGATTTGTGTAGATTCTGGTATGGAAAAAATTTATCATTCGTTTACAGGGCTATCCAAAGTATTGCGATATATTGGGGCTATACTTGGAAATTGGTGGAAGTGTATTTCATTTTGTATAATGCGTTTTTCCTATAAGACTAAATTTAAGTACACTATGTGATGTGTATATAGTTTATAGACAATATGCAGGACTACCCAAAATTAAACTACACGTTCTTTTGTATTGAATGTAATCGATGGAAATTCTTTGCTACATTTTGCTATGTCGACGAATACTGCTCAGGAAGGAAAATAAATTTCTCATGCTTATATGTAAACAAAATAATTTTTGAAGTTAAATTTTCAACTTTGGCTTTTTGTACAATATTACGTTTTGTCTTTAGATCCCCTGAATCTGAAGGACAAATTTTTAGCGGTTGATATGTACGTATATCTGTTATCAGCTTAACTGAAAAACAAATAACTGCAGAAAAAACAAATTTGTTATTTTGAAGTTGGTGTGTAGTTGCCACTTGTAAAGTTGATCACGTTTGGCAAGTTTCAAGGCAAATTAATAGCAAACTTAAATTTTATTTTTTTAAATAAATGTAGGCTCATTAATTGAACAGGGGGTTGAGAAGGGCGGCAGCCCCACTCCAACATAATTACACTGCGTAAAAATAGTAGAAGGACAATCGTTTTTTGTAGATTATCTTCTGTATTTTCATTCTGGCAATCAGATTCCTATGCCGATTTTGTTTAACAAAGATTTCTTTAATTTCACATAAAAATTAATTGTCTACCACTGATGCTAATTAGTGTATTGAAGAAAAACTAGTATGCATGATTTTGAGAGTGTAAAAAAAAGTGTAAAATTTGTAATTTGGTACATTGTGCACCATTAAAAGATTAAATATAGAATTTTTATTAACTGTTTTAATAAATAAAACATATTTTGTTAAAAATAGCATTGTTATTCTCTTTTCTGACTGCCTAAAGGAATACCTTTTAATTATTTCCAAAAGGACCAAACTGTTACATATAAAAATGATGGTAAAGGTGTCAGACAGATTGCTCGTGCACTTAGGGCCCGACTATGCTTTTTGAAGACCCGGGGCACTGATGCTATTTGGAGGCCCCTTACCCTACTCTAAAGGTTTCACTAAAAGAACCCATTCTCAAAAACAAAAATAAATAAGTAAAAATAGTACATTTTTAAAATTGTTTCTTCAATTATACCTTCTATTTCCTCATTTTTTTTAGCAACCTATAACAAAATCATCAGTTTTATGTTCAAGACAGATGAAAAACTGAAGCACATTGATCAGCCAATGTTTAGGAAATTAGTCACAAAATTTAATAATTGTTTAAGCTCTCTAATAAAATATAAAAAGAAAAAATGAATAAATTTTTGTTTTTAATAGACATATAATAAAAAAATTTGTACTATTACTTCTCAGTTTTTGGAAATGAGACTTCCTAAATTTGGAGGCCCTGAGCCAGTGCCCCATGTGCCCATGCCATAATCTTGCCCTGCGTGCACTGAACGTCATTCACAATACACTTTCTAACTGTATCAGAGAGCCAGATAGAAATGGGGAAAAGAAAGAAGATTGGTGGTCCTAAAAAGTTAACAACTTGTGGTAACAGAAAACTTGCTCACGAGCTTAAAGAAGCAGAGGAAGTATTGCAAAGCCCCAAAATCAAGCAAGACTTACTCGTGTGTTATAGCAAACAGTTTACAAGTACATAACAAGATCCAAATAATTTATTTTCGAAAAGCAGAAGCATCATTCAAAATGGAAAAAAAAAAAAAAATCACATATTGATTACCGTTTATCACAAGCTAAGGAACACGTGTCATGGATCTCAGATGGGACTTCTGTAATATTTTCGAACGAGAAGAATTGTATTTTAGACTATTCAGATGGTTACTAATGCTAATGGAATTGTCTGAAGATTGCAGAAGAATTTTATTCAATTTGACAAATGGGAAAGGGGATGGTGAGGGTCTGGTAAGCAATTGGATATTGAAAAAGAAAAAGTCTGGTTTTTTTCAGTGGTTGGCAGAAACATACAGATTATATTGAAGTGCTGAATTTTGAGCTTCTTCTTTATGACTCTGAATTAGGGGGAGAAGAGTCGATGTCTCAACAAGAGGGAGCCTCCATTCACACCAGCAATGGAGTTAAAAACTGTTTAGATTCAAGTAATGTGCAGGTTCAAAAGCCGTGATCTTAACATAGTGGAAAACATCTGTGCAATTCTTGTTCATCGAGTATATGCTGGTAGAAGAAAGTTTGAATCTCTTACTTAGCTTTGAGACGCTTTGAATAGCTCATGGGATAACTTTTGCCGAACAGAAATCCAAATTTTGTGTGATTCACTGCCAAATAGAATATTCGAAGTCATAAATGCTAATGGGAAGAGTATTCCTTATTAATATCGCTTGTATTTTATATTTTGTATTACTGTCCTTCTACACTTTTACAGAATATTAAAAGGTAGAAAATATTTTTATTGTCATTAATAATTTAGTTTTGAAAATCATAGTAATTATACTGATATTTTCTTGTTTAATAATCTACAAAATGTTACACATAAAAATAATTCTATTAAAAATAAAAGATTACCTTATTTTTCTAAAAATATCTAGTGGTGTTCTACTTTTTTTACACAGTGTATATGTCAAATAAAACTGTTCCTAAACCTATTTTAGATTATTTTAAAAGTATATTGAACTTTATTATCTTACCTTATTGAAACTCTCTCTTGGAAAAGCTGTGATACTGTTTTAAGAGTGTTGAATGATGAATATTTTAAATTCTCAATTCTGGAATAAGACAAATTTTAATCAAGCTGGGTGAACTATTTGGCAACTAGTCGTTATTTCTTGTTGCTTTGAATAAGGTAGGTTAAATTTTGCGGTGGATAGCTTTTACATGTTGCAAAAACTCGCAATTGTTGTTTCACGTCAAAATAATAACACAGTCATTAGGTAAATAAAACTAAGAACAAGTGCATCATAAAAGCATAGCCTCCTAAACTAGATACCTGTCGTGTGGCTCGGAAGCTTGGCAATAGTTGAAGTGGTAGACAGCGGCACCTGGTACAGATTGCGCGAATTTTTTATTCAACAGCCACCAAAAAATTTTTAAAGTGAGATATGATATACACAAAAGGCGAATAGAATAGAAGAAACGTCGATTAAATATATCATATATCACTTCTTAAAATTATTGGTGACACTCGAATAAAAAAGTCACACAATCTGTACCAGGTGACGCTGTCTACCGCTTCAACTGTTGCCAAGTTTATGAGCCACGCGACAGGCATCTAGTTAAGGAGGCTATGATCAAAGCAACAAGATGCACTCGCACCTACTAAAACATTTAAAAAAACTTCTGCATATGTTATTTATTTATGTATTTATTTTTTCTAACATTATTTGTTAAATTTAGAAGAAGTGCTACGGAAAAGAGTGGGAAAAGATGTTTAAAAATCGTTTATAACAAGGAAAAAAAAACACTGAAAACTTGTTGCATAAAATAATGTTAAATGTTTGGTTTCAGTGCGAAACCAGTCGACGTTAATAGGTTAAAAAAGATATGAAACGAAATACTTAAACTACGTATTAAATAAACAAACTGTTGCTTAAAATAAATGAATAAACAAATAAATAAACTATCTTTTCATAATAACAAGACTTCAGTTTGCATATTGGGTTTCGTATTTTTCATATATGTATACGGTCGAAAATTTTGATAGATAGTTTACGTGTTTTATAAGGACTCTTGAGACCAAAAATTTGTATTTTGTGAAATTGATCGGTATGCGTGGGCGCTCGAGTGTGTATGACCGTAAGTGTGACCGTAGGTACGTATCTCGAAAACAGCTCAAGCGATTTTCTCAAATTAGCTACATAAACCCCTTTTTAAATGTTATTTCGCATGTATTAATCAATTGCTGCAAGAAAACTGATAAACGTCTTGATTTGGTAGCCTAATTTTAGGTCTCGGAAGCAGGCTTATTAAAAACGGCTCGACGGATTTTCTTCATACTCCCATTTAAACCTCTCCATGTACACTAGTTACACTGAGAAAAAAAATTCTGTAATTGACATCTAGAATCTAAGTTGTGTCTCTAGAAAAAATAGTTCCATGTCATCCTTATAAATTCTAGTTCCCTTGGGAAGCGAGTTCTAGAAGCCCCTACTAGAATTCTAGAGCGTTTGCCTATATTCTCGAGGGCAAAGTTATTTAAAAATCTCTGCAAATAAATGAGACTACAAGAGGCAGGTTTCAGGAACTATAATCTTGGTTTATTACCAAATTATAGAAAATCAAGCAAGAATTTCTCGCAATACAAAGGATTCAGACTATTTAGCGTATTCAGAATATTGTTTCACCATCTAGAAATGTGTACACTAGAAATTCTCGATAATTTCGTCTATTCAGTTTATTGGCGTCATAGCTCGGAAATCTATATTTCTAGTTAAGGGATTTAGAAAATGGCCACTTATTCATTCTAGAGGAAGGCGGTATATTTTTTTTCTCAGTGTAGTTTTTGGTATAAAGATGAGTTTGTGAAGATTTGGTGATTATCGGAAATGAGAGGAGTATCGGAAACTCGGTAACTTTAACGATTTTCTTCAAGTTTGCTCCATAAATCCCCTTTATATGTATTATTTGGTTAGTACTAGAAAATTGATGGGCGTTATCATTAACTTGGTCTGTTTTAGATATCGAAAATGAGTGTCTCAAAATTCGACTCTACGGATTTTCTTTAAACTAGCTATATAAAATCTCTTTTACATGTTTTTTATGGCGTATGCATGAGTTGGTTATCACAGGAAAATTGGTAGGCGTCTGATTAGTTAATTCAATTTTATGTGTTCTGACAGCATTATCTCTAAAACGAGTTTATAATATGTATAGTACAGGGTAATGCAAGTTGTATGGATGTTACGCACCAGATTTTTTAATATTAAGATTTGTAGACATAAATGCGAATGGGATATTCACTTAGTGAAAAAGATAATTAAGAGAGTTTTCTAGAAGTTTAATTTAAAACATTCTAAATAATTTAATTCTATTATATGAAATTACAGAATACTGCGTATGATTTCATTATGCTTATTCATATTTATTTTAAATGAATTTAATAAATGCGGTTTTTTAATGGTTTTTAAAGCTATTCCATATTACCATTTAAAATTTAAATGAGTAAACGGACAATTTTAATTATATTCGTTAACATAATGTGCTTTGAAATGTTGCGTCGTTTAGTGATAGTATACTCAACCTTAAATTTTCCGTTATTGGTCTAATTTTGTCAAATTGAATTTTCACAAAGAGATGTAAATATGCACAATAATTTAATTTTGAGAAAACAAATGGCGTAAATGGACTATTATATCAGTATGTAGCTCTCTCTTTGGCATTTACACATTGCAATTAAGTTTTAATTTACGAGAAAAGAACCACTTAGATCTTGGATTATATTAAAATGACTTTAGTTTTGAAGTTTGAAACGAGTTTACTTGCAAAATATCACGAGTTAAAATGCAAAATAGTTCAACATTTAACCCCATTCGAAATATACATAAAAATATGTAATGATGCAAAAGTTTCTGTAATAATTTTATTTTTTCAATAAAGGAAAATATATAAAAGTAATATATAATACATAATAATGTAAAATACATAATAATATAAAATAATATAATATAAAAATAAAGTAATATATAATACTTACTTTTATAAATATATAAAAGTATTGTATAAAATACTCTATAAGTTGATTAACTTTATAGAGTATTCAAAAGGAAATATCCCAAATAAACTAATATTGCTATTTAAAATATAAAGCTAACATTAAATCTAAAATAAATATTTATTAAACCAATATCAAAGACTCATTGTTAAATTAGAGGATTAATAGTAAAATGCTTTATTTATTATGCAAAAATATTGTATTAAAATTCGTTAGAGCAATTCTCATCCTTATATTAAACATTTTTAATTTATAATATTCTTACATTTTAAACATTTTTGCATTGGTATTGTAGCATATGGTCTGATAATTGAGACAGACTCTTTCTTTAGTAAATAATATTGCACATTAAAAAAAGTAAATAAAATAATCAAAATTATAAAATTGTTTTAAAATGGAAAATTATTTTAAAAATTATTCATCATAAGTAACTTCTAATAATTTTTCTAACAGTTTCTAAATGAGTTTTTTTTTTTCATTCGATGACAATTAAGTATCTAATTATGTTTATTAATTTTTTTCTTTTACCTTTTCTTAAAACATTTTATTGGAATCCCCAGCCGCTAAATTGTGTTATTATATATAAGATAGTTTTATCAATTAAAATACTTGTTATTAGGATGTTTTACTAATTATAATATTTAATTATTATTCAGAAATTATTTCTTTAAATTAATATTGAAAATTATAAATATAGTATGATTTATGTGCATTCAAAAACTTTCTTATTCCAAATTTAATATAATAGATCAATAGTGGTGAACCAAATTTCACGTTTACAAAGCAACAAAAGTTTAAAATAGAAATTTTATCTGTAATTGTGTTTAATTAGGCTTTAGGCTAATTAATGATGTAAAAAGTTTTCTGATATTCACTTTAATAAAATTTATACTTTTAATGCTGCAAATAATTATCTCCAAAATATTTCTCTTGGTACGATCAATCGAATTTGGCCAAATAATAGCAGTTAAATCTCCCCAAAATAAATACTTTATTATCCCTACTTCCACAGGTTGGTTACCGATTTTCTATAGAAAAATCAGTTCTAATCTTATTAATATTTTAAATAAGAGTTTTTTTTTTTCTTTTAAGTACAGTTTTGCTCTTGTGGACTTTCAAACACTACAAGTTTATAAAATTTATGTAATAATAATTTAAAAAAAAAGCTTAGGTTAGTTGGGTTTAACGTCATACTAGCACTGCAGTATGGGTAATTGGCGACGGTCTGAGACGCACCCTTAGTATGGTCCGGAGACAAGTCATCAAAATTTTATCCAACATGGAGGGGATGACTCCCCTACTTTTGTGACCCACAGAGGTATAGCTTGGATGAGAACATGGAGGACATTGCGGCCACGACTGATTTTACGTGAGCCAGCCACCATTAAGCCTTGGTTTTTAAGAACACAAAATGCGAACGTCAACGTATTCGACGTCGAGATTTTCAATTTTCGCATGCGTCACGACGCTCTGTTCTGCGGTTTCAACGCCAGCGTTGATATCAAGGAGACTCTTATTGGAGCGTCGCGACGTCGGAAACGTTGACGTTTGCTTCCGAGTTCTTAAAAACCAGGGCTTTAGTGCACACGACGGTCTTTGGCCGGCTCGAGTACCGAACCTTCAATCTTCCAATTACGAGCTCGGTGCTCTACCGACCGGGCTACCGCAGCCAAACAATAGCCCAGAAAATGCTTGCGAAGGTGGAACATGAATAGGAAGTAAGACGTTAGTTACCGTTTTATTCCTTTCGGGTGCAATAGAAGTACACGGATAGTCATGAATTAGGTGTGATGAAGATGCAGTACCGAAATAAAAACATTACCCAAAACTCAGGATCAGAGGATATCGAATATTTATAATTGAGATATTTAAACAAATTAAAATAACCAAGAAAATAAAGATTTTTTTTCCAGGACAGTCAGATAATCTCATATAAACTATTTTACATTTATCTAAGAGTTAATAATTTGAATAAAGGGAAAATTACAGTCGGCAGCAATATTACACAGGCCTACAAAATTAAAGTTGACAAAATTTGATTTGATGATTTTAGCTGAACTTTATGTTTCATGGTGTGCTGAAACCGAAAATGCAGCCCATTTTTCTCTATCACGTATAGATTATTAACAATACAGGGTACTTACCGACTCAATTTTTTACTTATACCATCATAACGTTATTATGGCTTTGCATCGCACTAGTGCTGCACTATTACAACAATAGGTATCCATAATTAATTAATCATGAAAACATACTATTAAACTTACCATATAATTATATTGGTGGAAGAGTAATGGAAGAAATTATATTGGTAGGCAACCTGTATTGGCAAAAATCTATATGTGATAGAGAAAAACTGACTTCATTTTAGGTTTCAGCACACCAAAAAACATAAAGATCAGTCAAAATTATAAAATCAAAATTTTACATGTCGACCTGTGTTATTGAAGCACACATCGACACTCTTCATATATATTTTTTTTAGTTTGATCGCTAATTTTTATCATGAACTTACTTTTTTATAAATAGTATAAGACAAAGAATATGACTCGACAAATGTTTACTTAAAAAAAAAAAAAAAAAAAAAACAGTATTAGGTACCCACCTTTTAAGTAGGAATTATTGGTAGTTCTTCAATAATTTTGCTGCCGACTGTCAATTATATACAAAGAAAAAGAAAGAACTTTAAACATAGTTGAATTAGCATTTTCTTTTTCTTTTAAATTTTGTGGCAACAGCGATTGTTGTTATCGTGTCAGTGTTCTAATGTTTTGTCTTTTTTATAAAAGGTCGATATGTTTTTCGGAGCTCTTATTGTCACAATTCTTGATATTATCTGATAATTATGTTATTTTACGTTAAAATAAGTTGTGAGGAATTCGTGGTCTCCATTCCTCAAACTTAGATTAAACTTAATTACTTAATTAGATAATAAGAAGAGCTCGAGACAAAGTTAAATACAAAATAACCAAGTTTATTATACGTTCAATATCAAGGCGGGTGTTGGGCTAACTCAGTTTTAACTCTCAAATGACCTGAGGGGATAACTTCAACAAAGCATAAAATAAAGGTAAATTAAAGCTCACCAATACTGATCTTGTCAACGACTGCTCTCTGTCGACCATTGAACTATTCTCGCACAAGAACCGTCGGCAGGATTCTTTGGGCGCGACAGATTCTTCACTCGAAACTTACTCTATTCTACAATAGAAATCTCTACCCTCACTTAACACTCGCATACGAACTATCATAATCAACCAACACCACCTGTAATATGCCTCCGAGCTGAGCTCTACGTCACGGAAGATCGGCCGATTTCATCCAATCCCCACGATCCAACATGTATCATATGAAGAGTTGATTGGATAAAATCGGCCGATCTTCCATGACGTAGAGCTCAGCTCGAAGGCATTATTAGAGGAGGTGTTGAATCAACACCATTTTTCTACTCTCCATTTCACACACACACCCTTCACACCTCAATACTCGCCAAAATAAGAATCTTCGCAATCTACACCACAATCTCCTTCTTATACTACTTTCTACAAACTTCCTTTCTCTTCATTTCAATCAAACTTAAAATCGCTTCCCATTCATCTAACTCTCAGAACCTAATTCTTTCGTTGCAGCACCATGTCGACACAAAACTAATTCGACCAAAACTTTCGCCGAGTCACTGGCGTCGAAGCGATTTAACCGTCCCAACATTATACTTTGCTGGATACAGCTTAATTTCAAACCAACTGTGGAGACGTTCTGTAATCTCGACCTCACAAAGTATTTTAAAGCTAACAGGTTATGGACGTTGACCAACACCTCCTGTAATAATGCCTCCGAGCTGAGCTCTACGTCATGGAAGATCGGCCGATTTTATCCAATCAACACTTCCTATGATACATGTTGGATCGTGGGGATTGGATGAAATCGGCCGATCTTCCGTGACGTAAAGCTCAGCTCGGAGGCATTATTACAGGTGGTGTTGCGTTGACACGCTCGAAGCGCATTCGAGTACAGTCGGTAACAAAAGTATCCGAACATTAGCAAAAATTCCTATTTAAAAAAAAGTAAACTTAATACAGTTTTGTTAAATAAATCCTTGTCGAATCCTGTTCTTAGTCAGTCTAAAAACAGGATTCGACAAGGATTTACTTAACAAAACAGTATTAACTCTACTTTTTTTATATAGGAATTTTTGCTAGTGTTCGGATACTTTTGTTACCGAATGTACGTAAACTAAATAAGAAACTAAGCCTAATCCTTTGTGCTTATTCTCTCTCGCCTTTTAAAATGGATTTGTCAAGAACTGTGAAGCCTTTATCGACAAAAACAGATTTTTCCATCTGGAGACGAAATATTTGTCATTTACTATATTACGATGAAAGAGCATTAAAAATGGTACAGACGGTAAATTAAAGAAACCATAATGGTTACCTGATACTACCGTTGTTTATGTAAGAGAGAAATATAAAGTAAATACTGATTTGTATCGAAAGGTCAATAGTTTAGCAAAAAGTGTGATTGCTAGTACTGTAACAGATTATGTTTATCAGACAAACATGGATGAAAAAAGGCATATGAAACTTTGAAAATGTTTGAAACAACATCAAAAGATTAGTTGTTCAAGATTTGTACTGAGGTTTTAAAATTCATTGGGTGTGTAGTTTAATGGTGTTTCAACTCATGTTGCTAAGTTAAGCAGTTTATGTAATGAGCTTAATAATGGACTTATGGCAAAAGAAGAAAACAAATCGCCGGATTTATTGCTAATATGTAAAACTCTTGAATATCTTGCCGAGTAGTTTCGATTCGCTCAAATCAAGTTGGATGCTTCTCACAGAGGATAAAGAAAATACTTTTGAGGATTTGGCAGCTAAATTAAGTATGTTTGAAAGAAACTTCACGAAATGTGATGACAATGAAAATGCTGGAGAAGCCATTACTATTGCCAAGTCAGAGTATAAAACGAAAGACAGTTTCAAATAAAGAATAGAATCAAAGAATAGATATGTCTGTAATTATTCTAAATTAAGAGAAAATTAGATAAAATCATGCCGAAAGTGGACTGCACAGGGTCAATCTCCAAAGCCAAATTTAAGTTTTCAAAGAAAGTCAAATAATAATAACCAAGCGATTATGTCATCAACTAATATGACATTATGATGTTTGTTTGGGAAGACAATTAGCTAACAGTAAGGAAATCAAACATATTCTGAGTAGATAATGGAGCTACAAAGCATGTTACTAACACTTTGGTATACTTTAATAATTTTGAAAAGTTTGCAAATTTAAGTTCTCACGCCATTAAATGTCAACTAATATTTGCGGACCCCTTGACGAATCACAGCGCAAATACAACTATTTTGTTGTTTTCAAAGATCATTATTCAAAATGTCGTTATGTCTTCTTTCTGAAACAAAAGTCGGATGTCGTATTTTCTCTTAAATCATTCATAGTACATGCAGAAAATTTGAGACATTCAGTTAAAGAGATTTTTAGTGACAATGGTAGAGAATTCAATAATGAAAATGTTCGAGAATTTCCGCAGATAAAATTGATTACTCAAAGATTCACCATACCATACACACCAGAACAAAATAGAACTAGGGAACATGAACACAGAACAGTTATCCAAAAGGCCTGAACTGTGAAACACTCCAATCCAGAAATTTAATTTTCAGCATTTATGTGAGCAGAACTTGTCAACATTGGTGCATACATTTTAAACAGAACGGGAACTTCATCGCTGAAAAATGTTAGTCCACATGAAATATGGTTTGGAAATAAACCAAGGATAAGACACATGCGCATAACTGGTTCTCCTTGTTATGCTCGTGTACCATCTCAGAAGAGGTGAAAGATGCATAAAAAAAAAGCTATTAAAGGTTTTCTTATTGGTTACAATGGTGATAAATGTTACATAATATGGACAGCAGAAGATAGAAAAATAATTCTTTCAAGAAATGTAATTTTTCCCGAAAAAATTCAGAAGTGTGAAAAATGCAATGCAATATTATTGCAAAATTCAGACAATGAACTTAATTTATCTAACCAAAAAGGGCATAAATTAAAAAAAGAAGAATTGGAAAAGAATAGTATATATTCAACCAAAGCTGATATTAAGAGTGAAGATGAAGAAACTGAATTAACCCTTTCAGGGGCAAGAAAGTTTTCTTCATTTAAAATCAACAGCCCCCAAAATTTTATAAAAAATTTCGGGACAGCTTTTGCAATTTTGATTTAAAGTTTGTGGTTGCACTATGCGGCCACCGCCCGTGAAAGGGGCTCATAATATGAGTTTAAGCGATCGATCACAGATGAAGAAACCTACACCACTTGATAAATACATCATGGAAGTAGAGTTATTCATGTACTATAAAAGGAATCTTGAAATATATCTGAAAGCTCTTAAGAGTCAAGAAAAGGACAACTGGAGAAAAGCCGTGGAAAATAAAATGCATTGATTAAAAGGAAATCAGACATGAGAATTGACTGAATTACGTATGGGAGTCAAGGCCATTCCATGTAAGTGGATTAACAGACCCAGTAAAACCTGAGATAATGGCCCACACGAGGCCAAGTGTTGGCTGCCAACAGTAGCTGCAGCTGGCCCGCTGGGGACAAAAGTGACGGTGCCGAAGGGAATTTGTTACGCCGTGCCGATCAGCAGAAGGCCACATTCGACCGATCCACTGCTGACAGTCTGCAGGGCGATTGGAACAAGTCAGTGGGCCAGTGATGGGTCATTGCTGGCAACTAGCTGTAGGTTGGAAATAGTTTCTGGGCCACGGCTGTCAACCAATATGGAAATTTTTAGTGAGACAGTGTTGGGCCACCTGGTCTCAAACATAATTTTTTCATGTTGCTGCTGGCAGCCTTTAGTGGGTCAGTTGTGGCAAACATAAATAATTATATTAGTGTCGTCAGTTTTCATTGGCCCTTTATTTTTTCCCTTTAATGGGCCAACAGTGGTTTGGTTCTGTCTAGTATTTTATTTTATTTTATTTATTTATTTTATTTCCTTTTTTTTATTTTAGTTTTCTTTCTTTTTGCGATACCTTACATTTTATTTGTACTATTTTCTATGCATTCAATATTTAATTTTATTTTGTAGTTACAGTGGATGATCAAAGTATTAAATTTTTTTAATCTTATTTTGACTTTTTAAATTTCAATAATAATAATAAAATAAATAAATAAATAAAAGAAAAGAAGAAGTTGACTAAATAGTCTTGAATTTCAGACATGCAAAAAACATTTAAAAACTCACATTTTAAACTATTGATTTAGTCCAGAATTCAATTAGTGAACCAACTATAAATTGAAGAAAAGCACAAATATTTTGGATCGCCTTGTATTGTATCATAAAAAAGCTGCAAATGACTTGTAACTTTAACACATTATTGCACGTACTATATACAATATTTGTATGTTTTGTTTTTCTTTATTAGGAATTACGCAATTATTTAAACCACACACATATATATATATATTTTTTTTTTTTTTCAAAAATTATTGATTTTTTGGCTTGTTTTTTGCTTATATCAAGATTGGATTTCCACAAATTTTACAAAACTTGCAGAAAAATTGAAAAATTGGCAAAACATAACGAAACATTGTTCTGAAACATAAAATTCATACATATAATATTCGTGGAAATTCCAGAATTTATATTGAATTACTTTTTTTTTATTTATATTTATTTATATATTTATTTTTTACTGAGCATGCGCGAAATAAAAAATTTTATTGCGAAATTTGAATGCTAGAAATATTTGGAAACTTATAACAAAAGTTTGTTTCAATAGAATAAAAATTAAGCAAATTATTAGCAAAAGAACGGGCAAGATTTTAGATATTTTAAACCACGTTACAAAAGTTCGTTTTTGTGAAAATTTCCTTATGAGGTCACAAATCGCACTAAATGAATTATGTTAGAGTTACAAGTCCATCAGAAGTTTTTCACAAAAAAGAAATTTTGAAACGTGGTTGAAATAACTGGATATTCAAATTAAATGCTTGGAATGTGCAAAACTCTTTGAGAAATTTCGACACCGAAAAATACCTAAAATCTAGCCCGATTTCTGTCGACAGTGTGCTTAATTTTTACTTTATTGAAATGAACTTTTGATGTAAGTTGCTCAAAATATATAGCTTTTAACTTATGTAATAAAAAAAATTCTATCTTTCACGCATAGGCAGTGAAAGAAAAATATTTATTGTAAATGCTCACATCTCACCGAATATTACACGTGTAAATGCTATGTTTTGGAATAATATTTTTCCAATATTTTATAATTTTTTCTGTAAGTTTTGTAAATATTATTAAAATCTATTCTTGTTGTAAGCGAAAAGCTTGCAATAATAATAATAATAATATATGCGTAAATATTTGTGCAATAAAAAAAAAAAAAAAAAAAAAAAAAAAAAAAAAAAATATGCAAATATTGTTTATAGTATATGCAACAATGCGTTAATGTTAAAGTTACATGTCATTTGTAGCTTTTTATGACAGAGGGTGATCCAAAGTATTTGTGCTTTTCTCCAATTTGTGGTTGCTCCCCTAACTGCATTCTGGCTAAATCGATAGGGGAAAATATGAGTTTTTAAATGTTCTTTGTATGTCAGAATTTTAAGATCATTTCGTCCAGTATTTTTTTACAAAATCGAAAAAAAAAAAAAAAAAAAAAAACCTAATAATTTGATTACCTACTGTATTTACTATATTTTAATACAAGTTTTACAAGTATTTGATACTAAGACTATGTATTTAAATTCAGGATTTCTAGTAGAGCATGAGAAATATTCAGCTGATCCGATTTCAGTAAAAGTAAATTTACGATAAGCTTATTCTTTGTAATGAGCAGGTTATATTTTGTTTCAAGGTGATAAATTTTAAAACGTTTATTTAACTGTGCCAAGTTATTTTATATAAATAAATGTAAGGTTGCAAGTGAGTAGATAAAATATTAAAACAAAAATTTTCTAATTCAAGTATGCAATATAGAGAACATTTAATAAAATATTTAAATCGGAGTTAAGGAGATATTAAACATTGAAAATCGTTCTTTAAAATTCCTTTCTTAGAATTGTGAATGCATGCATAAGTATTGAAATCTATCAATATTAAGTACATTAAAATTTCTCAAAAACTATTAAAATAAATAAATAAATAAATATTCAATGTAACATATTTTTTAAATTTTACACTCGATTTTACATCATTATAATTTATCAAAACTTTCTAAATATATTTAGGTATTCCTTTGTGGATCGATCGAAAAGTTGATTTTTAAAAAATATTTTTTATTTGAGTGCTAAATTTTCATACAATTTTTTAACAGTGAAACATAAAAGTAAAAAAAAAAAAAAAAAAAAAAACCTCATTAATCAATTCCCAAAGTAAAGACCAAATTTGTTTAGAATACATTGATGCATTATATTGCAATAAAATCAGGGGAAGGGAGGTATTTAAAAGATTCATATATTCAAAAGTTTGAATTTAAATTTTTTTTATTCTAATAGTTTTCCAGAAATTTTAATATGCTTAATGTTGTTACATTTCAAAGCATATATAAGTAAATTTCAATAACTCTAATATACCAATTTCGAAGTACGATTTTCAACTTCCGTCATCCTCTTAAAAGGAATCTAAAGTACGAAGTTCTGAATCTAAATAATAAAATAATAAGTTGTGCGTATTAAAAATCTTTGTAAGCCAAACACCATAAATTGGAGGGGAAAAAAATAGCGATAATTGTCACCACCGTGATCCTTAGTCAGGCGAACACATGTGGACACGAGTGTAGCAAAAGTGCATTGCTACGCTCGTGCCTACTTTGTTCACCTAATGAAGAGCCGTGATATTATTTCCACCCAAAACAATTGCTGCGAGGTTTTTCATTCAATTATTGCGTTTATTTACAAAGATTTTTATTATTAATACCGGTTCTTTGGTGCATTTTTACTGTAATAAATGTGTGCTTTAAAATCTGTGTTTTATTACCGATATGTTTAATTTTTTTTTCTTATAATCAAATTATATACGTACGCATTCTTTCTTCTCATATTTTTGCTGTAATCAAAATTTTAATTAAACACTCATGCATGGTCCCGGAAACCAATTCTAAACTCACTCAAAACCTTTTATTTTTTTTTTATTAATTTATCTAAATAACTAATACATCTAAAGTTATTAATTGCTTTTTATAATCAAAAATCAAATTAACTGCTAAGCTGATTATTTATAGAGCAGTTTACAATTTAGGTATTTAAGATTCAAATCCACCTTAAATAAAAAAGAAAGAAAGGAAGAAAGAAACAGAAAGTGAAAAAAAAAACACTCCAAAAAATTACTTAAGGGAGTTCTTTTAATTTGTTCTTTGAACAAATAAGCGTTGTTGCTACCCGCAAATGTAGTACTTGGACAGATCCTGCGAAAATCTGGTCTACTCATAATTGCTGAGCAGACTAATGTAAATATTCCTATTAAAAACGAACACATTCGTATTGCCCTGACATACTTTGGCTTACTGTAAGATAAATTTATTAAATAAAGACGTAAGATCGTTTCAGTTGCTCTGTTAAGCTTTCTTCATAACTATTGGGAATAATTTATCTCAAATTTTACATAAACTTACAGCAAAAATTAAAGAGGATGTTAGAAAAATCTACATTATATACACATTTAATGGCTGTTATTTTAATTATTTAATAGCGGGAGTACATTATTGATTTATATTTCCTTCTAAAGAGAGAAACATTTTTTATTTTCATTTAGAAATAAAACAATTTGAAAAAGTAAAAATACAGGATGAGGGTAAACAATTTCGATTATTTACTTTTAATTCAAAACCACTTTAGAATTACGGAGACAGTTGATAAACGTTTTATAAAATCTACAGTGATAATTTACAGTGTATCTCACTCATTTAAAATTTAGCAGTCAAACGTGATCATTTAAATTACAAATATAAACGGAATACACAATTTTATAATGCAATAAAGTAATAATAATAATAATAATAGAATTGCTCAAAAACTAATGTCTGCGATAAGTGTATATTATTTGTCAGAAAATTATTTTAATCTACATGATTATTAATTTTACCTTCTTGTCTTTTTCTATTTTACTTATTTATTTATTTTATTTTTATTTATTTATTTATTTTGCCTCACGTTTTTAAGTAGCGAAAACTTTATTAGTTTGTGAGTGTTATCTGTATTATTAATAATAATAATTTCGGAATTTAAAAGATAATAATGCTCTTATTATTCATGAAATAGGAATAAATTGATTTAGCTTTAATAGTAAAGAACCACCTTCACGATTTTAGACTTTTTAATCATATTGCTAATCAAAGATGAAAAAGTTCCTTTTTTTTGCCACCACTAATTTCCAACAAAAACTTCTGCTCTATAAAATCACAAAAATAGTACAAGAAATATAATACAAGTTTTTATATGGAAATACTGTTGGCAGAAAAAGCGGAACAATTTCATTTCTGGGTAATGATTGAGATATAGAATGCCTAATACTTATTTTGATTATATTTTTTGCTATTACCTTTTCAGTTAATTTATGGCAATACTTTATTTTCCATTTAAATTTCTAATGTATGGGAATTTTTAAAATGCCGCTTAATATTGTAAAAATGCAACTTTTTTAAACACACACACACACACACACATATATATATATCCATATATTATGAATAAAAGGATCTACTCAGACATATATACAATGAATAATTTCCAAGATATATATATATATATATCTATTCAAGCAATGCTCTCTACACTGTAAAAAAAAATTGTCTTTTTTGCTGCCAGAAATTCTCTGTAGTTTTGAGAAAATACGTTCTGACAACGTAATTTTTTCGTAAATTACGCGTATTTTCTCAAATTACAGAGAATTTCTGGCAGCAAAAAAGGCAAATTTTGTACAGTGTAGGTTAAAAAGAAAAAATTCTTCGCTGTCTATTTTTAATTTAAACACCCATTTATTTTATTTCAGATTAAAAAAATAATTCTCATTGTACATATTTTTGCAGATTTTTGATCCGTACTGCCATGCTAAAAATTAGAAAAAAATTGGATGAAAACGTCATATTTTGAACGATAGATCTGTGAGGTTAATGTTGAAGCAGACCCCATCTTAATTTAGTTAACTTAACTACTTAAGTATTAAATATGAAATTAGCACAGAGACTCAGATATATAAAAATAAAACTAAGAGTTTATTCAATTAGAATCATGGGAGGATGATCTGTATCTGTAGCTCAGTCAGCCGATATAAATACTTTAACTAGTGGATCTGCAGATCAGGAGCCTCAACGTCCTATTTGCATCAGACATTATTCAATAGGTCATTTTTATTTATTCCTTATTATATAATAGTATATATTGATTCGATCGACTTATTACCATAATCAGATACATTCCTGAGGGGGGCGGCAGCCCCCCTCAACCCCCTGCTGTATCTCTCTTTGTATACTTATTTGTATATCATATAAAGTATTACGGAATTGTAAATAATTGCATTTATTTTTGTATAAATTCTTTCAAAGAGGCTTAGTAGTCGATAAAATGCTAATTTTGTGCATTTCTAGTCGTTTTAGCGTTAAAATAGCCTAATTTTCCTTTAAAAACACATTAAAAAGCTCCAATACGAAAAAAAATGGATTTGGCGCCAAATTTGGCGACTGTTTCCCTCCTTGGCGATTTTTTGGCGACCTTGGCGAGAAAATCCTTATTAGGGATATACCGAATATGAAAGCTCTAATCTCATTGGCTGATGAGATACGAGAATTTTCCAGTATGAGATACGAGAATTTTCCAGTCTGTGTTCGCTAGAAAAGTATAAAAGGAGCATTTATTTAGCCAAGGCGGCCAATCTCAGATCTGTGTCAGTTTCGTCAGATTCTTGCTTTGCTTTGAGCCGCTTTGAGTAAGACTTGCTTTATGTGTTATTGATAAACAGTTTGTACTGTTGTTTTGCTGTTGTTTAAGCTATGTATACTGGTTGAATTGAAGCTGATACTTGGTTTATAGACCTGTATTTTTCTGGAACTTTCTGTGAATAGATCACTGAATTTTTGCAAGTTTCACCTTTCATTCTCGGACAACTTACGAACTCCCAAGTACGCAACAATATGTATTCTTAATAAACGACGGTCTTGTATTATTTCCCTGAAATTCATAAATACCAAATTCCATAACTATCAAATTTCATACAAAAAAAATTACATAGCATATCGGATATATTTTGCGTAGCCTTTAAAGTAATTATCAATTCTATGCCTACAATTTTCAACAGGAAAACATGCTTTTAAAATTCTAATAAAATTTCGTTATATTTGATGGGGTGTAACCATGTTAAAATACACTTTTAAGAATAGACCGTAATAGTACGAAATTCCTTTATGTATCCCAGAAAAATAGCCACAGTCATTATAGACGCCAATAATAAGAAAAAACCTAATTAATTCTAACTCATTAATTTTTCAAACTAATTTGGCATCATTTGGATGATTACAGTACATACTCGAAATTATTTTGTGTGATCCCATAAATTATTTAGTCTATACACAACCTTTTTTAAGAGTAAACATGATTTTAGGCATCTTTATAATGTATGTTAACTTTATTAAGTTCAATTCAGCATAAACGCATTAAAGTGCGCGCTTAAATTGAAAATTTGTCCATAGGCTCTAATGTTACGAAATTCTTTCGTGTGTCTTTGTGAACGAACCATAAACATTGTATACACCAGTAAAACTATTCAGCTTATTTTGCGTTTAAAATTAATAATTGTTCCAAATTTAACATCGTTTGGATGACTATGTGACATTGTCAGAACACTTTTGTAAGGTCCTGTACATTAATTAGAAAGCTTAAGAGCACATATTTTCTTCAAACAACATAAGTTTAAGCATTTTACTCACGTATGCTAGTTTCATTTTCTTCATTGCAAAGTAATGTTATTAAAATGCGTTTAAACGAAATTCACCCCATACGCCGTAATGTTAAGAATTTTGGCGTGTCCCTCTACACAGTTTATAAAAAATATAGCAAAAAACAATTATACAGCTACTTATATGCAAAGCTGGAACGTGTGCGCCAATGTGCAAGTCAATCGAAGGATTTTTGCGGCCGCTATTGCGGTACTTACAAATTCTTCTCATAGGCCGTAATGATAGAAAATCTTTGGCGTGTCCCTGTACACGAACTATAAATGCAATACACACCTAAAAGCATATAGCTCATTCCGTTGGGCTCATGAACATATGTACCAAATTGCAAGTCAATAGCGTGATTTTTGTGGCCGCTATCGCGGTACATACAAATTCCTCCCATAGGCCGTAATGATAAGTAAAACTTTGGCGTGTCCCTGTACACGAATTACAAATGGAATACACAACCAAAACTATACAGCTGATTTCGTGGGGCACATCAACACGTGTACCAAATTGCAAGTCAATAGCGTGATTTTTGTTGCCGCTATCGCGATACATACAAATTTCTCCCATAGGCCGTAATGATAAGAAAAAAATTGGCTTGTCCCTGTATACGAACTACAAATGGAATACATACCAAGAACTATACAGCTTATTTCGTGGGGCTCATGAACATGTGTACCAAATTTCAAGTCAATAGCGCTATTTTTGCAGGCGCTATCGCGCGACAGACAGACAGACAGACAGACACAGCCCAAAACCGTTTTGAGTCTCAACAGAGGGCCTCCACTGACGTTTCGGCAACAAACAGATGTATAATAACTAATTTAGATAATTTGAAATATCTCACCCCAGAATAGCAGAAGTTATAGAGACGGGTGCACTCCGTTACTTAGATACCGTGACTTTCAAACAGATCCGCGGATTCCCGGCTGGATCAGTTTTCCATTCACGAATACTCGCACTGAAGCACAACAACACTCATTAAACTACTTAACTTAAGCACAACTTAATCTCCACTACCGAAATATAACTTCATCTAAACTCTAAGCCTTTTACGACTCTAAGCTTTAGACTTTGTCGTAGACTGACGTCGGACAAGACTCCACTACACCATACCTTTAGCGAAAACCATCTCCATCTTATACCACTTTCCACCAACTTCCTTTCTCTTCATTTCAACGAAACTTTTAATATCGCTTCCAATTCATCTACCTCTCGCAACGTAATTCCTGCGTTGCAGCACCATGTCGATACAAAACTAATCCGACCCAAAATTTCGTCGAGTCACTGGCGCCGAAGCGATTTAACCTTCCCAATTGTATACTTTTCTGGATCCAGCTTAATTTTAAACAAACTGTGGTGACCTTCTACAGTCTCAACCTCACAGATCCTCAAATGTAATTAGCACCAATTTAAGTCAAAGTCCAACTAAATATCAAGGTAAGTTAAATTTCATTCAGTTGTTCATGAAATACAGCATTAAAAATTTTAATGATACACACATAAACAGACATATGTATATATATATATATATATATATATTTAATGAGATCAAATCGTGTTCAGAATATCTCAAAACGTGTAAAATGATCGAAAAGTGGAAGTTGAAAATTTTCACGAATCAAATACTTTATTTTTATATTTACATGTAGAGCAAAGTAAAAATTAGTAAAACAAAAACGTTACAAATTTATAATTACCCTAATAACTTCCCTGAATTTATATTTTATAAATGTAAAGTAGGATCCATAATTTATTAGCTCTATTAAAATAATAATAATAACAAACAATAAAAACGTAATTAGGAATCATTCTAATTAATTCTCTATCATAATTCATTTTAAACGGACCAACAAGATAATTGCTGTACATTTCCTGAAATCCTAATACTTTAATAATGATTTTGAAATCGAATGCTTTAAAAAATGATATTAAAAAAGAACACAAAACCAAACTAAAAACTGAATCACTTACTCATACCCTTTTTATGAGATTTAACCTTTGTGTATCCCTCAGGCCACAGACTTGGCACGAAATGGCGAAACGAAATGAGAGGGAATTCCAAATCATCAGAAGGTGAATCGCAGCGCCCTCTACGCATTCGAATTGCAAGTGATGATCCATTACCGGCCTTATAAATTGGGGCCGCAACAAGGCAAACATGATGTTGGCCGCGTGCAGAAAGCCTGCAAAAGTCCAGCTGTTATTATGCCATTTCTGGGCCACCGACATTTTCACTGTAGGCTGCCATCATTGCTGGCAGCCTTAAGCGTCCCATTGCTTCAGTTACAAGTGACAACCTATAACTGATGGCAAGTGTAGAATGCCAGCGGTAGGCCAGAACGAATCCATCAGTATAAGTTTTGTTGGGGAACCAAGAGAAATCCAGATGGCAGTATCGATAAGTACAAAGCAAGGTTTGTTATAAAAGGTTTTATTCAACGCAAAGGAATCGACTACGAAGAAACATTCTGCCTTGCTGCAAAAACAAGTACCTGTAGTTTAAAACAAGCCCCAAGATGTTGAAATACACATTTTGGAGACTATTTGGAGAAACTTGGTTTTGTAAGAAGTGAGGCAGATTCGTATTTATTTATAAGATGAAAGAACTCAGAACCATTTTTGATAGTTTTTTATGTTGATCGTGGATTGGTTGCATTTTCAAATAAAGATCAGTTAGAAAGTTTTCTCAAAGGTCTAAAGGAAGACTCTAAAATCCAACAAAACCTACTGAGTATTATTTAGGATTTCAGATTCATCGCCAGGAAGATAATTCCATTAAATTACTGTCAATCTACACAAAGAAAGTTCTAGAAAGATTTGGTATGAATGATTGCAAACCGGTGTCTACAGTCGACAGCAAAAGTATCCGAGCACTAGCCAATAATTCCGATGTCAAAAAAGTACACTTAAAACTATTTTGTTAAATAAATCCTTGTCAAATCATGTTCTTAGGCTGACTAAGAACATGACTCGACAAGGATTTATTTAACAAAGCAGTATTAAGTGCATTTTTTTAGACAGGGATTATTGCTAGTGCTCGGATACTTTTGCTGCTGACTGTACATCCATTATCAAAAAGGGCTCTAAATCAAGGAAAGTAATTACCACCAAGAGAACTTTTCCTTACAGACAAGCCGTTGAAGCCTTAATGTATATCATGTTTTAGGAGATAATTCATGTTATGAGACCTGATATAGCATATGCAATAGGAATGGTATCTAGATGTCTAGTAAATTCGATTGAAGAAGATTGGCAGAGAGATAAGAGAATATTTCTGTACTTGAAAGGAATTCCAGATAAAGGACTAATCTACAAATTAGGATATAAAAAACTATTCTAGAAGGCTACAGTTATGCTAATCATTTAGGTGGTACTACAACAGGTACTCCAAATACAGTCGTTGTTTGCATATATGATGATGGAGTAATTTTATGATTTAGTCAACGACAATATTCTGTAGCACTTTCCTCCACGGAAGTTGGGATAGTCGCAGCTAGTGATGCAGCCAGAGAATTAGTTTGGTTGAAGAGACTGATCAATGAGATTATAAATCAAAAATGAGTACTAGAATTAGAAGTCGATAATGAGACAGCAATCAGATTGCCGCAAAGTAAAGGAGAATATCATAAACGAACCAAATGCATACGCATCAGACTTTCCGTAAGAGCGATGGTAGCAAATAAAGAACTTACTGTAAAGCGTCTACAAATATAATTTCAGCTGGCAGATTTAACGAATCCGCTTTATAGCTGTGTAAAAATGTGGGACTAATATACAACTCTGTGGCAAAAACAAAATAAGAGAAAGTGTTGAAATAGTATTTTATTTTTGTTTTAAATTGTGTGGCAATACCGATTGTAGGTATTATGTCAGTGTTCTTACGTTTTGTTTTTAATAAAAGGTTGCAACGTTTTTGAAGATTCTATCGTCACAATTCTTGGTACACTCTGCTATTTTTAGTTATTTTAAGTTAAAATAAGTCTTTTAACGTTAAGATAAGGTTAATTTATACAAAATACTTATTAAAATTTGAAAACTAGTATATATATATATATATATATATACAGGGTGATCAATTTAAAAGAGTACCCGTTAGTTTTTCTTATTACCCTTAAATATGACGGATGTGGTAACTATTCTAACACTGAAATATAATTGTTTGAACCTTGTTTAAGTGTGGGAGACAATTTTCAACACTGTTGGACTGTTACAACTTTATTTTTGAGGTATAAACAGAAATGGAGACGCACAATGTTATTTAACCCTGTGATAATTTTATTTATGAAAAACAAAATTAAATTCAAATTTTTGCATTATCATTCCTACATTACATTTGCATTATCATTATCATTTTTACATTACCATTTCATAGGGTTTTCCAGAGAAGTCCTGCAAACATCGATGAATTAAAACAGATCATAACTGAAGAAATCTCATTAATAACAACAACAATGCTGCGAAGTGTGTCAAAAAACTTGGTTCGACGTGTTCATGTTTGCATTAAAAATGGTGGCGAACATTTTCAACATTTTCTGTAAGGAATGATAATGTAAAAAATTTTAATTAAATTATGTTTTTCAAAAAGGAAATTATCACAGGGTTAAGTAACACTGTGCGTCTCCATTTCTGTTTTACCTCACAAATAAAGCTGTAACAGTCCAACAGTGTTAGAAATCGTCTCCCACATTTAAACAAGGTTCAAACAATTATACTTCAGTGTTAGAATAGTTGCCACACCGTCAGATTTGAGGGTAATAAGAAAAACCTATGGGTACTCTTTTAAACTGATCACCCTGTACATATAGTAAAGGTTACAAAAATTCTTGCCGAAAATAAAGGGAAGGAGATTTACTAAATGCAGCAACAAACAACAGCAATTTTCAAGAACAAATATATAGGTTAGTATTTTATTCAGCCTAAGGGCGATAATTTAAACGAGAATTTTCTGTAAACCCGAATGCGTCAAATTTACACATGTTTGTACATCAAGTGAAGAACTATTTAAGTATTTGTGATCAAATGCCATTATTCATATTTGGCCATTGTGAAGACAGATATTTATGCACCACTTGGGTAAACTTTGTTACGTTGTACCACAATAGAAATAAAATAGCAGTTTTCTTCCAATAATGTAGTGGGTGCCCCAGTGGAGGCCCACGGTGCTGACATTCTGTTGTCCCTCTCTGACCCATTCAATTTATCAAAAAGGTGTGCCTCGACAATCGATGTCATCAAGAACTTAAGGTCCAGAAACAAAGACTCCCGGAACTGGCTCCTCCAGATGCCCCTTCCCCTCGCTGAGGATCTCCTATCAACGGGCCTTTTCAGCTATGATCTTCACCGTTGCAGACTGAGACCTTACAAAAGAGTAACCCGATGCACTAAATGCCGAGGTTTCTGGTACACAGCTGCATTCTGCAGCCAGCCCTTAAAGTGTTCTAAATGTGCGGGTCCCCATGCAAATGAGTATTGTTCAGCACCCCCCCCCCCGCCCCAATTGTATCAACTGCTGTAGAGCTAACCAAAAAGGCGTAAACTTCCATACAGATCATCCAGTTTACTCAATCGACTGCCTTTCCTTCCAGGAAGAATACACTGGTCTCAGAGAATACTTAGACAACAAATATCCTCCTTCTCAACTTCCACTTCCACCATCACAGACTGCTCAGCAATACTATGATGTTCCATCGAGAATGAGAGCAACGCCGTCTGTGAAGTTCCCACTTAACTACAATGGACAAAGACTCTCATCCTCCTCTATCGATGCCTCCTCTTTCCAAGGACAGACGTACGCTACAGCGACGGGACTACTACCTATATGGCAAATAGCTTCCTAATTCTAATTACTCTAACTGCACGCAAAATTATAATTAATTAAATTATGCATAATACTAACATTGCTAATAACAATAACTTAGTTTGTGCTAACAACTTGAAATTCTTGCAAATCAGCCTTAACAATTGCAGGGCAGCCAATTTGGCAGCACGGGTATACATGGAGGCTCACTCCATAGATATCGCGCTGGTTCAACACCACCTGTAATAATGCCTCCGAGCTGAGCTCTACGTCACGGAAGATCGGCCGATTTCATCCAATCAACACGATCCAACATGTATCATAGGAACTGTTGATTGGATAAAATCGGCCGATTTTCCATGACGTAGAACTCAGCTCGGAGGCATTATTACAGGAGGTGTTGGCTGGTTCAGGATGCTTAAGCAGGCTTTATAGTAGCCGTTCCGTTCCGCTGTACGCAAGAACAGAGCTAGAATAAAAGGAGTAATAACTTCATATTATATTCAATTCAATTCAATTTCTTATTCAATAGATAGTTATCACTCCTTATATTCTAGCTCAGTACTTGCGTACAGCAGAACGGAACGGTCACTATAAAGGAACCTTTACTGTTTTGTTAAGGGGGTCTGTACGGATTCCCTTCATCATGGGCCAAATTTTCCTCTCAGAACAAGTCAGCACATATTATTATCAGATCCCCACACTTAATCTTCACTCACCCTTTTACTGGGGATAATTGTGTCTTTGTGACACTGACTACAAGTGATGGCGAAGTGGTCATTGGCAGTGCATATGCAGATCCGTCCGATGACTTCGATCACTGTCTTGAGGAATGGCAGCCCCTGATTAGCCTTCGAGCTCTTTTCATCTACGGCTATGACCTAAACGCAAACTCCCCTCTTTGGTGCTCAAAACGCGAGGATACCAGGGGAAGCCGCCTTATTGAACATATAATAATACACAACATATGTCTAGCTAACTTAGAAAATTCATCGCCAACATTTGAGAAGAATGGCGCTTTGGGCTGGCCAGACTTTACGTTGGTCAACCCAGCAACTTTGCCTCTAATACATGACTGGTCTGTCTCAGATGAATTTAATAACACAGATCACAACTATATTACATTCACCCTAAAAAAAACACCACTGAATTTATATCGAAAGCGTTTCGCCACACAAGGAGGAAATCACAAAAAATTTAAACAAAAAATGAAAAACTTTAGTTCCACATTTTCCCAACAACTTAACAGAATCTCAAACACAGAACACTTAAACATCTTTACAGAAATCCTAATTTACCTTATTCAAGCTGCCGCAAATTCCTCCTTTCGATTGAAAAAAGTGAGACGCCACTCTACTCCATCCTTCTGGTCTCCCCATTTAAGGTCACTGCGTAATAAATTAACGGCAATAAGACGCAGATTGAAATATCTAGAAGAACCAGAACGTCAACAACTACAGATACAACAGAAAAACTAGCAGCGAACTATGAAAAACAACTCAACAAGGCAAAACACGCAGCGTGGAAGTCTTTCTGCTCTTCTCAGACAGAAAACTTTGGTACTGATCAAAAAAAAAAATTCTCCAGTAAATTCTTCACACCTCATGAGCTAAGACTACAGAGACCACCGATCCTTTCTTCCAAAAAGAACAACTTAGAATATTTAACTGAAACCCTTTTCGGCCCTTCTTCTCTCCCATCCATGTCACCTCATCCCTTCCTATTTACAGCCCAGTCAGACAAAGCTTTTACGAAAGCTGAGATCCGAACTGCGCTCTCAGGATTTAACAATAAAAAAGCTCCAGGTCCGGATGGGATAGATTTTATCATTTAAAAATTAGTTATTTCTTCCATTAGTCAGATTTTATTACGCTGGTCCAACTTATGCTTACTTTTTCAGTATTTCCCCCAAGTGCTTCGTCGAAGAGCGGTGGTTTCTAAAGCAAGGGAAGTGTCCCTCTGAACCCAAGTCTTACCGCGAGATCTGCCTGCTTCCAACTTTAGGAAAATTATTAGAAAAATTAATTGTAATCCGCCTCAATCACTTTCTAGAATCTAATAGCTTATTGAATGAAAATCAATTCGGGTTCAGAGAGGGCAGATCATGCGAAATGGCATTGAATGCTATCCTCTCTTCCTGCGCCTCTAGTTACAACTCGAAACACTATGCCACCTTCGTCTCGTTGGACATTCAAGGAGCCTTCGATCATATTGAATGACTCCATATTTTGAATATTCTCCAATCCTTTCAATGTCCGGGGAATATCGCTGGAGTCATCAGCTCTTATCTTTCCATCCTCAGACCATATTCAAGAAAAAGATTGTCCTCAAGGTTCATGTCTTGGTCCAGTTCTCTGAACATTAATCGCTAACGCCATTCTCGAACCTATGACCTCTAAAGGCTTTGAAATCTTTGCCTTCGCTGATGACTTCACGATAATCCTTTCGGGCAAAACAAGAAGGGATCTGGAATCTCAGGCCCATGATGCTTTAACAACTTTCTGCCAATTCTTTCCACACTCAATCTCACACTTTCAGCAGCTAAGACACAGGCTCTTAACTTTTCTCTTCCCAGGATTTTAAAACGAAAACCGGTGATCAGGGTCAATGAAGTTATGTGACACCCATGTAGACAACACCCGAATCTTAGGGGTTACTATAGATAAGAACCTCAACTGGATTGCACATATCAACAATTTAAAGCTTAAATTACTCAAAATTTAAAATATTTCTATAAAACTCGAGGGGAAAAATTGGAGTATTAAATCAAACATGTTAAAGATCTGCTACCGTGTAATAGTAGTAAAAATCATAACTTACGGGGCTGGAATTTGGGGGGGGGGGGATCTTTCAAATACAGCAAAACTCAAACTCTTCTCTTTTCAAAGAATTTTCTTATTGCAAATTTCCTGAGGTTATAGAGCTATTTCCGCTGACGCATTGACGGTGATCCCCGGGATTCCAGCTATCTACCTAACAGTTAAATATGAATTTCATAAAACTAACATTCTACAACTCAGTAACACTTCACTGCAAAATGAACACTTCCCCAATTCAGAAATACAACGTAAAACATGCAGTTGGCATATTCACCCTGCAGCTGATACCTCTCATGCCCTAATCAATATCTCAACTAATGCCTTCTCTCCTTCTGCTCCAGTGGCGGTGTATACTGATGGGTAGAGATGTGAGCGGGGAAAAACCCGGGTTTAAACCAGGGAATAAACCCGGTTTTTTGGGAAGGGAATTTTGAAAGTTTCCAAAACAAGGGAATTTTGAAAGTTTTCAAAAGTTACGAATTTAGCCTTTTTTTTTTTTTTTTTCTGAGATTAGATATGTTCTAAGGCATTTTTCAAAATGTTATCTCACATTTAAATATTTTTTATGATCTTTCAATTTTTAAATAGTGGTTTTAACGTCTATAAATTTAAAATTGCAAGTTTCAAATTTCATTAATTAACAGACTTATTTTCTGTTATTGCAGTATGTTTATATCTTAGTTCTTACTGTATACACACTGAGTTCAATATAACACTTCGTTTTTTTTTAAACCGCAATCGGAGTTTATCACGTTTCAGTTGTATATCTTTAACATTTTATTTCAACAATAAAACAAAAATGCTTCAAAATATTCTACATTTACTAAAACAATCAATAATATTACAGTGGGAAATATTATTTCAATTAAAATTTCACCAATATTAATATGCAAAAAATAAAGAAAGAAAGAAATAACAGCCAAATTATTAATTATTAGCTATTGAATATTTTATGTATTGATTTAATGCATTAAAAAATTATTGCTCTAATTCTTAATAACCGAAGAACTCATGTTCGATTTTGCTGCCCGTGCTCTTTAACTGATTGTAACAAAATTTCATGAACTATTGTGAAATTTTGTTCGATGAATTATAATAAAATTTTATAATTTTAAAGCATTCTAACCATACTTTAATTTCATTGCATTATTTTTTATAACATATTTTATTATGGTATTCTTTAAAAAAAAAAAAAAAAAGAAAAAATGTTCTAGTGTTATTTAAATAGGCAGACAAAGCTTCATCATTTATTACTGTTAATAACGTAAATGTTTAATTTTTTTACAATTTTTTGCAAAATAACCACATAATTTTTTATATCACTTTTATTTAAGCAAATAGAATAAAAATGATATTGAAGCAAGTTGTTTGTACACTTAAAAAAAGTGAAATTAAATCGAAACACTGAATATTAGTTTCTTCCCATCAAAGTTTCCAAAGTTCCCAAAATTCCCGATTTAAACCCGAAAATTCCCATGTTTATTCCCCTGAAGCAAAATCCCCGGGTTTTTTACATCTCTACTGATGGGTCAAAGACTGAACACGGAGTCGGCTCAGCTTTCTGTGTCCTTGCAGATGGGATCTTGATTCGTCAGTTCGCCTCAATACTGGGAGATTACAACACCGTATTTCAAGCCGAACTATTTGCCATCTATCAGGCCCTCCTATGGATTAATGGTATAAAAAATCAATTTTACTCTGTTCCAATCTACAGTGACAGTCTCTCAGCCTTACAGGCAATACATCGCCATCGGTCTAAACAAACTCTCGTAACGGAAATTAAACTACTTCTAATTAACCTTCAAGAAAATACATCTCTGGCTCACGTTTCGGCGCATCGGGGCGTCATGGGCAATGAAAAGGCTGATGAGCTGGCCAAAACAGCCACTGAAAATCCAGACATCGACTTTTACCCTCCCTCTCCCCCCCTTACTTTATCAAAAAGTCCCTTTTCCAAAACCTCCAGAAAGAATGGCAATCTGAATGGGATACTTCAGGCAAAGGACGCTACACCTATGCCCTCATTAACTCTAAAAAAATTATAACTTTGATTTGTCTCCAGCAGTTTCAGCATTTCTGATGGGTCATGGACCTTTCAGAACCTACTTATTTCGTTTTCATTTCTCGAGGACCTCCCGATGCGAGTGCGGAGAGGAAGGCTCTCCTGAATATGCTTACTTTGCATGTCCCCTCACAGCCCCATTTCATTTACTCAATCCTCCAATTAGACCCAATAACTGGCTTTTTAACATTTTAGAGCGTCCCCTTTTAAAAACTAAATTAACTAAAATCTTTGTGACCCTAATGGAACTATCCAATTTAGCAAACTAAAAACTAATCTTACTAACTTTTCAAAAGTCCCGTTGCAAAATTTGACCTTTCTTCAGCTGCCTACGAATTCTCCTCATTAGATGCCTAAATTTTGTCTTTTTAATTAATTGCTGCCCTCTGTCGCGTGGGATTTTATATCCGGCCGTTTTTTTTTTTTTTTTTTTTTTTTTTTTATGTTGATGCAATAAACAACGGGGAGACTTAACCTCTAGAAACGGGCTCTATGTGACATTTGCTATCAGAGCCCCTCTTTGGAGGTTAAAATCGCTCAAAATTTCTGCATAGTGGTTAGCGGCCTCCCTCCGTCTTTGAATCTTTGACTAATTCCTTTTATTAATTGGCAATAATAAAATAATTATATAGCAGTTTAACCCGTTAGCGCCCAGTGTCCTCATTTGAGGGCAGCTAATAAAATGGCACGTATATTTTATGTAGTTTCTTGGAATGATTTCTGCTTTTTAGTGGCAGTTTACAGCGTCACTCTAAATGATCCCTGAAAGTTTTATGTGCCTACTATTAATTACATTGCTCTGCAAAAAAAATTGCTTTTTCGATATCTGATACCATTCTTGCAAATTCTTTTGTAAAATGACCAGTGCGTGCGTTTATGTGTGTATGTGGGTGTGCAAGAAGAGTAATTTTCTAAGTATCATATCTCTGAAACGATGAAAGATTGAACTGCGAAACTTTATAATTAAAAGAAATCCAATGTGCAGATGAGTTCACCAAGTTTTGGTTAAAATTGGAAAACCAGAAGTGTCACGAAAGTGGGACCGAAAGTAGGTACTTCAGAAACTTTTGTATATATTCTTTGTCTTTTGTATGTATTCTTTGGTGTCTGGTGTATAAATGGGTTTGTCAAGTTTTGGTGGAAGTAGAACTTTAATTCGGTATCTCAAAAACGGCTCTAACGAACTGTTCAAATTTGCTATGTAAAACCTTTTCCAGATGTATTTTCGTATATATTAGTTGATTAGCACAGGAAAACTGATTTGAGTCCCGATTAGGTAAGCCAATTTTAGTTCTCGGTGGCTCAACAGGCTTCTCTTTTGATATTTTTTTTTCAAATTTGCCGAAAATTGATAGGAATTATGATTAGCTAGGTTAATTAGTGACTTAACTAATTATAACTCCGATAGTGTGGTCTTACTACGTTGATTGCACTGTCTTCTGACCACACATATATTTAAAACATCTATACATATAATAAAATAAGTTGTTTGAGTGTGTGTGTCATTGTGTATGTATATCCAGAGCTTTTTAGGAGAACGGCTGATCGTAGAGCTACACAAGTTTGCTTGGGGGTTTGTAATGACCCCCTCTCTTGATGCAGCTCGAAGCCCGATTTTCGAATTTTTGATTAGTTTTCTTTTAATTAGAAGTTCTTTTTTAATGAAATTGGATTTTGCCATAACGTTTCCGTGTCACGCTAAAAAACAAGGCGTTTCCATTTGAAAGTAAATGTGAGATTTTCTTATGTTGGTTAATGGCTCTGTCGGTTAAAGCGTCAAGTTGTTAATGCGATGGTCTTTGGTTGAGTACTCGGTGGCGGATGTGTTACTTTTTCTGCAGATAATTTATAGATAAGATGTTAATTGTAAAAGAAAACATTTCATTGTCTACACAGTATCCTAAGAAATTCTGATTAGATTTTTTAAAAGCTTTCTTTTAGTTACCAAAACGCACAAAATAAACATTTAAGTGGGAAAAAAAAACACTGGAGCTCTAAAAATCATAAAATAAATATTTATTCTTGAAGAGATATGGCTATAAAAAAAAAATCAACGTGTCACCAATAAGTAAATTTTTAAGAAAAATATAGATGTTTCACTTTTGCAAGAGATGAAACATTTTAACTAATAAAAATATTTTAAAAAACATTCGAGACTCTTTTTATATTTGTTAGATGTTAGTTTTTTTTTATTTTTTTTATTAATATTGAAAATAATTTCTTTATAAAAGATTGAAAATTAGCCATTTAAATATTAGTTTTAAATTTAATTGTTGCCAAAAAAGTTTTCCAGCTCATTGTTTTCGCCAAAAAAAGAAATATATTTTCACGCGAATAATGAAATTTTGCTACTGAATAATGAAACTAAAATATTTAATAGATATTGAAATATAGCCATCTTTGAAATCATAGTTCCTAAATAATAACAAATCTACCTTTTGCCGATAAATACCCAAATTGAAGTACCCGGAATAGACCTTTGTACAGGCAGTGGTAACCTGGACCCGATGCAGTGCGGACGGAAATAGGTGTGCCCTAGGCAGCAGGTACCCGAAGCAAGGTTTAGGGCAATTTTAACGTAAGTTTTTCTTTTTTTTAGTTTATATTTATAATGTGATATAAAAAATGAACAGTGATTAAATTCTTTTGAAAAATCATTTAAATATAGTTACCAGCGAAGCGGGCGTAGCCTGCTAGTTTATAATATTTGTATTAGTGGATAATAGAACTCGTGAGATTGTAACGCACAAGACTTGAATTTTATTTAAAGTTTTGATCGATTTTTATTCTGGTTTCTCGTGATGCTTAGAGTTTTTGTGCAGTTGTTTGATATTTACTGAAAAATCCTGTATAGTTGTCTCATAGGCCACCTATTTAAAGAAAATTGTGAGAAAAATTTGTTCTAACCGCATTATTCATAATTTTATACTGATAAATTTCGTAGGTTTTATAAGAAATGGGGGCGTAACGTTACCAGACTTTAATAAGTCAAGCTAAAACTGTAAATCATGCAGTTAACTTAAGGTATAAGAGATCTGAATAAATAAGTTAACTGAATAATAATTAAATTAAAAAAGTTCTAAGGAAACATAATTGAAATATTTTCTGACAATTTACAAATTTTAACACCTCTACCATGTTTAATTATTATTAGTTAGAAATGTGGTTTCTAAATCAGTGTACATAAAATAAAAAATATAGCATTGTAGGATTCTAGAAAGCCCTATATTCTCATAAAACGGTATTTCTCTCGTAACATTGTCATGGTTATAAAAAGCATTGTTAGAGTTTTATCAATACATTCCCTGATTTCGCGGGAGTAAGTTCAATATATTGAAGACAAATAGTTCATGCTCAATTGGAATAAAATGATGGTCAGTACAAGACACAAATTCAAAATGTAGAGTAATGTATCATCATTAAATAGCCGCTATTTTCAAATACCAAACAGTTCTAAAACTAAACTGGTTATTTATATCAGTTACATGATAGTCTGAAGTATAAACTTGAATAAAACATTGAGTAAAGTTTGAAAAGTTTGCTCATATATTATTTGACTAATTTATAAAACTTTGTTGGAAGAAAAGGTTATTTATAAACAGACTCTTATTTTTATTTTCTTTTTCAATTTTTGTATTGAAAAAAGTTTCAAAATGCTTATTAATTTTAAAATATGACACGGACCATTTAGCCCTTACAAGAAAATGTCTCATCTTATTTTGATACAAAATTGCTTTTTATGTATGTTAATTAAAAAAAAAAATAAAAAAAAATACAGTAGAAATTTAAAAAAAAAAGCACTGAAATAATAAATTTTTATATTATAAACGTTTAATGTATTAAGTTTTGCTTAATTAATTTATAATTTATTTATTAAAGCAATGCTGAATATATCTGTATATAAGATTTGTTTGACACAAATAGGTTTGGCAATGAATTCCCGTTGATTTCCATTATCATTTAGAAAAGTTTATCTAACTAACTATTCAATGGAAATATGTTCCATGGTCTAAAATTAGCGTGTAAATCATTTTGCAGAACTAATGGTGTGTAAGGCTAGCAACATAATGCATCTTTAAAAATCACGTGCATAGTGGAACATATTAAAACAAAACTGAATTTGTGCACAGTTTCAAATGTTAGTGCGTCCCTTAGCTATGATTTCTTGAAATCCTATATTGTGTCCATAAACCATACGTTAGCCATTACACACGCATCAACAGATTTTCGCTGTCTACTTGGTTAAAGGAACTACTGTTTTAAAATTTACAGTTATGATTTATAGTTTCTGTATTTATAGCCTTTTGGTGCAGAATGTAAGTATTTAATTTTGGACACCTTGTAAATTAGCAGTATAATTTTTTTAAACGAAATTATGTTTTAATTTGTAAAGATTAAAATAAATGACAGCTCGTTTATATATATAAAAAAGAAGTACAAACTTATAACACCAGGTCCTAAAAATAATCATAATAAGCAAATTGCGTAAAAATCCTTATCCGAAGTGATATAGTAAATTAAAATGAATTACGAAAAACCATGGAACAATGGTAAATTATTGTGTTGACATAAACATGCGTAAATCACCAGTGCACTTCAAAATCAGCATAGAATGGTTTTGACCGGCATTATCAGTTGAAGTGTATTTTAGAACTTATAATGTTGGGAAGCTTCATAAACAATCGAGAAACTCTTACTTTGATGTGACTTTATAACAGAGTACCTTTATAACAGAGAAGCGTTGAAAATATCTACAATTGTGTTTTTTCATTCTTAATAAATAAGGACTAAAAATAAAATATCAATTATAAATAATTTACTTTCTACAATTTTTTAAAAACTTAGGAAAATGTTTTCAAAATAAAGGAATAAGGAAAATAGGACATCTGGTTAGCTTATCTTAAGATGTGACAAAGACGCTAAATCAAATGGTTGTAAAAGGACACATTTTTGGAAAGCAACCTATTCGAAACAGAAATGCCTTGAATTTTGAGTGTGTCTTAGTTTCCAGGTTAGAAAAAGATTCCAATCCTCAGAAATATGTTACCCAGCTATCAATATCTAATAGGCGAAGGGCAAAACTTGCTCCACCAGAGCAATATTTGGTGTTAGTGACACAACACACCAATACTGTGGGAAATCATACAAACTAATCTTTAATGCATCTAGATTTAATCATGACAGCTGCCTCAGAGTTAACTTTTTTGAGACAAATATTTTACAGAAGACTTCAATGTGTTGGTTTCTATGTTAGAAGGCCAGTTGTTTGAATCGCTGTAGCACCAAATCAGAAATGAAGTTTTTACATCAGAATTTGGAACATGGTCAGTATAATAGATAACAGTTATGGGGGCAAAAACAAGCACATAAGTAAGTCCCGATTTAGATTTAAAATGTTTCTGTACATATCAAGGTTTTTGGAGAGCATGAAAATCTTTTAAGCCAGTAGACATACCGGAATAAACATATTATTTCGTCTGGAAAAGTCGTGGTTTGGGCAAGCATCGTGATGAATGTTCCCTAAGACAATCAATTACTTAACAAGGGGTCGGATATTGCTCTAAGATACACAGACGAAGTCTTGAGACAACCTGTCAAATTTGCCTGTTTTAATGATGCTATGGACAACTTTCTTAAGAGCAAAGATTTTCAGCTCAATTTGTGGCCTTCAAATACTGTAGAGGGTTGTGTGCAGCATAATTCAGAAATATCTGGCAGCCATTCATTATCCATCAAGGTACGGTTTGAAGCTTAAATTTGCTATCGTGAAGTTTAAAATTCTTTAAACACACAAATCATTCGAATCCTCTTTCAAATTTCTGAAACCGTCATGCTGACGCAATTTTGGGGAATGGCCGCACGAGGTTCCAGCATATCGTAACAAACTGCATTGTTTAAATTATTTTTCTTCAGTGTAACTGAAAATTGTGCGGTAACTCTGCTTTAAAGCCCTTTTATTTTATAATAAACTAGCAGTTATTTTATAATAAACCCGCTTCGCTAGGCACTATATTTAAAGGAAACTTTTTTCTATATCACTTTATATATATTAAAAAAAACTGAAATTGCTCAAAAGATCGCTTCGGGTCCCCGCTGCCTTCGGCATCGACTTGCTAATCCTCAGAGTCTCGGGTGCCTGTCCCTATTGCCTGCGATACCAATGGGCTTCCATTTGTGTGCATATCAGATGTCAGTTTCGAAACGGCAGTATCGTAAAAGTTGAAGTTCCCTTTTCGTAAAAGTTGAATCCCAGATACATATGAGCAACTGGTGTACATGATATTTACTTTCACGTTATTTCCTATATTTATTTGATTTATTCGATCAACAATAAAATGACATAAATTTCACGCCAAATGTAATATTACAATATGCTGTGATCGGCTACGTCTATCGCATGAGACGTCTATGTCTATCGCATGAGACGTCTATTTCTATCGCATCGTCTATCGCATGAGACGTCTATGTCTATCGCATCGTCCATCGCATGTTTGTATATATTTCATGGTTAGTTAATAGTAGTTGGTATATAGAAAAAATAATAAATATTTAAAACAGATCATGGAACAGCCTTAATATAGCTACCCTTGGCTACTTTTGAATTTGTGTCGCCATTTAAAACAAAATTACATAATTTATGCAATTTTTGTTTCTGTTTCTTTCTTTTTTTTTTTTTTTTGAATATTTTTCAATATATTTTATAATATGTAGCGGATCAAATTTACTTGCACTCTCTTTCACACCACATTCAATTGTATTGTTAATTCAAGAATCAGGCCACTTTGAAGGCGATCATTGATTATACCTGAAATTTAAAAAGGGGTCTAGTGTAGAATGAGCGACAAAAATCTAAGCAAAACATAACGATATATTAAATAGAAAAATACGTTTTCTCACTTACCTATTTAAAAAAAAATTCCAGAAAACAGCTAATACACTGATGGAAAAAAAAATCCCAAAACCAAGAAAAAATTATTGTACAGTAATGAAATTTCAGCAATACATTTGTCTAGGTAACATATTTAATTGATTAAAGTTTCAAGATCACAGGTAGAGCCATTGGCGAGAAGAGCCATTTCAAATGTGAAATGTTGGTACATTAGTAACCGGTGTAACCGCCAGAATTTTGAATGCAAGCATGCAAACGTGCATGCATTGTGTCGTACAGGTGTCGGTAATCAGTTTGTGGGATGGAGTTCCATGCCTGTTGCACTTGGGCGGTCAATGCAGGGACGGTTAATGCTGGTTGTGGATGACGCTGGAGTTGTCGTCCAATGATGTCCCATACGTGCTCGATTGGAGAAAGATCTGGTGATCTAGCAGGCCAAGGCAACATGTCGACACTCTGTAGAGCATGTTGGGTTACAACAGCGGTATGAGGGCGAGCGTTATCCTGTTGGAAAACACCCCCTTAAATGCTGTTCATGAATGGCAGAACAACAGGTTGTATCACTAGACTGACGTACAAATTTGCAGTCAGGGTGCGTGGGATAACCACGAGAGTGCTCCTGCTGTCATACGAAATTGCTCCCCAAACCATAACTCCAGGATTAGGCCCTGTGTGTCTAGGCCGCAGACAGGTCGCTAGCAGGCGTTCACCTGGCCTCCTTCTAACCAACACACGGCTATCACTGCGACCAAGGCAGAACCGGCTTTCATCAGAAAACACAACAGATCTCCACTCCGTCCTCCAATGAGCTCTAGCTTGACACCACTCACGTCGCAAACAGCAGTGGTTTGGAGTCAGTGGAATGCACGCTACAGGGCGTCTGGCTCGGAGCTGTCCTTGAAGTAACCGATTTGTAACAGTTCGTTGTGTCACTGTGGTGCCAACTGCAGCTCGAATTTCAGCTGCAGACGCAGTTCGATTAGCCACAGCCATACGCCGAACACGGCGGTCTTCCCTCTCAGTAGTGCCACGTGGCCGCCCGGAACCCGGTCTTCTTGAGGCAGTACCTTCCCTTGACCACTGCTGACAACACTCATGCACAGTGGATACATTCCTGCCAAGTCTTTCTGCAATATCGCGGAAAGAAAACCCACCTTCTTGTAGCCCTACTACACGACCTCGTTTAAACTCAGTGAGCTGTTGATAATGGCTTCTTCGTCTTCTTAGAGGCATCCTTGACTAACATTAACCCACTACGTCAAATCTCAACTGTAAATAACGATCACGAACCTTACAGCGCTTATTTAAAGCAAACCTCATTTGCGTGTTCATAGTGTCGCTACTAACGCCACACTTATGCGCGTAGCTCGAAATTTGAATCGACGTTATCTTACAGATGTATAAACACGCCTACCAAATTTCGTTTATCTAGCACAGCTCCTTCCTGGTGTTGGGATTTTTTTTTCCATCAGTGTATTTTACCTCTTAATGCATAAAAATACCGCGACTAGCTTCTAATTAAACTGAACTATTTTCTGTAAATATATAACTTAAAAATAACGCAGTATTGTCATTTTCAATACCTAAGAGCCTGTCGGATGTCATATTAATTACTATAATTTTTATATAAAAAATAAATCAGCACAGCACGACATAACAAAACACACATTGATCCCTTCCATAGAGGATCAAAATTCTGATGGCTTGCCTCCGGACCACCTCCAGGGGTGTGTCCCAGACCGTCGCCAATTGCCCATTTGCGCAGCACTAGTGCGACGTAAAACCCATCTATCCATCCAAAACACACATCAAACATTTATTAACATTCTAAAAAAAAAAAAAGTATAATATTCATATTGTCATGTTAACGTAATTCTCGTTGCCAAGAATGAACAAGCAATAATAGTATTTTTACAAATGCAAACGATAATTTTTTTATAATTTGAATAACTCTGCAGCCGCAAACCAAACATCTAAGAGAGAATCTAAAGCGTTAACTTAATATTAATGACTGAAAAAAAAAAAAAAAAGCAGAATACTGAGGAAACACAGAAAGTTTCTTTAAACATGTCATTTCATTTTGTCATATGCAGAAGCAATTTTAATTTTGATATTTTTTTCATTATTCCCGTGAAAGCATATTTTATTTTATGTTGAAAAAAATTAACTCTTAAACTTTTTTGGCAACCATTAAAAATTTAAATGACTAATTTATATCTATTACAAGGCTTTTATTTTCCTATTTTAATTCATTTTAAAAAATCTAATCAAAAATTCGAAAATCGGGCTTCGAGGTGCATCAGAACAGGTCATAACGAACCATCATGCAAATATGTGTAGCTCTGCGATCAGCCATTTTGTGAAAAATATATATACACCCTGACAGACACACACACACACACATCTTATTTCGTTATATAAATAGATATATTTATTATCTTATTTTGCTTTTTTTCTTCTTTTACTAACCAACAACGGACATGCTACATAAAGGGTTATTAACAACTTATACTATATCTTTTCTATACTGTTTTGTTATTACTCTTAAGCTGTTTCTTTAATTGTGTTGTACAGTTTTTTCAGACATAAAGTCACATGTTCATGGTTCTTTTATTTGGTACTAAAAAAAGTTTCCCGAAGAATTTTTTTAAATATATATACACTTCATGAAAGTGTGAGGGTATCTCATGAAAGTGTGAGGGTATATCCAGAAAATCACTGTATTATGAATTTACAGGTAAAGGCGAACTTCCTAATAACTAAAAACTTTGATTTCATAATAGGTTGCTCTCAAACACATTTATTCACATTCTACATTATTTGTAGCTAATGCGAGGAGTAATTTTTCAGTTGTTTTCTGGTATAAAAAAGGCTTTGTTCCCTCTTTTTTAATGATTTTCAAGTTACAGAAAAATATAATTAAAGCTGTTTTTCTCGAATACGTTCTGTCTAATAATCTATAATATTAAAACACAAAGCATTTTCTGTAAGACCAAAATCGTACGATCTGGGCATGCGCGAGAAAATTTTGAACCAATTCGGAACGGGAATATTCCTTTCTCTTTATGCAGTGTAGTACGAATACCGATGATAGAGATCGAGCAGACGACATTAATATTTCATGTGTCTATGATAGACGCCTAATTAAAGCTCAATCATAAAAATAATTCACGCGATTAATTCATTGATTCATACTTTCCAAGGCAGTATAATAAAATAAACCAGTTCGCGAATTCTTATCGGTTACCATCCTATGCATTTTCGCCGAAAATTTCTTTGCACAGGATGGTATTTCAGGATTTTATACTGTGGCGCCATCTGTTACATATAAAACATATATATTCCTAAAATGATTGTTTTTAAAATCAGTATTTAAATGATTTGCGCTTAATACCGTTTTGTTAAATAAATATTTTTCGAGTCATGATCTTTATCTGATGCTGTTTGTAGAAAAATATGTTGAAGATAAAAATTAGCGATCAAATTAAAAATATATGTATGAAAAGTATTGATATGTGCTTTCTTTCTCCATTCTTACCATAATTTATAAATTCTTTCTTTTAATTACTCCTCACATTCTTTTAGTCATATATAGAGTAAAATTAGGAAAAATCTTGGGATTTTATTTTTATTATATGGAGCACGCTGAAATTTTGTATATTGAAATTTATTAAATTTATCCCCCCTTCCCCTCCAACCAAAAAATAGTTGATTACAGCAGGGGGTTTTAAACTGGTTAAGATCAACGCAAAATATTAAAAAAGGAATGTTTAAAACTTTATGCTGTGAAAAGATTTAAGTTGCACATTGTCAAATTTTGACGGGTATTAACTAGTCTTTTTATTAAACTATCATATTACTTCTTTATTTCTAAATTAAATGGTCTTTTATTTATCCTTCAGCAAGAGCGTTTATGTGAGCGATACACTAGTGGGGAATTTCGTTTTATATCTTTAAAACAGAGAGCATGTGGAACATCTACCCATCATTATTCTCTCAGTATATATTGATCTATTTTCAGTTATATTCTGAACTTTGAGACATTGACATAAAACTGTATAGTTGCTATTTGTGTCTGAAAAATATGCGCGATCGTTCAAATGACTTTTTGTCATATTTGATTTTTTTTTTTTCACTGTTAAAAAAAAAAAAAATCTTTATTGTTTTTATCTTAAACGTTATCATTTGAAATAGTTTTTTATTTAATTAATTTTTAACTTAACACTTTTTATTAAAAATGATAAAATATCAACTGTATGCTATATTTTTCTTTCAAATAATTCGATGTTTCGTTGTTTACTTTATATCTGTTTTGTGCTTTAATTTTCAGTGTTTTAGATATTTTTAATGAATAAAAGTTCCATTTAAATGTTCTTATTAATCTTCAAATAATTTTAGCATAATAGAAATATTTAGATATTTGAAAATGCATATTTTACACGTATGTGGAAAATACACGCGACCTTTCATGTTCGTATAATGTTGGTTGGTTGGTTGGGTTTTACGTCGCACTAGTGCTGCGCAGATGGGCAATTTGTTCATATAAGGAGTGCGTCCGTTGTCAAAATTGATTTCATTTACATTCACTACCATAAAAAATTTGTGCACCAAGAAAGAGTTGTCAGAATGAAACGAAATTTTACATACGTAAGTGCAACGTTGATAAAAGTAAATGATTACGACCTCAGATCGAAATGATCATTTATTACAGGAAAAATTACGAAAGAATAGAGGATTTAGTACCATGTTGGGCCACCAGTAGCGTGAACGCACGATGCGGTACGGGCGGGAATTTAGGCATAGAAGTCCCGTATGATGTCTTGCGGCATCTCATTCCCCATTTGTTGTAAACGCTCCTCTAATTCGTCCAAAATCGTAGGTTGCCCAACTTGCTATCCCGAGGATCCCATATATGCTCGATTGGTGTTAAATCTGGGGATCGAGCAGGCCAGGAAAGGGTGGTATTGTGGCGGAGGCAATCCTGTGACACACTTGCTGTGTGTGGCTGAGAGTTGTCCTGATGGAAAATTGCTCCCGAGAGCCCTACCATGAGTGGCAACACCTGGTTGAAGGTTGTCACGAACGTACCGCTGGGCTGTCATGGTGCCGTGGATCAATATCAGGGATGACCGTGTGTCGTATGCAGTGCCGTTCCATACAATCATACCAGCTGTGAGTGCCGTGTGCAGCTGTAAAGCAAAGGCAGGATTGAGGCGTTCACGACGGTGCCTCGACACACGTACATGATTGTTATCTCTGCCCAAACTAAATCTGAATTCGTCGGTGAAAGCACCTTGTTCCATTCGGTTGCTATCCAACCCTATCGAGCGCGACAGCACTCCAAATGGAGGAGAAGGGGGGGGGGGTATTATTGGTAGCAGACGTATTGGGCGCCGCGATAGCAAATGTCCTTCAGCCAGGGTCTTGCGAAGGTACGTACAGACACAAGGACAGGTCGTGTAGGTGCTGCATATGTCCGGATGGCGGACAACGAGACAGTTGGCGCTATACGTATGTTTCGTATGATGAGACGGTTTTTCCGATTGCTGGTCTATCTATCGCGTCCTGAGCCTGGTCGCTGTGTAAGCGACCTCTCTTTTATCAACTGGTTCCAAAAACCCTCACAGTAAAATCAGAAAGGGCTAGGTGGCTGGCTACTCGCCGAGATGATCACCCGGACTCCATGATACCGATAATTCTTCCCCTCCCGGAGTTGTGACGTACTTGTGAATTCCTGTCTTCTCAAAATTTCGAAATAACATTTTGCCATCCATTTAAATTTAAAAAGTAAAACTGTATTTTTACTTTCTAACTGTAGGAAAAACGTGTTCATTAAAATATTGCAATATTATAATAATAAAATAAATAACTTTTTTTAATTTTTTGTAATAAATGCATAAAGAAAACACAATGCTATAATTTTCCTTACTCAGCCGATTCCAGAAATCAGTATATACAGTGGGGGATCAAATTATTAGAATTTATTATTATTATTATTATTTTTAAAGATTTTTTTTCGATTATTTACAAAATACTAGAGAAAATGGCCTGAAACTTCCTTCATGTAAAGAACATTTAAAAACTTATATTTCCCACTACCGATTTAGTACAGAGTGCAACTAGGGGACCAACCACAAATTGAAGAAGAGCGATAATACTTTGGATCTCCCTGTATCACAAAATGCCATAAACGACTCGTAAATTTAATTCGTTGTTGCCCATAATATTTACAATATTTATATGTTTTGGTACGGAAATTGCGCAATTATTTAGGCAGATATAATTTTTTTTTTCAAAAATTATTAATTTTTATCGTAAGTCTTTTGCATATAACTAGAATGGATTTCAATAAATTTTCACAAAACATGCTAAAAAATTGACAGAACATTAGAGAAACATTATTCTGAAATATAAAATTTACATGTGCAATATTCGTTGAGATATGAGCATTTTTAGTAAATATTATCTTACTGCGCATGCGCGAAGGAAAGAAAAAATATTATTACATAGGTTGAAAGCTAAATGTATTGAGCAACTTTTGTCAAAAGTTCATTTGAATAGAGTAAAATTTAAGCAAGTTGTCGGTAAATAAACGACCCAGATTTTAGATATTTTCCAGAGTTTAAATTTTACAAAGGATTTTACACATGATTTAACTTGAAGATCCAATTATTTCAATCACGTTGCAAAAGTTCCTTTTTGTGAAAAACCACTTATGAACTCGCGAATCTTAGTAAATAAATAAAAATATGTTAAAATTACAAGCCTACAAAAGTAAATATTGCAGCAAAGTTCATGAAAGAAATTTTTCGTTTAGAATTTTCTTTATAAGCTTGAAATTTAATGAGATCAACCTGAAAAAAAACCAGTAGAATAATTCATTCAAGAGAAAGATTCATCATCATGAATTTTAAATTATTTGGGTAAAGTTTTTGAAAACTGATCTTTTTTATATAAAATTCTCGACAATATGACATGATGAAACAATATGAATTGAAAATTGTACTATGTTTTACGTCATAAATCATGTAATTTTTCATAACTTTACTAGAAATTTAGTTTATCATAATAAAATATTAAGGAAGGTAATTATTATGGAACTTTACAGAATTTTAATGCAAATCTTTTAATAAAGTATGTTTATATGCATTCCTCATATTTATAAAGACATTTAATATTTTTGAAGAACTAAATAAACAATAATTGTAAACAAAATTATGCAATATATTTAATTAATTTATTTAAAAAAATTATTATTTTCTTTTTAAATATAAAAACACATTCAAAAAAGAATCATTTTTAGATGTTCCTTATTACAGAGATCCCACCTGTCGCCGAACTCCTCTGCGCCAAAGTTGGTAGATGCTAAGTGCCGGGTTCGTTTCCAGTAGCGCTCATGGATCTAGCCGTTCGAAGTTCGCTAAGATTTTCTCTGAAATTAGCGTAAATACTGGCTAGGACCCTATAGTACACCCCCCCCCCCCCCCCGCCCCCACGGATGGCAAATTTCTGGCAGCAAACTGCAGCAAACAGGACTTTTTTTTGACTGTGTGTATAGTCAATCAGCCTTAATGCCAAAATGCCAAACACAAAAATACTTAATTATTAAAAGAGTCAAGATTGTGTTATTTTATTTAAATTATCAGCAAATGATTCCTTCATCAAAAAAATATATATTAATGCAAATTTTTTAACTAGGGATTTAAATCAATAACTAAAATCCTTCAAATACCAAAATATATGTATTTGAAGTGTGGAAAGTGGGATTTATAAATGGAAAGCAAATACCAATTTGCTCTATAGCAAAGGAAAAACAAATCTGTTGAAGAAAATGCTTTGAGATGTGGAAAAGATGGTCTGGTAGAAAAAAAAAAAAAAAAAAAAAAAAAAAAAAATCTGGCGTGAATTCAGAGCTATCTCACAGAGATTAAAAAATTACATAATCCGAAAAATATCTGATGCTGAAATTGTCCGCAGTTTCGATTGAAAGGTATTTTAACACGTTGAGCGTCACACGAATTCTTAAGGAAATCCCAGCGCTGCTTAGAAGCGTGTTATATTTACCGTGTTTCAATAAAATCCATTAAAATGCCTTAATGATATAATCCTATAATAAATAAAAATTAAGTAAATTTTAAATAAATTGTCAGTAATTACTTAAAACTATGTAAATTTTTTAGTTTTATATCGTATTTCACCCTGTCAGCCACCGGTGGTTGACGTGGCCTAAACGGAAAGTTCAGTGTCAGCCACCGATGGCTGACATGGCGCTGAACGTGTTAAAGGGAGACATGGATGAGGCATTTAAAAGACCGCATTTAGTGTCCTGGGCTTTAATTTAATAAACGAAAAAACGCATTTATTATGCCCACAAATATGAAAAAACATCTAAAAATCTTAAATGTATAACTATTAGTATAGTGTTCCATAGCTGCCAAGTTTTAAAAATTTATTCCAGCATGCTATTAGTACTTGCTCCTTTTACCCAGTATACTATTTATAGAGTAATTTTCTTCATATTTAATCATAATTATACATTTTAAAAAATTACTGTTTGAAGAATACGGTGTGAAAAAAGGGTGGGTACTAACAACATTCTGGAATAAATTAAAAAAGTTGACAGCTATGGTGTTCACATTTAGGGTCTACACACAGAAAAATAAATTGGTCACAGTGACCTGCCAAAATGCTCAGCTGACAATACAGAATTGACTAACCAAAATAACTGACTAGCCAAAAAGTGTACTTGCTGAACTAGTCTCCAAAACTGAAAAGTGTACTTGCTGAACTAGTCACCGAAACTGAAAAGTGTACTTGCTGAACTAGTCACCAAAACTGAAAAGTGTACTTGCTAAACTAGTCACCAAAACACTACTCCAGACTAGGAAGGTTAATATTATTAGACAAAGAAGGCTAGTCGATAATCATAATTATCTGACCAGGAAGGTTAGTCAACAACCGCAGTTGCCAGACAAGGCAAGTTAGTCAGAATCTGCACTTGATTAAGACGGTTAGTCAGCAGCCAACAGGTATTTTACGAAGCAAACTAGTCAATTTTCAATGAATATCTGAAGAGGCAGGATAGTCAAGACTATTTACTTGACTAATCTGTCTGGTAATATTTGAAAAGGAAAACTAGTCTCTATTTGACTAAGCTTCCTCATAATATTTGTTGAGGAATTTTAGCCCGGAAAAAAAATATTTGACTAGCCTGTCTCATAATATTTGAGAGAGATTAATCAAAAAAATTTAATAGATTAAAATCCCTCATATTTTATGAGGAAGTGGCCTCATACTTGTTTGCAGAGGCTTTTGAAAAAGCATTGTTGTTAGTCTTAACCTTTTTACTTTTGTAATTGTTTAATCCCCCTCCCCTTTCAAATGCTCAACCTTGAAAAAATATTTAAAAACTTTTCTGAAAAATATTACTTGTCCATCAACTGGAATAAAATACTCATAGCTGCCAACTTTTTCAATTTATTCCGGAATGTTGTTAACATTCGCCCTTTTCTTCATACCATATTCTTAATAGAATAATTTTCTTTAGCATGTAATTACAATTAAATATGAAGATAATTACTCCTCAAAGAATATGGTTTGAAGATAGGGCGATATACTAACAACATTCCGGAATCAATTAAAAAAGTTAGCAGCTATGAATACTGGAAATTTAACAAACTACTGAAACAAAGAATTTGCTAGTTTAATCATTCTTCCCTACCTTTATTCATCATTAACGCACGCATTTATCCAACACTTTTTTATCAAGGCAATTCCAAGACGATTGTGGCGCCACATGATTTAGTCCACTTTTTATGCACATCCTCATATATGGATTTAGGAATATATATATATATATATTCTCATCGGTGCTTTCATTTTATACGCTGTGGTTACAAAAATAAATGTAAACTTTTTTTTTTCTTTTTAAGTTCCTTTTTTTAATATTTAAGCCACCTGAATATATGTATATATTTTTTTAAATAATGGATTTTTTCCACCTGATTAAAATTACAGATAAGTACGACGATACAATGTGCTTTAACAATTGATACAGGCAATATAAACAATATGCACGGTATAGACGATATTAATGATATACTTTTTTTTTTCAAGGTGAGGGTGGACATAAAATTTGCATTAAAAACACTTTAACATATATAATAAGAATTTTTATTTCTAATCATCTCTGTAAATTTTATGCCCAGAGAAATTTTAATATATTACAATAATTTATAAGTATTTGATCATCCAAAATAACTCTCACTTACCTGATAACATTACTTTCAACATTTTTTAAATGAAGAATTTAAGTGGCTTATTTAAATAAGATTTCTCCTTCATTAAAACTATGTAATTGAAATAATACATAAAAGACAAAAATCAAGATAAAAATAATTTTATTGAAAATTATAAATGTTTCATATACATGAAGGAGATTGCTCCATAATTTACATAAAAATTAATCATAATAATAATATAAAAGCACAAATATAATTATGTAATAAAACGTAATTTGTGTGTGCCTAAAGATGGCAAGCCGCTGAAAATTGTAGGAATAGCACCATCTTTAACAATTGGTTTATTTCTTGGGACTTGATATAACTTTCCTTCTTTTTCATCAAAATAAGTTATTGTTTGTATAATTCCATCAGGTTTAAAATAGAGCTCACAAACCTTAAAAAAAAAGAAAAAAAAAAAAAGACATCAGGACATTACTAAGAAATACGTTATATGAGGTGTAAATTTCACCTCATTGCATAGGTTGCATTCAATTAAGAAGTTGCATCTATCATAGATGGCTTCATTGGAAATCAAATAAATCTATGAGGAGACGAAATATTCTATCAAAACCTTTCTTAATCTATGTATAAATTATTATATATATATATACATATGTGTGTGTGTGTGCGAAAACAGGGCAGTTTGGAATCGCCTAGCAGAGGCCTTCATCCTGCAGTGGGTTGATAGAGGCTGAAATTGGTAATGATGATATATATATATTGTCATATAACACCATACCTTATAATTCGTATGATTACTTTAGAAAAGCAAGCACGAGATTTTTTAAAAAATCGATCTGTTTTATTTATTTTTTTTTATTGAATTATTATTATTTTTAATGAATATATCCCTGTTAGAACACTATTGTTAAGCATATTTGAAAGTTGACAACCATATTATAAATGCTATCGGTACATAGCAGCGCCACCTTTCGAGCGATTGACACCAAAAGTTGATAGGCACTAATTTAGGTCAAGGTGCATCTACATATAAATTTATATATAATTCTGAACAGTAGTTCCGTAGATACAGTTGCCACAAAATTTTTGTCACACATACATACACACACAGACGGACAGACAAGACATTTTCAAAAAATAGTCAAATCGTGGTCTAACCTCTCAAAACTTGTAAATCCGTCGAAAATTTTTACAAGTCCAATACTTTCTTCCATTGAACATACAAGGAAAAAAAAAAAAAAAAAAAAGATGTAATTACTAATTGTATTGCGTTAAAAATCTGAAGGGGGAAAAAAAAAAGACTAATAATAATGATTAAACACTTATGTGAGTTGTGAACTTCAAGATTGCAAAAATGTGCTTCAAGGTCAGTGATAGTAGTTCATTGTTTAAGGGCCCTCTTCACTCACCGCCGCCGGAAGCCGGAACTAATGTTATTCAATGGGAAATTTTTCTTTACAAATAACTTATTAACTAATACATATTTTTAAATTCTGTTTTCACATTCTGAAAAATCCCAGCTGTTAAATTGACGCACCTTTTCTAAAATATTATTTTTTTTAATTTTTTATATTTTATTTTGAAGCTGCAAAATACGAATTTTCAATATGTGAAATTTTTTCATTTTGCAATTTCGAAATAAAATATTAAAAATTAAAAAATTACATTTTTAAAAAAGGTCCGTCAATTTAACAGTTGGGAATTTTCTGAATGTGAAAACAGAATTTAAAAATATGTATTAGTTAATAAGTTATTTGTAAAGAAAATTTCCCCATTGAATAACATTGGCTCGGGCTTCCGGCGACGGTGAGTGAAGAGGGCCGTTAATGCTTATATTCTGAAAAAAAAAAGTATCTTTATTTATTGCATTTGTTCGACGGTAATGTTTATTTACTATAATAATTTGGGTTGCACGAATATATATGATTCGCAATTAAACATCTGCTTTGCTTTTATTTGTTCTAGAGAAGACGATAAAGAATATTATTATTATCTGCCTTGATGGAATCAGTTTCCTAAATGTGTTTATTTTATATTGTTTTTTACTTTCTTCTGTGTTCAATAGAATAAAGTATTTCAATCGTAAAAATTTTCAACTTCCGCTTTTCAATGGATTTACACGTATTGAGGGCTCCAGAACACGATTTGACCATTCTTAGAAAAATATGTGTCTGTGTCTGTGTGTGTGAGAGACAAAAATTTTGTGGCAACGTATCTCAGGAACTACTGCAGATAACTGCATATATAAATTTATATGCAGATGTACCTTGGCCTAAGTTAGTGCCTATCAACTTTTGGTGTTATTTGCTCAACAAGTGGCGCTGCTAGACCGCGATTTTCGCAATTTCAGGAAAGGCTATATCTCAGAAACTACTAAACGAATTTGCATAAATTTATATGCAGATAAACTTTGACGTAAGTTAGTGCCCACCAATATTTTTTGTCAACTTCTCAACAGTTGGTGCAGCTATACATCGACTTTCGCGTTTTCAGGGAAGGCTGTATCTAAGGTTCTGTTGTGTATAATCAAACAAAACTTGACACGTATCAACGTAGCCATTATATGACATTACGCAGATTCAATTTTGATGCATATCAGCCAATAAGTGGCGCTGGTATACTGCAATTTTCTTAGAGAGGATATGGCTATATCTCAACTTCTGTGTCATATAACTGTACAAAACCTGATATATGAGGTAACCATTATGAAGAAGCATTTTTTAAGACTTTATTTATACAGAATTAAACTGTCTTTCTTTTCTTATTATTAGTGTTAGTTTTTTCTAAAATGAAATTATCTGCATTCATTATGGTAGATAATTTTAATAAATAATAGTTTTAAGAAAATATTTTTATTGGGCGAATGAATTTTCCTATAGGAAAATATAGATGAAAGTTTTGCGGTGGTCACAACATAATAGCTTTAAATGAAATCACGACAGGTATTTCCTCTATATTTGCTTTGAAAATTCCGTTCACATAAAAGCGAGGATTGAATTTTATTAAAAATAAAGGTATTTAAAAAAAAAAAAAAAAAAAAAAAAAAAAAGTATGTTGTGACCACCACAAGACTTTCCTTTTATATTTTCCAAAACAAATTCGCTCAGTACAAATAATTTATTAAAGCTCTTATTTATTTAAATTACCTACCATACTGAATACAGATGATTTTCATCTTAGAGAAAAATTGCATTGAAAGTACAAAGAAAGACAGCTTTATTCTCTATAAATAATACATTAAAAAATGCGTTTTCATAATGGTTATGTCACATATCAAATTTTGTACTATACACCATAGAAGTTGAAATATAGCTTTGCCGCTCTCGGGGAAAATTTCAGTACAGCAGCGCCACCTATTGGCCGATATGCATCCAAATTGAATTAGCATAATGTCTGATAATGGTCTTTTCACATATCATTTATTATTATTATTGTACGCAATAGAACTTGAGATATCTCTTTTCCTTAAATTATGGAAATCGCTATATAGCACCGTCACCTATTGAATTATTGATACCAAAAGTGGATGGACAATAATTTATCTCGAGGTAGATCCACCTATAAATTTATGTGTAGTAGTTCCTGAGATATAGCCTTCTCTTGAATTGTGAAAATTACTGTATAGCAGCGCCATCTTTTGAGAAATTGACATAAAAAGCTGATAAGGACTAGGTTATGTCAAGGTGCATCTACATGTAAATTTATATGCAATTCTCTGCAGTAGTTCATGAGACATAGCATTCCCTTAAATTGTTGAAATCGCTAGAGACCCTGTATAATATAGTTTCCTAATATATGGTCTCTAGAAATCGCTATATAGCAGTACCATTTCTTGATGGATGGTCACCAAAAGTTGATAGGCACTAATTTATGTCAAGGTGCATTTACATATAAATTTATATGCAATTACGTGCAGTAGTTCCAGAGTTGCAGTCGCCACAAAATTTTTGTCTCTCTCTCACACACAGAGGCATATCTAATATTTTCTAAAAATAGTCAAATCGTGTTCTGGAACTTTCCATACGTGCAAATTCATCGAAAAACGGAAGTCGAAAATTTTTATGAATCTAGTACTTTCTTCTATTGAATATAGAATAAAGTAAAAAAAAAAAAAAAAATGTAAATTGCGAAATCTTTTCAATTTCCAGGATGTAAATACGAGGTTATACTGTATTTATTTAATTTATATATTAATAACAGTCAAAAAAGATTTATAAAACTTTTCTAATTTTCATACAATTTCTACAAAAGATACATATTAGTTTCGTTGAAGAAAAGAAAACAGATACATACAAATACGGATCTATTTTTCTGGACACGAATAGGGAGCTCCGATACATGTCTAGCATGTGTATAATGTTTAAATTAGTTACAGAGTTATAAATATGCCTATAAATTTAGATTTATAATTGTAAAAAATATTTTGAAAGGTGAGCAGTACGATAGCTGTGAATTGCAGTCGTAGATCGAATGTGCGCTATCGAAGATAAACAAACACAGAGAGAAAAAACACACACACAGAGAGAGAGAGAGAGAAAGGCTGGTCGTCTGTCTGTTGTTTCAGAAAGAAAATGAAAAAAGGTTTATCAATTATTCGCACCACAGAACTGGCGTTGCAAAATAATCCTTACAAAACTTTGAATAAACACCATAAAATAAAAAAAAATTGCAACAATGGTTTCGGGTGGAAAGAGCACACGACCCTTCGTCAGGCGATCAAAGTAGGCACGAGTACAGCAGTCAAAGCCATGCATTACCACTTTGACTGCTGCACTCGTGCCTACTTTGGGTGCCTGACGAAGGGTCGTGTGCTCTTTCGACCCGAAACAATTGTTGCGAGATATTTTATGGTGTCAATTTAAAGTTTTGTAAGTATTATAATATTCATGCCCACTTAAATAAAGTATTTTAAATTACTTGTTGTAAATTATTAAAAAAAGTTTTATTGTTAAATTGGAAATGTTTGCCATTTATACCATTAATGATAAAGTTTATATACCTTTACCGTGTCTTGATACTATTGTGGGGGAAAAATGTTACGTATTAAGGAACTATATTTGACAATTTATAAGTAAATCATTCATAATTACCAGTTGCAAATTACTAACATATATTTAACCCACTATATCTAAAATTAGTATATGCTGTAGCCATTACAAAATTTTCTTCTATTATTATTTAATATAATAGCACCATATGTCAGTTACAATGCACAAAGTAATGAACACAGCTTCTCACAAATAAAGATTTTACAAACTAATTTAACAAATAGATGCTGAGATACTATAACTATCTGTAAATTTACAAAGAGTAATAGTAGCGCGGCGCGTCATCTGATGTACACCCAAATTGATTCGGCATAGTTTTTAAAAAGCTAGTTTGGCATAGTATTTGGATGTATGACATACACCTTACATATCAAATTCGGTGCACATACATATCATAGAAGCTGAGATATGGCTGTCCTATAAATAGAGAAAATTGCACCATGCTAACGTCACCTGTCGGCCAATATGGGCCCAAATTAAATCAGCATAATAGTTCATAATGGCTGTTGCACATATCAAGTTTAGTGCATTTATATATCACAGAAGCTCAGTTACAGCATTTTCTTAAATGTGAAAAATTGCAACATACTGGCATTACCTGATGACCGATATGCACCTAAGTTGAATAAACATAGTCTTTCACAATCGACTATTTGAACATTAAGTTATGTGAAGTTCTACACAATAGAAGCTAAGATATAGTCTTTCCTTAATTGTGGGAAATTGCAGCATAGTAGCGCCACTTCTTAGATGATACAGGGTTGCCAACTTTTCAAAAACAGTTTGAGGAGTATTCAGAGAAATTTTGAGAAGCATTTTGGCTACTTTGAGCAGCAATTTTAAAAATACATAAAAAAAAAAAAAAATAAATAAATAAATAAATAAATAAATAAACTACTCACAAAATTAAATTAACAATAATCATATGAAATTTAGAAATATTTATTGATAAACAAATATATTTAGCAAAACAGTGAAGCGAGATAAGAATGGGAAGTGATTAAGTCTGAATATAAGCTTAAAACCCAAAAGTAATTTGTTTTTTGCATAATGGCATATTTTCCATACATAAATAAAGGCAATATATGAAAGTAGATTATTCAGTTACATTAAAAAAAAAAAAAAAAAAAAAAAAGAAAGAGAAGCACAAAGGGAAAAAAAAATTTATTTCCAACAATTTTCATGAATGTCAAAATAATTATACTATCACATAAAAATCTAAAAACGAAATGATATAAATGTGTAAATGATCTCATCTCTAAGTCAACTCCCTCTAATCTGCATAGCTTGGGACCATATGTTTTGTAAACTTTAGAATTTTGCAGATTATTGGTCATAATTTGTTTACTTATTTTTTTTCCCAGATACAAATGAAGATATAATAATAAATCATTAATGCTTTAAGTGAATGATAAAATAAAAGCATAATTATTTCAAATAAATCTTAAATAAAATCAATCGGCCTTAAAGTTCAGTAGCTTTGAATCCATTATTTTTATCGATAAATAATTAAAATAAACAATTTTTTTTTCTTTCTTTCCCCCTTTCAGCTTGTAGTTTTAATTAAACACACTCTTAGCTAATGTAAACAAATACTTGTTCCTGTTCTGAGTCAGCAATATTTCGATCACTAGAATGTTTTCTTTTTTTTTTCATTTCTTTCTTTCATTTCTTTTTTTTTTCTTTTGTTTACTATTATTTATGAGTATTGTAGGATGAAGCGTGTGGTTCAGCTAAATTGTAAAAGTTAGTTTTTTTTTTTTTTTTTCAAGATACGTTGAAGCTCTTTCATAAATAAAAAATAAAATTCAAAGAATAATGTTTTATGCGGCAACTGTTGGAAATGCAAAATCAAAAGTTGATAAAGATTGGATAACGATTTCTGCCTAGATGTGTGCAAGGAAAAAAAAAAAAAAAAAAAAAAAAGAAAGAAAAAAGAAAAATTGTTTTTTTTTTTCAGTGTCTGCCACTATTCAATTTTATGTATTTAATAAAAAATATTTAATTAGGTGGTCAAGACTGAATTTGCGGAGCATAAACATTACTTCGCGGAATTGCGGAGTTTTTAAAATTTTCCGGAGAAACTCCGCAAAAATTGGAGCAGTTGGTAACCAAGCTATTCAGCACGAATTTATGTGAAAGTGCATCCAAATATAAACTTTTGTACAATTCTGTTCATTATTTTGTGAGATACAGCACCCAAAACATAAAATTTTGTTTATACACAGACAGACATCTCCTAAAAATGGTTTAATCGAGTTTAAGGAAATCTTAAATTTGTAAATGCACCAAAAGCCAGAAAAAGAAAATTTTGAAAAATCCAGTACTTCATTCTTATATATGTAGAAGAAAATCAAAATTAATTTTAAGTTATTGTGGAAATAGAGTATACAACTAAATGTTTGCAAGAATTACTTAATTTATAGAGCATAGTTAAAAGAAAAAAATGTTGTTTAAATTGACATACCAAATAGTTTTTAAATTTAAATGTGTTAAGAATGAAACAAATAACATGAAATTAAGTAGATATTTTTAATAAGATATCTTTTATTTATCACGAATACTTAATATGCTACGCATGAACAATTTGATTTTGAATCGAGAATACAGTATCTAATAATTTAAACTCATATTATTTTTGATTAAATTTGTTTTGAAAAAAAAAAAAAAAAAAAAATATATATATATATATATATATATATATATATATATAATATCAAATTTTTAATAACTAAAAATATCAACCTTTTACTACAATCATCAATCATTTAAATGAAACAAATAACATGAAGTTGAATATATATATATATATATATATTTATTTATTTACCAAGATATTTATTATTTATCGCTAATAATTAATATTGTATATAAGAACAATTTGACTTTAAATTGAGAACAGAATATAGTATGCAATATTAAATTCATATTATTTTTGCTAAAAGTTGTTTTGAAAAAATTGGTGTCAAACATTTAATAATAAAAAAAGCCATTTTTTTATTACATACAATTATCAACCATTTGCCAAAATTATTTAAATAAAAAAAAATATTTATTTAGAACAGGAATTTAAAAAAAAAAAAATAAATAAATAAATAATAACAGATAAACGAGAAACCTTTAATTTTTTTTAATTTATCTCATTAAAAAGTTTAAATATAAAAAAAAGTATTAATATTATTTTTTATTGTTCTAAGATAGATATAATGTTGCAAATGATAATTTAAAAAACATACCTTAAAATTCGGATTTCTTTCAAAATCCCCATGGATAGCATTTTTCTATATCTTTCTTAAATTGACGTCCTTTGGAAATCCAAATACCTTCTGAACCATCTTTAGGGAAAAATAAATCATTACTATTCTGTGAAAAAAATATTAATATGAGCTTAATGTTAAAAGTGTATGTAAACAACTATAGCTTAGACAAATTAAATATACTTTTATAATACAAGGATACGTAAAACTAGATTTATAATAACGTATTTTAAATTTTATACATTTTAAACAACTTTATAAATTAGAACAAATTCTAATTACGATTCATATTGTTAGAAGATTGCCGAAGCTTTAGAAATCTACAAATTTACAATTTACTATTCTTACAAAGCTTACAATAAAATAAAGTATTTAGCACTTACTTTTAGCTGTAAACTCGATTCGCTGATTCTGATTATACTAAAAAATCTCTCGTTCTCTTTCTAAAATGAAAATAACTCTAACGGCAATTGCAGTATCCCGCCAAATGCGATGAGTTTATTGTTTAATTTTCGGTTTCGGTTGACTAACACAAGTTGTCAATAGGAGACAAAAAATAAATAACAAATAAAAAAAAAATAAGAAGAAGAACAATGTTTAGCTTTTGGACTAGCCAAACAAATTTTCTTAGTCAATTGACAAAACGGGAACATTTTTTTTTATTCTCTCCTCTGACTAACCGGTCAAATTTGAGGAAAATGTAAACTGTACCTGGGAAATTAGTCATCTGACAAGTTTTAGAGGCAAAACGGATCATCAGACGAAACACATTAAAGATACATGGTAAAATAAAACGACTTTTGTGTCTCATGACTAAATGGGATTGTCAGGTAGTGTTTTGATTGTTTAAAATTTTGCGTAATTTTGTGCAAATTTGTCAACGTACTTGACAAACGTTTAGTGTCACAAAGATGGCATGTCTCTTGACAAGTTCCGATTTTTCATTTTTCTGTGTGTACTAATTTAATTTTTCAAGAAGATAAAGCTTTTGCCTCGCTTCGAGAGCAGATAAAAGAAAAAAAAAATGAAGAGAAATGATTGAAGAAAGTAACGTAAATATTTTGATGTAGCCACTTAATACCTCAGATATTAATATATATATATATATATATATATATATATATTGAAAGCTATTAGACTTATGGTATTAGAAAAGTGCACTTAAATAGAACGCAGTACAGATTAGTTGAACAGCTTGGATATAACATCTGAGTAGCATAGGTTGTTATTAACCATTAATATTTGGAGGGAAAAAAATTTGTTGAAGCTCCGATGTTTCACTATAAAAAGAGGTCCCACAACACAAAATTCTACAGAATATCACAAAAACTTATGAACACCAAAAAACTTCCCTTATAATTCTGAACCTGTTAAATATATATTTTTGACTAAGTTTTTACTTATTTTTTATGGGAAAATAAAAAGGTATTTATTTCATTAATCGTTTCCAGTATTTAGATAAATTAAAATTTCTGTTGTCCTTACACTGTAAAAATATGAAAGTATTATATATGTATAATCACAGAATTAGACTCTATAATTTTACGAGAACTGACTGTTTTTCTAGCTAAACGATTATAGCCCATAAATTGATGTCATGAATGTATAATTTTGAATTCATTTTTAACGGCAAAAGCCACTACGTAACACTACGTAATTTGCTGAAATCTGCCATCAACCTGTGTTTTTACGGTCAAATCCCTTGAAAGTATTAGCTTTTCAGTGACGTCATATAGGACTGTATTTTTATTGGTTGAGAGTGCTTATTTATACATTCATTCAAGTAGTGATTGGTATGAAAGAACTATTGTTTTCCTAGTTTAATTCAAAGAATTTAATTCAAAGTTGTATGTTTGTCAAAACGTAAAATTACGGGGAATACATAATTTATGATCCAAATGTTTTTCTTACAGGATTTGCCTAGAATCTTTGCTGCTGAGCTTTGCCTGTAATCTTACTTGGATTTTTACCATAAGTTTTCATGTGTGACTATTACTACTGCATTAATATAATGTTCGTCTTTTTTTTTTTTTTTTTAAATCATTAAAGATATTATATGCATTTTGAAACACCTAATATAATGGATATTTTAGTGACTTTTTTAATATGGAAGATATTATTATCTTTTTGAAAGAACAACATAGTACTAACATATTAAAAATGAAACATTTCATTTATTTTATTTTTGATTGCTTCTATTTGAATACTACGAAGAAAAAAATAATAATACCAGAGTAAGGCACCATCTGACCCTGTTTTTAAAGGAAAAATGACCCGTTTTCTTAAACGCCTTAGATCAGTTTTTTTGTTTTTTAATTGTTTAATATTAAATAATTTTTTCACATAATTAAAAAATAATAATAATAACAGAATGTATTTAAACTAAAATTTATTTTAAAACTTTTTTAAATCAATTACAATAAAGAGTTTTAAGTACATTTAATTTGAATTTTAATATTAATTTTAATGGCATAATTAAGTATGACTTTTATAACTTATTCTAAAATAATCTTTATAAAAAAAAGAAAAAAAAAAAAAAAAAGATTGAAGATATGCAAATATTTGCATTTCTTCATATTTCGAAAAGTTTAGTATTGCATACACTAACGAAGTATTTTATAACGCATTGAACTACGAGTACGACATAAATATTGAGAAATATTGGAATTATGTATTTGATCCTCTAGAAAAATAAAAATAATAAGTTGTAAGCTTATTCTAAAACTTTCCACCACTTAAAAAAATAATTTTCATATGTGATGGGATATGGGCGCCCGTATAAAGTACTAGGCGAGTCGTATTAATCCTGGACGATAGGACCCATGCCCCAGCCCGCCCGGTTCCCGCTGTTCAATGTATTTTTCTAGTCAATTTTGTCCCCTTATTACTTCCGGTGTGATTTTTTTTTTTTTTTTTTTTTTTAACACACTTGACATTGTGAGTTTTTTTGCTTTTCTTCCCATGCTATTCCTATGGGGTTTTTAGCCTTTTTTCCCCTCTTTCTCTACATTCTAAAGTGGCGGTGGTTCCCACCCACCCACCACCACCACCGCCGAGAGTTATACTAGGCGAGTCGTATTAATCCTGGACGATAGGACCCATGCCCCAGCCCGCCCGGTTCCCGCTGTTCAATGTATTTTTCTAGTCAATTTTGTCCCCTTATTACTTCCGGTGTGATTTTTTTTTTTTTTTTTTTTAACACACTTGACATTGTGAGTTTTTTTGCTTTTCTTCCCATGCTATTCATGCATGGGATGGGTGGGCGGGAACCACCGCCACTTTAGAATGTAGAAAAAGAGGGGAAAAAAGGCTAAAAACCCCATAGAAATAGCATGGGAAGAAAAGCAAAAAAACTCACAATGTCAAGTGTGTTAAAAAAAAAAAAAAAAAAAATCACACTGGAAGTAATAAGGGGACAAAGTTGACTAGAAAAATACATTGAACAGCGGGAACCGGGCGGGCTGGGGCATGGGTCCTATCGTCCAGGATTAATACGACTCGCCTAGTATATACCACCGCCACTTTAGAATGTAGAAAAAGAGGGGAAAAAAGGCTAAAAACCCCATAGGAATAGCATGGGAAGAAAAGCAAAAAAACTCACAATGTCAAGTGTGTTAAAAAAAAAAAAAAAAAAACATTCACACCGGAAGTAATAAGGGGACAAAGTTGACTAGAAAAACACATTGAACAGCGGGAACCGGGCGGGCTGGGGCATGGGTCCTATCGTCCAGGATTAATACGACTCGCCTAGTATAACTCGCCTAGTAGTACCCTAAATGAAATTACACAGGGTGAAGAATCCATGCCTTGTCCAGGAATCGAACCCGGGGCTTACCATGTGGGAGTCAAGGAGACTAACCATCACACCATATACACGGAATAAATAAGTATTTCTGCGCATTTTAATCCCTACTTTTGATTGTAAATTTACTGCTTACATTCAAATTTTAGCACTAAACAAATAAAGGTGTGCTTTTTCAGTAAAGAATATAGTCTTAAATTGTTTTAGTGAATTATTTGCTTGAAATATTTTATTTTTATTATCTTAATATGTAGAAATCAAATTAAAACTTCAATTTATAAAAGATATTTAAATTGGACTGAGTTGAATTGTTTACATTCAATTAACTCCGCTGTTCTGTTCCCCTATACTATACATTACATTTGTACCATCTAAAAAAAAAAAAAACTAATAAAACTATAAAATTATTATATAAATAAAATAAAAATATTTTCAGGAAAATTATATATGTCCCACACAAAGTCACAAAATGGGTAGAAAATATTTCTAAATTGTCATTTTTTTTTTTTTTTTTTTTAATAAAGAATTGAAAAACGTTTTGAGTCAAATAGACCCGAACAGAACAGCAGGGTTAAGGCGTTTATGTTGGATTGTTTTTATCACAAGCAAATAGTTATGAATGTGCTGTTGTAAAAAGAATGAAATAATAGTTTCTATTGATTTTCTCAAAATAACAAAAACATTAAAATTAACCTAGCTTAAACAAATTTTAATACTTTTTAGGCTGAACCATTTGTTTTTAAACGTATAATTTAGTTTATTTTTAAAGATTTTTACTTTTTTTTTCTCTATATATTAAAAAAAAAATTACTGTTACTGGCGTCAAATTTTTTTGTCTGCGACAGCATCTTCTAACGGAGTGCAGGGTCCTTCGCGGCATGACAGGTATCAATGTGTTCCGAGTACTCCAAGGAGGACATTTCAGCCGCTTAGAAATTTCTATCATTTTAATTAAAGAAGTTATTAACTAAAAACGACAAGTTTATGAAGGTACTCTATTTGCCATTTTGAAAAAAGTTTCTCCCAGTGACGTTGTTTTTCTGTCATGAAGTCATTTCACACGAGAAAATTAAAATATGATCCATGGTTGTACGTAGGTAGGTAGGTTAATTGGATTTAACATCGCACCAATAATGCGCTGTGGGTAATTGGCGAAGGTCTGGGACGCACCCCTAGAGATGTTCCGGAGACATGTCATCACAATTTTGAACTTTCACGTAGGGGATCCCCCTCCGCTTTGGTGATCCTTAAGGTATAATGGGGATGGGAACATGGAGGACTTTGCGACCACGACAGATTTTATGTGCACCAGCCACCATTAGTGTCCACGACGGTCTTTGGCCGGCTCAAGTATCGAATCGGCAATCTTCCAATTACGTGCTCAGCGCTTTACCGGCTAGGGTACCGCGGCCCGAAACTATGGATGTAAAAGAAAATAAATATCAACTTTTTTTCTCTACTTTTAGAAAATTAATCTTCTTTCACGAGAAAATTAAAATATGATCCATGGCTGTAGGTAGGTAGATAATTAGGTAGGTTGTGATTGACGTCGCACCATTACTGTGCTATGGATAATTGGCGACGGTCTGGGACGCACCCCTACGGATGTTCCGGAGACATGCCACCACAGTTTTGGGCCTGCACGAGGGGATATCTCTCCAGCTTCGGTGTCCCCCCAGAGGTATAATTTTGATGGGAACACAGAGGATATTGTGACCACGACATATTTTACGTGCACCAGCCACCTATTAGTGTACACGACGGTCGTTGGTCAGCTGGAGAACCGAACCCACAATCTTCCAATTACGAGCTCGGCGCTCTACCGACTGGGGTACGGTGGTCCGGATTTAAGGTTGTAAAAAAGAAATAAAAAGTGCCATATACTAAAGCTGTAATGCAAAATGGTCTAGATATTATGATTTGCTTTCTATTAAAATATATATAAATAAATATATTATATTTCAATTTGACATTGTATATGAGGATTTTCGTAATAATTTTTTGCTTTTGTCTTGTAATATGCACTATTAATATTCCTTTTCAGAGAAAGAAAGCAGCAAATAGGCGGGCAGAGTTCTGCATGTGTTAATAAGTAAAATGATTCGGGGAGGAGGCGAAGCCTCCTTCGGGGGTTGGTGAACGGAGCGAGCAGGGGGCAGAGCCCCCTAGTTATTAAACAAAAATTCTATGCAATATTAATTTTCTAATAGTAGAGCTTTTTTATTGAATGACATTAACAAAAAAAATTGAAAGTGAAATTAAAAACAACCAAATGTTCTGACGTTAACCTGAACAATTGTTTAATTTAAGAACTTTAAATCGGTATCGCTCGGAAAACAGAATATAGTACTGCGCTTAATTGCCCACACAATACATTTAATGAAAACATCTGAAAATTTCATAGCATAAAAACTGAATTTTCTGTGGAATGAAATTTAAAATATTTAAGGTAACAAAGGTATACCTAAAAAAACTTCGAACTGCTTTAACACGGTCGCTGCCGATCTCACGTGACTAATATTTGAAACGACGTTTTTTTTCTTTAACCTGCCGATTATGTTTGGCGTATTTCACAAGAGCGCTACATCGCCAGATGTTATGGGCTTTGTCTGCTCGGTAAAAGCAAACTCTGGAACTAATGTGTAATAAGTTAAAATTCCTTAGCAAATAGTTTCGTTAGTACTAAGCAGATAAAATATTAAATCACTGACATCATCATTTTGGTCGCGTATTGAGCATACGTGTTTTATTAGAGAGAAAGCATTCTATTTTGAAATATTCTTCCGGGAGGATGAAAATTTCGATGGCATGCTTCCGGACCACCTCTAGGGGTGATTTCAGACCGTCACCAATTGCCTATTGCGCAGTACTAGTGTGATGTAAAATCTAACCAACCATCTATTTTGAAATATGAATATTTCCGATGTTTGCGTTAGTGTTGTTTGGCTGGTTGAATAGTGTTTGAATTTAAGGTTTGGCTGAGTTTTACGTCGCACTAATGCTGCACAATGGGCAATTGGCGACCGTCTGAGCAACCCCTCGAGGTGGTCTGAAAACATACCATCAAAAATATGATCCTTCACGGAAGGGAAATTAGAATTTAAGAGGTACTTTTGAATTTTAGAGGCATATTTTTGAATTTCATGCCAATACTGATTGCTACAGTACAAAACTTTGCATATTTTTTAATCTCATACATTTTGTGATAGGTGTTATAGATCAGAGGGTAAACAGATCAGAGTACCATTATTTTGCAGAACCGTTAAAATTTGCTATAATTATTCAGTTGCGGATGTATTTTCTCATTTTTAACAAATGAGGACTATAAATAAAATGCTAATGATAAATCCTTTACTTTATACAATTTTTGAAAACGTTAAAAAATGCCTTAAAATAAAGGTTGTCCCCAGAAACTGTAGTGTTGCTTCGATCACATCGATTAACCGCATTTTGGTGTACAACTTCGTGTTAGCTTGGTGGTACTTTAACATTTGGTGTAACTGTATGATCTAAGTTTTATTCTTTTATTTGTGATTAGTTATGAATTCGTAATTATTTCATGATTCTTTTTTTATTCTATTTTATAAAAATTTTCCTTTTGTTCTGCGTTTTTTTTTCTCCCGATGTATCTCTTTGTTACGTTAGATCACCGGTGTTCGATCGTACGCTGCCGGTGGAGGGTTGCTATTCGAAACACGATCCGAAATGGCGCCGTCTTGGCGGTTTTCGAAATTTCGCCAAGCGGCAGCCTAAAGTAAATTTTCACATGTAAAGGAATACTTCACATCCCGCACTAGCGCGGGATCGGCAGTAAACGTGTTCATAATGTCCAAAAATGCGGTAAAACGTTTATTAGTAAACACAAAGCTGTTTTTGTTTGAACCAAAATCGTAATACCTGAGCATGCGCTAAGAAATCGAACCAATCACTGAACCAATCCGGAACAGGAATATTCCTATATCTTTGCTCAGTGCAATACGAACCATTGAGCAGATATATTAGCTATACCTAATTAAAGCTCAATGATAAAAACAATTCACCCGATTAATTCATTGATTCATAGTTTCCATGGAAGTATAGTAAAACAAAGCAATCCATGAATTCTTATCGGTTACCGTCGTATGCATTTTCGCCTAAAATTTCCTTACACAGGATAGTATTTCAGGACTTTTTGTTGTGGCGCCATCTATTACCATATAAAACATGTATATTCCTAAAGTTATTTTTTTCCATTCCTTAAAAGAAAAAAAAATCCTTAAAATTAACAAATTCTCAGAGTTTATTTTTCTTTAAAAATTAACTTTTATCAGTTGAAAACTTTGTTTAGAAAAGATGAAGATAGATATTTAAAATCAAAGGAAGTTTTTTATTTATTTATTTATTTATTTTTAAATCTAATTATTATAACCTCTGATATTTCATTTCCGTACTACATCATAGAAAAAATAATTTAAAAAAAATAACCTTAAAATATTGATATTTTATACGAGTAAAAATTTACATAGTATAATTTATTATTAGAAATTTACTGAGCAAATTTACTTGCTAAAATATTAGATTCATTCTAACTTTTTTTAACATTATACTTTTGCTGAAACAAAGTATTTTGATAAAATAAAATGTTACAATGTTAAAAAAGAAAATATATAAATAAATTATTCAATCAAAATTAAGTAAATATGTTATTAATTTATTTTTAAGTAGCATATTCTATTCTAAGTGCAAATAACATTATAATTATGGAATATAAAGAAAACACTATTAAAATTTATTTTAAATTAAATTATTTTACCTTATAAATTTATGTGATTTTAAAAATGTACCTTTTTGTAAAAAAAAAAAACCTCTGTAAGATACTTTTTTTTTTAAACATCGATAGCCTATAGATGGCGCCACTGTCATATTGTATTTGAAATGGAACATCATGGATACTTGATAGATTTTATTTTGATGCTATGATCAGTCGGCAGCAAAATTATTGAAGCGCTAGCAATAATTCCTATGTAAACGTGCACTTAATACCGTTTTGTTGAGTAAATATTTGTCGAGTCATGATCTTAGCTATTTGTTATTATATTATGCTATTTGTAAAAGTAAGTTTATAATAAAAATTAGCCCTCAAATAAAAAAATATATGTATGAAAAATATTGATATGTTCTTTCTTTCTCGATCCTAATTTATAAATTCTGTCTTTCTTTTAATTACTCTTAACATTCTTTTGGCCATATTTAGAATAAAATTAGGAAACTTTGTGATTTTATTTTTGTTTTATGGAGTACGCTTAAATTTTGTATATGAAAGTTTCATGAAATTTATCATCTCCCCCCCCCCCTCCATCTCCAACCAAAAGATAAATTGGTTAAAGCAGGGGGTTCTAAACTAGTTAAGAGCAATGCGAAATATTAAAACAGGGATTTTTAAAACTTTATGCCATGAAAAATTTAAGTTGAACCTGATCCGACACATTTTGACGGTTATTAACTAGTAATTATTTAAATAACGATGTTCAGGTGAAAGGAAGAAGAATTATTACAGTCCAAGCGGCGGCTGCAAAAAATTGACTTGATAAGGTATGAAGCTGATTTTTTTTCTATAGATAGAATTCATTGTTACAATGAAAATCTGATAGGGTTGCCTGGTCAAAGCCGTCAAGTTTAAGAGAAACAACCTCACTTCCGGTCACAATTTAAACGATTTTCGAACCCCACAAGTGTGAAGGTGGAACCGGTGCTAAAATGTAGAGATTAATATGCTCTTTAAAATGGCATAGGGTTGCCTGGTCAAAACCGTCAAGTTTCAGAGGTTGCCTCGATAATAGGGGTCAAATTTAAACGATTTTCGAACCCCACAAGTGTGACGATGAAACCGGTGCTAAAATGTAAAGATTAATATGCTCTTTAAAATGGCATAGGGTTGCCTGGTCAAAGCCGTCAAGAAAAAGAGGTTGCCACGAAAATAGGGGACGTATTTTGCGATTTATTTACCCAAGTAAAAAGTGATTTACCCAAGTGTAAAGATGAAACCGGTGCTAAAATGTAGAGATTAATATGCTCTTTAAAACGACAAAAGGTTGCGTGTCAAAACCGTCAAGACCCGGAGGTTGCCTCGAAAATAGGGGTCAAATTTAAACGATTTTAAAACCTCACAAGTGGAAAGATGAAACTGGTGCTAAAATGTAGAGATTAATAAGCTCTTTAAAATGGCATAGGGTTGCCTGGCCAAAACCATCAAGTTTCAGAGGTTGCCTCGATAATAGGGGTCAAATTTAAACGATTTTCGAACCCCACAAGTGTAAAGATGAAATCGGTGTTAAAATGTAGGCTCTTTAAAATGGCATAGGGTTGCATGGTCAAAGCCGTCAAGAAACAGAGGTTGCCAAGGGGAAGTATTTTACGATTTATTTACCCAAATAAAAAGTGATTTACCCAACTGTAAAGATGAAACCGGTGCTAAAATATAGAGATTAATATGCTCTTTAAAATGGCATAAGGTTGCCTGGTCAAAACCGTCAAGACCCGGAGGTTGCCTCGAAAAGGTCAAATCTGTCAAGTAAAGCAGTCAACCACTAAAAAAATAGGCGAGTTTTGAAGATTTCTTAACGAAGTGTAAAAAAATTCGAATAGCATTAACAAAGAAAATGAATAAGGATAAAATTATGTGAATATTTGAAAGGTGTAGCTGGTTCCAGAATGTACAGCGTAGGAGTTATTTTAAAATGGCATATGTTTGCCTGGTAAAATTCGTAAAGAAATAGCGGTCAGTCTCCAAAAAGCTAACGAATATTAAAAGTGTTTAACACAAAGTGAAACACACATGAAGACTTTTTAAAAAAGGTTAAACACGAAATGATTAATATTTAAAAGATGAAATTGCGAGTTAAATGTAGAACATACAACACTTTTCAATTTGCTTCCGATTGTGCTTCAATCTGTCAAGGTATAGCGGTCAGCTTAGAAAAGGAAGCGGATTTCAATATTCGTTTATTTTATTTGTTTAATGATATAAGATATTTTAAAGCATAAAGAAAATTAAATTATTATGCGTGACCATTCTTTTTCTAATCTGTATAAAACTAATTTCAGCTCACGAGCTCGTTTTTTCCCCATTTTTCAATACTTAAAATATTCAAATTGTGTCAAAGTATTGAGAAAATAAATTCCCTGAAGAAATGTATGCGGCTGCTTTGTAGAATTTTATACGAAAATTTAAGGTTGTGCCGATTTTGTTATATTAAAAATTTGTCAATTTTAGAAAAAATTCTCAATTAATTTTTTTATATCTAATTAAAAATAATCAATAATACCTTCTGCAAATTAATTATGGGTACAAATAAAGCGGAAAATATTTTTAAAAAATTGATACATTTTTCGCTTTTCTTAATAACCATGAATTAATTTATGAAATTGAACTTTGTAAATCTTGCTGCAAATCTGAAATAAGAGGTTTTTTTTTTCATTTTATTTAATTATTTATTTTGTATACTAACAGAATTTTTTATTATGAGTTTCTTGGGCATTATTATCTTCATTTCTGTTAACTTTTGCGGGCGTATTTTCTTATCTGTATCCGCATGCTACATTTTTAATGCTTACTATTAATTCGTTGTTTTCATGGGAAATTTTAGAACAGTTTCATTACAGTTTATTTATTTATTTTTTCTTTTTTTAAATACTTTTTATATTTTTTCTTCACATTGTATAAAAAAACCCTTCAAAATTAGCTTTTTTTTTTTTTTTTTTTTTTCCGAGGCAACCACTATTTCTCGAGATTTTCACCTGGCAACTCTATGATACTCTAAAGAGAATATTATTCTCTATATTTTATAAACGGTTCCATTTTTAAATATGTTAGGGTAAGAAAACCGCTAAAATTCGTCCCCTTCCCCCCACACACGCACACACTTTTCGTGGCAACCTCTTTTCTTGCCGGTTTTGACAAGGCAACCCTATGCCATTTTAAAGACCATATTATTCTCTACATTTTAGCACCGGTTTCATCTTTACACTTGGGTAAATCATTTTTTACTTGGGTAAATAATACGTCCCCCTTTTTCGTGGCAACCGCTGTTTCTTGACGGCTTTGACCAGGCAACCCTATGCCATTTTAAAAAGTATATTATTCTCAACATTTTAGCACCGGTTTCATCTTTAAACTTGTGGGGTTCGAAAAGCGTTTAATTTTGACCCCTATTTTCGAGGCAACCTCCGGGTCTTGACGGTTTTGACACGCAACCTTATGTCATTTTAAACAGCATATTAATCTCTACATTTTAGCACCGGTTTCATCTTTACACTTGGGTAAATCACTTTTTACTTGGGTAAATAAATCGCAAAATCCGTCCCCTATTTTCATGGCAACCTCTGTTTCTTGACGGCTTTGACCAGGCAACCCTATGCCACTTTAAAGACCATATTAATCTCTACATTTTAGCACCGGTTTCATCTTCCCACTTGTGGGGTTCGAAAATCGTTTAAATTGTGACCGGACGGAAGTGAGGTTGTTTCTCTTAAACTTGACGGCTTTGACCAGGCAACCCTATCAGATTTTCATTGTAACAATGAATTCTATCTATAGAAAAAAAATCAGCTTCACACCTTATCAAGTCAATTTTTTGCAGCCGCCGCTTGGACTATTATAATTTATGTATCTTTAAATTTAATGACATTTAAGAAAATATTCGAGAAAAAAATTCTCTCTCAAATTTACAAAAAATTTATTTATTTTCAGTGTCTTGTTATTTAATTTGAATTTGAATATTAATAATAAAAAAAAAACTGTTATTTAGGTCGAATATATACTTGTTTGTAATATTTGTAACAAACCAAGACATTTCGTGCAAATTTATGATTAAAATTTGCATGTTATATCAAAAATATTATGTCAAGATAAATGCGGTAAAAAATATTAATTTCTGAAAAATGCACAGATAATTGAGTATACATTTTTTTTTTTTATATTTTTTAATTAAAAGTTTATAAAAGCACAAATTAGTTATGAAATGCTTCTAGTTAAAAATTTAATATGAAAAATGAAAAATTGAATTTTTATCATGATAAAGGCGAACTTCTTCCCGTTAAAAGGTTAAAATGTCATTCAAAAAACTTGTAAACGTCATATTTAAATTTGTGTAGTAGATAAAAATTTAATATTTAATATAAGCATTCCTATGTATGATAAACGTATTTTTAACATTCGTATTCTTGATATATTGATGTCTTTCATGTTATGTTGCGGAATATGTTAAAGTAACATTATTTTTGAACTTCTACACAAATATAATATTCAACAAAATATGTATATAGGTATTTTTTATTCACATCCCAAAATAACTTCATTCTATTTTGAGATAATGAGATATTGGATATGTACTAAATACATTATTTGGATAAATCAAATGTTAAAATTTGCGCTTCTGTATATGAATTTATATAACCCTTACGCATAAAAGAAACTCCTTTAGAAAAATACCCTTAATGCTTCAAATTGCATATATATTTTTTTCCTGAAGAAAAATATTTTTTAAATTATGTTTCATAGTAAATTAAACTAGAAATTTTTTTGCTAAGTTTTGATGGTTATCTTAAAAATGAAGGCAATAGATATTTTATTATAATTTAATAAAGCTATTAAGGGTGTGTGGAGATGAATGTTTGTTTGAAATTTTGAATGAAAAAAGTAAGGAAAATTTGTTTTTTTGAAGCAAGCTTCTCAGATAAAATCACGTTTAATTCAAGACGTACTAAAGTTTTGCTACTAAAGAAAGTGTCTATTTGAAGATTTATGCTAGTTGGTTTAAAATAGTGCAATTGAACTTCAATCATTCCTTGTGAAATATAAGGAAAAGGTTAGAAGCAAGTATTAAAATACATTAAAATATATTATATGATATTATACAATTTCTCAATCTCTCTTTATTAAAGAACTTTTGAATGCTTGTGCTTCGCTTTCTAACGAAACTGAAACATCTGCACACTCCCTTCTCTTTCCTATTCTTGGTAAATTTGAAATGCTTTTTCATTAATTTTATTTTTAAATTTCTTCGGATTTTATGTGACATTTAAAACAACCTTTTATTTATGATTGTGAAATCTTATATTCCTTTCAGATTTATATTAGGATTTTTTATTTCTTTAATTTTCTTCTTCTTTTAATTGAAACTCTTTACTCCTGGTGTTAAACTCTGATAGAATTCTACTTCGGCAGATTTATTTCTGGAGGCGAACTTCTAAATCTCCCGTTTTTTATCTTTTTTGAAATTTATCTTTTTTTTTTTTTTTTCATAAGTTTCGTTAGGTGTGTTTAGTAGATTGACTTCATACAACAGCCTTTTATTTTCAGCAGCGACAAGCATTGGTTGAGTTCATAAGCAGGTACCCTGTACAGTGATGTTGACAATCATTAAGGAAGATTGGCAAAGTGTAGTGCAGCATTAAATAACCATAGGTGAGGGCAATAGGGTAAATTACTTCTGCAACGCTGTTCAAATATTAGAATAAAATTAATTTATTGTTCTTGGAAACACAATCGGTTTTGAAACATTTGAGTGCAAAAAATGCTTATTTCATGCTCTATGCGTAGAGATGTTAAATTGAATGTGAACTCTAGCTGGTACATTTAAAAGAAATGCTATTGTGGATATGTTTATAGCACTTTGCAATGTAAATTTTCCCACATAGTATCGCTTTCTGTACATTGTCCAACAACTTTTTAGGCAATTCATTCCTTTTCTTTATCTGTGCATGGATTATTTGTTATAGGATATTTTGTATCAACAAATCGTCTCCTCAAAACAACCAAAGCATGACTAGATAATCTTGAAATGCGAGTGTTCATAAAAGCAAATTTATCCTTGCCAACACTATGAAAAAGGCGAATATTATGGAGTAGAGCTTCACGAATCGTTGAACGATCATATTCTCAGATGTATGTAGGCGCATGCGACCATTGAACATTAATCTCGTACCTTAAAACCCGTTAGCGCCCAGTGTCCTTATTTGAGGACAGCTAATAAAATGACACGTATGTTTTTTGTAGTTTCTTGGAATGATTTCTGCTTTTTAGTGACAGTTTATAGCATCACTCTAAATGATCCCTGAAAGTTTTATGTGCCTACTATTAATAATTATTTCATAATTTTTATAGTCCTTTTATGATTTTTCATTCGTCGCACATATATTTGCTTTTTGCTCAGGTATACTAACTTAAATCAAGTTTAATAATAATATATATTATAATACTTTACTTTCGAGATCTTTGTTAGCATATCATAGGAAATTAATCTGTTATCTCAAAGTTTTTCTATCTCGAAGTTTTCTCGCTAGAACACTAAACGTCAATAAATGAGGATTGGCTTTACATTTAAAACTATCAGAAGAATTGTTTGAGTTAATATATTTTACTGGCAGTTGTCTATATTAATTTAGAAGCGAAATAATCAGCTAATAACATTTTGCAAAATTAATTCGGGTGTTAACGGGTTAATAGTATATGTCGGATATAAGTCTATTTCCTGAATATTTTCTGGGTGATAAACAATACCGCTTTTACGCCAAAGAATGTCTGTAATCTAATGACGGACTTATTCTGCTGTCATCTGAGATATATACCCGAGCCCTAAAACTACGCTTAACTTTTCTTTTTTGTTACATTTTATTTGATTTCATTATTCTTTTTTAATTTCGAGTCTGTGAAACATGGGTGTGTCGGTAGCATTTTGAGAGATTTTTTTCTCTCTCTGCAGCAGAATCTCCGGACCAATGAAACACTGATTGATATTGTTTTTTTAAGAAATTTAATTTATTTTTTTCAATCTGCAATTACAAATTAATTATGTGTATGTTAGTCGAATTCCCTATTTGAAAATTTCAATGTATATGATTTTGATTTTATTTGCAATCATTATACTACTCTGAAGTAAAAGCTAAATTATTCTATTATAGTTTTAGAAGGCAGAAAATAATTACTTTACCTTTTAAGGGGACGAAGGATATTGAAAATTGTCAAAACCGATGCAATGAAAAGTATCTAGATAGTTATTATAGAATGTAATGTTTAAAAAATAATATCATGCTACAGCTCCTCAAACATTAATTACAATTTTTCACGAAATTTTAAATTTTATGTTTCTCGGGTTTTAAATTTCGAGAACAATTAGTTACTTATAATGCTTCTTGCTAATTTGATTTCATTCAATCCTCTAAAAATTTGTGTGAATGTTAATCAGTGTACTTGACACAAAACTGGGCATCCATTTTGAAATCAAGTAATTATAACATTTATCGTGGACTCTTAAATTTAGTCGCATCACAAAATTTCATGAAGATTTCAAGTTTTAAATTTGTTTTGTTTGTAACTAATGTTGTAATTGAGATGTAAAAAATCCAATGCACACATGTTTCGATGCACAAAAACATTTATATCTCAAAGGGAAAAAAAAAAAAAAAAAAAAAAAAAAAAAACAGATATCCGTGAAATTTTTGCTTTATAGTATAGTTAACGCAAGTAATTAAAAAACAATTTCTGAAATTTTAGAAATTCAGCCCCAAAAGGAGGAGAATGGGGCAAAACGTGATTTCACATGCGTAAAATGGGATTTCACATAATACTATTTATCTAAAAAAAACAGATGTATGTGAGACTTTTGCTTTAAAATATAGCTAATACAAGTACCTAAATCCAATTTCTGAAATTTTACGAATTCTGCCCCCAAAGGTGGAGGGTTGGTTGGGTATTTTACGTCGCACTAGTGCTGCGCAGATGGGCAATTGGGTCTGGGACACACCCCTAAAGGTGGTCCGGAGACATGCGATCACAATTTTGATCCTCCACTGAAGGGATGGCTCTCCCGCTTCGGTGACCCCCCAGAGGTATAATTTTTATGGGAACATGGAGGACATGGCGGACACGACAGATTTTACGTGCACCAGCCACCATTAGTGTACACGACGGTCTTTGGCCGGCTCGAGTACCGAACCCGCAATCTTCCAATTACGAGGCCGGCGCTCTACCGACTGGGCTGCCGCGGCCCCCAAAGGTGGAAGGACGAGGGAGCAAAACATGATTTCACATGCACAAAACGTGATTTCACAGAACCCTTTATATATCAAACAGACAAACAAAAGAATATATACCTAAGATTTTTTCTTTAAAATATAGCTAACAAAAATATCTAAAAACCTATTTCATTTCTGGAATTTTAGAAATTCGGCACCCAAAGGATGGAGGGGAAAACATGATTTCACATAACTTTTCATTGTTTTTTTGCAAGAAACATCAACTGTGACCAGGCCATTTCAAAGGGGCACTCTTCTATCACCCATGAAATCATCTCAGGACTTCAAGATCTTCAAGCTATAAATAAAACCTGTACACTTCAGTGGATACCTGCACACGTCGAAATACCAGGCAACGAAAATGCTGACAAACTAGCCAAGGAGTCCAGAAATCTCAACAATAACAGCAACAGTGTCTCTCTTCAAGATGCAAATGCAATAACTAAATCTAAACTTAGAGAAAAAACAATCCAAACGAAACACCAGCTTTGTGAAATAAATGCAGATCGATTAATAACAAAGACTATAAGGCTAAGAACCGGTATAATAAGGCTAAGAACCGGTCATCACAGAGGCATGAAAATTAGTAAAGAGGGTGGAAGGGTGTATAGAAACTGTAACAATTGCCTAGATACACAGGTTACACCTTGCCATATCTTTGAGTGTCCGGCAATAAGTGCGAACTTGAGAGAAATTGCTGTATTGCCGTCACTGATAGACCTATATGACGACAACATTTAACAAATCGCAGATGCAGTTATAAAGATCCACAGTTTAATCTAATTCGACTACGTCATGGACACGACAAAAAAAAAAAAAAAATCAACTGTGACATGATTTTGCGAAATTTCCTCCTGTCCCGCTATGGGGGTGTGGGCGGCAAAAAGCCTTTTTTCAAGTGTAACTCTGTTCTAAATTATCTCAGAACGACAATTTTTTGGTATCTGTGTGTGCTATGTATACCCAACACGCATTATAAGGGTGTTTTGTGAAGTGTCACACCTTTCCCCCTTTAGGGTCTGGGGGAGGGGGGGGGTAAAAAGCATGTTTCCAATTGTGACTCTCTTCCAGTTTATCTCAGAAAAGCGATTTTTCTCGGTGTATGGATTGGTTATGTGTGCCTAAAGCACTCTATAAATGGATTTTAGGAATTTTCCCGCTTTCTCTTTTGGTGTAGGGGGGGGGGGGATACAAAAAACATGTTTCCAAGCGCAACTCCATTAAAAATTATCTCAGAAAAACAATTTTTTGATATGTGAGTGTGCTATACGTGCCCAACACGCACTGTAAAATTATTCTGCGAAATATCCCCCATCCCACCTATTTGGGGCTGGGGGGGAGGGGACAAAAAACACATTTCCAAATGTAACTATGCTCTAAATTATCTCAAGAATACGATTTTTTTATGTGTAGGTTGGTTATGCGTACCCAACACACACTATAAAGTAATTTTGTGAAATTTCCGCCCTTTGACAGGGGTGGGGTGTGGGGGGCTAAAAGACTGGAGTTTTGACCGACTTCAATTATTATTACATTTTTTTTAATTTCATGAGATATGTATATTAATAAGCTATATGTAATTTTGAGAATTCGTTTAAATATAGTGACCAGCGAAGAGGAAAACGCCTGATAGTATATATATATATAAGGTATGTGTATATACCAAGCTATATATGACTTAAATATAAAATCCACTGCTACTAGTTTTTGAAGTATAACATTCTCACTAATTCACATTGGATTTGTTGAGCAACATTATACGTTTTAAGTTGATGTAGATGTCAAACACGTAATCCATTTACAATAAGCTAAGATTTTTATATACTCGCTTCTTACTAGTTCTTAGTGTATTGTATTCAAATTTATTTGTGATTATTTTACAAAACAATGTTACGTATAAAATATTCTTTAAGTTCTTCAGAGACTTTCTAATTCATATTTTAATATATTTTGTGTTATTTAATCTGCTTATTTTTTAGATTTCAAATTAAGATTAAAAAAAAAATATTTAATAAATGAAACAAATTTGTAATTATTACTTTTCCTTATTTACTTCTAGTATGGTAAATTTTCTATTTTATTTTTCAGCGGGTAATTATGATTCCCAATACGATATTTAATAATTTATTTTATTTATTTTGTATACAGTTCTTAAGACTAAAAATATATTTATAATAATATTTCAATATTTATTAAACAATCGAAACTGTATAATATATTTTCATAAAAAGAGTAGAAAATTGATTCGCTATGATAATTAAAAGAAACTGAATCTTCATTCAAAAACTACGTAATTTTGTGTCGTTCAAATATTTCCCATTGATACTAAATCGATAAATTTAAATTCTATTGCACTTTTCCATAAACTTAATAAAATTATCATAAGTGGTATTACATCATCACCTAATGTTGACATGTAGATATAAATGAAATTGAAACTAATATATATATAAGTGTGTGTGTGGGTGTGTCTTTCTTGGTCAATTTTAAAGCAACTTATCTAGAATTATTTATTTTTTAAATTAAATGAATTAATTTAAAAAATAAATATCATCCTAGATAAAATGTTAATTCACAAAAAATCTGTGAAATTAATATTAACTATGTAAACAAGAATAAGAGCTACGTACAAGTATTTCAGATTGTGGCATATAAAATTAAGTCAGATTCTCATTATTTGAAATTGTACAGTGTAATAACCTCAAATTGCGAGGAATCATTTAAATTTTTTTTCTAATAAGAAGATATATATATATATATATATATATATATATAGATAGATAGATATTCTCTAATATAATTTTTTTTTAAATATTTATTTCTCCTTATTATGTTTTGTGAATTAAAAAATTGCTCTCGTTTTTTTCTCTGTTTTACCCCCTATTCTTTCTTATGAAAATTGATTTTTCGTAATGTATATCAAGGATTTCGCTACTTGAATTTATTATTACAAGACTAAAAAAAATATTAGTTTTTGCTTTTCGATTTCTCTTAATGTGCTTTATTTTTATCCCAATGATCTTAGATTAATACCTTGATCTTTAGTTAATTACTTTTCTTAATATCTCATTTAGACATTTCACCAGTTTCACCCAGAGTAGGAGAAAGTTATCTGTCATGTAAATATGTTGACATTTATTTGTTGGGGTGGGGATGTATACAGATTGGTAGATATTGCTAGATACTAGATACTTAAAGTAGTTTTTTCTAATGAAAAACAATATTGATGGGATTAAAAAATATGTTGAAAAAACTTTGTAAAAGTAACATTTTTGATGCCTTTTTTCTTTTTCTTTATATAAATATATATATATATATATATATATATATATTTCAATATTATTAAGTGCAGAGTTACAGTCTTTTTACTTTTTCAATATATCACAATTATGAAAAGTTGTTTATTAAGCATCAATCATAAAGCGTGCATTTTTGTTCGCATTGTTTATTGCAATCATAGTTTATACAATCATATATAATAACAGTAGTTATTGTACTTATATTTGGCAACAGTCGTAGAGTTCGGTAAAAGAAATAAGCGATATTCTAAGAAAATCGTAATCAACTAATTGATTTAAAGAATAGTTTCGTGAATAATTGAACATACATGAACTCTACAATAAATAAATAAATAAATAAATAGTAATTTAAATTTCGTTCACCAAGTGAAAAAATATTGCATAACTTAAAGAAAACTGAAAAAGAATATAAGCCTATATCATATTAACGAAAATTATTTCTTGAAGAGATATATCATCATGGAGTTTTTTCAATTACTCCAGCTGCTTCCTTATAATCCAGGCAGTGTCTATATGCTTAAAAAAAAAAAAACCTCGCTGATATAGTCGATACATGAAGTTTTATATATTTATATTGCAAATTTCTCCATCTCATGACGTACATAGAAAATTTCAATAAAGTGCAGTGACTAAATTGGACTTTATATGTTCTCCAGTTTGTTTATTTTAATTATAAATTGTACGCATTTATATGCATAGTCAACTAATTTCAGAAATATAAATATCACGTAATCATAATCTCAGATATATATATATATATATATATAAACGCTATTAAGAGTCACTGGTGGAAACTGCTGTAAAATCAATAAGTATAATGATGTCAGATCAGTCAGCAGTGAATTTCCCCCCGTAATGTTAAACCTATACGCGGAAAATACGTTCGTATTTTACAGATTTACGTTAAATATATTCGTATTATGTGAAATACTTTCATATTTTAACGAAAAAATCAAGATTTTTCCAATTTTGTATATCCTTTCTCAAGCTTGTCTTCGTTTAGAGCCTTTTACATTTTTTTTTTCTAAAAAATATATATATGTCCTTTTTTAAGTGATAAAATATTATAGAGAAATACAAAATTTTGTAGATAAATTTATCCTTTAAATAAGCATGTCAATACGTATTTTAGGGGGGGGGATGCCAGCTTGAAGGATAGTTTGAAATTTGGATGGATGAATGGTTGGGTTTTACGTCGCACTAGTGCTGCACAGATGGGCAATTGGCGACGATCCGGGACACACCCCTAGAGGTGGTCCGGAGACATGCCATCACAATTTTGATCCTCCACGGAAGGGATGGCTCTCCCGCTTCGGTGACCCCCAGAGGGATAATTTTTTATGGGAACATGGAGGACACTGCGGCCACGACAGATTTTACGTGCACCAGCCACCATTTAGTGTACACGACGGTCTTTGGCCGGCTCGAGTACCGAACCCGCAATCTTCCAATTACGAGGCCGGCGCTCTACCGACTGGGCTAAAGCGGCCCATTTACAAGTTAGGAGCAGAAGCTTTCGGACGCTAGTGAGGTGTATAATACACAAGAACAACTAGCAAAAGAAAAATATTGTGATTTGAAATGTTACAATTTGATTTGTGAATGAAAACACTAAAAATATACATACAAAGAGTTTGAATTAAAATGTAACTAATTTTCTATTATATATATATAAAAAGTAACAAATAAATACATAATACCTCTAATCGAAGGAAATGGCACGCTTCAAGTAGATATTTAAAGACGTAAGAGTAAAAAAGATTAACGCCTTAAAATGCTATCAACTTGCTAACACACAAGGTAATGTGGAGGTTAAAACTGATCAAACAAGACCTTAGTTCGCGCCCCTCACAAATGCTCCAGCTCCAAGCACCGATGGCTCCTTCTAATGCGCATGCGTGCAGACTTCACGGATGTGAGATAGAGATAGCATGCATTTGCAATCTGCATTCTGAATTCATCATATCATTTGCGCTATCCTCAGCGATTAATTTAAATAAACATTTCTATAAGCTAAAACCTTTTTTTTTTCTTTTTCTTTTTTCCTCTTTCTTTTTATTATTGTTATTATTATATATATATATATATATATATATATATATATATATTTTTTTTGAAAGTTTTTATTCAAAGTTCATTTTTATAAAGTTAACTTTCATTAATTAGAAAAAGGGGAAGGGGTTAAGAAATGATTTTAAAGAGATATTAAAAAATATATATATTATTTAATATGAAAATATTTATAGAAAAATGTTTGCAGACATTTTTATTCAATAATCTTATAAAAAACATATTTTTATTTATTTTTATTTATTTTTCCTCCAAATCTGTTTAACATTTTTTAAGTGATAAAATATTATAGAGAAATACAAAATTTTGTAGATAAATTTATCCTTTAAATAAGCATGTCAATACGTATTTTAGGGGGGGGGGATGCCAGCTTGAAGGATAGTTTGAAATTTGGATGGATGAATGGTTGGGTTTTACGTCGCACTAGTGCTGCACAGATGGGCAATTGGCGACGATCCGGGACACACCCCTAGAGGTGGTCCGGAGACATGCCATCACAATTTTGATCCTCCACGGAAGGGATGGCTCTCCCGCTTCGGTGACCCCCAGAGGGATAATTTTTTATGGGAACATGGAGGACACTGCGGCCACGACAGATTTTACGTGCACCAGCCACCATTTAGTGTACACGACGGTCTTTGGCCGGCTTGAGTACCGAACCCGCAACCTTCCAATTATGAGGCCGGCGCTCTACCAACTGGGCTACCACGGCCCAGTTTGAAATTTGGAAAACATCCAGTAATTTTACGTTCTGTGTTATTGCTCATTTTCTCTGAGCTAGATGACTGTCACCCCTATCTTAGCATTGGACTCGTTGAGTTAGCACTTGCGCAGATACTTCCATGGTTTCATGAAATGTGGTCGAATAATACTTAAAAATCACAACAGCATGTACATTTTATACCACTGAAAATACTGCGAGAAATGGAATCAAACAAAAGCCGATTTTTTAGATGGTGACTCTCTCTTGGTGGTCACTCTCTTTAGATGGTCACTCTCTCCTAATGAACAAATGACAAAATTTATTACAAGTATGTTTTTCCTTTCGTCTTGCGTTTTCCTGCAAAATTAAAATTCAGTGTACATTAAAGAATGCAAAATATATAGTTCTAAACAGAACCAATCAAAATAAATTCTGTGCATACTTAGAAATGTTTGGAAGTTTATTTTCTTAGAAAAGTACATTTAATGCTGTTGTCTGTGCTAAAACTTTACAGTTTGTATACGAGGCCATATAAAGAAGAAACAGTGGTAATATGTTAAAAGAAAAACGGTGTTTACTTACTAATGTTTATTATTTTCCCGATATATATATATTAGAAAAATTTCGAGCAGCTTGGAGTAAAAATAATGGAATGCATTTTTCGCTTCTTCCACCACATTAAATACAGAAAATATTTCAAAGAGGGCTCTTCACCCCCCCCCCCCCCCCGCATTTTTTCTAAGTTTATGCATATTTGCAAAACTGAGTTTCCTGCAACCTTATACTTATTAAAGAAATTTCCGTATGGTCGAATATACTAAAAAATTAATTTAAAAGTATTAAGGGATAGCTAAGTAGTTAAGAGCATTACAGGCGCGTTAAGACGAAGATTCAATCTCTAGTCTAGAAATTTTTGGACTATTGTGAATTGTATCTATCTATCTATCTGTCTATTTATCTATATGATTTTTCTTTTTTTTCAGTAATTAATATTTCAGAAGAAAAGGGTTTACATTTATTTCCATTTGAAATTTTGTTTATATTCCTTCCATATAATTGTGAATTGTATCTATCTATCTATCTATCTGTCTATCTATCTACATGATTTTTCTTTTGTTTCAGTAATTAATATTTCAGAAGAAAATGGTTTACATTTATTTGCATTTGAAATTTTGTTTATATTCCTTCCATATAATTGTGAATTGTATCTATCTATCTATATAATTTTTCTGTTGTTTTTGTAATTAATATTTCAGAAGAAAATGGTTTAGATTTATTTGCATTTGAAATTTTGTGTCTATTCCTTCCATAGAAATTTTATAGAGTACTGCAGATAATAAAATACTTTTCTAACAAGTACAGAATTTTTAAAAAGGAATATGAATACACATTTTTTTCCATTTGTTACAATTTTACAAATTTGTTAGGTTTTGTATACTGCAGCTTATCTTTGATGTGCCTAAAATGTTTAAGGCTCCTTTCTATCTTTTACAGTCGGCTGCAAAATTATTCGAGCACTAGCCAATAATTCCTATGTTTAAAAAGTACACTTAAGACTGTTTTGCTAAGTAAATCCTTGTCGAATCATGTTCTTAGACTGATTAAGAACATGACTCGACAAGGATTTATTTAACAAAGCTGTATTAAGTGTACTTTTTTTTTGGCAAGGATTATTGCTAGTGCTCGAATAATTTTGCAGCCGACTGTACACTCTCTCCGTCGTCGGCAACCAAGCCCTCAAGTATGGAGTAATTTATTATGAGAATTATGCATTAACTAATGCATTTTTTTTTTCTGTTTTCTCATTCAGTAAATTCTCAACAGTTAAACTTGTTTTGATTTTTCATAAATTAATTATTATTATTATTACCATAATTTTTATGTTTCATTTTATAGGTATAAAGTGCGAAAAATGCACTTTCGCCTTTTATAGCTTAAAAAAAAAAATCAAAATATAAAAGACCAAATGTTTGAAAACAAGATCAATTTTAATGGTTGCGGATTTTCTGAATGTTGAAACAGAATTTAAAAATGTAATACAGCTAGGTAATTTTCATAACAAATTTCACCATAAAACAACATGGGTCTTGGCTGTCGCTGACGATATAAGAAGATTCTTAAGTTATTTTCTCGTGATAAAAATTGCTGAAAGGTAATTATAGTTTTTACATAGCCTTTAGTAATGTTTTCTATAACTTTTCTTAATTTATGATTGCTTTCTATGCACTGGTGGACAAAACCTAAGGACAGATGACAATAGCTAAGCTATCTAGACTTTTTTTTTCAAATATACAAACAAATATTTTATGTATTCTCCTGAAATTTTATACCACACATACACCATTAAAAGTATTACTCTGCTATTACTATAGTTTTACTACAGGCTAAAAGTGGATTAGTTACAAGTTAGTCAGAAATATATAATGTTTGGGATCACCCTGTAAAAAATAATGCTTGAAATGAGTTGTATCGATAGTATATGATTATGAGCCTTCTTTTAATTATAGATATAAATTTATATGAGCTTTGTAGTCATGTTAACGGAGATATGAAGATTTTTTTAATAACATTGACAATTTTTCGCAAATTTTTTGTTTATAACAAGCAGGGTTTTAAAACCAAAGCAACGACACTTTTAGAAAACTTGACATACTACATTTAGACACAACATACTGCAATGAGAATAATATATATATATATATATATGAAATATCTGATGAAATATGAACATTTTTAATAAATAGTCTTTAACTGTGCATGCGTAAGCGCTGGTAAATTTTCTTTTGCATAATTTGTTAGCCAAATGTAGAAAATAACTAATAAATAAAAAATCCCCAAGTACATATCGTTAAATTCAGAATGATATTGTCGATAGTAAAGTTTATTTTCAATACTTTCAGAAAGGTGCAAAACGCTAAGAGGTTTTAACCATATTTTTATTCTGAGTCGGAAAACAATTATAAGTGAAGGCACACTTTGCACTTTCTCAAAACATGGTGAAAATATTTGAAAACCATTTCTTTTACTAAAACATATTTTTTATGTAACCTTTAGTACCTTATATCGTCAGTAATGAAGATTATACATTTTTTTCCTATTTGCTATTATAATTGCTGTACTTTTTTGTAAGTTTATTAATTTGAATATTAATTTAGTATTTTGTAGCTATCATTAAGTTAGTCTAAAGATTAAGTAAACAATTTTTTTTTTAGTAAAAATAATTGTTTTCAAATATTTTCTATTTTTTGAGAAAATGCATTGTGTGCTTTCTCTTATATCCATGGCTATTCGTCGATTCAAAATGAAAGCATGGGTAAACCCTCTTAGCGTTTTGCACCTTTTTGAAAGTACTTGAAAAAAAAACTTTTCTATCAACGATATCTTTCTGAGTTTTAACGATATTTGCTTGGAGATATTTTGAGAGTTACTCTATAAATTTGGTTAGTAAATTATGGAAAAGGAACTTTGCTAGCGCTGGTGCATGCGCAATTAAAAATTTTTTAGTAAAAATGTTCCTACTTAATCAGATATTTGATGCTTTTGCATTATGATTGTTGTTATGTCTAATGTAATACGTCAAGTTTTCTAAGAGTGATATTGTTTTAGTTTTTAAACCATGCATGTTATGAGCAAAAAACGAACGAAAAATTGTCAACGTTATTATAGAAACCTTATATTTCCATTAATATAAGTGCAATTCTCATATAAATTTATATCTATAATAAAAAAAAAAGATTTATAATTATAAATTATAGCTACGACTCATTTCAAGCATTATTTTTTACAGGGTGATCCCAAACATTACATATTTTTGGTTAATTTGTGACTGATACCCTTTTAACCTTCGAGGCAAAAATTTCGCTGGAATATATGTGGTATAACATGTTTATTTTCCCCAAATGTTTCAAGAGAATACATGAAGTATTTGTTTAGATATTCGGGGAAAAAAAAAAAGGTCTAGATAGTTTAGTTATTGCTCAAATTGTCAGTGTACAAAATAAAGAATATGTTATGAATGCTTGTAGGCAATATTTTTCACCTATAATGTTTTGGGTTTTTGTTTTTGTTTTTCTTGTTGTTCTTCATCATTTCCTTTTTTATGTGTAAAGTGCATGTACTTGGATATTATAGATGTACCGGAAAGTTTTGTCGCTTTAATGTTAAAGAAATGACACAAGAAATGATTCCTAGACAACATTCATATGGCTTTTAAGAAAGTATTTGATAAATTATTATATACACATTGTTAATAATTATTCAAACGTCATTTTTACAGCAAAACTTTCCGGTACACCTAATATTTGAAACATTTCAGTAACCTGTAGATCAAGGTATTCAATTTTTAAGCTTAGAAAAGAATACTAGAATACTTTTACTTTACAATCTTGCATTTGCAACAAACTATGCATCAGAATATATAACTAAATATATTTTCAGATTTAAAATTTTGTTTTTCTTTTTAGTTTATTTACGTTTGTGTGCTGAAATCTAGAAATTAAACAGACATAAAATTGAATTTTGAATTTTTTTTATTGCCCTTCAAAAACGAAAATACAAGCCAATTAACAGATAAAAAGAAAAAACATATTGATTTTGTCAATTTTATATTAACAGTACACATATGCAAAAGCAATTTCGAAAAAAATTAATTTGATAATTTTAACCGATCATTATGTTTTTTGGTGTGCTAAAACTGAAATTAAGTCTAGTTTTTCTTCATCATGTCCTTTGTCAATCTCAAAATCATTAATGCTATTACGGTTCTTCTCAGAAATTTTCTTGAAATACCTCTAAGCTTTCCACTTCTTTTTGTGCATAATCTCAGTGGAACACGCATCAAAGAAAAGTTGTCGAACGTGGGTCTAGAAAAATTCCTTCTTTTAATTTGGCATCACTTAAATCTGGAATTTTGGAACATGGATGCTTGAAATATTCCCTTTGAGGGACTTTACGAATTGATCGATTTGTTTTATCACTCTCAACTGTATTTGTAGCGAAGATAAAGTAAATTCATCAGAATAAATAAAAATTTCGTACTGACATTCCCCCCCCCCACCCTTTCATTTTTAAAGCTTCTGTTTTTCTGTCATATGGGATCTTTATCAAGATCATTTCATTAACATAGGAAGTATGTGAACTTTATGTAGCTTGATTGCAGCATAGCGAATACTTTTAAGTTCATAAATAGAAATTCATTGCAAAATAGAATGCACTCACCACTTCTACTTTGTATAAAACTTCCACTCATGATCTTTGCTACGAATCAATTAGAAAATTAGAGCAAAATTTTTGTAAGTTTCTTTTAATTATACTGAATGGCGAACTGGGATTGAAACAAAAATGTTGTCAATGTGTAACAAAACTACTTTTAGACTTACCCATAACAGACGCCAAAGCATGTGTTCTATTTTACATTATACGGATCCATATCAGACCGTAAATATTGTTGCAGTAAATAAAATTTTCATTTCGTGAAAAGTAAGGAGAAAAAATATTTTTTACTCTTTTAATGACAGGAAAAATATACTTTTGGTACCACAAAATTTCTTTTTCGAACCGAAAGTAAAATAACTGGAACGTACGTTTGAAAATTTAAAAATCTTTATCATATGGTTCAACTGACGCTGAGTCTTTGAAAAATCATTTTAAAATTTATTGTTAGAAGAGTTTTTTTTTCTAGTGTCGAAGTGTCTTTATAGTTTCTGTAATGGGTGATGTCCAAATTTTCAAGGATCAGGGGAACTGGTAGTTCACAACCTTATAGCACCAGTCAGATTAGAGATTTTCTGATTTTTTGAGTTATCATGTGTACATTATACGAGCAAAAGTAATAGTTGTGTGGAATTTGGAGGTTTTTTATTCCTCGTCACATCATAAGGAGGGCAAATTTTGAGAATTGCAGATCACTTTTGCACAACAATCCATGTTTTTCAACACAATTAAAAATACTTTATGAGTAGCCAAAATTTGTTTTAATTTACTATGCACAAACGAATATAAGCATATATTTTGTTTAGAAAATTTGCTATTTTGGATGGTACATTTTAAATTAATGTTCTCCAAAGATAAAGCTAAAGTGGTCTTGATTGGCAACACTTCAACGTTGATACATTTTTTCTGAAATTCATGAAGCACTCAATTGCTTCTGTTTAAATCTTTTGTAGAATTTTTCTGAGTAGAAATTCTGGTATGAATATTGGAATTTCTTTATGTTGCTATGAGTAGCATTTGTGAAATATGTGCATTTGATGAAGAAACACTGGCTCAATTTTTGGTTTCAGCACACCAAAAAACATACATATAAATCAAATTTTTGATTCTAAATCTGTGTAATTTACAATATAATTTTATAAAAGAATATTAAATTACATTATTTAATTACATTTCAAAGAATATCAATTAAATAAAATGCCAATTATTAATAAAAGTTAACTAATTTTTGTTTAGCCAATTTATATAAATTATTATATAAATACATTATATTTTGCTATTGAAATCAAACAGTGCAAAAATAAAGTCAAACAATAGAAAAAGAAATTCATTTTCAATTATACTAATATGCAGCATTAACAGAGAAAAAAGGAATTGCAAATTACTTTTTCGTGATTAGTTAGAATGTAATATCAATGAAGATAATATAATGATAGCTGAAACATAAAGGTTTTAGACAAAATAAAAATTTCTGCACTTTAACATATAGTAAATTTAAAAAAAAAAAAAAAAAAAAAAAAAAAAAAAAAAATCAGCTATCTAGATACATTTTTTTCTTTTTTTCAGAGAAACATGTAATGTGGTTAGAACTACGTTTGCGTATAAAGATACAGAAACAGTTTTAAAAGACATTCCTTCTTTATTGATATGAGGAGAAATAGGGGGAGGGGGGGGTCAAATTACTCTGTATTTTTCTTTTGATTCTAAAGCAAATAAATATGTAATTTAATAAAATGCAAAATTTATTGTTAACACACATATACATCAGACTTGCATGCTTCACTTGAAGTGCCCTTGTAAAACTTCGTCAGATAAAGACAGATAGCACGTGACAGAATTACATTACGAAGAATTTGAAAAGCACCCAGGGCCACCGCGGGAATCGAACCCGCTCTCCTACGATCGAAGGCGGTTAGCAGTGTGGTGCCATAACCACTCGGCCACTCGGTCATCCAAAATTCCAAAATTTGAACTAAATCGATTTACATCTCACCCACTTTAACTGAAATAACCAAAATAATAAGATTATCCAGAACTGGTAATTTTCTCGTGAGTCGTTTAATTTAATCTGTTAAAATCTGTATGTATTTTTAACCCGATTAATGGGAGTTGTATAGCCAGGTAAATGCTAAATAATTTTATCAAAACTATCCCGTATCTAATTACTTTACCCATCTTCCCCACAAAAATAAGGAACAATATGATAATAAATTTAAATTGCTAAATATGGAAAAAAATATTTTCACCTCATTTCATAATTTAAAGATGGTAGTATGATTACATTCTTTCTAAAACTGGAAAACACATAGTGGTGTCTATGTTCGCGTCTCGTTTAATTAAAAGTAGCAAAACATCTATTTAATCTTTGAATTATGTCACTGAGAGTAAATTTGACAAGTAGATGCTTAATTACGTTGTAAACACTGGCCACTGCGAAAATATTTTTTTCACCCTCCCACACGAAAAATAAATAAATAATAATAAGAAAAAACATTATGTTTATATTGCCTTGATTGAGATAAATATTTTTTTAACATTAATGTACACAATCATCAAACCGTCTCAATTATATATATTAAAAACAAAAACTATTTTATTTACGAGACAAAACTTAAGTTAAAATACATTTAAAAACAAAATATACATGTACAAATAATTAAAATGTAGACATTTCGAAACCCGTCCGGGTTACCTCATCATTATCAATTACAACATAATATGCAAGCATTACATGAATACCCAAGGAATTTATAGAAGTACAGAATATTGAGAAGTCACACTATCAATGAAGCATGCGCACTGGCTTGTCAATATTCTGGACTTCTATAAATTCCTTGGGTATTCATGTAATGCTTGCGTATTATATTGTAATTGATACTGATGAGGAAACCCGAATGGGTTTCGAAACGTCTAGATTTTAATTATTTTTATATGTATATTTTGTTTTTAAATGTATTTTAACTTAAGTTTTGTCTCGTAAATAAAATAATTTTTGCTTTTAATTTTATATCATGTATTTTTATTTAAAGTTGGATAATAATTCTCCGAAACGAAGGGAATATTCCCAGTGGCATTTATATTCTGTTTTAAAATAGTTTTTAAATACGGGCTGAGTTGGATATTTTTAACTCTGGAAAGAGTAAAGAAGTTAAAATGACTGCTTTGTTTATTAGGTTTACATTGCAAATGTTATTGCTCTGTCTTCTTAGTCGTACTTTTACTAAGAAGTGGGCAATTGGCGAAGGTCTGAAATTTACCCATAAAGGGTGGTCCGAAGAGGTGCCATCCCAATTTTGATCATCTGTGAAGGGGGGGGGGCTCCGCCGTTTCAATAACTCCTAGAAGTATTAATTTCAGAACATGCAGCACCCCCCTCCAACCCTGCGGATTCTATCTATAAATTAACCATGTTACTGAGTGCTGTTTTTTTTAATAAAAGCCAAATGTTGTCACAACTATCTAATATTTAATTACCTTGCCCGCACTACTACGAAAAACACTAACGAAGATGTTAATGCATTTAAAATGCCTAAACAAGGACACATTCATTCACATCTTACCCTTTCAATCAAAGATGCCAAAATGATTAATTTAATAAAATCTGACATGTTCGTGGTGGATTTTCCCTTTCTTTCAAATGAATGACATATTTGGTTAGAAAAGGCTAAAATACTGTTCCGTCTCTACTAACAATTGATGCAAATGTAATCCAAAGTTCGATGAAATCCATTTAGTGAAATGTGTGTCAAATAATGTTGTAAAAAATTTTCCCGTTCCTTTTAACATTGCCTATCCTCCACCTAAAAATAAAATTCAATATGATAATGAATTTATATTACTAATTTGGGAGACATTCATTTAAATTTTAATCCATTATTTAAAGATGATATTATGATAATGTTCTCATTAAAACTGGCAAATACTTAGTGGTGTCCCTCCTGCTTTATTTATTAAATGTGGTAAAGCTCTATATGATTTTTAAATTATATAAATGAGAGCAAATTTTTCAGGTAAATGCCTAATTAATTTTTCACACACTGGCAAATGCGTAACTATTTTGTCCACCCTCACACCCGAAAACGAATATATATATATATATATATATATATATATATATATGCTAGATGTATTTTTTATATTAATTAGGAACAATTTTCCATAAAATCGGTCAAATTCAAATTGTTTCTTTCTGTTTCTTTTAAATTAATGAGCTATTTTACTTGAAAAGCTAAAATACTATTTCTTTTGAACAAGAAAATGATTTATGTTTTGAGGTACAATGAAAAGCATTAACTATTAAAATGTAATTGGATCCTAATGAAAAAAAGAAGTAAGTACTGCTACAGTTCAATGAAATCTAGTTGGCCTGATAAATGTTAAATGATGTTGTTAAAAACTCTTCCGTGTTTTATTACTTTTCTTTCCTTTCACTTAAAAAAACAATCAATATGGTAAAAAAATATGTATTTCTGAATTAGGAGAAATTTATTTGAAGCACAATATCTATTATTTTAAGAATGCAGTATGATTGCATTCTCTCCAAAACTGGAAAACACTTTGTGGTGCCAATTTGATCTTTTGATTAAACGTGGTAAAGCATTTACACGATCTTTGGATTATATCAATGAGAGCAATTTTGCCAGGTAAATGCCTGATTGTGTTGGAAACATTCGCCAATGCATAACTATTTTGTCCACCCTCTCACCAAAAAAAAAAAAAAAAAAAAAAAAAAAATTATATTGCCTTAAACTGCGAAAAATTTGTTAATCAATTGTTTAAAGGTGGTAGAATGATAATATTCTGTCCAAAGCTGACAAATTTTATGGCGCCTGTCTTCCTGCTTCTTTCGATTCAAAGTGGCAAAACATCTATATGGTCTTTGGTCTTATGGTTATTATATAATTGACAGCATTTTTGCCAGATAAATGCCTGATTTTTTTTTTAAAACACTGATAACGCATAAACATTTTGCCCCCCCCCCTTCCGAAAACAAAAGAAATTATGCTATATTTTTTTATTGCTTTAACTGGGAGAAATCATTTTACACCACATATCTTTATTTAAAGGTGGCAGCATAATAATATTCTCCCATATACTGACATATTTCAGGTAGCATTTACTTAAAAAAAAAAAAAAAAAAATACTTAATCATATGATTGGGAACTAAGCTAAATGACGTGGCCAATACTGTCAAATATTTAAACACTTTGCTGAACTTCACATCCAAAACAGTAAAAAATATGTTAATATATTAAAATTGTGTAAAAACAAATATATATATATTTATTCACATCCTACCTCTTCAATCAAAAATGCCAAGATTTTTTTTTTCATAAAATCTGACAAATGTTTATAATATTCTCACCAAAATTGGCAAATACTTGATGGTGTCTACTTTGCTGATTCTTTTGATTCAAAGTTTTTAAACATCTATATGATTTTTAGATTGTATAAATTAGAGCAATTTTGCCAATTAAATGCCTAATTATGTTGCATATACCGGCAATGCGTAACTGTTTCCTCCACCCTCCCACCCCAAAATAAAAAATTATACAAACAATATTTTCCTTTTTTCTTTTTTTTTGTATTAATTGGGAGCAGTTTTCCATAAAATCTGGCAAATTCCTGGTAGATTCAACCTTTCTGTTTCTTTTAAATGTTTCTATCTGGTATGGAAAAGTTAAAATATTTTTCCTTTTGTCCAAGCAAACGTTTTAAATTTTGTAGTACAATGAAATGTAATTATTATTTAAATGTAACTGGATTACAATGAAAAAAAAAAAGAACTAAGTGCTGTTAAAGTTCAGTGAAATATATTTGGCCAGATGAATGTCAAATGGCGGCGTCAAAAACTCTTCCGTGTCTAATTACTTTGCTCACATTCCACTTAATAACAAACAATATGGTAATAAATATCCAGTTCTGCATTGGAACAAATTTATTTAAATCACAATTTTTTTTTTTGAAGATTGTAATATGATAATATCCCCTCAAAAACTGTTAAAATCTTAGTAATGTCGATTTAACCCTGTGATTAAATGTGGCAAAACACCTGATATTTAAATTATATCAATGATGAAAACAGTTTTGCCTCGTAAATTCCAGATTATGTTGCAAAAACTCGCCAGTACATAACTATTTTGTCCACCCTCCCACCCGGAAACAAAAAATTAAACAATATATTTATATTGTCTAAACTGGAAGAAATTTATTTAAATCTCAATCCATTATTTAAAGATGGTACTATGATGATATTTTCTCCAAATCTGGCAAACTTTTGGAGTACCTGCCTCCCTACTTTTTTTATTAAATGTAGCAAAAAATGTGTATGATCTTTTAATTATATGAGTAACTAGCAGGCTACGTCCGCTTCGCTGGTCGTTATTTTTAAATGGATCACTATAATTAATGAATTTTCAAAATTGCATTAATTTTATCATGTGAAAAAAGCGAAAAAAACAATCTGATCGGAAAAAATGTCGCAACGGTCCCCACTGCCTTCGGCAGCGCAGTCCATTGTGCGCAGCGCATGTTTTTATGTTAAATACTCTTAATGAATCACTATATTATCGTAAGGGAAAAACAAATATAAAATACAAAAAATTCTTCTCTTTTCGGGTGAATAATTGGTCTGGGCCCCCATTGGCTGCGGCAGCGTATGCACGCGCGCACGGCGTACGTGTTCCGTCGCCCACCGTCCCCGCCCCTCCTAATTATTTTACACTTTCAAAAATATCTGCAATCGTTTTCTCGGCTTTTAAACCTAATAATACTAATTTCCTACGTTGTATCTGAGTTTCTTTATTTTTGCCCCTGTGCCCATCCCCTTCCTGCACCTCGTAATAATTCTACACTTTCGAAAAAATCCGCTAAACCTAATAGTACAAATTTTTAACGCTCTAACTTTATTTCTATATTTTTTCCCCTTCGACCCCCCCCCCCTTCCTTCCTATCCTAATAATTTTACAAATTCGAAAAAATTCGCAATCGATTTGTAGGTTTTAAAAACCTCTATGTACTAATTTTGAACGATCTTACTCTATTTTTATTTTTTTGCCCTTCCACCCCCCCCTTCCCGCCCTTCCTAATAGCTTTACAAATTCGAAAGTATCCGCAATTGATTTGTAGGTTATCAAACCCTTATGTAACAATTTTGAGCGATCTAACTCTATTTTTATTTTTTTGCCCCACCGTCCCCCTTTCCGCCCTTCCTAATAACTTTACACTTTCAAAAACATTTTCATTCGACTTACAGTCCTCTAAAACCCATCTGTACCAATTGTGAACAGTCTAACTGTATTTCTATTATTTTTGCTCCATAGACCCCCCCCCTCTTTTTTTTTCCGCTCTACCTGAGGCGGATTTCTAAAATTCCATAAATTAGTTTTTAGTTATTTCTGTGAGCTATATTTTACAGCAAAAATATCCACATATATCTTTTTCTTCGTTTGTTTATTTGCGATATAAAGGATTATTTGAAATCACGTTTTGCCAACTTCCCCTCCCTTGGGAACCGAATTTCTAAAATTCCAGAAATTGGTTTTTAGACATTTCTGTTAGCTATATCTTAAAGCAAAAATTTTACGGATATCTGTTTTTTGGTTAGAGATATGAAGGATTTCGTGAAATCACAATCCGCCCTCCCTCTCCTCCCCCTTGGGGGAACGAATTTTGTAAAATCGCTTCTTAGTGGATGTCTCCGTCATAGAAGGAACATTGTCACACAATTTCATGCTTCTAGGTTCAGAGGTTTGGACTGGTCGATGATGAATCACTCACTCAGGTCAAACGATTTTATATATATAGATAACAATTTTGCCAGGTAAATGCCTGATTTTGTAGCAATTTACCAATGCATAACAATTTTGTTCACCCTTCCATCCGAAATCATGGAATACAGATATCTCCTTCACTTTTATTGTCAAAACGGAGAAATCTCTTTACACCACTTATCTCTATTTAAAGATGGCAGTATAATAATATTCTCCCAAACACTGGCATGTTGCTTTTAACATTTACTTAAAAAAAAAAAAAAAAAAAAAAAAAAAAAAAAAAAAAAACCTCTGGATGTCATCTATGTAATTATTTAATCATATTACTGAGAACTCTTTTTTTAGATAATAAATCAAATGATGTTGCTAATACGTATTTAAATACTTCAATGTTGCCAATCAAGCATTTGAATACTTCAGCGTTGCCAATCAAGTATTTAAATACTTTGAGCAACCTCGCACTTAAAACAGAACAGAAGATGCTAGTTTATTAAAATTGTCTGAATATAGAAATATTTATTCACATCTTGACTTTTCATTTAAAAATGTCAGTATAATTATTTTCATAAAATCTAGCAAGCTCGAGGTGAATTGTCCTTTTCTATTTCTTTCACGTGAATGAGATATATGGCAAGTAAAGGCTAAAATATTTTTATTTTCTGTACATGAAAAATATGTAAATATTGCGGTATAGTTTAAAGTATAAAATATTTAAATGTAGTTTCTACTAATTAAAAAAAAAAAAGGTACTATGTACTATCAAAGCTCGGTGAAATCTATTTGGTCAGATTAATCTTAAATGATGTTGTCGTGTCCGTGAGATAATTCATTAGCCAAGATAGTATTGTGAGAGAATTTTCTTAACCAATGTAGCTGAATTAATAAGTCAGGGGACCATAGAATGCAAATAAAATAAAGATTAACTACATAAAAATCATAAATAAAAATTTAAATTTGTACCATGGTTTATTATATTAGATAATATTGAATTTAGAACGGAAAACTATTTCGCTTGGAGAAAATTATTTCGCTTAGAAGATTTAAAGGGAAAATAATAAACCGACATCCTGAAGTTTATTTAAATAAAAGTTGTTTTGAGTGTGGTGCCAATGTTGTCAAAAACTGTTTCGTGTTACTTTGCTCACCTTCCACCCAAAAATAACAAACAATATGATAATAAATATATATTTTTCAATTGGAAGAAATTTATTTAAAACTCAATTCATTATTTAAAAATGGCATTATGATAATCTTTTCTGCAAAACTGTCAAACACTTTGTGGTGCCTGTCTTCCTGTTTCTGTTGATTAAATATGTCAAAACATCAACATGATCTTTAAAATATATCAATGAGTGTAATTTTTTAGGTAAATGCCTAATTATGCTGCAAACACTCGCCATTGTGTAATTATTTTGCCAACCCTCTCTCCCAAAATCGAATATTTATATTTCAAAAACCACAATAAATAATTTTGCATCACATATCTTTATTTTAAGATGGCAGTGTGATAATGTTCTCCCCAAAACTATCATGTTCCCAATAGTTACTTTTTTTCCAACTATGGATGTTATCTATATGATTATTTAACTATATTATTGAAAGCTATTTAAAAAAAAAAAGGGCGAAAAGATTTTGTCAAAACTCTCTATTACTTTATAGGTTCGCTCTCCCACTCGCAACAGTGTTGTTGTTGTCACTTATGCCACTCGGAAACACCGAGCACCAGTAGTAAAACTATCCGGATTTAAGGCGGTAGAGGATCGCCTTCCGTTTTCAGTGGAGCACTACGAGTGGTGGAATAACGACTTAGCTCAATAAACTCGTAGAAAACGGCAGCACCAGCAAACAACAAGAGCTCCGAATTTAGTTCCAGATCAGAGCCGAGTTAATCCCAAGATCCAGTACCGCCAGATGTATAACTTTGATGGGAACTCTTAAGTCTCTGCGACCACAACAGATTTAATGCGCACCAGTCGCCATTAGCAGTCATGAAGGTATTCAGCCGGCTCTAGGATCGAACCTGCAACTTTTCAATTACGAGCCCACTGCTCTTACTGACCAGGCTACTGCGGCTACTCGGAACCGTAAAGAGCAACATTAAAGATGTTAATTAATTAAATTTGTTTAAATAAAGAAATATTCAAATACACCTTATCTTTTATATCAAAGACAACAAAATGGTTATTTATCTAAAATCTAGTGGATGCATGGTGGCTTCTACCTCTCTCTCTCTTTCTTTTTTTAAATAAATAAGTTATTTGTTCAGAAAAGGCTGAAATACTGCACAGGCAAAAGATGTAAATTTTGAGGTACAGTTAAATGTGTCGAATATTTAACCGTAATTCCTTCCGAATGGGAAAAAAAAAGTGCTGCCAAAAATCCATGAAATTGAAGCTCATTTATAATGCACCTCTTTCAATACAGACGGTAACATGGCACCATTGAGGTTAAAATTAATCAATTAATGCGATGTCTACCATGCTGAATCTTTCTATAGAAAGTGACAAAATATACCGTGACTGCGATCAGTGAAAAGTACAGCAATATTGCAATAGAGATAAGAGTGAATGACAGCCAAATATGCAATCTTGCCTCCTTAAATTTAAGATATGTACGTATTCATTAAAATTAAGGGGAGTAAAATTTCCTCATTCAATTAATGGTATCAATTTGAAAATAATGTTAAAAGTGATTTTTTGCTTATTAGAAGTTTTTTTTTTCTGCTTACTGTACTGATTTTTTTTTTTTTTTTTTTTTTTTTGATAAAACAGGCAGTCTTCGTCACAGCTTAAATATGCGTCTCATTGATTAGAAAAATAAGATAATTTATTTATATGATAATTTATTTATAAAGAAATTCCTAATTACAAAGAAATTCCTTATTCCTTATTGAATCATCTTTTTCTTAAATTCAGTTTTGCAAGTCACATGAAAAGAATAGTAATAACATAAAAAAAAGTGCGGCTAAAATATGTTTTCTTTACTCCTCTATTTATATATATTTTTTTAATTTAAGGTTTTTAAATGATCACGTGGCCTGGTTTCACTAACTCTTTTCTTTTCATTTAAATACAATTAAAACGTTTGAAATAGGCTGTTTTTTTTTTTTTTTTTTTTTTTTTTTTAAGTAACTCAGCAGAAGGATTATTCATTATTCCCTATAATCTCATTATAATCTCTTATCTCGCTTTTCATTAATTACGAATAACATTTTTTTTAATTGTATGGAAAAAAAAAAAAAAAAACATTCTTAGGAAATTTTATTTATTTATTTATTTATTTATTTTATTTTATTTTTACAAAGTAACTATAAAAGATTTGACGGATTTTCTAGAAAACTATTAAACATCCTATAGGATACACTTATAATTTCTTTTAGAGAACTTTAATTTTTAAATTTTCAATGTTATTTTTTTTTTCTAAAAAGTAATCGGTATTTTTTATATAAATAATAAATTAAACATTTGATAATCTAATTTTAGAAATGAAGTAGTCATCAATTATTGTACAGTATAAAGAAGTTTTTACACTTTTAGTTTAAATGTTTTGGAAGGAATGTCTTTATCAAGAAAAATAATTTTAATCAAAACATTATTAATGCATAAAACTACAATCCATCACCCAAATAGTTCAATTATGGCTAAATACAATAATTATATGTAAACACATGAAAAAACTGAAAGTTTAGAAACATATTTTCAACTGAAATGTAAGATAAAGTTAAATTTTCCTTCAATTGAAAGTTTATTTCATTTAAAGTTGCATTAAGAAAATCTTTGGCCAATTTTTTTATTGTAATAATAAAAGAATTATCATTTATTAACTTTTAGAAAATTTTTAAATTTAAACATTGGAAAATACATTAATTACACACGTCTACATTTAAAATTTTTATTTGATAATTTTTGCTAATATTTATGTTTTTTGATGTGCTGAAACCGGGACTGAAACAAATTTTTCTCCATCACGTATAGAATTTTGTTAATGCAATCTACCAATACAGTTTCTTCCGCCACTTTTTTATCATTATAAATGTAAGGTAGCTTTTATATTAGTACCCACGATTAATTATAATTAATCATGGAAACATACTAGAAATTACCGACAATAAAGAAATTGTGTCGGTAGATAACCCTGTATGACAAAAAATCTACACGTGATAGAGAAAAACTGGCTTCATTTTTGGTTTCCGCACACCAAAAAAAAATATGTAGCAGCTAAAATTATCAAACCAACTTAAGCGAGCTTTAATTTAGAAAATTTCTACCAAACCTTTTTCCTCTAAAATAACCATTTAAAACTATATAAATTATCAATTAAATTTGTGATATTCTAGCATAAAAAATTAAGAAATCATTAATATTTATAAGACATAGATTTTACTCTTTATAATGGTTGTTAATGAATTATTTTTAAAGAAATGCATCCCTTTAGATAAGGAATTACTATCAAAACGTTCGCAAAAGAAAACTTTTTTATTTATTTATTACTTATTATATCTTTTTATTTATTCATTTTATTATTATTATTATTATTATTATTATTATTATTGCAATAAAAGTTTTTTACTTTATTTTTTTTCTACAAATGTTTTTGTGTTACTAATGTATTTTTATGTTTAAAAAAGGCAATGACATTTATTTATAATACCACATCTAAGCTTTACCTTATATAAAGTTCAGTGAAAACATGTTCTGTTCAGTAAAAGAAAAGAAAAATAATAATACGAAAATAAAGAAATGCATAATTTGTATCCTCAATATAATGGAAATGTACTCAGTATTAAAAAAAAAATAAAATTAACATTAACAACATGAAAAAAAATAAGCAAAATCTACAGAAATATTATTAGAATGCTATCGATCAAGCTATCGATTTTCATGTTTTATTTTTTTTCTTTGCTTATTATTGGGTAAATAAGACATTTGTACTACTTACAAAAATACAATCTATAAAAAAAATAGGGGATATTTTACTACGAAAAATTAAATAGTCATGAATATTTATATATTATAAAGATGCTTCATTCTTTATAGTGATCATTGGGAATACTTTTGAAAGAATTATTATCAAAACTTTGTCATAACAAAGCCATCCTCTTGGAGTATCCTGTAATTAGAATCCGGTCATCTACATTCTAAAACTTTTTAATACATACAATAATAATAATAATAATAATATATTTAAGTTATTAATTTAATCATGCTTATTAAATACACTTATTGAATATAATTCACGTACAAGAAATCAAACATTAACATACAAGATAAATGAGATCATAACAAGAGATCATTAACATACAAGAAATTTGTTTGATATAAGGTATGAATAATAATAATAATAACTCAATAATAAAGAAAACATTCAGAAACATAAACATTTAACTACTCACCAAGAACTATCTACATATGCTGGAACATTCCATATTACTGGGTCAAAAATATTTTTCTAAATTTTATGATTTATGTATGCACTTTATGCCTTTGTGCATTCCAACATGTAATTCCATTAGATGAGACATTTCTTCTACGTATAAAACTGCGATCCATAACCCACACAGTTTGAATATAGAAAAAAAAATTGTCAATTTTCATAAAATTAACACGTAATTCAGTTAAGACTTCACAGAAACATTTTAATGTTCATATCAGAGAGATGTTCATTTCAAGACACGTGAAAAATAATCTTTCATCAAAACTTTTCTTCGAAAACTTTTGAAAAATTGTAAACTGTTCATTTTCAGTAGTCTTCGCTAAAAACATAACTTGAAATAACATGAAGTATTTTGCCTTGAATACACACAAACAGCCAGAAAAAAAATTCAACTACAAATTATTTTTCCAAAACATCGTAAAAATTAGAAATAGTTCATTTTCGGAGATGCTTCGATAAACAAATCGCATGAAATAATCTCAAATCTTTTTCCAGAAAACGTATGAAACAGTTATAAACACAATTGTTCATCAACAATCCATTTAGTCTCAAACACTTAAAAAATCTATACATAGGTCATTTTTAGAAGTGTTTCGAGCAAAAGAAAATCACGTGAAATAATTTAGTCTTTTTTCCATGAACAGATGATAAAATCAACAGTTCTTTTACAGATCTTTTCTAAAAATTCACTTAAAAGTGCAAACATCTGTTAACCATCATTTACAAGCAGTTTTTTTATCATATGTTTCATAAATGCTTATAATATCACAAATAAAATATGCCTAACACTAAATGATACAAAAATTACACAAATAATAAAAATCAAACACAAAGAAAACCATGTTCATATATACAAAGCGTTAGATGAATCAAAATTTAAAAAGTGCGTACAGATATATTCTTAGGCATTTATTAAACACAAATTAATATTAATACATAATATTAATACAGATCTACGGAATAAAAAAATATGAACAATAAATTGAATAGTTCATTCATGCATGCAAAAATGAAAAAAATAAAAATAAAAAATAAAACTTTTTTTTTCTTTAAATTTGAATCGAAAACCAAAATTAGTCACAGTGCTACAATGTGCTGTTCATACTTGAATAAAAGACAAATTACTAATTTGATCATCAATAAATATAATTTGAATTTTTGAATATTCATTAACTCGATTTTTACATTTCTGAACTGAATTATATAAATGATTTTTTCATTAGGTGTTTAATAAATGTTTATAATAAGATGTATTTAGCACAATAAAATGTTTAAAAAATTGCACAGATAACAAATAATAATATACAAACTTAAAATGAGAACGTATGACATAAAATTACATATAGTGAAAGATAATATTCATGAAGAGTAAGGTAAATTACACTTGAATACAGAGTAATGCTTTGCCTTTCAATGAGCATAAATGAGTACTGTCATTGATTCAGATGATTTACGAAAACACAAGTCACGAAAAATAACGTAACTATATGTTAAGTATATATATATATATATATATATATATATATATATATATATATATATATATATATATATATATATATATATATATATATAAGCTAAATAATATGTCAAATATGACAAGAAATAACATATAATGCAAGATAATATACAGAAATGAATAGTATTACATGCTCTTATAGTGCCAGATGGCTTACGAAATCACAAGTTATGAAAAATAACTTGAATATCTCACTCAAATACGTAAAACTTAAAAAAAAAAAAAAAAAAAAAAAAACCTATCAGTTTGGATCTCAAATCAAAGTTAGTCTCTGACTAATAATTCTTTTTCATGATTTAATGAAAATTAAATCACTAATATGACTATTAGTAAATATGATTAGAATTTAAAAAGATTTATTAATTTTATATCTACATTTTAAAATTGAATACAAGACAACTGACTAACTGTGATTTGATTTCAAAAGTATTTGACCGGCACGCATGCAGTATTATTTCGATTATCCCAAAAGGAAACAGCAAGCCAATACCAACTGAAAATGTAATGATATGAAATTAGAAATAAATTATAGAGAAACAATCTTTATAAATTATTCATAAGTATAAATTTTTGCCTCTGTATAAAGAGTAACTTAAGTTTTAAACTAGATATAAAAGCATTTGAAAACTATAATTAATTCACCAGTAATAAAAGCAATACAATTTTTTCACCAGAAATTTATGCAAAGAAAAATACATTTCTAGTTTTTATTTTTATAGTTTTGTTGGAAAATAACTTTTATCACTATTTAAAATCACAGATCTTCATTACACTCTTTAGTGTGTAACGAATGTTATATTTGGTTAGATTAAAACACTTCAAGAAATTCAATGCTTCTGCTCAAAAAATATATAGAGAATGACATCGAAAATTTTATTACACAATGTGTTCTTGATAATTAAAAAAAAAAAATCATATTTTGACTGACATGAAAGGCTATGACTTGAAAATTCTTAAACATGGAAATGTAGCCATACTTTCAAAAAAGACCTTGTAGTAGAAAAAACTAACAAAAACACAAATATTTATTTTGTTTTAAAACATAAACATGGATTATGTGAGGAGGATAAGGAGAAAGTTTTTATGCATTTTACAAATTAATACATATATATATATATATATATTCAGTTTAATAAAATATCACATAAAATTCAAGCGTATAATGGTTCCTTGCAATCATCAAATCATCCTATATATTAAAACACAAGGCCAGTAAAAAAAAAAAAAAAACCTATTACAATTTGAGCATACACAGAAATCTTTGAGCCAAATAGAAACGCACATTTTATAGATTTTTCCTACTATTATTAATAAATCAAGGAGATAGAAAATAAAGCAAATGTGACGTCAAAACAATTCATATGTTTTAAGTAAACTCTTTTTATACGTAACAACCAAAATTTATTTTGAAAATGATTTTTTTTTAATGAATTCTAAAGTAAAAACGTAAGCGTCATTGTCTTGCGAGCAATATGAAATGCAAATTTTAGAATTAAAAAAAAATAACAGTTCGAATCTAAATAAAATTTATGAAGTTAACTAGGCAATATGTATGACGTCAGAACTTCTAACTGAGGATCTCATTAGTTAAAGCAAGAAAGAGAAGATAGAGGGTAATTTCATTCGCTTTAAAAATTACCTCATAAGATTTGTTTACCAAGAAATAGTTTCTGTTATTACGCCCATCTTTTAAAAAGCTTATATATATATATTTCTAATGGTTCTCCCTCCCCCTCCCCCCCCCTTTTTTTTATGCGTCATCTTTTAAGTAATTGAAAAATAAACTCGACGTCCAGTTGTCTATCATATTTTCCAGAAATAATAATAAAAGTAAAAATTCCTTTGACGAAATGCATGCAATTTTGTAAAAACAGTGATTTTTTTTAATGCAATTTTGTAAAAACAATACTTTTTTTAATGCAATTTTGTAAAAACAGTGGTTTATTTACGGCATAAATAAAGAGATATTGTCGCTTTTTGAAAACAATTTTTACATAAGAAAATTTTGCCATTAACTTGAACGAAAGTCACACAAAGTTGCAATCATTTTTTTGGGGAATTAACATATGGAATTTTTATTTCCTTTGACTTTTCAATATTTTCGTTAAATTCAAACTTCAGATGCACACACATGTTTCTTGAAAATTGAAAATTGACTCTTGATTGACTTTCAATGAAAAAATTGACAATTAACTCTTGACGAAAATGCTCTTTAAAATTGACTCTTGATTGCATTTGCGTTAAATTATTGAATACTGCATTGCATCCTTGCTGCCGATGGCATCAGAACCATGTTTCAACATTTGTTATATTCAAAAGGGCACTCAGCTAGACGGGTGAAGCCTGGCTAGTATCTATATATTAATAGGCAAGCATAAAATTTGTTGTCCCTTTTTAACATATTAATTATGGGAGTAGAGGGTTGAAAATGGTATCATTCGAAAGGTATGGTTAGCCGGAAGGTGCGAATACAAATATTATTTTCTTACGATGTCAAGAAGGTATTTAAAAATACATTTATTTTTTATGCATTTTCCCCCATTTTTCCCTTTTATACACGTATTCCTTCACATTAAAAAATACCTAAAAGTAGAAAGTTGTTAAATCTGGCAATTTCATAAAGCTCAAATAAAACCATAGACACAGTAATTTGTATAATGTAGCATCACTATACGCAAGCGAAGTGATGACGTCACTGTCTGTCCATGGAGCCATGTAAAAGATTTTCTATGTTAATTGTCCATTGAATTTTTTGTAAAAAATTATTTAAAAATAACGGAAATTATCTGCCGATTTTAATTCCGATATTTGGGTATAGTTATATATAAGTTACTGTCTACATGTGTTTGATTGAGTTATTTTTTCTGTAAAATTGATAAAATTTTAATTTAAAATCACAAAACTCCAGAAAAAAAAAAATGGCAAACTTCCAGTTTCGAATGTAAACATAAAAATTTCATTTCAAAGGGTGATATTTAAACAATAAATATTCAACTAATATACTAAATAAAAGGAAAATGGATTTGTTACTAACTGCTGCATGTATAAGTAGACGATACGGAAAAAATTCCGTTTTCTGCTGAATTTACATGTTTTGAGCTTTCTTTACGTTTCAATTAACTGAAATTGGCTACTTATTTTTTAAAAAAGTGTCTTTATTGCTAGCTTTTGTGGGTAGAAGAAGCAAGTAGAAGATACATAAAAACTTTTGATTTCCAGTTTTCGATGAATTTACACGTTTTGAGATTTCCTTGCATTTTAATTAAGTGAAATTAGTGAAATTGACTACTTATTTTTATTTTTTAAAAAGTGGATTTATTATTCTTTTCTCTGCATATATAAGTAGAATATATAAGATTCAGAAATGTTTTAGATTTTCGGTTTTCGATAAAGTTACACGTTTTGAAATTTCCCGAACTCAATTCGACCATTTTTGAAAAATATCTTTTTTTTTTTTTTTTTTTTTTTTTTTTTTTGTTTAAACACTGTATTTTATGAACTAATCGAATTAATTTAACAGAATTTGATACTTGGTTGGACCTTGGTCTGACATGGTACCTATTAGCGTCTGGGCTGTATCACACAACAAGGGGCGTTTTCACGTTGCGATTTTCTCTCATATCAGGAAAGGCTAACATCTACAGAGAGAAATAGTTATATTAAGTAAAACTCTGCTGATTCAGTTAGAGTGAATATTGGCAAACAATTGCCGCAGCTGTGTTGCAATTGCATTCCGTTTAGGACAAGGCAATAACTTTGCTTTGCCTCGCTTTGCAAAAAAAAATGGTCGAGTTTTGACCACTGGGCGATACTAGTAATAGTTATTACATGAAAATTTATTGATTCCTCTTAAGGGGACTCTCTACTTATCGTATCCGAAAGCCGAAGTCAATGCTATTCTATATGAAATTTTGCCCCGCTATAACTCATTAACTATTGCATATTTTTAAATTCAGTTTTCTTAGTCAAAAAATTCATAACTATTAAACAATTTGTCGCTTTCTGAAAAGTGATTTTTTAAATTTTTAAGATTTCATTTTTAAGCTCAAAAACGCAAAATTTCACATTGTAAAAATTCGCATTTTTCAACCTCAAAATTAAATATTAAAAATTAAAAAAAAAAAATCAATTTTTTGAAAACGATAAATTATTTAATAGTTGTGAATTTTCTGAATAAGAAAATGTAATTTAAAAATATGTATTAGTTAAAGATAGTTATAATGGGGCAAAATTCTCCATAGAATAACATTGACTTTGGCTTCCAGGAACGATAAGTAGAGAGTCCTCTTAAGTTCAAATCACGAAAATTGCGCTTCAGATTGTACTTTCTGTTTTACATAATTTTATATATCGCTTGCCATGATTTTCATTTTTCTCATTAAAATAGATTAACGCAATTTTAATGAATCCTTAACGGTTTCAACGATTTAATTAAAACATTTTTCATTTAAATTGGAAGTGGTGTTAATTCAATCTAATTTGTTTCTGGAAATTACTCATTTTTTTCGCGTAAAGTGTATAAGTGCTCTTTTTTTAATTAAAAGAAAAATTAGATCATTAGAAATATGCGTAACACTGCCGTATATAGAGATAATCATTTCGTTTATCCTTGAAACAAAAACGCAGTTTTGCTGGAAACTTAAATTTTACTAAATTTAATTACTTTTTTAAAAAGTTACATGTAAATGTTTTAGAGCATAATTAATTTTTAAATCATGTTGGAAAATTTGAATTTTCATGTACATTACTGAATAATCATAACAATAAGATTAAAAATTAGTGCAAAATGTTCATTTTAAGCATGGAAAAGTGTTAATAAAAGCTAGATGCAGTGCAAAGATAGAATTAGTTGAACAAAAGTAATAGTTAGAATATAAAAATAATGGTTTTCTTAATACAATTTAATACTTTAATAATAATAACTCGAAAAACTGTATCACTCAATATTCATATTACAAATAATTCAAGATTTCAGCGCCAGTTACATTAAAATTTGTGTTTAGTTTCAGTATTAATTAGTTTAACAGTAATATTTTATTAATCACAACATACAAAATTAATATCTAAAAATCCTATGCATTCAGTTTTTTGGGAACTTCAGAAAAGTTAAAACTGAATTAACAACGAATATTAAAAAAAGTAATGATGCAAGCGCTATAACAGAAAATTTAGGTATAAAGTTATGACTTTAAGGACGTGAAATTCCGAGTCAAAACATATTTACGTTTTATTTATAACTAAAATTTTTTTTTTTTTTTTAAATCTGATTTTTCTTAACGTTCTATACTGTTATAAGAAAATGCGTGTCAGATTGTAAAATTATTCAAAATAAATGCATAAAAAGGTGTATTGCTTCAATTAAAAATTAAGTTTTTTCTTTCTTTCTTTTCCTTTTTTCTTTCTTTCTTTCTTTCTTTTTTATTTTTATTTTACAAGAACTGTTGTTTTAAGCCTTAATAAATCGGATTTGAGAGATTTTTTAATATCTGAGGTGTAAGTGAAAAATTTAGTTTTCAGAGTTTACCGCTTAAAATATTTTAAGGTATTGCGCTTCTATCTTATAATTTTAATATTTTTTACACTGATTAGAAATTTTTGTGCTGATAATGCACATCTGTATAGTAAGAAATTTTATAAATTCATAAAATGTTGATTTAATAAAAAACCATAGTAAATTATATATATTTTTTAGCGATTACAGAACTATTGTTTGAAATCTTAATGAAGTACATGGTATTAATATTTGAGGTGTAAATTTTTCAAAATATCTAAAATATTCTAAAGAATTTAATTTTTGAGCCTTTTTTTCTTACGATTTTAATATTTCTTTCGGTGATTACCAATCAGGTACTAATAATGCATATTCGGTAGCAGAAAATTATGATAATTCAGTTATATTTAAGCACTTCATATTGAAACAAAATATAGGAAAGTAATATCTCGTTTATCTAGAATCCTATACACATGTGCGAAAATCACTTATTTTAGCATATTTATGTATCAGAAGAAAGATAAAAGATCCTCTCTAAGAATGAAAATATTGCAAAAATAATTCAATAATAATGGTTAATAATATTAATTTAATAATAATGTTGCTATTATATATCAAATTTTATTTGTACTTAATAATAATAATTAGAAAAATAAAAGTTTACAAAATTTATTTGTTATTAAACAAAATATCTTAACGTAGTTTTTTTAATGCAAGGCCAATGTAAATTGAAGCTTTACAGAATTAATTCTTTTAATTCTTTTTTATTGACTTATGATTATACATACACCTTTGCAGTTAATATATCAGTTTCATTGACATACTAATACCAAACATAAATTTAAATAGCTCATTCTTAATAAATACTCTTCAAATAACGATATAAATTTCTTAATATTGTTACTTGAAGAGTATTTTATATGAAGATGCGAACAATTAATTGTGCCGAGATAAAATTCCATGTTAACAACACAAAATTATTTTCTAGTTCATTGTAAAATCAGGAAAAAGGGCTAACACCTCGGCAAATTTCTCCGGAAATCGTCGTCGTACAAAAATAAGACTGATACCGATCGATTAGTTATGATGTCTAGTCTTTAATGGTATACTTAGATCTTGCTTAGGAGGTCGTCTACATATTAAAATTTGCCCTAATTTCCTTTTTTCAAATACTATCACCCATTTTTAATTATATATATATATTTTCTTTTTTAGCTATCCAAATGAAACCAACCCGGAAAAACGTATTGTCCATGTATCTCTTTCAAATTTTCATACAGTTCTGAACTGTTTACGACTGGAGAAGCTAATGTTCATTTAATGAGATAGATGTGATTCATATCTTCTTAAAATATATTAATTACAAATTTTGATTTTTTAATGCGTCAGAACGAAATGACCCAAACAAATTGCATGCATATTTTTTGATTAAAAAGTATATTTTTAATTTTGAAAATTACAATAAATGCTTATTCTAAAAAATTATGAATTATAACCTATATTATTTTTTGTACAAATAGAATAAGAATTACCCCCCCCCCCCAAAAAAAAAGGAGGGGGGGGGTTCAAATTTAGAGTTCGTTTCGCGTTTATCATTATTTTGTTACAGTGATATAACATTTCTTATTAGCGTTAGAGGAACGTCACATGCTATCTATAACCTTGCATGCATAGGAATAAAAATAGTTCAAAAAAGTTTAGGTACCACACATAATTTCTTTACCTGCATGAACTTAATACCTTTCTGCGCGAGATCTTAATTAATTCTTTTTTTTAAGAGTACGTATGAAATCCTAATATATTTTTGTTCCAAACTTTATAAAGAACTAATTAAAAGTGTATTAACTATACCTTTTTCCGAACAACGTAGAACTCAGAAATTCTCATATGGAATCAAAAATGAATGTTACTATTAAAAAATAAATAAATAAATAAAGTTGATATTAATTTTAATATATAGACGCTCCATAAGCAAAAATTAGCTATTGCATTAATTACTAGACGTTAATATTAATTGATCGGCGCCATTCGCAAATTTGTAGAATAATTTATGGCAAAAATACTAGGGAAGGAATTTAATTTAATTTAATTTAATTTTTTTTTCTCACTGTACATTTATATAGAAGTTTCCATCATAAAAATAACATAAATTCACAAACTTTATTTACAAAGTAGTTCTGTACGATTTAGCAGCTATAGAAAGAACTTAAATAAAAATTTTTAAAAAGTTACAATTTCATAAAATATGTACAAAAGTTGATTAACCTTTGGGAATGACTTTTATAAAACAAAACGTTACTTTTTACAAAAATATATACAGATATTTATTAAGACCTCTTGGAAGAGGACATTTCTTTTTTTAAAAAATGTTCCATTTGCATAAAAAAAAAAGAAGATAAAAAAAAATGACTAAGCTTTAGGTAGGACATTTATAAAACAAAACGTAACATTTACAGGAAAATATATACAAAAGCTACTTACAAAAATTAAATTGCATGAACCCTGTGTAGGGCTTTTTATAAAACAAAATATAAAAGACACTTTTCATAAAAATACTTACAAAAATTGAATTATAGCAGCTCTGGGAAGGGCATTAAAAAAAAAAAAAAAAAAGACTTTATTCATAAAAATATATACAAAAACTGAATTGTAACAGCTCTAGAAAAGGCTTTTAAAAAACAGAACGTTACATTTTCATAAAACTATATACAATAATTGACTTCAAATGTTGTAAATTGGAACGTTGTAAAAACAACATTTTCAGAAAAATATATACAAAAATCGAATTCTAGCAGCTCTGTGAAGGGCTATTATAAAACAGAGCCTAAAAGACTTGTTTCATAAAAATATAAACAAAAAATCGAATTTTTAAAAATATTCTTTGTATTTTATATTTTAAATATTAAATAGAAAGTGCAATCTCACATTAAGCCAAATGTTTTTTTTTTTTTTGTTCGGCAACTTTTTCACATTAAAAAAAAATGCAATATAGATATCTTAAAAAAATATTTAGCTTAATTTTTTTAATTTAAAAAGTATATTCTGAAAATAATTTCGAAAAAGAATATTAATAATGAAAAAAGGTTACTTGTTTTATGTTTAATTCTGTCTCTAAAATAAGAACTGAATTTCTAAATAAGAGCACATTTAAAAAAAAAAAAAAAAAAAAAAAAAAACTTTTGTTCTAATAGTTTCCAAAATTGTTCTAAAATTACGCATTTAATATCGATTAAAATAATAAAATATAGTGGGAAAATATTCGCTTTCAATGATTCTCATATTTAAATATATTTCGAAAAAAGATAAATACCTTAAGTAGTTATTTACAAGCGTCGCAATTCACAATATACGTCTGTATGCATGTGTGTGCCTGTATATACGCATATGAGCATATCGTTTTGAAAATGTTACTAAGTAAAGCAGCACATCTAAAATTATGGTGCAGTATCTCTTACTTATAGGCTTTTACAATACAATTAAAACTGAAATTCATAATACTGAATTAAACACTTACCTATGTGATGTAAATATACTATTTTACCAAGAGAAGATAGTGAATGTACAACATTATTTTAAATTTAGCTATGTACGCTCAAAACCTAGAAATAATCAGAAAATCTTACCTGATTGGTGAAGCTATGAAACTAACTAAATATGGCCTTGAAAATATTTCCATTATTGGATTGAGCAAAATGTTGTACCTGATTATTTCAGCAATATAAGTATTACACAGAAATTGAACATTATTTCTTCTCCATCCACCAATACATCGTAAAAAAGCTTGAATATCTCTTTCATATTAAATTAAGACTATAACTTGTCCTTTTCACATATTTTTCAAAGATGTCACAGGTTATTTAATTTACTTGTACATTAATTCATTTTGGTTATTGAGGATTTCGGCGGCATTTTATCATCTGTTATTCTAAATTTTTAAATTACTTTGCGACTACATTTATATATATATATATATATATATATATATATATATATATATATATATATATATAAGTGAAAATGAAAAACTAATATTCTGCTTCCGAATTAAAAAAAAAAAAAAAAAAAATTATTATACATGAACGCCATTAAAAATGTACCAAATGCTGATTTTTTGTTATGACGCTACACCGTAAAAATACAAAGACTAACTAGCTTGGAAAAATTAATTAGGAATTAGTTCTATTTTTGAAAAAAGGCTTTACATGTACTTTTTAAAGTAGCTTTGTAAATTTCATAAGAATGAAATTAAGCAATGTGTTTATGAAAATATTTAATGTTTTAATAATACTGCTCGGCATGAAAATTGCTCCTTACACCATTTCAGCATATGTACGTAATGTAGCGTCATATTTGGATTTAGGGGGTCATACGTAAAATGACCCCCTAAATCCAAATATGACGCCCATTTTGCCCTATAACCCACCGTTTGTTAGGAAAAGCACCCTCTTTTTATCATTTTCTGTGATTTTGTGGCTATAAATTTGATTTTTAGGAGGGGGGAGGATAATTTTAACCGTTAAATATCTTCTGAGGGGCAACAGAGTTGGAAATTTCTAAAACATGGACATTTGTGTCAAGATTTTTTTTTTGGGGGGGGTGGGGGGGTGGGGGGGGGAGGGTTGCCACTGAAATTATGAATTACATATCTTATATTTTTTTAATCTGTTATTAATGTTATTTTTTAATTTTTATATATTTTTGCTTTTAGGTGTTAAATTAATACTTTTTTATTTTTCAAATCAGATTCATGTTCATAAAATTATCGAACAGGGAAAAAAAATGAGGGAGGGGGTGGTGTATCTAGAAAACGGTGGGTGAGTGGGCAAAATGCAAGTCATATTCGGATTCAGGAGGTCATTTTACATAAGAATAAGCAAGAATGGTATCAGATCTCGAAATTTTTTTTTTTTTTTTTTCTTTTTTTTTTTTTTTTTTTTTCAGTGCAGTGTAAGTAATTTATAAAGCATCAAATGAAGATTTATAAAATCGGGAAATATAAAGTTTACTAAGTAGGGAAAATAGATTGTTTTGTAAATTTTAGAAGCAAAATTTCATACATTTATATATAAGTACACACACACACACAAAAAAAAAAAAAAAAAAAAAATACATTACCAAAATTACTTTAGTTTGAAAAAAAAAAAAGGAAAAAAAAAAACCTTTATGCAGATAAATTTCAAATAATATTTCGATATTTTCATCTGCAAAAGCTGCGCTGGAAATGTCTGAAAAACTTCTAGCAAATTAAAGCAAAAATCAATTTATCTTGTTGCTTACTAAATACAGATTTATAGCAGTGAACATAAAAATCATTTAAAAGTTTTAGAAAATCAATGTAAAAATGGTTAATAAAGTTTGAATTTCCTCAAATTTCCTTACACAAATTACACACAATAAAAATTGACAAAAATTACGAGAAAAGTCTAAGCATTGTTTAAACTATGAATATCTATCTATATATATATATGATTTAATTGCTACATTTATATCATTAAATATAACATGAATACACGTATATATATATAATTAATAGTCCACATTTAACCATGATCATCATTATGTTAAACCATAGAATATTATGCAGTCATTGGCATTTTTATTGTAAAATTAAGAATTTTTGTTAAATAAAAACACTAAAATGCATTTTTCTTTGCAACATATTTGATATATATATTTTTTTTTTTTTTCTTTTTGGAATTTTTAAAATAAAATAGATTGACAGATATTATTAAAACTTTTTGAATAAGAAGTTGAAAATATTATTTACTCATAAAAAAAAAATACAAATTATATTTACACTTACGAAGGGCATTAATTTTATAATTTGTATATTACTTTTATTTTGCTGGCATCATTCTTTTTTCTATTTTAATTCTCTCTGTTTTGGAATTTCGACCCATTCATTTTCAGCGTCATCATCACCTACGTATGAAGGTTCTTTCTTCTGATACCAAAGTCCATCAGTATCAATCGGTTCGCGTTTCTCGGGGCCAACTTTCAAGTGAATTTTCTTTTCTGGTTTTAGGCCATATCTGTTTCTTCGTGATTTTCCCTTGTGCATCGACTCAATTTTAGATTTGATGTTATCTAACAACTTATAATAGTCATCTAAATACATAACCATTTTCGTGGTATCATATACTCTTCCAATATCTCTGTCTCTTTTCCTTTCATTTCTTTTTCCAAGACCAATGAAAATCCACCCAGGATTGTATTTGGGACGATAATCCCTTTCTCTTTTTTTCGGATAATTGAAGTCATCAATATCATCTAACTCTTCAGATTCTAATTGAAATTTGGATGATACACTTCTCTTTTTTCTACTTAAACATTTTTCGTCGCACAGATCTGTCTTATTAGCATGCTTTGATAACTGGAATACATCTATGGCCACATGCCCGTAATCATTCATATTGGGTTTATCAAGTCTTTTCGAAGCCTCTTTTTCATCTGTAAAGTCATAATACATTCGGCGATCGTAGACATGACGACGCTTATTTAGTCCTTTGTAAAGAAGTACTGGGTTATTCCTGTCTGTGAGGGAATCGACGCCCATAGTTATTATATTTGGTTTGGGATAATATGCCGCGGCATTTTTAGTAACTTTATCATGACTAAGGTTTGTTAAATATTCCAACTTATCAGGTAGTTTTCGAGTGGAATTACTGAACGACTTTTGTTCTGCCGTACTTAAATTGGGTCTTAAGCCGAAGTTACCTGATACTGTCGATTTTTGTGATTTATAATTATTTTTTATTTCTCTTTTTCCGAGACCCATGTACTTCAAGGCTGGATCATATTTGTAAGGGCGTTTACTGTGTTTTGAATGGTCATTTCTTTTACCAAGTCCCATCAAGCGTAAAGCTGGATCAAATTTATAAGGGCGCTTTCCCAATCCAGGTACATTTTCGAATTTGTCTGTTAAATATTCTTTATTTATCATTCTGTTTGGAATCCTTGAATTATACCGAAACCCCCTTTTTTCAAACTCAGATGAAGGATTTTCATAACTCATTGTTGCATTAAATTGTTCTGTAGATTCTGAATTTTCATTAACAGAACTATCCTCAGAATTTTCAGAAAAAGCTTTTTTATAAGGAATTATCTTCTCATCATCAAAAGAAAAAGCCGGGGAATATTTTGCATTCTCTTTTTGAAAATCAGCAATTGAAATTATGTCTTCATCATTATAACCATCAATGAATTCATAGTCCGGCAGCGGCTTGGAGTCGTCTTCATACTCTAAGCCATTCGAATAATCGTAAGCAGATTCTCTTTTACCTAAACCCATGTATTTTAGACCTGGGTCGTAACCAGAGTTGCGTTTTCCAAGTCCCATATACATAAGACCCGGATCATATGAGCTTCTGCGTTTTCTTAAACGCATATGTCTGTCTTCTGAATTATAGTGAAACTTTCGCTTGCCAAGTCCCATATATTTCAGAGCAGGGTCGTATTGGGGAACACGTTTCCCCAGACCCATGTACTTTAATGCGGGATCATATTGGGGTACACGTTTACCAAGACCCATCAATGCAAGTGCTGGATCATACTTGAATTTTCTGTTGTATTCCTTTTTCGAATTGCTCCTTTTCTCAGAAGCAAACTCATCATCCTCAGCATAAATTTCATCCGCACTTGACAACTTTGCAGATGGTTCACTTCTTTTTATTGGATAAAACTTGGCAAGAAAAGAATTCTTGTTGTCGTTTGAAGTAAATTTTTCAATTGAAAATTTAGATTCATTTTTTGATACCTTCGGTTGAGGAGCTACTAGCCCAAATCCATCGGATTCATAACCTGAAACATAAAGAAAATATTACTTTGAAAATCCATTTCATTGAAACAAGATTATAAAGTTTACTGTTAAGAAATAAAATATCACAAGTTATAACAGCTTTAATTAAAGTTTCCTTTCTGTTAGCATTTAGTTTATCAGTACATTTTACTATAGAATACACACTGTTGAGAATAAATTTTTTACAGAAAGTAGTTTTTCTACTGAGGATTAAAGTGCTAAATAAATGGTTAAACTGAGATCCACTATGTTTTTACGAGTTTTTATGTTGCTTCGTTCTCCCTGTCTTGGTGAAAGCTATCCACTGAATTTTTTAAGCTGTTTTTCGATTTCAATTCAGTGTTAGTATATATATTTATATGTAGTTTAATATTTATTAAGGTATTTGGTTACGGGGGTCAAAAATGTTTCTTCCCTGTTAAAATCGGCCCACAAGTAGCCGAGAGATTCTTCTCTCGAAGCTGGTAGACGGAAAGATACACATTCGATTTCAGGTCTCTCTCGTCGACCTAGCCACACGGAGTTTGTTGTGTTTTTTTTTTTCTAAAGATTACGTAAATACGTTCTAGGACCCCTTAGAAAGACCCTAATGGAGGGCACACCACTTAGGTCTACGACACTCTTCTAGTCAATTAGCCTTAATCCTAACACCACCGCACATGGAGAAAATTTCCCTATTAATTTTTAACCAATTTCTGTCAACACATTTTTTCTTAAACTTTGTATGACCAGGTTCTATTCTCGAAAAAGACAAACGAAAGTTGCCGGGTGTGTAGCCAAGTCGCACATTTGTCCAAGCCACTTGGAGTTTTCCTTGGTTTTCCTCAAAATCCCAATAAATAATGATAAAAAGTAGACTGCTGTTTTGTACGTGTATAGTTTTAAATGTATTTTTTTTTTTTTTTTTTTTTTTTTTTTTGTTATCTGATCTTTTTCAGTAATTTTACTACTAAGGCGAAATTTGTTTTATAAGTAAAACTGTCAGAACCTTAGCGCTCGATTGGATTTTCATGCCTGTATGTCTATAAATTTGTCTGTCTACTGTCTCAAAAAGCAACTTTTTGACTTTATGATCGAATGCTTTTTATGTTTTCATATTATCATTTAAATCTCGTGACGACTTTAAAATATTAATAGTCATTGAAAAAATGATGTTAATTTGTAAACTTTTATTTTTATAAAAGTTATCAATATATATGGGTGGGCAGATGTCTGATTAAGGAGGTTGGGTGGCGTTGTAGGTTGCCGGGTTGGGTGGGTTGTTGATTAAAAATAAACGAAGGAAGGATTGCTGCATTTAATTTTATTCACATATTGAATACTTGTTTTAGAAAAGTTAAATTTATGGATCAATTACAATTAAAAAATAAATCTTATCTAGATTATATGCAAAATACCTGTTTGAATATCGTTAATATGATTCTCAAAAAGAAAAAAAAAACTACATAAAGATAAAATTAAAGGAAGAAATGGAGGATTTTTTTTTAAAATTAATTTTAAAAATTAAATTAAATTAATTATCCTAACTACTAAGTTTGTAATTAAAAAAAAAAAATTCAAATTAACTATTTGGTTAAGTCTAAACTCCCTTTGGGTTTTGAATTCATGGCAAAGCATTACAATAAGTTTATTCACTTTAAAAACAAGATGGTTTCGTTAAAAGAAAAAGAGATCTGAATTATTTAAGTTTCTTTGATTTTTTAAAAATGAGATATAGATGGCAGTACTAAGCAAACATTAAATAGGATGCTTCACAGTTAATAATGTAATTACTTAATCAAATTCATTAAGATGAATAAATCTCCATGCACTAAAAAAATAAACTTTTTAAAAATTAAAAATTAAGATAATTGAAAAGGAATAAGAATAAAATTTAATTAATTGACAAACTTACATAATACAACTCAACTTCATGAAAAGCCATTTTCTCAATACTACGATCTGTGTTTTGATTTCATTTTTTCTGGGTAATATTTAAAAAAATTCAGGCTATATTCTGTCTTTAATTCATTTGTTTCATTTGAAAGTAATTTTTTCTTGTTGGTTTTTGCTATCATTTGGTATTTTCCTAAAATGCTTATCAAATACAGAAAACCTACAATTCTTTGCTCAATGCTATTAGGGATAGCACCTGAATAAGTCCTATAGCATTTTGAGCTTTTTATTTAAAATTCAATCATTTTGCTTTGAACCGAAATTCTTTTACTCATCTCAAATTAAAAGGTTCTTTTCATTAATATAAGTTCTATTATTTCCCCTTATAATACTACAATATTCCTTCTTTTCTACAGCATCAAAATGCACGGCACTTTATTATATTTTTCAACATTAAATCAATTTAAGATAACTAGTTAGTTTGTTTGGCCTATGAATGTTCCTGTCGTGATTTATTTGACTGACTATTCTTCATTTTCATTCTTTTCTTTTTTATAATAAATTACATATATATATATATATATATATATTGAAAACCTTTTCAAACATTGAATATATATATATATATATATATACATGCACTGTTAAACATTGCATATGATTTTGCAAGACATTTAAATTGTTTTGTAAATTATGATTAAATATCAATTTATGCAGAAAATGTTTAACATTTTGTTTTAAAATTTTTATTTACAACTAATTAATACAAAATAAATTGGAAAACTTTATTCTCAAGATTTAGCCTACTTTGAATTAAAAGCGCGTCATTTATTCATTTATTTTTTTAGTTTAGTAATTTTATTATATACTTTTGAACTTTTGATTATTATTTACTTGTAATTTTGTTTTCAGTTTTTAATAATATTTAATGAGTTATTTTTATCCAAATTTTCAATAGATTTTGAAACTTCACATTTCTTAAGTGAAAATTAGCAAATAATTAAGTAAATAAATAAAGTAAAATTCTAAAGCTTATAATTATAAATTATACATTATCTTTAAAATCCTCGTATATTAATAACACCTAAAAAACATTTTAGAACAATTAAAAGGTTATTAATTTTAAATATTACATCTATTTATCGGTTAAATTTTCATTCAATATTACAGTTCTATTAAATAAATGCAATATATATACATATACATATTGTCTTAAACGTAGACGGATGTTAATTATATATATAACTATATATAACTATATATGTATATTTTTGTCTAACCAAAGGGAGGGTGTAAAAAGCATATTTCATATATATCATATTACTCAGGAATAATCTCCATGTTCTTAATATTTTATTATTTGTAGGTGAATTATAAAATTATAAGAGCTTAGACTGTTATCATTCCTTTCTTCTCCGGAAATAAAACTAAATTTTTAAATATCTTATAATGAATTTCACAGTTTAAATATTTGTATATCAGTTATAAATTTATAAATTTTAAATGTATAAACTTATGTTCAGACATAAATTTATATATTTTCACTTAGGTGTTGTATATTTCAGATGTTATGGACAATATATTAGGAAATAGTTAAATGATTTAAAAGAAGCCCATGTGCTTTATGGACTAATTACAGATGGCATCTCTTTCTAAATTGGGGGGGGGGGGACTATTAATAGAACGGAAAAGATCATATTCAAAGGAATGTTTCTTTCGGTTCATTAAGAAATTTATAAAGCGAGTATAAAGTAGACACTTGTGTTTCAAAATACAGTTCCCGCCGCTTATTAAAATCACGTTCGTCCTGAGTCAAAGTGATTTTATTAAGTGGCTGATTTTTATATCCGGCGAACGCTGCTGCACTCAAGAAAAAGGTATTACTTTTCTGAATTTCGAAAGAATTTTCAAAATAAAACAAATAATGGAATTAATAAACAATATTTATTTATTTTATTTTTATTTATTTTTTAAGGCAACTGATTAATTCTTTCTTCAAAACAAGTAAATTAAGCACATCCCAAATTTTAATGTGTTTTTCCTTGAGGAAAATCATCATTACTTTGGCGAAAGTTCACGCTTTTCTTTTGAATCTTTCCGTTTAAACCACTCGCTTCTTAGTTATTTCAAAATAAGAATTTAAAAAAAAAGTCTTTTAATAATTAAAAATTTTAAAAATATGTATCACTTGCGAACCAAATTAAATTTGTAACTTATGATCGCGCCTTGAATTATACATTCCTTGAAATTGTTAATGAGACAAGTGATGGGGAGTGTTTAATTTGTAACTGTGCTGTAAGAGTAAAATTTTCGACAAAGAGAGATAACGAAGGAATTGCTGTATTTTCTTAAAAAAAAAAAAAAATCAGAGTATGTAAAAAAGTTTTTAGCGTGCATAAATGACATTTTTGCTGTTGATGAGAGTTTTTGAGTTTATTAACCGGCAGTGCTGATTTTATTAAGCGACAGTTTTAAAAATAGTTTCTATCGATTTGATTCCGTTCCTAACAATTTGATCAGATTAAGCGGTTGATTTTATCAACCAGTGAATTTATTAAGCGGCGCCTACTGTATTTATGAAGGTTTCTGGTAAGAAAAAGGTGGGCAGATCGAGTTGGTCAGTTCTTTATCTTGAGCCTAAAGATAACTGTGAATAGTTCTTGATTGATTATGAGGATTATTGTCATATAGTCGGGAAAAAAATAATAAATAAAAAATCTTAACTAATATCACAAGCATTGCATTTCTTGAAAGAAAAAATTTCTAATGCCTGAAAGTAATCAGAATTTTTTCCAGAAGAGGAAAATATCATGACTAATATATTCAACACACACACACACACACACACACACACACACACACACACACACACACACACACACACACACATATATATATATATATATATATATATATTGAAAACCTTTTTAAACATTGAATAGATGAAAACAAGAAACATTGAAAAAGATAAAACAGAAAAATTCAAAAAGAGATTGCGACTATCAAACATACATAAATGGAAACATGCAAATTCATTACGTTTTCAAGGGAGCAGAATGAATGTTGCATGTAAGTTTGGTGTCATTTCTGTCTTGTTGTATGCAAATTGCTAAATATTTACAACAAGCTACCCCCAATAACACCACCAAAAAAAAAAAAAAAAAAAAAAAAAAAAAAAGAGAGAAATTAAAACTGAAAAGTTATGGAAACCTTATTAAAATCAAACATTTAGAGCCATGCAGCAATAAACAATATTATTAATAGAAATACTAATAAAATAGTTAAATGAAATACTAGTAATAATTAATAAAACTAAAGTATAACATACATTACATCTGAAAAACTAGTATAAGAAACTTGCACCCATGCACGTAAAACTAGATCACGAGACATACATGTGGTATATATAAGGACAAAAAGAAGTTTAATGCAGAAAAGACAGATGATTCAATTGTCACAATGTTTCACAAGAGCTTAAATAGGTTACTAAATAAAACATATATATCAACCATCATAGCAAGGCCTCTTATATTGAATTTATAGCAGCAATCGATATATAGTGCTTAAAAGTTAGCTCACCGCAGGTTTAACCCCAAGTGGAGAAACCCTGGTTAGAAACTTTAACCGCTATTCAAATATTTTCTATTCATTGTTGCAAGTTTCTGAACTCCGCGTTTATTAACCTGTGCTGAAAACCGTCGTGCTGATTGGCCGATGTATGCACGTGACTAGCTACACATCAAGCATTGCTCGTTCAAGATGGTGGTTCGCGCTTGTAGTACTTACAAATTGCTGACTTTTTATTACTATACTGTATATATATTGTCGTTCGTTAAAAATATTGGAAATCAAGCAAGTTTTATTCACAAGATAAGAAAACGAAATCTTACTGGCAGAACATATATATGGGTTTTTAGCTTTTTCCCCCTCTTTTTCTACATTCTAAAGTAGCGGTCAAATCATTAGTCAAAGAAAGGCTTTCTGTTATTGATTGCAAAGAAGCTATTTCTTTGCATTAAAAGGCTGAGGTTTTTCATGAAATAGCCAATGCATTTAATTCTTATATCGCTGTAAGCTGCTGTCAGATATGAGCAATATACTTAAAAAAGAAAAAAAAAGTATATATATAAATTTATAAATAGTCAACGCTTTTGATCAAAATAAGCAAATAATTTGACAAATTTTAAAATACTCAATATACACTTGATTCAAAGAGTATTAAATAAGCATTTTTAACAAGAGATGGCGACACTGCAGCAAATATAATTCATGCATTGTAGGTAGAATTTTTTTTTTTTTTTTTTTTTTTTTTTAATAAATAATTTTAAAAAAGGGCTATGTATTATTTGATAAAAAATAAAACAATTTATGACAGTAATAGTGAACCAAGATAAAATTTTTGCATATTTAAGAACATCGCTTTCCTTGTGAATAAGTGAATGTCAATGAGTATTTTTCAAACGAAATCATAAAAACGTTTTATTGAATTTTTAAAACATATATTTAGAAGCTTTTTATATGAAATTTACTTTGTCATCGTGTCTTCGTGTTACGCTAGTAAACAAAGTTTCTTCATTTTAAAGTAAATATTAGCTATTCCGTTTGTCGCTCTTTGGTTCAGTTGGTTAGAGCGTCACGTTAATAACGCTGTGGTCTACAGTGAGGTCCCCGGAAGGTCCGGCTTGTTAATTTTTGCAGATAATTAGTAGAAAAGGTGTCAATTGATACAAGAAAATTTTTCGTTGCTTACACAGTATCCTAAGAATTTTTTAAAGGAGTTTTTCAAGAAACTTTAATTTTTTTTCTTAGGTATTAAAAATCACAAAACATGTTTGATAGTTAAAAAAAAAAAAAAAAAAAAAAAAGCACCAAATAAAAAGTTTTAAGTAAAAAATACATAAATAAATATTTTTTTAGAAACTTCTTATTTTTGAAATTGGATTTTGTCATAGCGTCTTCGTGCCATGCTAAAAAAACAAAGCACTTCCACTTTAAAGTAAATGTAAGGTATTTTTACATCGTTCAGTAGCTCAGTTGGTTAAAGCATCATGTTGGTAACGTGATGGTGGTGGGTGGGTTCGGTCTTCAAAAGCCAACGTGTTACTTTTTTGTAGATAATTATTAAAAAAGATATCATTTGTTAAAAACAAAACCTTTCATGGCCTACACAGTATACTCAGAAATTTTGATTAGTTTTTTAAGAAGCTTTTTTATTAGTAACTAAAAAAAACAATGACAACAACAATTAAAAAAAAAACGCTGGAAACTTTTTGTTGAGCCTTACAAAGCATAAAATAAAATTTTATTCTTGCAGAGACATGCTATAAAAAATAAAAGTTGAAACAATAAGAAAAGTTTAAGGAAGAATGTAGATATTTCACTTTTACACGAGATGAAAATTCTTAAATATTCAAAGTATTTCGAAAAGCATTCAAGAACAATATTTTTTTGCATTACTTAGATTTTTTTAGCATGTTCTATGACTTTTTTTGACTATTCCTTAACTTTCGGTTAAAATATTATGCTGATAACGCATTGGTCGTGGGTTCGATTCTCGAAAGCCGCCATGCTATTTTTTTTTCAGATAATTAAAAAAAATATATCAGCACCGATACAGAATTTGTCTACATCTAGTTGTTTACGCAGTATCCTAAGAAATTTTGATTAGGTTTTTAAGATGCTTTATTTATAACTAAAAAGCACAAAATAAAAATTTAAGTAAAAAATCCTTTTTTAAGATTAGAAGCTTTTTATTGTGAAGCCCTAAAAAGCATAAAATAAAAAATTATTGAGGTAAAGACATGCTATAAAGAAATGAATGTTTTAACACTAATGAAATTTTAGAAAAAAAAATATATATATATAGATAGATATTTCCCTTTTGCAAGAGAGGAAAATTTTTAAATATTTAAAATATTTTAAGAAACTTTCGAGACCTTTGAAATGTATGGCTTAACGAATAATTATACAAAAAACTAATAACTAAGAATATTGGTCTCGAATGCTTTTTAAAATATTTACAATATTTAAAAATTTTCATCTCTTGCAAAAGGGAAATATCTATATTTTTTTCTAAAATTTTATTAGTGTTAAAACTTTCATTTCTTTATAGCATGTTTTTACCTCAATAATTTTTTATTTTATGCTTTTTAGGGCTTCACAATAAAAAGCTTCTAATCTTAAATAATTATAAGATAAAAAAAATTTTATAAACCATGTTTTTTAATTTTCTGTTGAATCGTATAAACGCTACTGAAGGCAGCCGGAACCCCAGCAATTGGATAAAAGTATTAAAAAAATTCCTGGCTATCGTCTTTTGAGGTATTATAAAAGTTTCAAATGGCTATTTAGCCGGGAAGTTAGTTAAAAGTTGATTGCAAGCTTTGTACTGGAAACGCTGCCGAAGGCAGCAGGGTCCCGAAGCAATTGGATAAAAATATTTTTAAAAAGCATTTTCACCGTATTCTGAACTGGTCCGAAAGTTTCAAATGTCTAGCTAATCGGGAAGTTAGTTAAATGAATTTTCTGTTGAATCATACGAACGCTGCCGAAGGCAGTAGCGACCTGAAACAGTTGACTAAAAGTATTAAAAAAAATATATTGCCACCGTGTTCTGAGCTATCCTGAAAGTTTCAAATATCTAGCTAGTCGGGAAGTTAGTGAAAAATCGATTGCAAGCTTTGTACTGGTAACGCTGCCGAAGGCAGCAGGAACCCGAAACAGTTGGCTAAAGGTATTAAAAAAAAGCATTTTCACCGTGTTCTGAAGTATTCTGAAAATTTTAAATGTCTAGCTAGTCGGGAAGTTAGTTAAATAAATGTTCTGTCGAATTATATAAGCGCTGCTGAAGGCAGCGGGAGCTGAAATAGTTGACTAAAATTATTAGAAAAATGTATTGTCATCGTGTTGTGAGCTGTCCTAAAAGTTTCAAATGTCTAGCTAGTCGGAAAGTTAGTGAAAGATCGATTGCAAACTTTATACTGATAACGCTGCCGAAGGCAGCAGGAACTCGAAACAGTTGGCTATAGGTATTTAAAAAATGCATTTTCACCGTGTTCTGAACTATTCTGAAAATTTTAAATGTCTAGCTAGTCGGGAAGTTAGTTAAATAAATGTACTGCCGAATTATATAAGCGCTGCCGAAGGCAGCGGGACCTGAAATAGTTGACTAAAATTATTAGAAAAATGTATTGTCACCGTGTTGTGAGCTGTCCTAAAAGTTTCAAATGTCTAGCTAGTCGGAAAGTTAGTGAAAAATCGATTGCAAGCTTTGTACTGATAACGCTGCCGAAGGCAGCAGGAACCCGAAACAGTTGGCTAAAGGTTTTAAGAAAATGCATTTTCACCGTGTTCTGAACTATTCTGAAAGTTTCAAATGTCTAGCTAGTCGGGAAGTTGGTTAAATAAATTTTCTGTCGAATCATATAAGCGCTGCCGAAGGCAGCGGGACTTGAAATAGTTGACTAAAATTATTAGAAAAATGTATTGTCACCGTGTTGTGAGCTGTCCTGAAAATTTCAAATGTCTAGCTAGTCGGAAAGTTAGTGAAAAATCGATTGCAAGCTTAGTACTGATAACGCTGCCGAAGGCAGCGGGAACCCGAAACAGTTGGCAAAAGGTTTTAAGAAAATGCATTTTCTCCCTGTTCTGAACTATTCTGAAAGTTTCAAATGTCTAGCTAGTCGGGAAGTTAGTTAAATAAATTTTCTGTCGAATCATATAAGCGCTGCCGAAGGCAGCGGGACTTGAAATAGTTGACTAAAATTATTAGAAAATGTATTGTCACCGTGTTGTGAGCTGTCCTGAAAATTTCAAATATCTAGCTAGTCGGCAAGTTAGTTAAAAATCGATTGCAAGATTTGTCCCTGACAAACACACAAACAAACCCACAAACCCACAAACAAACACACAAGAATCGAAGTTAATAAAAACATGGTAAAAAATGATTTTTTACTTAATTTTTTTTTTTTTTTTTTTTTATTTAAAACAATGCTATCGTTTTTGTTTTTCATTTTTACAAAAAATAAATAAATAAAAAATGCAGATTAAATGCATTTTTAAGATGTCGTCTGTAGCAACCATTAGTGATTTTTTTCTTTTTAAATTATGTTATATTTTTCTCAGATATGAAATCGTTTGTACTCACCATGGAGAATAATTTTATTAATTATAATTTTAATAAACAAATTGCACGCATAAATTTGAATTGGAAAATGTTTTGTGATGGCCACAACATATAAGTTTTTTTTTTTTTTTTTTTTTTTTTTTTTTATGTTTAAATGGAAAAGGGTATGAATTGTTATTAGAAAACCTTTTGACAATACTCCATAATTTAATGAGTGTGGAGGAGTAAATTATTTTTCTATAAAATGTGAATCTTATATGTTTAATTGGAATTCTTTACTCTCTCATCATGATGTTCGAATTTTAAACTAAATTTTTTTGTATTATATTTGCATTAAAAAATCTTTATGGTTAGATTTTCTATTTTCAATTCATATTATAAACGATAACAAGATACATACATTCAAATTATTGAACTATTTACGTTTAGCTAGTACATTTTTTCTTTTTTAAAGGGACGAAGGGCGTTATGAAACTTTTTAGATTGCCGTCGTAAAATTAAGAAATTTTGCATACAAATATATTAAAATATAACAGTGTTAATTACATCTTTTTCAAAACTATTTAAATTAGAAAAAAAAAAAATGCAATATTCATTTATTCGTTTAATGCTCAAGCCTCGCTAAGTTTTTAATTTCCCCCTTAATTTTAAGCCCCAGTAGGGACCGAGCGGTTCTGCACTCAAGACTGGTAGATGGGAAGTGCCAGGTTCGATCCCAGGTCAAGCTCATCGACCTAGCCATTCTGAAATTTCCGTGGTTTTCTCCGAAACTGGCGTAAATACAGGCTAGAACCCCTGAGAATGATTCCCACGGAGGACACTCCACCTATAGGCCTAGAAACCTACAGTAGTTACGGTCGGCAGCAAAATTATCGAAGCGTTAGTATTCGTATTTAAATGATGTGCACTTAAAACTGTTTTGTTAGGTAAATTTTTGTCGAGTCATGATCTTAGTCTTTTGCTGTTTATAAAAAAGTAAGTTGGTGAGAAAAATTAGCAACCAAACTAAGAAAAAAAAGTATTGATGTGTTCTTACAACCACAACCACCCCTCAATTTTATATCACTATTGTTCAACATATTTAGATATTACTTTATGGATTCGTTAAAAAATTACTTTATAAGAAATATTTTTATGTTTAAATAGTGAAATTTTATAAGAATTACAGGTTTTTAAAAATTTTTAATTATTTTTTAAAGTCTAAATTAACACAGGAACTAAGATAGATACACGGATGTGTCTACACGATGTCATAATAATTTTTATAAATTTTACTCCAAAATTTGTGCTGTTAGAACATGTTTAAAAATTAAAAGTTTATTTTTTATTTAAATACTTTTGAAGAAATTTCAATACACTTTATATGGTATACATAATATATATATATATATATAAATTATTGAATATATGCAGTATCACTTTCTATCATAAACAGAAAACATTAACTATAAAAAATTACAAAACAGAGCGCAAACAAAATAAAATAATATGCGTATCTGCGTTCGGCTTCTGTTTACCGTTATCTACTCATGCTCTAACCTACATCTAACCTACCATTTGCGGTAGGTTGAGTTAATGAACTTGATTTACGTTTTTAGCGGCGCTGCTACAGAGGTGAGTTAACGAAGAATAGAATTTCTTTCTGAATCTGCGATTTATCGACTAACCTGCTGTTGAGGTTGACGGAAAATTAGTTGGTAAGTATAAAAATATGACATAAATCACTCTCCTGGATGAATCTAGATTCATCTATAAAGAGTACTTACTCCACTGCTATGTTATAGAAGGGACGTTCAATTTCCCCCCCTTCCCAAGTAAATTGGTGGCTTCGTCCTTAAATTTAGTAGAACATATTTAAGTTGCATTATATACTCATATCTTGAATAAAAAAGTCATATTTATAAATATAATTTTATATATAATAACTACTAGTACTCTGGATTTTGCGAGCAAAAAAATAAAATAAATAAATAAAATAAATAAAATAAAATAAAATAAATAAAAAATAAAATAATAATAATAATAATTTGCTATGAGCCAGAGGGCACTGATCTTTCCACTTACGGTAGAACGATAATATCATGAAATTTCAAAAAGAATTTGCAACACGTTACCTTTTTCAACAAAATTTTCGTACTTAAAGCTATTCTAAAGTCCTTAGACAACACTCATAAAAAGCATTGCATTAGAATAATATTTGCTAAAAATATAGTCTTTGTGTCCTATCATATGACCGATGGTTGCCGGTAAGAAAGGTGACGCCATGCATCTATTTAGGAAGGGAAAAACATAATTCGTGTTTATTGCTGAATAAGTATTTATATTTATTTATTTATTTTTTCTTAGTACGTATGAACTTGTTTGGAAAATTTTAACTATTTACTTATAAACAGAGATGCGTTTAATAGTACATAAATATAAATGAATAATTTACATTTTCGTTATTTTTTTGTTTTCAGTTTATGTTTTTCTTTTTTTTTTTTTTTTTTAACTAAACACATATTAACTAACTGTTTTAAATTATTGCCGTTGTAAGCTAACGATAGCTTTTTTTTTTTTTTTTTTTCCCTACCCTTCTTCTTTTTCTTTTTTTCTTTGGAAGTAATGAATTGCCCCGAGTAATTAATATATATTATATGACAATTATTTCGAAAAAAAAAAAGTCTCTTTCAAACAAATAATAATATAAAATTAAAATTATATACGATCAAATTGTTAAAACATTCGTCGTTATTACGCAAATAAATAATATTTTAATTATGTTCCTACTATGTGCTCTCCCTCCTATACTAAACATTGTAGTATCATTTGTCATAAGTACAAAATAAATCCAGATTTGAAAATATAAATGAGAAACTTTTTTTTTTCCTGCAGTCAAGTACTCCTCGATACAACAAAATGCAAAATAGTCGACAAAGAATTTTTTATTTTTATTTTACGTATTACATTACCAACTAAGTATATGAAAATGTTCTAAATAAATACAAAAATATGTGATGAAAATAATCACATATTAATTAAAAGTAAAACGTAAAACATAGACTTTTTTAAAATTTATTTATTTAAGAAATATACAACAAATCATTTGAAATGAAATCCTTAATTCTCGATTTCTTTAAAATATTATGGAAAATCCTAAGAGCTCAAAAGATTTCATTCCAAAACCCGGAAAGAAAAGGACATTAAGCTTTTATTTTCATTGCTGCTATGATTAGACTTTTTTCTTCTCATCGTCTAATGTTTTTTTTTTTTTTTTTTTTTTTTTTTTTAACTTTCCAAAACTCTGTTTAAAAAGGAGATTAAAAAATACTCTTTTTTTTTTTATTAATTGGATTTGGTATCACACCTGTAACAAATTTTTTTATAGTTTTATTTATTTATTTTTTTAAAACAAGATTTTATTTATTATTTTACTCACGGTATTAAATCACAGGTTTCTTAACAAAAGATTAAAGTGCTTAAGGACTTATTAAAAAAAACTTGCTTTCAAAAACGGAAAGTAAAAACTCAAGCTGCTACAACTAATCGCTTTGACAAAGTAAAGATTTAAGATAATTAAAAAAAATATATTAATTTTGAGAAAGTCTTTATATGCATCTATGATTTTCATTACGAAAATTCGTATCATTTATATTTTAAAATAGAATATATTTTGAAGAATTGATAAATAAATAAACAAACAAACAAAAAACTATATTTTCGTTTAAAAGAATTAAATGCATCAGAAGTAATCTCATAAGTAACCTAATATTTTTATCGAATGCAAGTGAAATATTAAAAAAAAAAAAAAGAAAAAAAAAAAACTTTTTTGTTTTACTATATAAATAGAAAAATATGAAAAAGTGACGCTGAATTTAATATACATATATCGTCACTCTTATGACAAAGAGGTTAAAAGAAAAAAAAAAATCACGATTTCGAGTGAAACCGTACTTTTAAAAGTCCCAGGGTGGTATCTATGATATGTCAAAGTGGCGTAACTCAGTTCCTGTTGGTTGCCTAGTTATAAGGGTTAGTTGCCTAGTTATTTGTATCTTCAAAGTTAGTAATTTTGAGTTACGCCTATTTGTTATGAGAACGATGATATGTAAGTATATATATATATATATATATATATATATACATATATATATACACACATTGGCAATTAATAAAAACCCGTGACAGTTTCTACAGATGATCGTTAGCGGCGGAATTATGCAGTTATCATGGTGTGGGGATTTTCTGCTGATATGGAATTAATCTCCTAGTGTTACTTGAGGGTAAATAAAAAACCCTGCAATATCTAGATATATTGGCACATCAAATGTCTCCTGGAATGTTACATTTTTACTGAGAAGGTAGCGGATGCTTTATGGATAATAATGCAACTATGCTTCATGCCAGAAGCGTTCGAGATTGATTCAGTGAACATCAATTTGACTTTTAATAGCTTCCCTGGCCTCCACATCCCGAATCTTAATTCAATAGAAAATGTTTGGGACACGTTACAAAGGCACATCCGACAACAATCTCCTCTTCCATCCAAATTTCAGGACCTTAAAGTTTGTGTAGAGAATCCATGATCTTCTCTGGACGAAAATGTCCTCCAGAATCTTGTAAAACTGATGCTCTCACGAATATGGGCGTGCGTTATCCGTGCAGAAAGAGTATATAGCAATAAAATATTAACAGTTCAATAAAATATTAATCTAAGGTTTCTAAATCATTGGCCAGTGTGTGTGTATATATAATTCAAATAAAATAAATTAAAAGAAAAAACTCTCTGCAGGTAGGTTTTCGACAACTATTTAACAGTATAAGAAAGAATGGTAATGAATGGGCTATGGGGATGAATGGGCCATTAATAGTATATGAAAACGGGCTTGAAGAAAATCAGTTTAGTTGCTCTCAATACTTGTTTTATTAAACACATAAAATATTCATTTGGTAGTGAAAACCATTTTTCCGGTAGAGTAGGTGAATGTCAACATTTTGTTTGAAAATTAAGTTTTTTCCCTTTTCTGTAAAATTGTCACTAAATATTTACTGTTTCATGAAAACTGTGATTGTTTTTAAGTCTTTGTTTGCATGCTTCCAAACATTCATATGTATTTATGTGGTTTTAGAATATGTTGTTGTGCAGAAACGGGACGATATTTGTATAGATGAGTCTGGATAAGCCACTTTTATTCTGACCATAAGGATGTAGTTTTTTTTCATCTTCTGAATTTTTCTTCTTAAATATAAAATCTACTAACTGGTTGTTGCAGACGTTAAGTAAAATTACTGATAAAAAAGCAACAGGATTTAGCGTTTGATAAAAAAAAAAAAAAAATGGTTTTAAACTTTTCTTTCCTGACGTATCGAATATGGGTGAACTTTGAAGATGTTAGAAATTTACCACAGTTATACTTAAGTGATAGAACGCTACATGATGTTAAAAGTCTGTTATTTAATATCTGTTTTGATGTATAAAAATTTCGCTGATGTATGTTACAGTAGAGTCTCGAAAGTTCGAGTCTCAGAAGTCCGAGGTTCCGCTTAATTCGAGGTGCCAAATTTTCCCCCTAGCAACCAAAAGCTCTTCCCATTTCCTCTCGTAACCGAAAGAATGCAGGTCTTATTTTTCGTTTCTTCCTGGAAAGAATTTCAGTAACCCACCACCTTTTGTTCTCTTTGTTTTTGAAGGTGGCTAGGTAGGGGTTGGTTTGAAAGGAATTTTCAAACCAGATCTACAAGAGTTTTATTCTTCCAAGTTCAATTGGAATCTTAGATGCTAGTTAGGGACTAGCTGCGTTGTTAGTTGCTCTGTTGCTCATTTAAATTCAATACACGTGCTTGATCCTTATCATTTTGGAAACTTATTGCTTTTGAAAGTGTTGCATTAAGGTGCCTACTGCGAAAATGAGTGGAAAAAATAAGAGAAAATTTGTATCTATGATAACTAAATTGAACGCTATAAAAAGATTAGATGCAGGTGAAACAATAAAAAGTGTTGCTACCGATTTGGGTGTTGGAGAGGTAACAGTTGGTGACTGGCGCCGCAATCGAATAAAAATTGAGCAGTTTTGTTCACAGAAGTGCAATGAGACTCCAGGAGAAAAAAGAAAATCTATGAGAACATCAGACTATGAAAAAACTAGCAAAGCTTTATTTCTTTGGTTTACTCAACAGCGTAGCAAAGGTACTCCCATAAGTGGCCCTATTCTTCAGGAAAAAGCTGTGTTTTTCAGAAATCAGTTCAAAGAAGGAGAAGAAGATTTCGCAGCAAGCGTTGGTTGGTTAGACCGTTGGAAAAAACGATATGGTGTACGTCAACTAAATATTTGCGGTGAAATACTCTCGGCAGATACGTCAGCTGTGCAGGCATTTCAAAAACGGATTGAAGACATTATATTGACGGAAAAGCTCACACCTGACCAGTTATATAACTGTGACGAAACAGGTTTGAACTTTAAGATGTTGCCCTCAAAATCCCTTGCTTCAAAAGAGGAAAATTCAGCTCCAGGTCACAAAAAACGGAAGGAACGATTAACCATTTTAGCATGCGCCAATGCATCTGGAAATCATAAAATGAAACTGACTGTGATTGGGAAATCTGCCAAACCTAGAGCCTTAAAAAACATCACTGAAGAAGCCTTACCAGTACATTACACAAATCAGAAAAGTGCATGGATGAATCGAGAAATTTTCAAACAATGGTTTCTAGAACATTTTGTTCCAGAAACACGGAAGGCATTGAGAAAAAAAAATTTGCCTTGCAAAGCAATTTTGTTTTTAGATAACGCTCCATCTCATCCGGACGATGATGAGCTACGTTGTGGTGAAATCCGTGCTATATTTTTTCCTGCCAATGTTACAAGTTTGATTCAGCCAATGGATCAGGGCGTATTGGAAAATTTAAAGAAAAAATATCGACGCCGTTTGTTACAACATTTAGTTCAGTCTGATGATGAAAGTGTTGCGGATGTTTTGAGGAATGTAAGTATGAGAGATGTTGTCTACTGGATAGCAGATTCTTGGGAAGAAGTTCAACCTACGACAGTAATTAAATCGTGGACTAAGTTTCTACCTGAATTGGTTACGCCTATTGAGAAAATTAATGATGATGATAGTGAAACAATTGTTTTGAAAGATTTGGTGAAGGAATTACCAGGCTGCGAAAACTCTAATGCAGTTGATCTAAATGAATGGCTAAATAGTGACGACAAGCTGGAAATAACAGACTCAAATATTATAGAAATGATGGAAGATGAGGAAGAATATGAAACAGAAGAAAACGACTCTCCGTTATCAGAAAAAAAAATATCTCATAGTGAAGGTTCTGCAGCCTTAGAACTAGCCTTAAAATATGTAGAACAGCAAACTGAAGCCACCCCTGCAGATGTTTTGCTTTTGAAGCGTTGGCTGACTATCGCATCAACAAAGAGAAGTAATATACTGAAGCAACAAAAAATTGACAATTTTTTTAAATTGTAAAGAATCTTTTACGTCATTATACTAAAGAATAAAGGATTTTAAGGTAATATGTTCATTTTATTTAATTTCATTTGTAGTTGTTAAAAATTTTCTACTTTTTCGGAAAATCCGAGTTTTCAGTAATCCGAGGTAGTGTCAGCCCCAATTACCTCGGATTTTCGAGACTCTACTGTACTTTTTCATTATGCTTATTATTCTTATTCTGTGTTTTATGTTTCATTCTCTTTTATTATTATTTGAATATTTTGTGACTTTCTGCGAATAAAGCAGGTTACACCTCTCACTTTTTTATTGAATTTTTTTTTGTGGCTCGTTCAAAAAACTCAAGTGTCTATTCAGTCTCATGGGTGAAGATTAAAGGACGACTTCTTTCTTTCTTTCTTTCTTTTATTTATTTATTTATTTTCATTGATCATTCACTATAGGTACTTTCTAGTCCAATTTTTATTACTTTTCCTATAATCAAATAAGTGAAAAAAAAAAACATCGTATAATTTTGAGCCAAAGAAACCGATTGGAAAAAAAATTATAAAATAAATAAATAAAATAAACCAAAAATTAGCCCGTTCATTGTTACTCTCTCCGACATTGAATGATTTCCGAAAAGACAATTGTGAAATAGCAAAATCTTCTATCTTATTTCGGGAGTCTAATTAACCCCAAATGTAAAATTAATATTGGTGGACGATACAGATAAGTTACCCTCGGGTAAACTGCTGTTTTTTTACATACAGGTATTAAAAAAAGTATTAATATTGAATATTCCCCTAATCCAATTAAACCCGATTCTCACACGCATATTGTTTCATCAAATCTGATTATTTCAAAAACTTTTGTGAATCTTTAGGATTTTTTTTTTTCAGATATGTTATTTACTCATTATATAAATGTAGAAAAATAACTAATAATATTTTTTTACTGCAATTGCACCCTGTTTCACACATTATTTAATTTAATAATAATAATAATAATAATTATAAAACTACTTTAAATTCTGCATTAATGATGTGAATCATAAATGTAATGCATTTAGATATTTGTTCAAAAGTTTGTTTTAAAACAGTTTACTAGGAATGAAATGATGCGTGCTTAATTAGGATGAATTATGCTTCTGATTTATAGTGTATAAATATTTCTTTTTACAGTACTTTTAAGAAAACTACTAGAAAGATTTTCATCACATCATACATAATGATCTTCTTACAGCGTTAATTTTAGATATAATATAATTATGATCTTTAAAATGATTAATGAAAGCTAAAGGCATGCTTTAAATAAAATTGAACTACATTTTAAGTATCGAATTTTAAAGCAAATTTTACACTAGTTAAATGCATGAATTAATGGAAAAGATCCGGGAAATATTGCTTACTGGTGCATGATTTATTCCATAAAAAAGCAATGTAAAGCCTTCTTCAGTATATTCAAATTTGGAATTATAATTGATATGCATCCTAATTTTTTAAGCTGTGTTATATAAAAAATAAACAAGACACTGAACTGTTTTCAAATATCCGTTTATCACATCTAAAGAAATATAAGAAAGGAAATTTTTTTTTTTCTTGTAGTATTTTGTTTGAAAATGTTATTAAATAGATGTTAATTAAATATATAATTATCTAACAATACTTTTTCATGGCTAACTTAGAAATAAAATAAAATAAAATAAAATGTTACCAAACTTAAGAAAAAATACAAAATACAAATTTAGTATAATTTTACTTTAATCAGAATTAAAAATTTTCTATCGTAATTAAATTGGTACAACATTTAGGATTTTATTCTGTTTAACGAGAAAATATCATAGGGCAGAGTAATGTGGCATTGAAGAATTTCCATTATTTTTCATAAAGCATGTTGCATTTTCCTAGGTTAAAATTTATATATATATAGCAAATTTCTTTTTTAAAATAGTGACTATATCAACAATGTTTTTTAAACAAAGAAAAAAAAAATTTAAATCCTTCTTTAAAATTATCTTCAAATTCTTTTATGCATGGAATTTTTTAATTAAAATAACTTAAACCTCTATGTAAAGCTTTAGCATCAGATAGATTTGTGTTAATTTTTATTAAGTTTAATCTTCGAATGAAATTTATTTACCTTCACTTAATGTGAAAAAGAATAGGGATATACTTTTTTTAGTTGAAGTGGGCTTTTTTGTTTGATTTTTATAAGTAAAATTTGTCAACAAACTTTAAGAAAAAAGAAAGAAAAGGAAGAAGAAGAAGTATAAAAATTCCTCTGAATAGGGAAAATTGCTAATTTATCGAAAAATAAATGGAAAAAGAAGATTTTTTGCATAACAAAAACTTTTAAAATAAGAATGTTCGAGAACTTTTATCTTTAAAAAATGTTTTTATTATAACATAATACGTTAAATATATATATATATAATTAAAAGTGCTGTAATTCTAAAAAAACGATTAATGTTTTTCAAATGATGTTAAGACAAAACGTAGTTTTATAACCCAACTTTAGATCATATAGTATTACAGAACCAGAATTCAATATTCCATAATACGAGTGAACTTATGTTTCAAAAAATGAGCAATTAATTGAAAAAATTCCGGTAAATTTAAATATTATTTAATGAATGATGTTAAATAGGAAATATCAATTAAGAATCCCAAAATTGGTAAAATAGAGCACTGTAAACTTTTTAAACGTCAATTGTATAAAATTTTCAACAGATAACCGCTGAAGTGGGGTAGGAGAAATTTTTTGGTTATTTTTAGCGTAACGGTGATATTTTTAAATATTTTCATATCTTTATATTATCTAGTACAATTCTGATACTTAGGATTTGACTAATTCACGTTTAAAAAAAACAAGTTAGTAAAAAAATAAATACCTCCTTCAATGTTTTAGAAAACTATATATATAATTTATTTATTTATTTTTCTTTTGTGTCTGTGTGTGTGTTAATATACTATTATACTAGATTGGCATGCCTGGTAAAACTTCTAATTTATTCCGGAGCATTGTTTGTACCTGTCTTTCTTCACACCACTTTTTCGTTTGAGTATTTTTCTTCTTAGGTAATCGTAATTACATATTGGAAAAAAATATTCCCCGAAAAATAAATAAATAAATAATAAAAATGTGGTGTGAAAAGAAGGTGGATCCAAACAACGTCCTGGAATGAATTAAAAGTGTTAACATGTATGTATTAAAAGAAAAGAAAAAGAAAACGATATAAACTGTATTTATAAATGTTATCTGGTCATTCAAAACACTTTATAGTAATTTAAGAATAGGAAAAATGAATGTAACAGAAAACATACACAGAGCAAATCAAATTTATCTTTCTTACAAATTAATAAATTAAATAACCCACTAAAATTGACTCCATATTTACTTTGAAACAGTATTATACGTTTTACGCAGGTTTTTATTTAAATATAATCAGCTTTTATGTGTTTGAGAAACTGAACAAATGTAAATCTTGTCACGATGCAGAGTATTTCATTTTTGGTGATATACATAAATGTAAATGAAGTTATTAATAAAATTTCTATACTTTTTATATTACCAGTAGTCATTTTTGAAACAAAAAGAGTTAATGTTAGGGGAAATAAAAGGGGAAAAAATCGCACCAGTAAAAAAAGTTATTTATTAAGAATTCAGACTCTAAAAAGTTAAATCTCAAATTTTCCCCCCAAAGGAAATTATGTATTATAAACGTACATAGATATACAAGTGACAAATTTAGTTACATAATTTTCTTAAATTTTATATCAATACAAAGCCTTAAGTAACTCTTATAAATTCACTATTAATCAATAAATAAATAAACATTAAATTTACGTGGAGAGGGGCACTGTCAGCTAGGATACTAGTTTAAATCCCCTTTTTACAATAAAAAATATTTATTTTAAAACAATTTTCTGTTTTTAAACAGTTATTACTTGTATATAACTACAGAATATATATTCCTTAAAATATGTTACAATACCTCCATCGATGATTTTTTATAGTATGATTAGGATAAAAATGGTGAACAATTAGAATGATTTCGGCAAGAGAAACTCATGCAAGAAATCAGAAAAATTCTTTCGCACATTTACACAAACACTGTTCTTACTCCTGATACCGTGGAAATTTCATTTCAGTTAGAATTTAATTTTTTTTTTCCACCCACTTGGGTCGTAAACATGTTTATTTATTTATTTTTTTTTTTTCCTGCTAAAAGAATTTTTTGTTGTAAAAACGACTTTTACAGTTTCCTTGATATTAAAAATTTTAAATAAATTCTAAAACACACACACACACATGTATATATAAGTTAATGATACCTAACATCTAAAAAGATTGTATATAAAGATTTCTTTAAAAATATATCTTTTTAATTCTGTGATTATTCGTTAGATATTATCGTGTGTGAACGGAGATGTGAAATGTGGCATTAGAATATCTAAAATTTCCCTAAATTAATTTTTCTTGCTCCGTACAATAACACCAGAAAGCTAATTTCTCTATTAACTAGGATATATTTATTATCTTAAACTATTAATATATCAGTGTATTTCCATGTTTTAATTAAGAAAGATGTTTATGTTTAAAGTACTTTAAATATTCTATGGTTGCTTAAAAATTTGTTCTTAATTAAAATTTGTAGGTTAATTTCATAAAACCTTTCTTTATATAGAAAAACTTTACTTTTTAGTTATTAAATATGAAAAGTAAAAATAATATTTTATTATAACAAGTATCCGCCATGTTTTTTGTTAATAGTGTATAAACACTTTAGGGTAATTAATAATCTTACTTTTTTTTTTTCTTTTTCTTTTCTTTTCTTTTTTTTTTTTTTTTTTTTTTTTTTTTGTTAATAACGCCACAGAAAAAAGTGTTTTTTTCATCAATCATTGGTACATAATTTTAATTAAAAATTGAAGCAAGGAAACAAAAGTGTTTAAATTATCCTAATATGTCAGCTGTGAAATAATTAGGCAGACAAGTGAAAAATAAATAAGTAAATAAATCCAATAAATATAAAAAGATAAAATAACTATATATTTTACAAATTTCATTCTTAGTTTTACAAAATAGAGAAATAATATTTTTTCATAATTTTCATCTGTTACGATAATTTGATAGTCTAATTACAATATGACCACGTTTATTTATTTATTTATCAAGATTTTTAGAAAAGAATACCTTTTTTTTTTTTTTTCCCCACACATATTTACAATTGACAAGAAAAAAACTTGAAATATTTTACTCAAATATTGTTTAAGATACTTTTTGTCAAATACGAACTAAATGAAATGTCTTTTAAAATGAAAATCTTAGTGAAAATTTCGCCAAGCTCATTCACCATATCTGTCACCTTTTGAGCTTATGAAAATTTTTTAAAGTATAGAAATTACAACTGCATTCAAACTTTTTATAAAAGATATCGCTCTTCTTTTACTGTATAGTGCCAAACAAACATAATCTGAGAAATCGCAAATCAAAATCTGTGCTTCTGTTGTTAATTTTAGTGTGTCTAAGGTATGATTAATAAGTAAGATGTATTTGTAGAATCCTCTAAGAATACAGAACTGTCGGTGTCGTTGTGCCAGATAAGATATGATATATAAATCATAATGGTAATATCAATCACACGTAAGAGACTCCATATTAACTTTGTGTGTTCTGATATACAAAGAATATTGCCACTTACTGTACGCCTGAACCGCTTATTTATTTAGTAATTTACAAATACTGGCTTTCTTGTGGAATGTAATAATGAAAAAAATCTTCTTCTTCTTCTTTTTTTTCTCCTTTACCTTCTTAATACTGAAGTTGGATAGGAAAATGTTGTCGATATGAGTAATCCAATAATGTTTTCAATTGAGAAACGATAGTATTGTGAAATATAATTTTAGTATTATTTTGAAAATCCCGCTTTTTTACTTTATGTTATATATTTTGTATAGATATTTCCGTTATTCCTTTTATCAAAGAAAAAATGTTGAAAGCACTTTTTTTTATTATTATTAAAGTGTGTGCTTACAATGAACACTTTAAATTTAAACTTTCATCGTATTTGATTTCCAGAAGTAAATTCTGAAAAATATTAATTTAAATTGAAAACTTCCAGTCTGTCTATTTATATAACGGAAAAAACAGTTTAACTATAATTTACAATAATTAAAAATTGAGATAAAAGTTTTAGTGAGACTAGATAAGTCAAACGTACTTTATACTAACTGGTACAGGTACACTCTGCACAATTTCCTATAATTATTCTCATAAATTTCTACTGAAGGTGGAATTATAATTATGATAAGAACTATTTGAGTTCTGCTGATGGTCAGATTGTTAGACTAAAATGCTCACCTTACTAAGCTATCCTTCTCATCTTTGATACGTTTAATTTATTCTAATTTGATGAATGATTTTATTCGTTTCAACATAGTGTTTTGGTTTTTATTCAATTTCTTATTATTTTCCCTGCAATAATCTCCATGATGCAAGTTTATGCGAAATAATATCCTAATGCGCTATGGTATCAAAATTTTTCATTTCGAAAAACGAAGGACGATTGCAATGTAAAATGTTAATATTCAATAATAACAATAAAAGTATCACAAATGTTATTTTAAAATTAATCTGATATATTTACAATAAAAATAATTCTCATGGGGCACTTATGTATATGCGAAATTTTATATTATTTTGCCATGTTAATAAATTTTTAAACTTGAAGAAACTTACGAAATTTTAAAAGCAATTTGTGCCAATTCTCATTAAGGGTCTGACTAGAATCAAAAATGATATTTTAAATCTGGACTGAGTTATTAGCGATCATTTTTTACTTTCTTCCATATATATATATATATATATATATATATATATATATATATATATAAAGAAAGCATTATTTTATGATTATTTTTTTTTTTACCTTTTATTTTCGATGGATTTACACGTTTTGAGTTGCCCTGAACACAATTTGACAATTTTTAGAAAATATCTGTGGGTCCATCTGGTACTAAAATTTTGTGGCCAATGTATCTTACGAAACAATGTGCATTATACTACAAAATTTTATATTTGGTTGGACTTTGACTTAAATTGGTGCCACTTAGATTTTTGGACTTATCGCCAAATAGGTAGCTATAGATATTGCTGCTGTGCTGCAATTTCCCTAGTTAAGGAAAAGCTATATCAGTTTGCATAGTGTACAAGCAAAACACTTGATATGTATGAGAATTATGATGAATGTTCATGTTAATTCAATTTAAGTGTATTTAACATGTATAAGTATTTAAAATGTGTATAATTAAGTGAATGTGTTTAATTCCATTTGGGAAAAAGCAATATGTCTCAGTTTCTATTACATATAAATGCATGGCTTGGTATGAGAGACAGATATTATAAAAAACATATACTAAATCAGTTTGGAGTGCAAATCGGACAAAAGAGGTGGCACTGCCATGCTGCAGGATTTCCCATTTAGGGAAAGCTATATCGAAGCTTGTATGATATTTAAAGACACTAAACTTAGTATGTAAGATAGATATTACAAAAAAAAAAGATATTCTAATTCAATTTTGATGTATATAAGACGAAAGGTAAAGTTAATGTTATACTCTTACTGCGATTTTTCAGATAGATATATCTCAGTATATATTGATTAAACTTGCACCAAACTCTAAATCTGAAACTTTTATTTGAGAAGCTATTATGATTTATGATTAAATTTTTATACTTTTTAACCTTTAGCTGGTATCGATATGTAGAATGATAACAGAAGAAGAAAGTTTTGGTAACAGCATGCTAGTGGTTTATACATATATATATATATATATATAATATAAAAAATAAATAAATAGACTCGAAAATTAACTAATAAACAAACTAAATAAATAAATAACTTACTGTTTAACTTACTGACTGACCTATTTTGTAATTTTCGGATTATCTATACCTTTAAACGTATAAATATATAAAAAAAAAAAAAAAAAAAAAAAAAAAAAAAAATCAGCGCCAAACAATTTCCCGAATATTAAAGTTCATCACATCTTTAATATGACGGAGAACTAATTATTACACGGGTGAGAATTGTAGTACAAAAACATTAAACACATGAGTAGAAATTGTTTTTATCGCATACCCCGTTCGATTTGATTTTATAGAATTGAAAAAGAAATTATTTCTCCAATTTCAATTTCAAATAATATTTAGGACTTTTGTAGAAGATATTTGATGGACTTTCCCTGTAGCTGGTGAATATTTGGTAATCAAACAGATCAATAAACACCTTTTAAAACAAACCATTTCTCGTTCACACTCACTCATTTGCTGAAAACATCTCAACTTAATTTACATTTGCATAGAACGTAATTCCAGGTGATTATTCAAGAGTTCCTACTTGTATTATTTAATAAGTCAACGAACAGGAAAGAAACCAGAATAAAGCACCTTCATTATTTCAATCTGAGTAATAATTGTCTTTATGCCATAAACGCCTCCAGTTTAATTCTGGAGAAATGGTGAAATACAAAATTAGAGAAACATATTTTAAAATCGTGGGTTATTTTAAGTTTACCTCACACGATGGACACTAATATCTATTCTTTTTGGCTTTAGGCATACCGATCTGCAGAAAGTCACCTATTATTTGCATACATATTTCAGTAACCGCCGTGAAAACTAGAGGTCTGCACGGGCCGAAATTTTCAGGCCCGGGCGCGGCCCGGCCCGTTGGAAAGGTTTGCTTACCCGGCCCGGCCCGGAATGAAATCGAAAATTTCGGCCCAGGCCCGGCCCGGCCCGGACAAAAAGCGATAAAATCAGGCCCGACCCGGCCCGGCCCGATTCAAAAATATGTAAGAAAAAAAAAAAAAAAAAAAAAAAAAAAAGCCTTTCTACGAAAAAGATTTTTAGTATGTGTTTTGCAGAGGTTTTATATAGCCAAGCAATAGAATGTTCTTTAACAAAACTGCTGAATGTTTACAAGATATTTATATATAAACGGTATTTCATTATTACAGCCGTAGATAAGGCACAAAGACAGACAGAAAGTCAAATCGAAAATATTAGCATTCCTCAAACAATATAGGAAGATATTTAAAATACACTTAATAGTACACTTAATAGTACTAAAAATACACTTTCAACCACTTATTGTTATATACCGTAATGTATCCAAATCTTTCATGTGATCCGGTACAAAACTTTAATGCTAATCCAACCATATTCAATAGAAAAGATGCCTTTGCACATGCTAAAATTGATGCTACTTTCATCCAGTGCCCCGGAGAAAAGAAAAAGAAGCCTTAGAGGAAAAGTTACAGCGGAAGGATTTTTATAGCCTTCGTACAACCTAAACACTACAGACCATAGAAAACAAAGCCTTATATACAGTAACGTATCTAATTTCTTTTGTTTGTTACATATACGCAAACTGGTAGTAACATGCATATTATCTTGAATTAGAAACCATCTATATTACTTTAAATAAAATATATTAATTTCGAGACATGTTTAAAATATTTGTGGAAAATCAGATCGCGAACAGTCAAGCTGATAGACAATTAAATTGTAGGTACAGACACCTTTTAACAAAGTAAAATTTTATGTGACATACCAGACTGTAAAATTATGTAAAATAAATGACTGAAAAAGCATTTTATCATTTTCCTTTTTCGTTGATTAACGAGGAATTTAGAAAAAGATTCGGGCCGGGCCTGGCTCGGGCTTAAAATTTCTTCCAGGCCCGGCCCGAGTACACACAAAAAATATTGAGCCCGAACCCGGCCCGAAAAAAATTTTAAGCCCGAGCCTGGCCCGGCCCGAGAGCAAATTGAAAAATTCGGCCTGAACCCCGGCTTCAATTTTAAGCCCAGCCCGAGCCCGAACCCGGCTCGGGCCGAAAGCCCAGCCCGTGCAGACCTCTACTGAAAACCACCTTTCAAACATGTTGCAGGAAGAAATATAAGATTTAATAAAAGAAGATAAACAAAATTATAAATAAAAATAAAAACAAATTAAAAACTAAAAGAATATATAAAAAAAGGAAAGAATACAATATATGAGACTCTTCAGTGGCATTAATTGAATAATTGTATGCAAATATACGTGAATTTCTGTGTATCAGTAAGTATAAAGATATAAAATTACAGATATTAATGCCTAATTCACCTAAATGAAAACAAAATTAATGTACAAGAACGTTAGATAAATGCAATCCAAAAAATTATAAGAAAATAAAATAAAACTGAGGGGAAAAAATACTTACATAAAAACTGTCATTGATTATATAAAGTAATATATGTACGTTAAACCAAGTTTTAAAACATTTTTTGTGAAAATTGAGGTAAATAAATTCTGTAAAAAAACAAATGACTGTTTTACGGTGAGTATTAATGTAAACTTAAATATAGAAATAAATAGTTTTATAACTTATCAGTGTAATAATAAACCAAATATTATTAAATAAAAATATTAATATTTAATCTATTTATTTTTTGCATTTTAAAACTAATTAATAAAAACATCACACTGACACTGGTGATTATAGTAAAATTTCCTCTGTAAAAGGCCTCCTGTATCACAATCCGGTTGGTGGATTGTCGCCAAAATTGGTATACATACGTTTCATGAGATGCGATTTAGGATTTTTTTTTTTTTTTTTTTTTTTTTTAATGTTGTAAAATATATATTAGGTAGCGCTTTGAATGGAAAAACGGATATTGGCTCATACGGAATGCGATAACAATTTGAACGTTTGTTGGTTAGTTCTTAATCTCTTATTGGCCATTTCATTTGTTAAATTTGTCATTTTTTTTATGCAAAGTGCCATCTGGTAGATAATCTTGAACTATATTTTTAGTAACTTGAGCGCATGTTGTGAATCGTTCGTACGCCAAATTTGATAGCAATTCACTTGTCTGATTTAATTTCAGGATGCTACTTGTAGTAGAAAATTAATTATAACCATTCTGTGTATATTATTTTGTAAAATTCAAAGTCATCGTATTTTAATTTAAAGAAATAAATAAAAGTCTAGGAATGAAAAAAAAAAATTTTTTTTTCGTGACATACATGTTTAGGAAATGTCAAAATATAAAATGTCTTAAATTCTGCTAAAATTGTTAATTATAGTTAGGGTTGAAATTAAAATCGTTACTAACAACAATTAAATCGTTATTGACTACATGGCGATCTTATAAGCAATAAAGTGAAAAACATTAGAAAGTGAAAACACGTTACAATTATTTCGGTTCAAAATAACTAATTGCGACGCTTCACCAAGGAAAAAATGTAGACACGAGTGCAGCATGAAAACTATTTTCACACTACATTCGTGTCCACTTAAATTTTCTCACCCACAAAGTTTGAAAGTGAATATTTATAACGAGATTAAAAATACGGTCTTTGATTAGCACAAAATTTTCTTATTTCATTTGTACCAAAAACATCCTGTAACTGAAAACATAATTTTTAATAAAGTAAAATACAAAACTTTAATGTAAAATTGTAATCTATATTTGAATAGTAATAATTTCATTGATATATATCTACGCATATTAATATAATGTCTACGCACATTAAAAATGATATCAATGACTTAGATGTTATTGTGAATGTTCTTTATACGAAAAATAGTTTCTCAATGATAACCTTACATTAGAAAGTTAACTGACTGAATAGTATCGTAATCTAGTAAAAGAGCAGAATAGTGAAAAAACGTTTCGAGAGAAAAAAGTCTGTTTTCTTTTTAGCTGAGAAGATACCTAGTTGTAAACAAGGGATATTAAAAGTCAAAAGGACTGAAAAAATTCTTTCAAAAGTGTTTTCTTGCATAAAAATAAAAGGATTTTTCAGGTATAACTTTTGTATTTCAAAATAAATGTACGATTAATAATTAAAAAAAAAAATTCCATTAATGAATTTTAAAAATAAAAAGTAGTATAAGTAACATTTCAAATGTAAAATCGGTTTAAAAGACGACTGTTGCTATTTTTTACTCATTTTCACTATAATTACTCTGCATAATAATAAGAAATCTTAAGCATAATTAAAGAATAAAATTGTATGTATGTGTTTTAATTTTGTAATCTTCAGTTAAAGATGTATTTAATGACAAAGTAGATGGTGTATTCGTTTGTTTAAACGTATTTGTTCTAAATAATTTGATAAATTGTAATTAGAAAATTAATTTTAATACGTATTTCTGGCAGAAGCTAAAAACAGATTCAACAAAAATAAAGTATTTATGAACAGGTAAAAGTGTAAAATATCCAGTTTACTATACAACTTACGAAATTGAAGTTAAATACTAGAGAAGACTTATTCTGAAAAGTAAACTTTTAATATCGCATTCTTACGCAACATATCAATTAACGACCTTTATAATCATAAGAATTTTCAGAAATCCTTATTATATTCGCAGAAGATTGGCTTACCTTAGTCTGAGAAGCTAATGCAGCAAGGTCGTAATTACCCGTGGAAGCAATTGTTTGCGTATTATTATTAAGGCTATTATAGCCATAAATATTACGACCACACTGGAAATTTATTTAAAAATCCATCGTAAAAGACGATGAAAGGAAGCATAATTTTGTTTTCTAGAAACATGATCAGAATCAAATAGTAAATCTCTTTTCTAGCATTTAAAATTACAATATTACAGTAAGTAGATAACTTCCTGGCTTTAACTTTCTTATTTAGCATTATACATGTAGTTCTACATTATTAAATAATGCCTAAATGTAACCCAAGTATTCATAAATAATTTTAGATTAAAATTTTAATAGAATATTATTTTAAAACTAATGACGATTCCACTAAGAATGTATTGATACTGTAAATAAGTAAAAATATCTCTGGGAAAGATTTAAAAAGTTTATGAATGTGAGTCACACAACATAATTCAATAAATCTAAGAAAAATAGATTAGTTTTAAGATTTCATTTAAAAAAAGTAATACCTGTACGACTATAATTTATTAACCAAATTTTGCTTAGCAATTTTATTTATTCTCTTAATTTATATACAGATCAGATTTAGAATATTTTTATGTTTATTTCTTGTTATAAAAGCCTGAAAATTAAAAATTTAAGGTACATTCTGCTTTTTACGTATACCTTTAAAAGCTAATATTTAGGTATATAAATTGAACACCAGATAAAAATCTCTACTTTTTTAAAAAGTATTATTTTAAGTATTATTTTAAATATTATTTATATTTTATTGTAAGTACAGCCATCATCATTATATATATATAGATATATAAGACCACCTCCGATTAATTTTGCCGCAAATCATCATATGAATATGCGGTTCCTGCTTATTAATTTTTAATAATGTATAGTTTATAACGGTACAGTTAGATTTTGCTTAGGGGATCATCTACATATTAAACCTGGAATCAACTTCATTTTATTTCAATAGTAACCCCCATTTTTGATAATTTGTGAGAATTATTTGAATAAAACAGGGCTGCCACAGGTAACTTTTTTATATTCTTTTCGTACCACTATTTCTAAAATAAAAAGTTTTAATACATTTCCGTAGGTGAATCTGTTTTTTGCCTGCACAAATGTATTAGAAATTTTATGTTATATAAATAGTGGTACAAAAATAATAATAATAAAAAATAAGTCTCCAGTGGCAGCGCTGATAAAATCAACCCGGAAAAAAGTACAGTTCATGTATCTCTTTCAAGAGAGGTACATCTTTCTTATTCTTTTATTTTTATTCTAATCCGAGGATGCTCGTGTAAAATGCATATGACAGACTGTAATTCATATCTTCCTAAAAATTTCCCTAGTTCAAATTCTGTATTTTAAATGTGTATAGGAATGCTACACTAAACTTTTCGTTGAGGTCAAGCAAACGGTTCGTGTACAGGCACACCTAAGAGAAATCTAATACATTATGTCTATGGGGGGAAATTGCAGATAATTGGGATTTAACCTCTATAGGCTGTGCTAAACCAAGTGAAACGAATATATATTTTTACTTTCCGAACACTATAGTGAGGAAAGTATTGTAATCATGTCAAAAATCCGAATTCGAGATTTTGATATTTCTATACGTTTTGAGGTCCCCTGAGTCCGTTTTCACTATTTTTACGATGATGTATGTATGTGTGTGTGTATGTGTGTATGTGTGTATGTCTGTGAGTGAACACGCTAGCGTCTAAACGCTTTGTTCAATTAACCTGAAAGTTGGTACGCATATTGTAAGTCACCATAGTACGAACCCTATAGATTTTGGTGAATCTAGCACTTATAGTTTTTTTACAGGGACACAAAGAAAAATTCTTTATCATTATGGCCTATGGGAGCAAAATCTTAAAAGTGCGATAGCATCTAAACGCCTTATTCAATTGAGCAAAAAATTTATACACATATTATAGGTCACAAATACTCAATCTGTATAGATTTTTGGAGAATCTAGCACTTATAGTTTTTTTACAGGGACACAAAGAAAAATTCTTTATCATTATGCCTATGGGGCCAAATTTTTAAAAGTGTGATAGCGCCTAAACGCCTTATTAACCTGAGCAAAAAAATTGTACACATGTTATAGATCACAGTTGAACTAACTGTACAGACTTTGGTGAATCTAGCACTTACAGTTTTTTTACAGGGACACAAAGAAAAATTCTTTATCATTATGGCCTATGGGACTAAATTTTTAAAAGTACGATAGCATCTAAACGCCTTAATGAATTGAGCTGAAAATTTATATGAGTATTATAAATCACTGTTGCACTAACTATAAGCATTTTGGTGAATTTAGCATTTATAGGTTTTTACAGGGACACAACGAAAAATTCTTTATCATTATGATCTATGGGCTCAAAGTTCAGTAGCGTTAAATAAAACATCGTGTAATAGATGGAGAAAAATACTCAAACACTCTATTATGGTTTTCTCTCTTTTGTTTGTTTAACAACTCCTCTTTCTTTACTTTATCTACAAAACTGTTAATTACTCAATGTTCGGAAAGTCGAGTGGAGTCACTCCAGATTTTTTGTATGCGTAAAAGACGTTTTCATGTAGAATATGGTGTAAAAATCATCCCCGTTCGTTTACACGGCTACACAAAAGAACTAGATTATAGTGGGACATTATTTGAAAATTGATGGAAGTGTATTTCAGGTTGTGCTGTTTGTTATTATTATACAATTTATTTATGCGCACCATGTGGTGTGTACATAAATTTTAGAAGAAATACAGGGCTGCCAATATTTAAGGGAAAATATTCTTTCTTATTAAATGTAATTAGTGGAAGGGTTTTACTATAATATTTTACCATGTCCGGGAAATCTTCTCAGAAATTGAAATTAATTACTCATAACCATACGGTAAATAATTTTTTTTTTTTTTTATTAAGCTAAATATTCATCGCTTGTTTTTTGTATATTTACACGTTTTGAGGTTTCCTAAATACAAAAGTCAAGTTTTTAATGCTTGATTTTTGTCTCTGCCCCTTATTAGATTAACTTAAAAGCAAATAATTTCAGGCAATTCAAATGTTGTATTTTGAAGTTAATATAAATTTGTTAGTAGAAAAGTTTGATCAAGATTAATAAGTTTCAAGGAATGGTGTGTGTAAATGTTGTCTAAATCATTCAATGAAATTTAAATTTAATAACATATTTAAATTCTATATAAACGTACGGAGAATGATGAAACGGGGGGGTTAGGGGTCTGTAGTCAACACACACAGAATTATTTGTCAAATAAAGCTGTTCCGAAGCCTTATTTGAATTGTTTTTAACATGGGTTAATTGAACAGTACTCGTTATCTTACCCCTTTATCCCCATAATTTATTTATAATTCTATACTTTGATCTTTGTCTCTGGCTGTTATCAGAGTAACTTAAAGAAACAATTTTAGACAATTCAAATGTTGTATTTTGAAGTTCATATAAGGTTGTTAGTAGAAAAGTTTGATCAACAATGACAATTTTCAAGGTATGGTGTGTTTGAAAGTTGTCTAAATAATTTTAAATTAACTTTTTAATTTAACAGCAAATTTTAATTCTGTATAAATGCAGGTGCAATAATCCAACGGAGGGTTGAGGCTCTCACACAGAACTATTTATCAAATAAAGCTGTTCCGAAGTCTAATTTGAATTGTTTTTATCATAGGTTTATATAACAATAGTCGTTATCTTACCCCTTAATCCCCGATCTGTATTTGTAGCATTAAATTTTAGGGTAAGAGAAAGTCGTGTGAGTGACACAGGAGCTTATTATTATTATTATTATTATTATTTTTAACTTTAGAAGGAAATTACTCAAACATATTCCATATATATTTTTGATTTAAAAGCATATTTTTAATTATGAAAGTCGTTAATAAATTTACTCAAGAAATTATGAACTATGACCTATATTAATTTTTGTAGGAATAGAATAAGTATAATCAGAAACATGGGTTTCCAAGTTTACAGCACATTCCTGTTATTAATTTTCGAGTTATATTACTATTTCTTTTCATATTGAGTTTAGAGCACTGCAAAAAATAATCCCGTAAAAGTACGGAAAAAATCTGGCCGCTAGGGTGCCAGTATTTTTCCGTTAAATATACAAATTAGTCCTTTTAACGGAAAAGCTGTTTGATTTACAGGATTTACCCGTAAAAATATATGTCATTGATACAATTTTATGGTTTTAAACTGTGCTTTTGATTTACAGTTTTTTCCCATTGAAATTTACAGGATTTTCCACTAAAATCTATGGGTATTTTTTGCAGTGAGGGCATCACATGCAATCATTTGTATAATTTATAAGTAAATATATGAATATAATCTGACGGAAAAGTTTTTCAGTTTACTTTAATGTGATTCTTATTATTTCTAACAAGGAAACATTCAAATGGTGTCGTCTTCAAAAAATATTAAAAAATATATATGTGATTCTACTCTCCCTAAAACACCAGAAAGCGAAAAAATTATCAGCTGAAATGAATTACAGCGACCACAAAAAATTATCTAAATTAAGCATATTTGGCGATTTCACATTGTTAGGCGATTGATTTTGAGTACTTGGCGGAGAAACAAGGTTCTGTTCGTACACGCCAATCTCGGTGCTAGCGAACTGAACGCCTAACACCGCTAATACCCTAACGGTAATTTTTTGTGGTCGCTGTAATTCATTTCAGCCGATAATTTTTTCACTTCCTGGTGTTTTATGAAGAGTAGAATCACATATATTTTTTTTTCAATATTTTTTGAAGACGACACCTTTTGAATGTTTCTTTGTAAGTAACGTTTCGATGTGTATTATACAAATTAACTTATTTTCATAAAATTAACGTAATTCAAGAGAGAGATTGTGAAAGAATTGCTAAAGAAAACAAGCCCCGCCTTCTCTATCGCTAAAACAACATAAAAAAAAAAAAAAAAAACTATTTTGCATATTTGTATTTGATTCTATATATGACACTGGTATGCATAAAAATGAATGGCATTTACCACATCGATGTGCTGAAGACAAAATTTAAACGAATTAATCATGAATATGTAAAATAATTTTGTTTTATACTGTAAAGTTTTAGAAAACGGCGTAAAGTGGGACTTACTTTACACTACATTACACTGCCAACATAATCCGGAGTATTATTAGTACCCGCCCCCTTTTATCTACACCACTTAATTTTTAGAGTAATTCTCTTCAAATGCATTTACTATGAAATAAGAAGAAAAGTATTCTAAAAAAAGTATGGTGTGAAAAAAATGCGGGTACTAACAATGCTCCGGATTATTATTAATGTAGATGTTGGCAGCTATGAGATAGGGACATATCCATTGTGAATATGTTGAGTCTTTCTTCTTAAATATTAAATAACTTTTCTTAGTTTTTCATCGCTAAATTTTTATTTTAACCTTGTTGTCCATATTTTAGTATATGGATATTGTAGGGTTTCTACACCTCAAGTTAAATGTAGGGTTTTAGAAAATGCTGTAGGGCGGAGCTTACTATTTGAAGTAACAATATACATTTCTTATTAGATTTAGAGGTTTTTTTTTTCCCCCTAATTAATAACTTTTAGAAGTTTTTTTTACCGCGAATTTTCGGCTTTATTCTTATTGTCTATATTATCGTATTTGATTATTGTACGGTTTGAAAGACTCAAGTTATTAAATTTTTATCGCATAATGTAACATAATATATATATATATAGGGGAGACCCGTGTACCTAGGGCCATCATGTACCTAGGGCCACCCCACTTTATTTGAATAATATTTAATTTTAAGTTTTAATACCCAGTTGGACGATTAACAAGACCAATTGCTACTTTTGCAACTACTTTGGAACTTTTGAGGAAAGAGTTTTGACAAGTTATATGTAGAAAACGAATTTACATGGTTTGAAGTAAAATTTTGCAGCTCATCTCTTTTGTTATTTTACAAAGGCAAGTCAAATATTTTTCTTTCATTTCTAGTGTATAATTTTGCTTGTTATATTGAGTAATAAATGAGATATTTACTTAGTCCTCTCTGCATGTGGATTTTTTAGTGGAAGGCATTTTGAATGAAGTTACCAAAACTTGTACCTAGGGCCACATCGCTGCCTTGTACCTAGGGCCAGTGTGTTTAGACCTTTTAACACTTTCGCGACTGCATGTTTTTGTCTTTTTGACAGTAAAGTCCGCCTGTGGGCGTTTTTCTCATAAGTTACAGTTTTTCAAAACAAATTTTTCCATATTCACATTTATATTACAAATGAATATGCATTATAATCATACTCTCTCTCTAATCAAAGTATTTACATCCATAGTATACTGATTGTACAAATATGAATATTGTGTATATTTTTTAGAAACAGATAACATACAAATTGCAAAAGAAACGCCCACTGGTGGAATTTCATATTTTCAAATGACGTGATTCTACGTCAGCGGTCGAGAAAAAGTTAAGAAACACAGTACAGACTATAGTAATTGGATGCTGGCAAACCCTGGTAAACCAATCACTATATATGACGTTGCTGAAAGTGTTGGCTAGTCCTATCAGTCGGCCTTTACTCCTGTAAACATTCTATCAGGCTTTCGTGTATCCGGCATATAGCAAATAAATCAAAACACATTCACTGAGGATGAATATTTAAGTTGAAATGTGACTAAAAGACAAGACCCCTCCATAAAAAAAAAAAAAAAAAAAAAAAAAAAATTCCAGGGAGAAAGTGAACCAACAATGATAGAATTGGACGTCTCTGTTTCGTGTCCTGTTGAAATTTTGAAACCTTCAACATCTTACATCTTTCCATGTGTTATGCTTTAACAGTTACGATCCCAAGCAAAACCTCCCACATCAAAGAAAAGATGTGACCGAAAACCAGAGACATCTAGAAATCCCAGAGACACTCCAGAAAAAAAAAAAAAAAAAAGAAACTGAAGAAAAAAGAAAAAACATTCTGTTGGAATATCCCAAAGAAAAAAAAAGTGAAAAATTTCGTTTTTTTAAATTAAGGCAACAACATGATAATTATTATATGATAAATAAATATATTACTTGATATTGTTTCATTTATAAAATACATGTTTATATGCTTATTTTCAATTCATTACAAAGCGAAATCTAAATTTGAGGGAATGGCCCTAGGTACAATTAGGTCTGGCCCTAGGTACAATGAGGATGTTGTACCTAGGGCCACGAGTGAAGTTTTTTTTAAAACCTCCTATTTGTCGGAATTTATTATTTTAGGTATTTATATCAATCCCAATTGGAAGTAATTAGTACTAGAAATATGTACATATCAGTTTGATAATTTTAAACAGGTCAAGGGCTCTGTTTTTGGGCATCGAAAAAAAGCGGCCCTAGGTACACGGGTCTCCCCTCTATATTAATTGTATGAAATGTTGGACATGTGTTGTTTAAAGTTCTTTAACGTACAAAACCTGTTATCGAAAGAGAAGGCGAAATATCATTTATATCCGAATAATTCCAATCACGACGTAAAATGTACATTTATAATGGAAAACAACTCAAAAATAAAATATTATAATGCATCAATTTGAAAGATTTAGCTAAAGGTCTTACACTTTTCATGCTTAATAATTTAAATAGTTATTCAAATAAGTTTCGATCCAAACACAATACCTTTAGTAATTTAACTTCATTTTATTATATATTTAAAAATTTCATACTTTTTTCCGGTTAGAAGCTTAATATTCTGTGAGAGATCATAATTTATTTTTTCTAAATAATGGACGGACCTCTAATTCTTTGTCGTGTGCAACTCTATCAAGAATTAATTAAATGTACATAAATGTACCTTTTTCCGATCTGCCTTGATATTAGAAATTTCAATATGGATTCAAAACTAGGGGTTCCCATTGAAAAAAATAAAGTTGATGCAAGTTTTAATATGTTGACGACCCACCTAAGCAAAATATCACCATATCTTTATAAACCAGACTTTATTACGAATCGATCGGCACTAGCAGCATATTCGTACGATGATTTGCGGCAAAATTAATTGGGGGGGGGTGTTCTTTTATTACTTTACAATTTAAGGATAACAGGGTATAAAATATATCCTTAGTTGGATTTTAGTACGATGTCTTCTTATAGTTTTTGTTCGTGTCTATTTCTTCGTTTTATAATAACGACAATAATCTATGGGATAAATTTAATTTTTGAAATAATATATCTCAAATAACCTAAGATTTAGAAAAAAAAAATGTTTTTCTAAGATCAACAGTTGCTGATATTAATACTGTTGATGGTACTAATATACAAGAATTGTCATATTAATTCAAATTATATATATTTATCAACAATGGCAATACAGACAAATGAATTATAATTTATAATTTGTCATCATAGAACTATGAATATCATCAATATACAATAGAAAGGCAATAACAGTAAAAATAATAAAAGAACGAATATATTCCAACTTCAAATATCTGGCATTTATGTATTTCCATATTTAAAAAAAAAATGTAATTAGCGCAATTTAGTTTACATTTAATAAATGTATGAAAAATTTCTTCCTTTTCCAAACACACATTTTTAATAACGCGGTTGTCTATTTGTATAAAAAATATTTGTCGAAGGGATACAATGCACTGACAAGAGGTAAAAATAATGATAAGTTGTCTATGTCGAAATTAAATATTTTTGACTTACAGGACTTGGGGTATTAAATTTCCTCCTATTAATTCTTTGTCTACACATATGTGAAGATATAGGCGTTAATTTCTATCCGCGCATTATTGCAAAAAAGCTCTTAAGATTATTATATTAATGTTATCATTTGAATGAAATAATATTGATGTTCCTTTCTTAATTTACGAGTCTCAACAAGGAAAATTCTTATACATTTTACACAAAAAGTAAAAATTTGTGATTAAAAGGACATTATTAAAAGGTTAAAAAAATATATTGCAATAGAAGTAAACGCATTGATATTTAAGTAAAAAAAATTTAATTAACTCAAACTTCTCTTTCAAAAAAAGTATCTAATAACAACCGTTTGAAATCTTTAATCAATTTAAAACTAAATAAATATCTAAATTTAATTAGGCAGAATTTTATAATGCTGAGTTTTATGATATGAAACGTAAATGAGAATTGAAATTAATGATTGATAATCAAAAATTTAATTTAATTTAAAATTCATTCTTTAACTTTACCTTTCTTTCATGTCCGAAATAACTGAAACGAAAGAAACCAAATTCGAAAGAGAAATAGTATTAATTATCGTCTTATAAATACATTTTCAAATTATGTATGCCGGCATATTTCATCTAACTAAACGTTTCATCCCTCTAAACTAAAAATGTATTACTTAAGGATTATTTTTTAATTTATTTTTACCAAATACGAGTTATATTTATTTTAAATACTTGTACTGGCGTTTATTGTATTAGGCTTGAAATGTTATAAGAATCAGACGTATGTAAACATTAATATTCGTATATATATATATATATATTTTTTTTACTAAATATACTGTATATTGTTTTAATCTAGTTCTAGGTATATTTTCGACCCTTACATAGATTTAAGAAGAAGCAAACTTTTACTCGGAATGTTTATTGCTGTTAGAATTTTTTTTTTTTCTTAGTTTCTTAAATTTGAGTTTACTAGATAACTTTTGTAATGAATACTCAACCAATGTTAAAAATAAATAAATAATAATAATAAAAAAAAAAAAAAAAAAAAAAAAAAAAAAAACAGAAAAATATTTACTAGGAACAAGTATTTAATTTTTTGAATATTTTTTACTAAGTAATAAAGAATTTAATAAAATTTATTTATCAAATGTTTTGCAAGACAATATTTTATAAGAGAGAGAAAAGGGATTTTAGTTAAAAAACTTTTGCTTTAAATGCCTCGAATAGGAAATAATTAAATGACTTAAACTTTCGTTAAAAATCAACTTCTTTTTATGATGTTGCATAAAATTATTCGACAAAAATTTATTTTAGTTAAAATGACATCCCTATAAAGCTTTTATTAATTTTTACACATTTAAGTTCGCTATTTTTCAACCTTCTCTCTCTGTTTTTTTTTTTTTTTTTTTATAATAATATTTACTGTTATTATATACTTACGAAAACTGAAACATGCTGCTAATTATATTTCTTACATAAAATATTGATCAAATTTAATTTGCGATTAACAAATCAACAGTTTAATCAACAATTAACTATTTTCAAATTGCTAATTTAATATAAAAAAAGTTACAGTTGTAATTAATGAAAAAAATTACTTTAATTCTAAGTTAAAAAGCTTTAAACGTATTTCAAGTATTTCTCTATATAATGGAGAATTTTGCTATCAATATACAACGTCTGTACTAGTGATATATTTTACCAAATATGTTATGTGTAGTTTACTAGTCATTTATAAATAAAATTATCTATAAACATATTTAAAGGATCAAATATATGAATTATCAAATTAAACATGTTTATTTCATAATTAACATTTACGTTTTCTGCATAAGTATTGATTTTATACGGGTGTTGTGATAACGAGTTACAGACAATCATAAAATTACACAAATTTAACCTGTTATGCTTGTCTTTAAACAAACGAAAAAGTATTCAAGCTTAGTTTAATCAATTACATTAATTTAATTATAATGAAATATTTGTTCAAAATCATCGAATTTTTAACCTCTATATTCTCTATCTCGCCTTGTTATATTGTCAGGATAACTCTCATCATATTTACTTCAATAATATTACTAGTTCTGTCAAAGCATATGTATATTGATTATTTTACAGATATTCTCCATCGTTACTTCACGCTTTATTATTTATGTAAGCAATAAATTTTAAAGTTAATACTAGAGATTTCCTATAAGCAATATTTCCTTCAATTTCCAGAAAATTTAATGTCCTTAAAATATGCAATATTTTTAACATCTGTTTAATAAGTGAATAATGATGCATCATGTATATTTTTATTTATGAATTTATTAACGATTTCCCTTCCTCTAAAATAATAAATTAAACAAGAACATCTGAGCTAAATGTTTGATTATTAGACTTTAATAAAAAATTTTAACGATAAGATATGTGTGATAATACAGATAACAATACATATAACAATTTTTCCCCTTAAAAGTTTAACTAAAACATATAGGCCGAAATTTTAAGAAAGTTATTAAAAAAAAAAGGGTAACAGGAAAATTTTCTTAGAATGTTTAAAAAATTAACTAGCCATTTGAGCACAAAATTATTAAATATATATATAGCTGTTTTAAGTTTTTAAGAATAAAAATAAATTACACAAGAAGAAATTACTCAAATTAGCTTATGATAATAGACTGATTAAAAAATTGTTTTTCAGATCTTTCATCTTTTCAAAATGCATCCGAACTGGAACTTTATTAGAAGTTTGAGCTAAAAGTTGTGATTTACATGGCCACGTTTAAGCGTTTCTAACAAATTTAAAGTCTGAAATTACTACCTATATGTCTTCCAGCTTTAAAATATTCATTGAATCGAAGAAGTCTATTTATTTTAATATTGATTAAGTTTTTTATCAGTTAAATTAAAATACGTATTTTCGTAAAATACAACGAGATACTTGTTATGGACAGTGATGAATAATTTTTTTTTTTTAAGTAAATACCCTAAATGACAAAAAAACGCAACAATTATTTCATTTTGAAATAACCAAGAACGATGACATTTCACCAGTATTATTTATTTGAATCGATAAATTAATACAAACGTAATACTGATCCGTAAAAGCATATAGAGAAATCCTAGACGAGGTAATTTTCATGATTGAGGTAATTTTGAAAGTTTTCCAAAAACGTTTTAAATCAGAATTGAAAGTTTGCTTTTTAAGTTTGTATTAAATAGAAGTAAAGCAATATGGCAATTTTTTCGTTTAACAGATTTATAATAGCACATAGGTTAAGTACAAGAAGAAGTGTATGTTTTATTTTTATTTATTTAATTGTATTTTATTTATTTATTTTTTTTAGAAATTGTTTATTTCTTGTAATTAAAGAGTTTTTGTGCAATAATCATTAGTTTAGAAAGTGTTAAGATAGTTTCATTTAAAATGCATTGTAAGTGAAAAACGCATTAAAAGAAGAACGAAACATTAATGGCTTAATATTAAACACAGTCATTAAATACTATGTCTAAAATACGTTTTATGAAAGATAGTTACAAGAAATACGTGGAAAATATCAAAGAAAATATTCTTTATTGTCTATAAAGTATTCAAAATAGCCATTGAGATTTTCTCATCTACCTAATTATTAAATACAACATAAACGAAACTTAAATTTCACATTCCGAAAATTCACAATTACTAAACAGGTTATCGCTTTCTAAAAATTGATTTTTTCAATTTTTAAAATTTCCTTTTTAAGCTCAAAAATGAAAGATTTCACATTGTGAAAAATCGCATTTTACAAACTCAAAATAAAATATTAAAAATAATAATAATAATAATAATAATAATTTTTAGAAAACGATGAATTGTTTAATATTTGTAAAGTTTCTGAATGTGAAAACGGAATTAAAAAATACATGTTAGTTAATACGTTATAATGGGGCGAAATTCTCCATAGAATAACATTGGCTTTGGCTTCTGGGGACGATAAGTGGAGAGGCCTCTTAAGGTGCTTCTTCTTAAATTACAATATTTTTGAAAGGGTCGATGAAGATTTCGCTTTTGAGTACCGCAAAAAGAAAAGAAAAGAAAAGAAAAAAGCTCATTAGTTCTACTTTGATGTGTGTATTAAGACAGATTGTTTACATATGGGATCTGGACTTAGGTGAAATGCGCCCTCCGTGGGACTTATGTTCATACATAATTATTAACATTCCGCAGTAAGAAAACGTCTGATTTTCTTCTACGTCTCTGTGCACGCCACTTCCAGTTAAGAATGAATTAGTATATCCTAAAAACAACTTGTCAAAAGAACTATAGTTTTACTTAGTTAATCAAAAAATTACTAAAATATCTTCAATGTCTCGTAATTTCTTCCTGTGCATCGAGCAATAGCACAAGGTATTATTTGAAATGTAGCTTTGCACTTCTTGCTTAAAAGTTGGTTTGCACTTCTTAAATATTATATTTTTAGAATATCTTACAAAATTAAAGTCAAATGCTGCATCACTTTGTGCTTAGTGCCGTCTTGCATATTTTAAAATCCCTGAATATGTGATACTAGGGCCATAATGATGGTCATAGTGAGTTTGTTCTTGTGCCATGAAGCCGTATACTGTCATAAAAATATGTTATGTATTGGAAGCACGGGTGATAAATCCCTTGAGTCATTAGGGCATGAAAAAAAAAAAAAAAAAAGAAGAAGAAGAAGAAAAAAAAAAAAGGTCTGTTAAGAAAATAGAGATGTGGAAAGTCTCCAGATTTGTTACGTTACAAATTATAAATACCAAAGAAGAATATAAAAGGAATTGTCTCTTGTCTATTCGTTGTTATACCTCCTAAAGTGTGAATTGAATAGCCCTGGCATTCTAGCAAACATAGCTGCGTTATTCTTAGTTCTTACACTATAACTGACACAACAAAATTTTGCATTATTAACGAAATATATAACTCCAGTAAGTATTTTTCTATTAAATTCATTAGTTATATAACAACTATAATAAAGGGATATTTGATTGAAACGCCAAAGTTTTTCAATAGCCGACGTTTTTGTTAGAAAAAGAATTACTGATTGTCTATTATTTCTTTCCCGCGCCCAGCGCCAGAGCGGCAGGTTGGCTCCTGTGAATGATTTTAATATAAGTTTTCTATTTATAACTTTACCGCGTTCTTGAATAAGTGACCGGTTGGCTCCTGTGAGTCATTTTATTATTCATTTTCTAACTTTACCGCCTTCCTGTATGAGCGGCATTTTCTTTAATAATTAAGAACTAATTTTTCGATTATTGAAGTCAGCCCCTACGCATACACCTGTCCTTCGGCAGGTCCTTTGAATGTGTTTCCTGTTTAAAAAGTAATATACTGTAAAGTAATATACTTAAAAGTAAAAGTAATAATTTTTAAGTTCTAGTTAGTTTTTCTATTGCAGTTCTTTTCTCTGACCGACAGAAAAGTATATGAAGAAATGACATATACATGAAAATTGTAGTTAGAGTTATTTTCATTAAAAATATAATGATTGAAGCAAACAAATCAGTTCTTCCCAAAACATATTTCATTTTTTCTAGTTTAATGGTTTAGTTAAACTGGATTACATTTTAAAATGGATTTTTTTCATTTAAAATTGATTATATTTTAAAATGGATTTTTTTCATTTAAAATTGATTGCATTTTAAATGAAAACACATAGTAAATGTAATAAAACGTGTAGGTACAGACATTTTATACATTGGTATCCTGTACAATTATTGTCTGTTGTAGAAAAATAAATATTTGTAATTATCAAATCACTAATATTAGGCACTGTTTAGCAATTAAATGTTTAGTCAATATCTAGAAGGATTAACCAATTATTATATTACGTGCATAATGGAAGTATACAGTCTTTATACATTCTTCACCAATAAATTATTTATTTACAGTATTTAAGAGATAATCTTCTATACTAGAGCTCTCAAGATCCTTTTCCCTTGATTAAATTTTATTTATTCCTTGTTTTGTAAAATCTTCTCAACAAATATCATCATTTAAGATATTTGTCGAGCATAGATTCCGAAACTATGAATAAGAGTTTAATGTATTCTTTTCAGAATATGTTTAATTTATTTGCAAACATAAGAGGATATTTTTCAATATTACAATGTGTATTAGTTGTTAGGAAAGTAACATTTAGGATCATAAGAATTTTAATATCTAAACTTGTTGAAAACAGTATTGTTTTTTGCCATTTTTCTAAAGTATTTCGATATAATTCAATAAAAAATAACATTTAATGATATTCACGAATGTAACTTTAGAGTTTGTTATACATTTAAATCTAAACTAAATTTTAAATTATATAATCCAAATTCAAATTATTATGTTCAAATATAGGTTAGCTACTATATTTTTATTAACTAGCACCAATAGTTTTTTCATAAAACTATTCAAAATTTTAGTCTTTTAATATTAAATTAGATTTGGGAATTGTCTTTATACTTCTTACAATACCTTCATATATTATTGACTGATTTTGTACATAAACAAAAACACTTAAACACCCAAACATAACTTTCTCATTTTTGTAATTTCTTTTTGGGTAAAGATAATGAAAAACACATTTTCCAAAGTCACAATATCTATTTTCAAAACCGGGTTAAGGAAAGGTTAAGGCTTTCCATATTCTTTCATTTAGAAAGAATATCGAAAGTATTCTTCTAACCTCCTCCTTCCCTCCGACTCACCGACTTTTATTTCATTTCTCGTAAAAAGTGATTTGAATTAAATAAAAATTACGATCAAAATATCATTTGTTGCAAATCTTTGCATGAGTCTTAAATACTCTTGAAAATTTTTAGCATCTAATATTTTGATAATTTTAAACGTACTCCCTAGGTATTTTAATTGTTTTAGCACAACAATTTAAATGCTTTTTAACAGAAAATTTATTAAGAAAGTTCATAGTTAATAATTTTTACATTTCGTTTAACATTTTAAGCTAAAATATTAACAAAAATTATTCTTTTAATTTTTTGCAGGACTTTTTATTTATGTTACTCTATTTTATGTGCATGCTATTTTATATGTACATGTATTTATGTATTAAAAAATTTATAACATACGTAGTTTTAAAAAGTCTCTTTTAATCGCCGCAAAATCATAAATCGAGTTTGTATCGTCTGCAAAGTGACCGCATTTTATCAACGCTAAATATATCATACATTCATCATAAAAAAAGGATTATGTACTTAATCCTATACTCTTTGATTGTGTACTACGTGATTACAACACTCTTTTATCATAATTATATTTCAACTACAGCTATATGCGGAAATTTAGATAAATATATATATGTGATTTCTTTTTTTTTCTTCTTTATAATATTTATCTATCGAATTCAATAGTAAAAAAAAAAAAAACTTTTAACTTTTTTTTTTTCAGTAAAAACAGAAGTAAATTCAACTTTATCATTCGTAAATCTTGTAAAATTCAGGATTATTTTAAGTTTTTAAATGCATAAAGGATATTAACTTTGTTTTACTTATCTAATTTTGATATGGGAACAATGTATATATATATATATATATATGTTTGTTAATAAGTGTCGAAAAATTTTAATCTAATGAACTTTTTAATATTAAAGACTGATTAAATAACACATTCATTGTACGTCTGAGACTGGGACCCACTTAGGTACTACTTACGAAAAACACAAAATAAGTACATACTACAATGATTACTTTTTTTTTTTTTTGTGTGTGTGTACAAATTGGAATTGTTTGCTATAAAAATAAAAATGTTTACAGATATTTAATAATAGCTGCAGTCATAAATAAGGTACGCTTTCACGAAAAGGAAAGGAACAAAGTTTCTCATTTTTAGGTGATTAGTAATTAAAATTACCTAAAAGCTAATTTGAAACTAACCCATAAAAATTCTTGAGCTCGTTATATAACATAATAATTTTCACACGTAACTATGCATCTGAAATCTTAGGGGAAAAAATCGAAAAAAATATTTTTTCCCTCCTCCGCTTTTGTTTAAATAATTAGTGAAAAGCTAAGAAGATTTTCCAAGAATTTACGATGACACAGTACCTTGAATTAAAAAAATGCAAGTACAGTGAAACCTGTCAAGTTGGACACTTTTTCTCGGAACGGAATGTATCCATAGGATTAACATTATGCCTAACCTCTTGACCATAATGGACACCTCTTTAACTTAGAAGTTGGACATTCAAATACTGTCCCTAAGTTGGACACTATTTAAATGGAACAAGGAAAAAAAAGAAATAATACTTCCATTCTCTCCCCCTTTTTTTTTTTTTTTTTTTTTTTTTTTAATTTTTTCTTTTAGAAATTTTATTTATCCCTTGTAGAAATAGTTGTAATTGTAAATATCTAAGAAGAAATGTTTCTTGTCGCAATATATTCACCTCTGTCTTATAGAAAATATTTCTTTTCTTCAGTTGAAATAGTCACAAATTACTGCAATATAGCGCATAATGCAAGAGTCTTTCTTTTTATTGATTTGCATGCATTGTCCTTATCCTTTTATTCAGGAATTATCCAGCAGAGAGTCTACAGTTATGCTTTGACTTAGACTATTTTAAAATGGGCATTAGACAATATATTTTGGTTGTTAGGGTTCCTTTTCATTTGTCCCTTTTACTTTTCCTACCAAGTTTTAGCTTGAATGTATAATTGCCCTAAACTTAATATGTGAGAGGTTTATAGTGAAAAATTATGTTTATTCAATTTGGGTATATATAAACCGACAGGAGTCGCTACTATGCTGCAGTTTTCTCCGTTCGTGGGAAACTATATCTCAGTTTCTATAGCGAACAAATTCGCTAAACTTCATATGTGAGATGGCCATTATGAAAATTAATGTTAGCTTCTGTGGATTTCCAAATGACTATCTCAACATTGATTGGTTTAAATTTGCATTAAACTGTATATGCAAAATCTTTATTGTGAGAAGCTATGTTGATTAAATTTTCGGACATGTTAACTGGTAGGTGGCGCTGTTATATAGAAAAATATAGAAGAAAGTATTATAATGATCACAGCATACCAGTTTAAATTCAGATTTTAAATTGGCAAATTAATTTCTATAGTAAATAAATCATAAATACTTAATTATGTTATATTTAGATATGATTAGAAGTTAAAAGGCGCATGCATAGATACTGTTTAATTAAATTGAAAAAATGTAAGCACCCCTATAAGTTGGACAACTCTCTAAGTTGGACACTTTTTCCTGGAACTGTAGGTGTCCAACTTAGAAAGGTTTTACTGTATGTGTTTTTTAAAAATGCTAAAAAACATAATTATGTAAATAAAATTTATTGCAATCAATATTATAATATATAAATTAGCAGTTTTAAGAGAACGTCAACACCATAAAATTGAAGATCATGGTAATGAAAAAAAAATCTTCGTCAGAAATATCAAAAGTTGGTGTACGAACTAGTGAATGGAAACTAAAAAAGGTGAAGCAAGATATGAAACGTATAGGAGGTACAGATCGTGAATACTAAGCGATTGATTATAAATTTGACATTTCGTTGATATTGAAGAAATAAGTACATTTTTCATGGAAAGAATAAAATTTCACTGCACTATTTCTATAGCCTTTTATTTCTATTTCTTTTAACACTGAGTGGAGCGGTTTTTTTTTTAGAAGTCCTATACAGGAAAAATAGTTTACTCGTTTAGTAGAAATATAAATAACGCATGGATATGGATTTCAGATAGATTAACTATTTTTAGGTTGATACTTTACTACAAATTTGAGGATTTTGTAGCACTTTAATTAAGTGTGATATTTGGTACATGAACTATTTTCAGGTTAGTTTGTGTTATGAACTTTCACCTGAATTTTACAAAAGAATTTTAAAGCAAAAGCTCTAAGTTTTTCATTTCCACCAGTAATTTATTAAAATACTAGAGATCAAACAAAAACAAATGTATTGTATTTCAGTGATATATGGCTTATAAAGCCTTTTTAAAAATAAAGAGAGGGAAATAGAGATTTGAATAAATTTTGTAATCGAATTATACAAAACTAAAATTTTATTGAAATACTTTAAAATATACCCTGACTTAAAAAAAAAAAAAAAAAAACATGTATGTAAAGTGAATTGTTATCAAAAAGTATTAACCGTGAATATAACCAAAGAATTTAACAGGCAATTTCTCTATAAGATAAACAGTTGTATTGTTTCGTAAATCTTAATGTTATATGAATTACATAAACTGTTTTCAAATTAATTTTATTTTATAAATAAGGTTAAATACCCGAATAACTTCACGATTTATGTTCATTTTAAAAGAATATAATAATATTTTAATATTATCTCAACAAGTAAAACATGTTCTCTTGTGCTACACTAATTGAAAATTATATTATAATAATTTTTAATCGACTTATGCATACATTTCTAACATTTTTATAGCAAGATTTACTAAAGAGAAACCCTTTATAATTTGTTGATTTACACACTGCTATTAATTTGTTGAGGTAACAACAACAACAAAAAATTAATGTTTTTTAACGGAAATGAACATATGTGACTGTGTATGTTTTTATTTTCCTAGGCTTTTCATATAAAATTCAACATAAAGTTACTTAATAAATATAAAATGCATATGTAAATAAAGCTCATCAAATCATTGTATTAAACTAGAGTTAAAATTTATAGAATATTTTTGTTAAATTATTAAATTTAACTTCCATATAACTATTGTTTCAATCTGCTCGAAAGCATTTTAGTAATGAACTTTCAAAGCACTAATTGTTTAAATTTATAAAGTTATGTTTAAACGAAATTTTCATACTAAACTTTTGAACGAAATACTCATCTGAGTATTATTTTAAAATATTTATAAACTTATTGTGTTAAACCTTTGAAACATTAAAATGTCTCTACAAACAAATATGGTTTACAAATACAAAATAAAAGTTTTCTTATTTTTCTTTAATTTCGTTCATTTAATTTAAAATAACTTAATGTTTCTTGATCTCTGTAAGAAAATTACTGTTTATATGTCATTCTACTTTTAAAGCATAATTTATAAGATATGTAATAGATGCTATTTTAACGCATTCAATTTATGTACAAATTTATAAATTTTCCTTCAAATGAAAAAGAAATGTTTATTCTTCAGAGGGATTTTGCTATATACTTCAAGGTATAATAACTCAGATTTAATAAAAATTAATGGCATTTAAAGTTAAGTATTTTCATTGCTTAAAGCTACGTTTTCTTAGTAATACAAAACTTCAATGGAAGATGCAATAGATTATCGTCTTCATAAAATTACACAGAAAAATAAATATAAAACGTTTCTCTCATCAGTAGAGTTTCAACTGAAATATTGATTCCATCAAAAGTTAGTCTGACAATCAAGAAGTCATATCATATAATTACGCTCGCAATTTATTTGATCAACTAAAGTAATTGCTCACAATCTTTACTTTTTGGTGACATACTCTTAAAAACAATCCATTTCTGTTTGAAATGTGATATTATTATTTCATAATTTTGTTTTGCGATAAGGAAAGAATTGCTTTTCCCTCATTTTACTGTAAATTTTGTTGCATGAGTAAAAAATTTGATTTTATAAAATTTGAGTAAATTATTTCAGAAAATATTACATCAGTTTTAAATGCGATGAAAACCAAAAACTTTTATTATTATAATTATTAAATTTTACTTTTGGAACTTTTTTTTTTTCTTAAAAATTTCGAAGTATTATGTTAAAAAGCGCTTATTTTTTTTCAAAGTGTAATATTGAGTTGGATCTTATATATTTTACATATAAATTTAAATTCATTTTAAGACTTATACTTTTATTTAAAACCCATGCTAAAGTTTTAGGTTGATTTAAATGTGTTTTTATTAGTATCGTATTATAAATGCGTGTAAAAGTAGACGGAAAATGAAAATCACTCATTCAAACTATTTTTTGGTGCATTTTAGTGTAATACCACTTTAATCATGTTAGCATATCTTAGAAAATTTAACAATGTAGTAAGAGGGGGGAGGGGGATACTAAAAGTTCATGTTAAATAAGTGTTAAATTGCAGTCGCATGTATAATAAGGCTTTAACAGAAATTTCAGTATGTAACCTTCTTTCATAGATGATTTTTATTCAATAACACAATTTTTTACTTGTGCATTTATGACTTTACATTCTTGCGTTTCTGTTTTATTCTTCGAAGAAAAGACTTAAATATACATTTTTTGCCTTGTGTAAAAGCCACAGACTACCTTAATTTATAAGATAGACCTCAAAGATATGTACTCAAACTATCTTATACGCTTTAAAGTATGTTGTGGCGAAAACTTTACAACTATAAGGTACTCCAAAAGAAGTTTTACTGTCTATATTTGTTTTACAGTCTAAAATATTCTCAAAAATAAAGTGCTTTATTGTTCATAAAATTGCAATATAGGAAAAGAATTTCAAAATCTATAAAAATCCAGTATGCTGCAGCCATCCTAAAACTTTCTTCTGCCTCATTCTATATAACAATGCCACCTACCGGCTAATATGCACAAAAGTTTAATCTCACTATACAAATTTTATATGTGCAGTTTGGTTCAATTTTAATCAATAGATGGTGAGATGAAGTGAGCTGGAAAATCATAGAAAAAGCGAAATAGCAGCGGCACATGTCGGATGATATTCACTAGAGTACAGTAAGTATTAATTTTCATAATGGCTATATCATTAGGAAGTTTGGTGCATTTATACGCTGTAGAAACTGAGATATAACCTTCTCATGCATAGGGAAAATTACAGCATAGCAGTATCGCCTGCCTTCTGGTATACAACCAAATATTGTCAGCATTCCTTTTCATATTGGTCATAATACGTATTATGTTTAGTGCATTTATAGACTATAGAAGCTAATATATAGCCTTCCTGCACATGGGTAAAACTGCAGCATAGCAGTTTCATCTGTCTGTCGATATGTACCCAATCTGAATCAGTAAAGTTTCTAATAATGTTTTTCTAACACATAAAATTTTGGGGAATTTTATAGAAAAAAATTATCAGATATAGCCTTCCTGTTATTCGAAGAAATTGCAGTGCAGTCTGTTTTTTTGCATCAAAAGTAATAGACACTAAGGTGCCAATAAATATAAATTTGTATTAAATTCTGTGCATTAGTTCTTGAACTAGAATAGAGACATAGACGGGCGGAAAACCTAAAAAATGGTCATCTCAAAACGTGTAATTCTATCGAAACCCAGAAGTCAAAAATTTTTTCGTGTCTGATACAATCATTTGTGAATGCAGAAGAAAGTAAAGATATATGTGACAAAGATATAACAACATACTGAATTATCGTGTATTTGAAATACTTTTATCATTTAAGCTGTATAAATTACTATCAATATCGTATTTGCATATCTATAATTAACTAATTAATTAAAAATATTAAAAAAAAAAAAAAAAAAAGAAAAAAAAAATGAATTCCAAATTTTTAAAGAATTTTATTTTGCATAAATTTCATTAAAAAATGAAATAGAAAAAAAAAAATATTGTTATTAAATTATTTCTTATTCAAATTTTTAAATACTCCTTTGTTATTCCTAACTACAAGACATACCCAAATTAATGATATTTTAAATGCTAAATTTCTGAAAATATTCCTTTTTTTTTTAATGTTTTCTTATGATTTAAAAATAATATATTAGAATTAAATCATTTTCAAACGAAATATATATTCCATTAAATATTTCTTGTTAATAATAAGCATTTTTTTTTTTTTTTTTTTTTTTAATAACATAATTAAAAATCAGGAATTTGTGTGTCTTTAAAGAATAAGAAACATTTTATAAGTAAAAATGGATGTTTCATTTTTTTTAATGTTTTTTTTTCATTAAATGTTATTTTTAAATGTTATTTTTATGCTTACATGATATATTAAAATAATACGCGATTTATATTTATGAACGAAAATGTGATTTAGTTCAACATTACATTACTTTCTCAAAAACTATGATTCAGTTTTAATATTTACGTAGGTAAGTGTGTAGTTTATAATATCACAGGAACAGACGTGTAGTTTATAT